>CM054057.1:480111511-480711511 GCA_028641055.1 Alopecurus myosuroides
TTTGTATCATTTTTATGCCCCTGTTAATTTTGTTTTATCGCAAGCATGATTATAACAGTTGTTGCTCTCTTGATTGTCGCTCTCCGTCTATTGCTAGCCTCCACCTGTACTAAGTATGAGCTCTACTCGTGCATCCAACTCCCAAAAACCAAAGTTCGCCAAACGTGTCCACCATACCTACTTATATATGTGCTATTTAACTGCCATTCCAAGTAAATTTCTCGTGTGCTACCTTTAAAACCTGCTAAAAATTATTCATGTTTTGTGCCCCTGTTTTAGCTCATGAGGACATAAATAGAGAATCTTTATCTCACTTGTTGATTGGATTTCACATCTTGTACTAGTGGCTTCATCCTCTTATCGAATGATAGAAGAGCCGGCAGTGGGGTACCCAGCCCCAAATTAATACAACAAATTCTCTTCACTCTTTTTGCCCCTGATTTATCAGTTAAAGCATAATTGTGTAAACAAAAGAGAAAGAGGGATGACCTTCTACCCAGGTGCACCCTTCTATGGGATCCGCTCTTGTGAAGTCTAGTTGGCTTGTGACGTACTGTATTGTCTGTTTACCATTCGTTGACATAAGCATACACCTCTCTCAGATTTTTTTTAATACCTCGGTTTAATAAAATAAAATAAAAAGCTCTAGCACATGAGTTAATCCCTACTTCCCTCTGCGAAGGGCCTTTCTTTTATTTTTAGTCTTCACCTTCTAGCTTTATGCACCTTCTTGAGAGCATGACTGTTATTCTTAGTGTAACGTGATTGTCCCAAAACACGGTTGATAGTGGTATAACTTTGATGCTTGTATCTTTGATATCTATATGTCTAGTCTTCATTTGAACTTCAGAGGTGCCCTGGCATTTATGTTTTGCTCCACTATTATGGGAAAGAGAGTACACTTTATCATACCCTATTATGAGCATTGCAATCCTGTAGATTGAAATACTTCATGTTGTCTATTATTAGTTTGTTGGCATCTCTTCATGGTTTGCATAACTGCTGGGTGACTTTTATTTTTCATACATCTTATTATGAATTGCCTCAGCACTTGATTATATAGTGAGTATATTTACATCATATGAAACAAATGTGTTTGTAAAAGTCTTTTGTCGCACTTAGTTGTCACCGAATAGCTTGAGTACAAGCAATAAGCTAAGCTTGGGGGGAGTTGATACGTCCAAAACGTATCTCCTTTTCCGAACACTTCTCTTATTGTTTTCTTCCAAACTTGTGAGTTTTGGATACCACTAACACGGACTAACGCTGTTTTCAGCAAAATTACCTTGGTGTCTCGTTTTTGTGCAGAAAAATCAACTTTCGGGAAAATGCCTAGAAAAGATCCCATTGGTCCTAAAACACCAGAAGACCCCAGGAGCCAGAAGGGGGCCAGGAGAGGAGCCAGGAGGTGGCCACACCACCCCCCGCCCCCCCCCCCCCACCACCACCACTTGGTCGCGCCGCCTGGTGGTGTGGGCCACTCCCTCACCCCCTGGGACTCCCCTTTCTACTACATATGCCCCTTAAACCTAAAACGCGAGGGGGTTCGTCATATTCCATTGAAACACAACAGCGCCGCCGCCACCCTGAACCTCGATTCGGGGATCAGAAGTTCCTTATCTGGCGCCCTGCCGGGACGGGGGTTCGAAGGAGATCATCGCCTTCGACACTGCCACCTCTTCTCCATCAACCATCCATGACTCCCCCGTCCTTGTGTGAGTAAACACCGCCGTTGGCTGAGAGGGATGGAAGGGATTGGATGAGATCGATCATGTAATAATGCCAGATTGTTAGGGCATGGTGCCTAGTATCCATTGTTAGTGTTTTCTACCGTTGTTGCAACTTGTTATGCTTAATGCTTGTCACTAGGGCCCGAGTGCCATGATCTCAGATCTGAACATTTTATTGTTTCATGAGTATAATTATGTTTCTTGATCATATCTACAAGTTGTTTTGCACATGTCATTGTCCGGAACCCGAGGCCCCAAAGTGACAGAATTTGGGACAACCGGAGGGGATGGTTGTGATATGAGGTTCACGTGTGTTCATGGAGTGTTAATGCTTTGCTCCGGTGCTTTATTAAAAGGAGCACCTTAATTACCAGTAGTTTCTCTAGAGGCATCGCTGCCACGGGATGGTAGGACAAAAGATGTTGTGCAAGTTTCTCATTGCGAGCACGTATGACTATATTGGAACACATGCATATGGTTTTCCTAGATGTTTGATGCTTTATTATTATTATCTGCAATGCCCGTGTTAGATTATTACAAGACCTATGTTATCCATGCAACGCCCATCCATCCATTACCTCTATGCCTACGATACTTCCCATACTGTTGTTTTCCGTGATTGCTACTTCTGTTACTATTTTACTACTTCTGTTATTTTGTTTCTACTGCTGCTATAAAACTGTTACCACTGATAAATTGTTGCGAGCAAGTCTACTTTCACGTGCAGCTGAATTGGCAACTCAGTTGTTAAGGAATATGCTTTGGTTCCCCTTGTGTCGAATCAATAAATTTGGGTTTTACTTCCCTCGAAGACTGTTGCGATCCCCTATACTTCTGGGTCATCAGCATCCGATCTCACATGATGTGAGTGCTCAACCAACTCCCTCGGAACACCTGGCAGGTCCTGATTCGACAATGCAAAGATATCCCGATTCTCACGGAGGAAGTGGATGAGCTCGCTTTCCTATTTATCGTCCAACCCGGAACCAATGATGGCCACACGCTCTGCACCTTCTGGATCTCCTTGGAGGCCTTGAATGTCGCACTCTGATGCGGGTTTGGCATACCCGGCAGGCCGAGTTGTGCCGACTTAGCCAATGCCACCACCCCATGGATCTTCTTCTTCTCTACAGCAATGACCAGAGACTCGGCCTGACGAGATCCGGCTGAAGCACACTCCATAGAGCGCTTCTAGTCACCCGAGATGGTGATTATGCCATTAGGACCCGACAACTTCATATTTAAATAGGCCACTTGAGTAGAGGCCATGAACTTGGCCAATGTCGGCATGCCGAGTAAGGCATGATAAGGGATCTCGAGGTCTACGACCTCGAACCTTGGGCTCTTAGTGTGGAAGTTGTCTCGCGTTCCAAACAGAACATACACCCATACCTTGCCTATAGGAGCACAAGATACACCCGGCACGATACCATGGAAGGTAGTCCGGCTAGGCTTCATCATGTTGTCAGTGATGCCGAGTTTGATCACTATATCTCGGTACATGATGTTGATGATGCTCCCGTTGTCAACGAGAACCCGGGTGAACTTGACATTGATGTCGGGCCCAAGGAATGTCGGGTCCACCACCAGCGTGTAACCTCC
The DNA here is from genome assembly GCA_028641055.1 of Alopecurus myosuroides. Taxonomy (NCBI): domain Eukaryota; kingdom Viridiplantae; phylum Streptophyta; class Magnoliopsida; order Poales; family Poaceae; genus Alopecurus; species Alopecurus myosuroides. Next base: position 480,114,844 of record CM054057.1, read on the forward strand.
CGGGTTAGGCATGATCTTGGGATTATCTCCCAAGTTCCAGATGATTTCCTCCCCAGAACAAAACAGGAACTTCGGCACAGCCAGCATTACCGCATTGACCTCCATTGCTCTCCGATGATGGCTCTGCTTGTCATCAGGCTCGGTCACAAAGACCATGTAGCTCTGGTGGTGCTCTTGATACTCATTCCGGCCTCTGCCACAGATATTATTGTTGTAGTAGTAGTAGTTGTTGTTGTTGTTGTTGGCTCCCTAAGCTACTTGGTTCACATTCTGCGGCCTCCTCTGGTTATCCGCGGGCTTGGGCGCTCTGATAACTTGAGTGTTTTACCCCGAAAGCGGTAGTGGTGGAGTCATGGCAGATGCCATGGGATGGCTTAAGGTTGGGGCAAATGGACGATGTTGTTTGTTTGGCTCAGGGCCCTCGTGAGGAGGGATAGTGCGCTAAGAAGCACACACAGAACGCACCAAACACACCAATGTACCTAGGTTCAGGGCCCTCGTGAGGAGGTAAATCCCGTACTCCTGCTTGTTTGGCTCTATATATGTGGGTAACCGAGTTACAACCTTGCTCCTCGAGCTCTTCTAGCTAGAGGAGGAAGAAGGAGTTCTATCTCTCTCTCTCTTTTCTGTGTGAAGAAAGAAGAATGAATCACTGATATTGTCCTCTCTTGCGCAGGAGGGGTGTGGCCACCTTATATACCGGTGGCCACTGATAGAGAGTACAAAAGTTAGGCGGAAGGCACTGTGGCGTATCCCAAGCCGTCCGGCATGGGGCCGAAAGTCTCCAATGCGGTATGTACTGTGTGCCATGTCCCCTCTGTGAGAAACATGACATGGCTCCGCCTATACCTCTGCAATGTGCCCATGTACGCTCCATGTCACACACCTAGTAAGTTGAACCGCACGCCTGTACGTCTCCGTGATATTTGGGATATGCGTGCTCCATTGAATTTCACCCAGGATAACAGGTTCTTCTCTTAACCCGATTCCCCAAGTGTAACTCGGATAATCCGGGAGAGTACTTACCTGCAAGATAATGAACAAGATAGCACATGTCAACATACACTCATGTCGGTCACCAAATGCCGGTAGGACACCTATGTCGGTCAGGTTTGACTCGATCCACTCCTTCGGACAACAGTTTACACCTATCATGACCCTACACGTGGGTAGCCCCCGACAGGAACCTCCTAGGCTCCCTACTACCACCTCCGCCCCCCGGGCCTCCGCCCTGGGGTGTCGTATTATTCCCTGAGGCAGTGGCCTCCCACCGGGCCCGCTCGCGTGGAAAGATACATGGGGTTTGACCCTCAGGGCTCCAAGGTATGCCCCTCTTCCTTCGCCTTTGTTAACTTCTTCCCGCTCCATCCCTGACGGCTATCAACCCCCTCCCCAATCGCATCGGCGATCTCCGTTCTGGGGATCACGGCAAACGACCATGAGAGGAGGCTCGACTCCCCATTCTCCTGATGAAGAGGACCCTTGGGAGCCCATCTGCTAAGGGTGCCCACACGGCCAACGCGGGCCGCGGTGCGTCTGTCGGAGGCATGAGCGGGGACGAGGGAGGTACTTCTTGGTGCTTCTCCCTACTCAAGTGTTCATAGTGAATGCGTACCTGAGATGTCTGTCATTTGTCGACTGTAGGGCCGCCGGCGACGGGGAGTGCCAGTCTGTCCGGAGCACCCGAGTGTTCATATTGCCCCCAGGAAGATCTAGCCCCCGTCAAGGCATCACGCTCCCTGCAATTGGGATCCCCTCTTAGGGACCCAGCGGTTGTTGAGCTTGATTCATCGATCCTAGAGGCAGCTCACCGCGCCATCGACAGTCTGGCCGCCCAGCACTAGTAGGCAACTAAGGCAGCTGGCCGCGTGTAGCGACGTCTTGAGGATTGGCAGCGCCAGCTACCCAACAGCAAGAAGAGCTGGACCGACAGCGCACCACCATGAATGCAGAAAGGGGAGAGTCAGCGCCCTGCTTCCTCGGGGAGGAGGAGGATCCCAGCTTCGTCTTCGATTTGAGCGGCATCTCGCCATGCGGGAGGCCCTGCACAATGAGTAAATCCGCCTGATCGAACTGAAGGAGTCCTTTCAACATGGTGAGGAACGCGCCCGCTCCCACGAGGAGCTCGCCGCCATGCATCTGGGCACGATCACCTAGCTTCACGGTGAACTAGAGGAAAAGCAGAAGCACTTGGACAGCTCGGGCAAATTGTTGAAGAAGAGCCACGAGGCCGTGTCGCTCAGGCTGATTGAGCTTGACCAACTATCCACGTAGCGAAGCCTAGACGCCCATTGGCTCTTCACCTTGGCGGGATCAGGGCAGGCCGTCATGCGTCGCCTAGACCTCTCGGTTTGCCCCCTGCAGTACAAAAGCTTTGAAAACATCAGCAGCTTCTATGTTGACCTGGTGGACCATCTTGACACATTGCTTGTTCTCTTTGCTGGGAGGGCCAAAGCCCAAGCTCGAGCGAAGGCCCACGAACTAGCAGGAGCCATCCTGTTGCGCGTGCCTTTTCTATCGCCTCACTTCCCGCTCGATCAACTTCTGGAAGAATTCTCTGAAGAGGAAGATAAGGAGGCTGCCGAGAGGACCATAGTTGTCGCGGTTGAGGATGTATTGTCCAGGGGCGGCCCGCCTTCTTCAGAAGATATCGCATCCTCTGGTGATGAAGCGGAAGGATCCTCTCCCGGGGACCGCATCCCTGCCCTGTCAGCAATGTAACCCTGTAGGGGGCGTTACTTCTTTTATTGCAATAATATATCTGCCCACATCCGTTCCCCAGCTCCCTCTTTCTTTCAAAGGGTGAGCCACTTTGTACGCATTGTCCTTACGTCTTTGGGGTGCTTGGAATACGCGAACTCCCACCAAATCGATCGTCAATGACCCAGGTCGCTTTTGCTATCGGGGGGTGTACCTGAGCCTCTCCGGTCCTGGGCACGCGATTCCACGTGCGAGGCCCCCGGGACAGACCCTAGGCTACCTCACGAGAATCCTATGCCACCCAAGGCCGCCAATCCAATGTCGTGGCCATACAAAGTATCCTTGCCCTGAAGAGAAAAGGGTTCTGATTTTGAAGAAAAGGGATAAAAGACTTATCTGTTTTTCCTTGGCCCAGATTTGTTGGTGGTGGGCCCTTCCGTCTTATACTCGGGTTCAGACCTGCAAAGGTGTGATTTGTGCCCCCATACATCCCTCCTGCCCCGAAATATGTGCACATGATTATGATTGGAGCATGAGCATTTTCGCGTCTATCATTGCGGCCTCCTAGAGCGGTCCATGCGCTCTTGCTTGCCAAAATCTAGCTTGGCGACTATGGCCCTTGCTCATGCTCGTTTCAAAAAAGTTCCACATTTTCCTTCGGGGTTTGAGAGAAAGTTTAGGGGCTAGGCCTGAGCAAATTAATCGAAAAGTTACTCATCAGTACATCGCCTTCCATGCATGGAGGTTCCCTATAGAGGTTTACACCCAGGGAGTTTTCCGGGACGCCGTAGCACTCGATCCAAAGGGTGGTCTCTCTGCAAGCATTCCCTTATTGGAATTTTTCCATCGCTTTCTCGTTACTGGTGCTGTCATTTTTTAATGGAGATCTATTAGGCAGGTTACTTACTGTACTCAACCCGACGTCGAACAACTCCCAAAGGCAGTGACACCCCACTCAAGAAATAAACCGGCTATTTGACAGTTGCTCGGGGGCTACTCCCATCAGGAGGAACTCATGATAATCAATCGCAAGAAATCACATCTTAGATATCAAAAGAACATTTCGATTAAAGGCAGAATACGGGAATACATCCCAAGGTTCATTACATCAGAAGAGCAAACTAAATAAAGTCTATCCTATGGAACTACAGAAGTGCTGCCACTCGCGACAGGTTGCCCCTTGCGACTAGCACGAGCAATCAAGTCGGATAGCTTCTGAGCAAGGACTCCAGCCGGATCGCCGAAAGGACGAAGCGCTACCTTTCTGCCCGTGGTAGCATCGATGGGAAGGTTCAAGTACGCCTCGTCCAAGCCTGAAACTCCGTGCGCCAACGCGAACTGGATAGAAGTCTTCGCCCCGCACTCAGACTGGGCGACCGAGTAGGCCTGAAGGGGATCATCCTCCAGAAAAACCTTCAGGAGACCATCCAGAGTGGGCGGAACCGCGACATCAACCAGAAGAGGCTCGTGGAATTGCGTCAACACTCGAATGGCATTGCCAACAAGGGATCAGATCCCACTCGCGTGCCTCCGAAGCTGAGCGCAAGAATCCGTCGGGGCATCCACCCGTTGAACCCCGGGCAGCTCCAGCGCAACGCCAAGGACAGCTGCAAAGAGACAACATTAATTCCAAAGACATACCAACTAGTCGAAAAACAACAGAGGTCAAGTGCAACTTACTTGCGAAATTATGGGCCAGAGGGCGAAGGAACTCAACAAGATCGTTGTCCTGTTTGGTGCCAGCCTCCTCCAGTCGCTTCAGAGCGTCCTGGGCCTCAGCGAGTTTTCCCTCGAGGTCAGTCGACTGCTTGCGAGAGGATTCTAGTTCCTTTCGAGCAGCCTCCAACTCAGCCTCAAGGGTGGTCACCCGAGTGATAGCATCAGTCTTCTCGGTCTTCAGAAAATCGACTTGGGCTACACAGCAACAAATTTTAGCCTAAAGGAATTCACACAATCAGAAAGAATAAGTAGAAGGAACGGGTCAATTTACCTTGGAGAGCTTGGCCATCCGAGACGAGTCGATCACGATCCGCCCGAAGGATTACGCAATCTGCCTCAGCCGAAATTATGCGGCGACCAATGGCTGCGAGAGAGTTAAGTAAAGACTGCAAAACACGAAGATGAAGAAGTCAGAAAAAGTGGAAGGAAGTTGAGCCTATTCACGACTGTAAACAGTCGAGTATAGCCTCGGGGGCTACTCCCATCGGGAGCACTGCCGTGCACCCGATAAAATCAAGAAAGGAGAGAAGCTAGGCAGCCTATAATCCGTAGCCGCAGCTGTTGGAGCTGGATTCGGCGAGTTCTAGACGGTCCTAGCAATTGGGGTTTTACCCGCAACAGCATCTTTCCTCTTCTCGGGAGGAATAGAAGAAGCGAACCGACCGGGGCTGATGGACTGAAGCCTATCATGAAAGAAACAACAGCATAAGGAAGGGCGAGAAGAAAAATTTCGATTACAGCGTTGAAGTAAAGAAGAAACTTACTCACCATCGTCGTCATCCAGCATATCCGCATTCCAGGCGGTTTGGATCTTCGACTTGTGAGCAAGAGGAGCGCGCACACTCAGCGGGGTCACGATGAGAGGTTCTTTATCAGATCCTCCACCCAAGGAATTGTCCTTAGAAGTGGCTTCATCGTCTCCCGCCCGGCGGCACTTGCGGTGGTGGAGACCGCTATTCGATTTCTCCACATCATCCGAAGAATCATGCTCGGAACTCGAATCGGCGTCGGCAACACTGGTGTCAACGGGAACCTCCAGGTTGCTTGCCAACAAGTCCGAGGCTTCTTCACCTGAAACTGGCGGGTAGCAGGTTGCTACCGCTAGACTCTACAGAAGGAAAACAAGAAGAAGAAAAGAAGAAGAAAACTCGGTCGACAAACTCTCGAAGAAAAAAAATTAAGACAAGAAAATATTTGAACTTACTTCGGACGGAGGAGGTCTTGAAGCTTCGAATGCTGCGATAGGGCAGTCAGGGAAAGTCTCGCCCGCCTTCAGTTTTGGTGATGGCTGCGATTTTCTTCTCGAATTCAGCATTCGAGAGTTCTTCTCGGCTCACGAGGCTGGGGTCTTCGACGCCCTGGTACTCCCACATGGTGGAGGGCCTCTCCTGCAGAGGTTGAATCCTGCGCTTGAGGAACACATTCGCCAGGTGTAAGTCGTTTAGCGCAACCCCTGCGGTTTGGTCACGGAGGGCTGCCACCTTGGCGAGTAGCGAGGCGACGATTCGGCTCTCAGCTGAGCCTATGCGCCCAGGACTTCCGCCGCTTCAAAACAGCGAACGGGTGGAATTCATGAGCTCCACCCGCGCTGTTGTCGACGACGTAGAACCACTTCTTTCTCCACCCTTGCGCGGTGTCGAGGAAGTGCATCTCGAAGTAGCAGCTATCCGACTTCGCCTGGATTTCGAAGCCGCCGGTGCGCAGCGTCTCTCCGAGCTCGGTCTCTATCCGCGATCTCTCGCGGAAGGCCCGCACCTTGAACAGGGCTTTCCAAAGGCCCCAGTGTGGGCGGATGCCCAGGAAGCACTCGCAAAGAACGATGAAGCACGAGATGTGTTGCACCGCATTTGAAGGCAGATCGTAGAGCTGTATGCCGTAGACATATAGCAAAGCCACAAAGAAAGGATGGAGGGGGGTGAGAGCCCGCGCGAGACGTGATCTGCAAAGATTACGCCCTCGTTCGCGCGAGGGTTTCGTACCTCTTCTTTTTTGCCGAGGCGAACTCGCTTCTCGGTCTCGGGGGGCAGCAGTCCCTCCCTCTGCATCTCCTTGATGCTTTTGTTCGTCGTATTGGCGGAGCGCCAGTCGCCTGAGCGCGGAGCGGGTGGCGCAGGAACATCTTCCGGCGCCTTTGAGGAGGAGGCAGCTGCGCTGCGTTTCTTTCCTCCCGCCATGGAAGCTGGTGCGAGCTTGCAAAGAAGGAGATGAGCGCAAGGAGGAAGAAGGCTGGAAAGCGAATGACCGGGAAGTTTTCACTTTCCACCTAAGGACCGTATATATACACGGGGCCACTCGATCCTGGCCGTTCGTCAGGCAACATGGCACCCATCGCGGCTGCCACGCGTGAAGCGGAAGCGAAGAGACGGTGAAAGCTGTTTCGTGCCACGATCTTAACAGCAGATCGTGAGCAATTACTGCGCGCGGCTCGCGGAAAAACTGGAAACGACGTCTCGTTTCCGGTCAAAAAGCTGACAAGGTGGGCCCGCGCATCTGTTCTCACTCCGGCACGTCCCATCGAGAGGATAAAGTGCGCTATGATGTCATTGTGAACATCATCAGGCTCGAATTTCTTTCGGATAAAAACCTCGGACACGAAATAACTTCGTATGGGCAAATCGAGACGCGAAAACTCTTTTCGCTTAAAAGCCCCAGACACGAAAAAACTTCGTATGGGAAAATCGAGACGCGAAAACTCTTTTCGCATAAAAGCCCCAGACACGAAATTTTCTTTCGAATGGGCACGACAAGGTTTCCAAACACGAAAACTCTTTCGTATGGATAGAAGACTACAAAGCACAAAAAACTTTGTGCACAAAAATCAAGGAAGACATTTTCACTCGAAATATCCCTGGACAAAACTTGCGAGTGCGTAGCTCCTGCCACTCGGTTATACGATGTACATACATCAATTCCCTGGATCGTTCGGCCGACTAGGCACATCTGGATGCCGTATTCTTTCGAATACGAAGGTAAGACCCAAAAGATCTCTCTTGAGGGCCTAGAATCGCACTCAAGCTGCGTCCTCCGGTAAATTTCCGTGTCAACAACACGAAGAAAAATCCTAGCGGACGCGCCGGGTACCCCTATAGGTTAAATTCGACTCGATAAGACCTCCACGGCCCAGTCGCAATGATCACCTCATCGGATTCGAGTCGGAGGTCTCGACTCTGTGTAGGCCAGAACTGTTTTTGCCCTAGATGCAATTAATTGGCCCTGAGCTTTCGGGAGAGCCAAGCAACTGAGCTATATCCTTCTGCGAAAACAGCCAAAAATACAAGCACTTTCATCACTCGACACTCGGGTATAACTCATCACACAGGGTACACGCCCTCTGAACGGACAACGTTTGAAGCAATCAGTCGAAGAAATTCAGGGCAAGACTTTGAGCGTCTACCCAACAAGAAAGTCTTAGTCGAGTAAACGTTCGGGGGCTACTGACGAAGGGATGATCCCTGGACCTATCGGGTAAGGATACCTGGTCCAGGGCCCAAGATCTAAGCCCAAGAGGAGATGCCGTATACTATTCTAGAAGGCCCAATTGAAGCCCACCCGCAAGGCCTTGCGGGTCAAGTTAGGAAACTTGTAACCGACTCTAGGTTAGGGTTTGAGTACCCCAGGGTACGGTTTGAGACCTGGCCACCTATATAAGGCCAGGAGAACCACCAGGAGGGGTAAGAGCGATACCGCACCACCAAGCCTTGAGATCGAGATCATACTCTTGACTTGAGCAACCCCCATTGTAACCGATCTACTCGTTAATACAGATCGACCGAGGTAGGAGTAAGGGTTTTACCTCTACGAGGGCCCCGAACCTGGGTAAATCGTGCCCCCTGTCTAGCCGACGATTGTCACCAGCGCCTACACGTTCTCCTAATCAAAACCCTATGGGTTCACCCGAGGGACTTGTTGAGATGCAGATTCGACAGGCAGTGTGAAAGTGCAATATGGTCAACTAGAGGGGGGGTGAATAGGTGACCTACAAATTTTACTCCTTTTTCACTTTTAATGGGGCTTTTACGAAAGTAAATGCTTGATTACCTAAATGTGCAACTAAGTGAAAACCCTAGGTGATAAGAAGCAAGTAGCAGCGGAAATAAAGGAACGGTACAAGATAACAACAAGTGAAAACACGAAGACAAGGATATGTTTCCCGTAGTTCCTTCTTAGAAGAAGTACGTCTACGTTGGAGAGGTGGGGAGCCACCTAGGCGCTCCTCAATAGCACGGATGTGCACACCTTGTTCTCCTTGAGCTTCTCCGGTGAGGGAGATTCTCGTTTCCACTATGAGGTCGACTTGAAGGCGTTGACCAAACCTTTACAAGGGGTTAAGGCTACTCCACAAGTGAGATGGAGGCTCTCAACAATCGAAGCTTCTTGCTACAAGGTGGAAGCTACAAGCACTAGGGTTTCCCTTGGATGACAAAGCAACCAAGAGATTACAAGATCCCAAGAGTTGTGTTGTGGGTACACACGTTTTGGCTTGGTGGAAAGGTAGATCTAGACCTCCTCCATGAGATCCTTGAAGGGCATCGAGTTTGGTTGGAGGAGGAGGGAGATCGGGGCGATTTGAGCTCTACAACAATGGAGGAGAGAGAGGAATGGACGAGCTACCTATCTAGAGGAAGAAGACAGCTATTTATAGGCTCCTCCAAAATCTGACCGTTGCAGTCCTGCGGGACCGGAAATTTCCGGGCTAAAGGCCGGAATATTCCGGTCGGAATTGGCCGGATATTTGAAAAGTCCGGGGGGCGGATAATTGAAATATCCGGGGGCGGAATTTTCCGCCCCAATACTCCGCCCCCATCTCTGTGCGCAGGCACCAACACATTGATGAAAAACTGCTAAGGACCAAGGGCCGGATTTTTGCTACGGAAATTTCCGGGGCAAATTTCCGCCCCACCTTCTGTGCGCGGGCATCAACTTCTGATAGAAAAATGGCTAAGGACTTTGATGCCCGGAATATTGAAATATCCGGGGGGCGGATAATTGAAATGTCCGGGCCCGGAAATTTCCGGACTGAATTTCCGCCCCCATCTCTGTGCGCGGGCAATGCGAAGAAGACCAAATTCTGCTAAGTTCTTGAAGGCCGGATTTTTGGCCCGGAAATTTCCGGGGCAAATTTCCGCCCTGGCTTCTGTGCGCGGGCAGGAAAATACTTAGTCGTTTTCGTGGAAGCCAGAAGAGTGGCCGGAAATTTCCGGTGAGGGGCCGGATAATCCGCCCCATAGGATCCGGAATTTCCGCCCTGTATACTGAAAAATCCGGTGGCTAAATTTCCACAATAGTGATCTTCTCTTTGATCTTTTGACGAGGATATATCGATGATCATCTAGGGTAATAGCTGCACAGGCTGAACCACATTGTTAGATAGGAGATATCCGTGTTAGCATCATCACCAAAATCATTAGAGGGATCATGAGCTTTCAATCTCCCCCTTTTTGGTGAATGATGACAACACGGGTATTTGCAGGTAATAAAGCTAACAATGCAGAATATAGAAACATCACACATAGCATATATAGGAGACATGCCTCCCAATAATAATAGTTCAACACAAACGACGAGTACGGTAGAACGGAGTTTGAAAAAGACGCACGAAAAACGGAAAGAACGAACGAAAGAGAAACCCTCCCAAGCAAATCCCCACGATCATGTAAATCTTCTCCCCCTTTGGCATCAAGACACCAAAAAGAGAAAAGAGAGAGCTACGTCCCATGGAGCACACTCTAGGCCTGGGTGTCTTCTTCATCCTCTTCAGCTTCACTGTCGGTGGCAGTCTCCATGTCCTCATCTTCATCAACACCAATATCCCAGTCAACATCACGGTTGTTCCAGTTCCTGTAAGCAACCCGAGGAGGAGGAAGTGGTGGCACAGAGGGAGTCTTGAGTGCAGTCATGATGTGATGCTGGTTCTCTAAGATGGTGCGGCGTTCCACATAGGCTGCGTAGTTCTCCTTGTGGAGGCAAACAGTCAAGCTGAGCACCTTCTCAACAGCACGAGCAAGCCACGAGCGCTTCTTCTTTCCAGGAGTAGGAGGACGCATGCGAGCATCCCTGTGGCCCTGTCCAGATCCACCAACATCATGAGCGGCCTGCTGAGTGTGAGCAGACTTCTTGTAGAGGTTAACGTCCTTGTGATCCTCACAGTCCAACTCCAAGTCTTCTCGGAGCGCCTCAGGATAGCGTGCCTTGATGAGCTTCATGATATAGGGGGCATATGGTGGCACCTTGCGATGGAAGAGAGCATAGTGGATCTCATTGAAAATGAAGTCCATGACATCAACCCTGTGAGCCTCCATATCAGTCATATCAGTCTCAGAGAAGGTCAAGAAGGCATGGTGCATAAGGTTGACCAATCCACCACGAATAGCATCATTGTTTCCCGCGCTTGGAGAAATGGACTCCCTGAACATGCGCAGGAGAATATCATAGACTGCAAAGAGGCCTTTAGCCGAACCAACTGTGCCTCGAGGACCATAGAGCTCAGCAAGCCTGTTCTTCTGGTACTCTTCCCCATGAATGTGCATACGGTGGCCCTGAGGAGTGTTGAGGCCAGCAAACAGATAGGCAAGAACAGTGGCAAATTCATGGAAGTTTGCAGTGAGCAGGTGAGGGCCAGACATCCAGGACATCCCAATATCTTCAGAATCATCAATGACAAGAGTAGCAAAGAACTGCTGGATGTAGGTGGTGTTGTATGAGCAACGAGTCTCCATAAGTTGACGCAGACCAAGGACCTCCACAAGCTGAACAGAGTTGTTGAAGTACTCGGGGTTGGCAGCCAGATGAGCAAAATTGATCACCTTCATGGGGCAAACAGGTTTGCTCATAACGGTGTAGACCTGCTTGAAGAGAGTCTCCTGCTCGACGTGCCAAAAGCACGAGTCAATCGTGGGGTCCTGAGGACCCTCCGTGTACCAAGCCTTCTTGCGCCATTCCGAAAAGTCAGCAATGGGCATAGTGCCCACATTGAGAGGTGCCTTGCCTTGCTGCCTACCAGCTCTGCGAGCAGCCCGATCAGCCTCACGTTGTTGCTCATATGCTCGCTGAGCATCTCGTTCACGCCGGAGAGTTTCATTGTCTTCTACAAAGGTTCCCTCCTCATTTTCTGTCAGATGACGGAGGCGTTTGCGGGAACTGAGCAGCTTGCCAGACCTAGAGGTGGAACCATCGGGATCCATGGAGGAAAGGACGTGCGGTCTCTTAATCCGCAAAGGAAGAGGAGAGGCAGAGGAGGGAGGCAAAGGGGCCTCCCGGAAGGCTCGGAGGCGGCGGCGGCTGGCTCGGGCGAGTGGAGAGACGAGGGGAGGAAACAGTGCGGAACCGTCTCCTCCCGTCGCCCTTATATAGCCCCAGACCAAGGGCACCGGAAATTTCCGGTGTTAATACCGGATATTCCGGACCCCGGAGATTTGGGCCGGAATATTCCGCCCAAATATCCGGTGTGCCTTCTGTGAGCGGGCACGCTGGATAGTTGGGGGATTTATTCGAGTCCAAATCTCCCTCCGGAAATTTCCGTGGCTTAAAGCACGGAATATTCCGGTCCCCCGGAAATTTGTGCCGGAAATTTCCGCTGAAATTTCCGGTGTGCCTTCTGCGAGCGGGCACATCGGAAGTTAGAGAAATTTCTGGGACAAACGTCTGAGGGCCGGAATATTCCGGTCCTGGGCCGGAATTTCCGGAGTGCCAATGCCATCCGAGTTTGAGGAAGATAGATCAAATCGTGAGCCTCCAAAGATGCAAAAAGACACAAACTACTCAAAAGCACAAGAAAAACAGCAACTAAGAAATCCAAAGAAAAGGTTGGTGGCCGAAGCCACCGTGTTTGAGTGATACCAAGGAGCCGCGAAGATGTATCTTGGACTCAAAAGTATAACTCTCGTTGAAAGCACAATAAGTCACATATTGACTAGATATGCATGACGTTTTGGTTGTTTTACGCATGATAGGTGGAGTGTTGGTCCATGAGTTGAACTACGCTCCCCCTATGTCCATGCCTACATCTAGACTAGATAGCATATATAATGAAGGTACTTATGCAAGGGTTCAAGAGAAGTTAGACGCATCGATCACATTTAGTTCATTCCTCAAACCCCGAAATCTTGGTTCGTCAAGGGCCTTCGTGAAGATATCCGCGAGTTGATCCTTGGTCGCAACATAGGAGAGGTCAATATCACCCTTCTCAACATGATCCCGAATGAAGTGATGCCGTATCTCAATGTGCTTCGTCTTGGAGTGAAGAACGGGATTGTAGGCGATCTTGATGGCACTCTCATTGTCGCACAAGAGAGGAACGTTGTCGAAGATGATTCCATAATCTCTCAATGTTTGCCGAATCCAAAGTAATTGAGCACAACAACTCGCCGCGGAGATGTATTCGGCCTCAGTGGTGGAGAGAGCAATGCAGTTTTGCTTTTTGGAAGACCAACACACCAATGAGCGGCCAAGAAATTGACAACTTCCGGATGTAGATTTCCTATCCGTCTTCTCTCCCGCATAGTCCGCATCCGAATACCCGATGAGCTGAAAGCTTGAACCCTTGGGATACCAAAGACCAAAGTTTGGGGTATGAACTAAATATCGAAAGATACGCTTAACCGCTTCAAGATGACTTTGTCTTGGGGAGGCTTGAAACCTTGCACATTTACCAACGCTATACATAATATCGGGTCTAGATGCACAAAGGTAAAGCAAAGAGCCAATCATGGAGCGGTATACCTTTTGATCTACCTCTTTACCATTCGGATCGGGTTTCAAATCAACCGTCGTGGACATGGGAGTCTTCATAGGTTTAGCATCATGCATATTGAATCGCTTGAGCATATCTTGAGTATACTTGGCTTGCTTGATGAATGTGCCTTCGGGATGTTGCTTGATCTCAAAGCCAAGAAAATACTCCAATTCTCCCATCATAGACATCTCGAACTTGTCCGTCATAAGCTTGCAACACTCATCATTGAATGCAACGTTAGTGGAACCAAAGATGATATCATCCACATAGAGTTGGCATATGAACAAGTCGCCTCCGACCTTTTTGGTGAAAAGGGTGGGATCGATTAAACCAACATTGAACCCACGATCTACCAAAAACTCTTTAAGGTGCTCGTACCACGCACGTGGAGCTTGTTTAAGCCCATATAGCGCCTTATCGAGTTTGTAGACATGATCGGGGTGGTTGGGATCTTCGAAACCCGGAGGTTGCTTGACATAAACCAACTCATGGATGGGACCATTCAATAAAGCACTTTTAACATCCATTTGTTGCAATTTGAAGTTATGATGAGAGGCATATGCAAGTAAGATGCGAATAGATTCAAGACGAGCAACGGGAGCGAATGTTTCACCGAAATCGACACCTTCGACTTGAGAGAAGCCTTGAGCAACCAATCTAGCCTTGTTGCGGATGACGATGCCGTCCTTGTCTTGTTTGTTCTTGAAGATCCACTTAGTGCCGATGACGTTCTTGCAATCTTTGGGCCTTGGAACCAATTTCCACACTTGGTTGCGCTCGAAATTGTTGAGTTCATCGTGCATAGCTTCAAGCCAATCTTGATCTTCAAGAGCTTCATAGACCTTCTTTGGCTCAATGTGCGAGACAAATGCATGTGCTTTGCTAAAGTCCGCTAGTTGCCTCCTTGTGACGACCCTTCCACGAACTTGTCCAAGAATCATATCCTCCGTGTGACCGGCACGAGCAAGATTATCGAGCCTTCTCTTTGCTCTACGAGCTAGCATCTCCTCCAAAGTTTCCTTGGATAGGACTTGATCATCACCTTCATCATCGGAGACATGTCCACCTTGGTCTTGATCATTGATGGGAGGTGGATCCCTAATGTGATGAGTTGCATCATCACCATGAGTATCTTGTTCTTCATTATGAGCTTGGCCTTCATCATGAGCTTGGCCTTGTGGTGAGGCATGAGGGCTTGGTGCATCTTTTTGGGTAGCATGGTTATCAATGGATGTAGTCAATGGCTCCACTTGAGTAGAGCATAGTCCTTCTCCCTCCGTCATCCGGTTTTCCTCAATGAGGATTATTTCACCAATCCCCATTCTTCTTATGACGATGGGAGGAATTGCATCTCCTACAAAACCATGATCTATCCGGCCCCCTTGGGACCCATTATCCTCATCGAACACCACGTCTATAGCTTCTTCAACTTGTCCGGTGGATTTGTTGTAGACTCTATAGGCGTGAGAGTTTGTGGCATAACCAACAAAGATACCCTCATAGGATTTAGTCTCGAACTTTGACAAGCGTTTCCCTCTTTTGCGAATGAAGCATTTGCATCCAAAGACCTTGAAGTATGACACGTCCGGCTTCTTGCCCGTGAGAATCTCATAGGGGGTCTTGTTCAAAATCTTGCGGAGATATAATCGGTTTCTAGCATGACAAGCGGTGGAGACGGCCTCGGCCCAAAAGTTGTAAGGAGAAGAGAACTCCGCAATCATGGTACGAGCCGCATCCATAAGAGTCTGATTCTTTCTCTCCGCCACACCATTTTGTTGAGGAGTGTAGGGAGTGGAATATTGATGAGCAATGCCTTCCTCACTAAGAAATCCCTCAACGGTGTAGTTCTTGAACTCGGATCCATTATCACTCCGGATAGCCATGATGCTCGTATTATGTTGTCTTTCCACCAAAGATGACCCGCTTTTGAGTCTCACTCTTTCTCTTGAAGAAGTACACCCAACAATATCGTGAGTAATCATCCACAATCACCAAGCAATACTTTTTGCCTCCAAGACTATCATATGATAGAGGACCAAAGAGGTCCAAGTGAATGAGCTCGAGGATTCTTGATGTAGTGATGTTCGTCTTGGTGGGATGTGCTTCTCCATGTTGCTTTCCTAGAACGCAAGAGCTACACACACGATCTTTGGCAAACTTAGCATTTGTTAGTCCTAGAACGTGATTGCCACTTTGAAGGTCATGCAACGTCCTCATATTGGTGTGGGCTAACCGGCGATGCCATAGCCAACCCACATCAACTTTAGCCATTAGGCATGTCGCGGCACACGTGTCTCCTTTGGAGAAGTCCACTACATACATGCCGTTCTCGACATGCCCAACAAAGGCTACTTTAAGAGTCGTTTCCCAAGTGACAATCACATTCTCCTTATTAAAGAAAGAGGTAAAACCACTTTTAGCAAGTTGAAGAACCGAGATGAGATTGTAGCCAAGGGACTCAACAAGAAGAACATTCTCAATTGACAAGTCATTTGAGATTGCTACCTTGCCTCGTCCCAATACCTTTAGTTCGGAGTTGTCACCAATAGTGACGCAATTGAGATGAGGTAGTGGAGGATGAATATCACTCATTGTGTCATTGCTTCCGGTCATATGTTGGGATGCACCACTATCCACCGTCCATTTGCTCGTACCGGAAGCACTTCCCTACAATAGATTAGTTGCTTGATTTAGGGACCCATCTTTGAATGGGTCCTCTCATGTTAGTGACAAGGGTCTTAGGAACCCAAATACTCCAATGATAATCGTCACCATAAGAAGTACCAACATATTTAGCATATACATGACCATCTCTAGATTTCATAAGAACATAAGATGGATTATATTTCCCGGCAAAGTTATTGTGAGTGGTGCTCCCCCTAGAGGTCTCACCACCCACAATGGTGTTGGTCTCCTTCCCTTTGGTCACCTCTCCCTCTTTCACAAATCTTACTTCTTGTGAGGAGGAGGTGACTCTCTTCTTGTTCTTCTTCTTGTACTTCTTCTTTGACTTGGCAATATAGCCAAGTCCCTCCTTTCCATTGTTGCCATGATGAGAAGCAATCTCATGGGAATTCTTCTCATTTCCTACAAGATTAGTTGTACCACAAGCATTGCTAGACAAGACATTCAAGGTAGAAAGTGAAGTGGATACAACTTGCTTGTTTGATTGTTGAGCTAGAAGATTGTCACGAGATTTGGTTAACTTGTCATGAATTTCCTTAAGAGACATGAACTCTTTTTCAAGTTTTTCATAACGAGTACCAAGTTCCTCGTGAGCAATTCCTAGCTTCAATTCTTCATGCTCAAGAGTTTTAATTAAGGCAAGAGATTGAGCATTTTCCTTCCTAAGCTTAGAGACACTTATGGCAAAGTTTTCTTCAAGACAAGACAATTTCTCCTCAAGTGAGGCACGAATGAAGCGCTCATTATCAAGAGCTTTTTCAAGCTCTTGCTCATTGCAAGTATGACCTCCATGGCTTTCTAAGGTCATGATGATCTCCTCCTTTTCATCAACAAGAGAGTTAGCCTCATCAAGTTGCCTCAAAAGGGAGGTCACCTTTTCCTTAGTCTCACCCTTAAGGCTAGATAGCCATAAGCTTAACTCATTAGACTCACTATCCTCCTCACAAGCATTTTCAACACAATCCAATAACGAAGGAGGGTTAGTGACAATGGTCTTAGAGTTGGGAGAGCATACCGAAGTGGCTTTTGCCATAAGACATGTAGGTCGGGTAGTCACATTCTCATTGGGGGATTCGAATAGAGAGATCGAAGGTGATGATGCGGTGGCCTTGGCGATGTGAGCAACTCCAACCACCTCATCTTCTCCTTCATCTCCGGAGATGTAAGTCTCAAGAACCGCCCCTTCTTGTACGTAGAGAGCTCTTGGAACCTTCCTTGCAAAGTTCTTGTTTTGAGGAGGCTTGGTCTTGTTCTTGCGAATGAGCTTGCCTTCGTTCTCTTCTCTTGGCTCAAAGGGGCACTCCTTCACGAAGTGGTTAGCGCTACCACAATTATAGCATGTCCTTGATCGCTCCCCCTTCTTCTTGTAGTTCTTGTTTCGTGGAGGCCTTGGAGATCCGGTCTTGTGAGCTTCCCATCTCTTCCAATATCCATGCATAGCAAGGGCAATGCACTTGTGAGCTCCTGTGTAAGTATCTTCATAGTCTTCCTCATCATCATCATCTTCTTCACTTTCATCGACTCGAGCCATTGCTTTTGACTTTAATGCAAGGTTGGGAGACTTTCCCATCCCTCTAGAGCGAGCTAGAGCATCATCCGCACTCTTGTGAGAGAGAGAGATTGCGATGAACTCACTAAGAACACCTATGGAGTTGAGAGTATTGTAGTCCGCTCTTGTCCGGATGCTAGTGGCGAGATTCTTCTCGAAGGGTGTGATAGCCTTGACAAACTTCCTCTTTATCCATTCATCCGTGATCTCTTCCTTGCCAAAGTCTCTCAGTTGATTGGCGAGAGTGACAACTCGTCTATAGAGCTCTTCAGGAGTCTCATCCTCTTGCATAACAAAGTTCTCGGAGTTGTCAATGGCCACATCATACTTGGAGGACTGAATACTAGCATTTCCTTGAAACAAGGTATCAAGTTTGTCCCAAGCTTCCTTAGCGGTCTTGCAACCGCGAATGTGAGTGAGATGCTCCCTTGGGAGAGCCTTCTGGATAATAACAAGAGCAGTTTTGTTGAGTTGAGATTCAACATCCTCCCTGTAACATCCACCTTTTTGTAATAAAGTGTTTGTAGTGTTTGTGCTTATGATCATGTCATGTCATGCATGCATTTTCGAACCCATGTTGGTTTTAAAACGAGTGCACCAAAATTTAATACCGGAGTTGATTAAAATCACTTAAAGTGCCAAACTAAAACGATGGTTTAAAATGGTACAATTTTTGCAAACCAAAAATATGTTGAGGTTGTAATTTTAACAAGGATTCCAAAAATGATTTTTGCCAATTTTTACTAATTGCAGAAAAGTCCTCAAAACATGTTTTTAGTGTGCTGTTTTAAAAGGACAAGGACCTTTTCACAGTTTCTGGTTTTCCAGGGGGGTTTTCGAAAAACTGGTTCTTGTCTTCTTCTTCCTCACGACAGTAGGCAGAAGAACGAGCACGTCGCCGAGGATGCCACCTCCTACTGCCTCCCGCGCGGATAGGTTTCCAGGGAGACGTCCGCATCTCCACCTCTCCTCGCAAACCTCCCCTCTTTCTCTCTGTATCTCGCACGTACAGGAAGGCCGCGCCCGATCGAACCCTAACCGCCACCAACCGCCGCCCATCGCCGGCCGTACGGCCTTCCCCGCGCCCCTCCAAGCTCCCCTCCGGCTTCGCCACACCTGCCTCCCCCTCCTCGAGCTCTCTCAGCCCCGACGAGCCCCGTGCGGCCCCCAATTTTTGCGCCGGAGGAGCGCACGGCCGCCGCCGGAATTGGCTCGCCGCCGGCCATTGCCTCCCCGCCTCGCCTCCCTGACTCCGCCATCAGCTTCACGGTAACCCCACGAGCGCGCTGATGCCCTCGCCTCACTCCCTCTCCCCCTGTAGCTCCCTGTCGCCGGAGCCGCGGTCCGCCGCCGCCGCGACGAGCTCGCCGGCGAGCTCTCCGGCCACCTCCCGGCGAGCCGCGCCCACCCCTAGCATGCCCTCGCTCTCCTCTAGCTTGTGGTGTGCTTTGATTCGAGGATTAGCGCGCCAATTCGAGGAATTGCATCGTAGTTGTGCCAATTTGGCTCGGGGTGATGTCACAGTGACATCACGCCCACGTCACCTGGCAGTTTATCTGTTTATTCCTTTTAACTGAAATGGATCTGACATGTGGGCCCCACTGCTGTTTAAAATTTCAGAAAAAGAGCTAATCTTATCTCTACTATATAATGCGGCCTATGGTGATTGTTCCCGATGGTACGTCATGCATAAAAGACATATTTATCCTCCCACAAAATATGTTATACCAATCATATACGTCCAAGCATCGAGTTCTTGTAGGATACGCGTTCATCACCAATGGGTTGTTCGCTATACCTATACCTATCTCTACTATATAATGCGGCCTATGGTGATTGTTCCCGATGGTACGTCATGCATAAAAGACATATTTATCCTCCCACAAAATATGTTATACCAATCATATACGTCCAAGCATCGAGTTCTTGTAGGATACGCGTTCATCACCAATGGGTTGTTCGCTATACCTATACCTATCTCTACTATATAATGCGGCCTATGGTGATTGTTCCCGATGGTACGTCATGCATAAAAGACATATTTATCCTCCCACAAAATATGTTATACCAATCATATACGTCCAAGCATCGAGTTCTTGTAGGATACGCGTTCATCACCAATGGGTTGTTCGCTATACCTATACCTATCTCTACTATATAATGCGGCCTATGGTGATTGTTCCCGATGGTACGTCATGCATAAAAGACATATTTATCCTCCCACAAAATATGTTATACCAATCATATACGTCCAAGCATCGAGTTCTTGTAGGATACGCGTTCATCACCAATGGGTTGTTCGCTATACCTATACCTATACTATATAATTTTGCTTCCGGCAGCGATGGTTGGTACGTCAAAACCAGCTAACCACGCACGCCTTGGAGAAAAAAAAAGTAGCAATCGAATTAGGAAAAAAGATCGGATCGGAAAGTATCGGAAGGAGGAGACCCTGTCGGAAAAAAATAGAGGGAACGTACGTACAGTCTTCCTGCTGATGTCGTCTCAATCAATCTCAAGCACTTATACACGTACAAAGTCTCTCTCATACATCGTCAGACCTTGGTACGTCGTCGGCTACATACGAATCAGCCAGGAGGGTCCCGGCCGCACCATACCCAAGGTCATCTAGAAAAGGTACCCGATGATGCAGTTTGAGGTGGTGGACGTGATATACCCCAGCTGCCTCCTTCCCGCCACTGTCGGCGAGCTGCTAGACGTCGTTGGGTCGCCTGAAACTTGCATATTCTGCCTCACTGGGTGCTCCCTCTAAGTGCATCTACAGTCATCAAGGCGATTTCATGCCGACCTATTGCGTGTACTCACCCAAAATATACACGCATCCTCCTTCCTTAACATGTTCTATTAAAAACGTAATACTCTAATAGCTTTGGAACAACATGCATGGTCTGTTTGGTTTTATTAGGATAGGGTTCGTATTAATATGTCATATTCAAAGTCAAATGCTTCCATTGTCTTTTATTGTTTGGGGGAATGCATCGTGAACAGCCGCACACTTGGTAAGAGTAAAGCACATTTTTCTAAAGAACGTACCAAAATCAAGTTGTATTTAGCAGAGTGAAGATCCAAGGGTGGAATTTACTCCAAGATGAAAAGAATATCTTACAGAATTACGAGATTGTTTCGCAAAATAGAAAAAATTCTATACATCCATTTTTGTCAAACTTTGCGACACTTAATTTGAGATGAAGGGAGTACAAGATTCAAATAGTCAGCATTTGCAATCATAGGTATATATTGTTGGGCTTCTTGTCTAACAAAAGGATAAGGACGATCCACACAAACATTGAAAGTAACTATACTGTTTCCCGTTGCAACGCACGGGTATTTTGCTAGTAAATATAATATCTTTTGTTTGGCTAATCAGAAAAATGTGTTCAATATACCAAAATGCTCAGAAAAATGTAATCTACATGTTCATATCATTTTCACACATTTTTGACAATGTTGAATTTTGAGTATTATTTAAATCCTTTAAAATAAAGAAAATAAGTTTTTATTCAAGAAAGTTAGAAAATTGCAAGTTATATGTCAAAATGCTTAGAATTTCAAATGCAACCTAGTTATGGTGTTCTCAACCCTATTTGAGCACTATAGCTTGTCGCACCTCTAGGTTTTGCCCGAATCGGCCTCCGAGGTTCACTTCGGGACTAATTTCACCGAAACTGTTTTCTTAACATATGAACCCTAGCAACCCATGAACCATGTTTAGGTCTTCTCTTTAATGCATTCAAATGTTCATTCATACATATTGAGCATTGCATCGATGCCTGTTTTGAGTGTTGTTTTCTTTCTTTCCGGTGTTTGCTCTTATCGGTAGACCTCGAATCCGGAGTGAAGTTCGGCACCCCCTGTTGCTGAATACTTGGTCTAAACAACCAAGTCAAGCACTTATTCCCGAAGCTTTATCTGGTTTTCTTGAAGCAAGGCAAGCATAACCTCTTATCTGTCCATATATGTTTTCGAAGTGTTTTCCTTCTCGTACGATGCATGCCTTACAAAGTATTTTGAGTCAATAGATAGAGTTATCCTATTTAGTTGCATAACCCAGATATCATGATTCCATGTTCCTAGCTGACATAGGATTTGTTTGTGTGTATCGCCAAAGCCTCAGATATGCCATGCTTAGTCATACATGCCTGTTGATCTCTGCTCCATCCGGTTGATGAATCAGAGTTACGAAATGAATCTAGTATGACAGGATGACGTGGTAAGGTTTGAGATATGTGTGGTTAATATGATTAAAGGCTTGGATGAGTTGCCACATGGAATGTGGTGATTTGCCTCGTTCGTGCCCCTAGGAGCGAGTTCTCGCCTTTGAAGCCAAGACTGATCGTGCAACCACACGGGGATTGGATTCCCCTCGGTTTCAACTTGTCTAGTTTGTTCCATGAGTTGCCTAGTTCGGGCGTTCCATTTGGATTTGCTGGGGATATTAAAACGTTTTCAAAACTAGGACGTGGTGGTGTATCGGCGCTCTGCGGGTAGGTAACCGTCGAGCATTGCGCACAACGATAGAGACCCGGCAGGAGATGGCCACTCCCTATTGGCGGTCCATCTCTACTCGGAGCGACTCATGGAATAGGCGAAGCAAGGGAAAGATCGTGGTCAGCCACCCTCTGCCGGCACATCGTCGGAATTGTGCCAATAGCTTGGCATTAAGAGTCGGTTGATGCGTGTGGGTAAAGTTGTACACCCCTGCAGGGTTTAATCTTTTCGAAAAGCCGTGTCCGCGGTTAAGGACAACTTGGTGACGGATCCTGAGATCATAGATAACTTGAACATGACGTAAAAGATGTTGGCAATGAATGTTTAGTTTAAGAGGTGGTTCCAGTTATCGGTGCTGAAGATGATGCTTCGAAAGTTCTGAAGGCAATACCCGAGGGCAGGGTATTCTTTTAAAAGATTTGTGAAAAGGTTCTCTATCTCCCTCTATAAAAAACAAAGATGGCTTTACGCAAAGCAACCTTCATAAACCCTTTATGAAAAAGCAGATATATAATAGGTTAACTAAGTCTTGTTGAGTACTTCCAGTACTCATGTTTGCTTCCATTTGGTTCAGGTGGAGTTCCACACCTTCGGTGGTGTTTCAACGTGGACGTCGACGGATAGTTTGGGGTTTCCCAGGTAGCAGCCTGGAATCTATGGGCTGGGACGTCTCCTTATGTTGCGGCCTCTTAGGCCTTTTTGGTTCTTGTTGAATAGCAACATAACTTGCTTTCCGTTGTCTGATGTAATGTTGGGTCGTGTGACCTCTGTTTGTAAGCTATACTCTAGTATTACTTGCTTAATAAAGCTTCGTGTTTAGAGTACTGCTTTGATCGGTTGTTGGTTTCGAGCTCATTGTTATACAGTTTTGGCTATGCCTGCATAGTTGTCGCAGTCGAGGGGTTGTGGAGCCGATGATCCATGTCCGAGCCCGCCTGTCGATTTGATCGGCCTGGGGCGAGGTAACCCCAGTAACCCTCGATTGTTGTTGCACTTTCTGGACACATAGCAGCTCTGTATAGCTTTGGTCCCGTTTCTTTCAGTTTCATCCGACTCTTGGACGCTTGGGTATGCATAATTGGTTATGACTAGCATGGATACAAGGAGTAGTAGACCGGGGATCCGGACTACGTGCCGATGAATCCGGTCTGCCTGCTGTTGTTTGTTGCGGCCGGGGCTGGTAACCCTGAAGCCCTTGTGAGTTCATGGCTAGGAGCACATAACAGTATGTATATCTCTGGGTCCGGGGTCTGACAAGTCTTGGTATCAGAGCAGGACTGCCTGTAGGAAAACCCTTGCTATTGGTCGATGTTGAGTCTAGAGTTTGTGAAAACTATTTTCGAAATGACAAATGAGTTATGAAAACCTTCTTAGGATTCTTTTTACTCCTTACCTGGTATCGCTCTAACTCTGAGTCACCGTATCTCATTTGATTTCAAATGTTTTACCTCTCACCTGTTAACTTCAAAGTTAGGAGCAAAATCGTTGGGTGTTTTTCCTAGTACTCCGTGTCAGGTTGCTAATGTTCTCAGAATTTCCAAGTTACCTCCTTTGGTCTAATCGGTGTTTCCTTTTGACTTCAACTGATCCATATCAAGTCATGAATCTTTCTGTTGCATTCTTTCCATGGGAGTTTTTCTCATGGTTCCGTTTCTTTGTACTCAGGATGTCCGGGAGTATTCAAGATTCGGTTGAAAGTGGTCATATCGAGGGAGAGTCGTCATCTTCTTTAATGACACAAGTTCTTCAGGATATCGAGACTAACCGCCTCAGAAATGAACATCTCCTTGAGCGTGTGGCGCAAAACACTGAACGTCGTCATGACGAATGCGTTGCATTTGGGGATTTAGTTCATGCTAAGCTTCCAACTTCCAGCAGTCTCAAGGAACCCATCGATGCTGATGATTGGCTTCGTGCCATCGAGCGCAAATTTAACGCTCTCCATGTTCCAGAAAGTGACCGTGTGAACTTCGCCGCCTCCCAGCTAGAGGGTGAAGCTGGTTCATGGTGGGAAGGTTTCTTGGCGTTGCAATCGCCGGGACATAAGGTTACTTGGGAGGAGTTCCGTAAAGAGTTCCGTGCTGCCCATGTTCCTGAGGCAGTTATGGACTCCAAAAGAAAAGAGTTCCTGGATCTGACCCAGGGACAGATGGATGTTGAAACTTACGGGCGTGAATTCACCCGTTTGGCTCGTTATGCACCCCGAGATGTTGCAGATGATGCGGATAAACAAGAGTTGTTCCGCAAGGGTCTGGATTCCGGAGTTCGCTATGAGCTATTGTCTTTCCAGTTTCCAACCTTCCAGGACCTTTATAATCATGCTCTTATCTTGGAGCGTGGCAAAAAGGAAATGGAAACTTCTTTGAAGCAGATTTCTGGAGAGTCACATGCGTCTTCTTCTGGTTCCAAGAAGCGTCGTGTGTTTGTTCCGTACAGTGCCATTCCATACCCATCAGTTGCTCAACAAGGTCACCTTGGTGGGCAATCCAGAGTTGTTGGTGGTAAGAAACGGCTAGTGACATGTCATGTATGTGATGAACTGGGCCATTACTCCAACAAATGTCCCCAGAGGACACCTTCTGCACTACAGGTTGTTCCTACACGTGTTGTTAACTGTGGTCGTTTGAACCATGTTCTGATTGAAGAAGCTCAGAAAGCACCTGATGTCGTGTTGGGAATGCTTCATGTTAATCTAGCTCCAGCCTCCGTTCTGTTTGATTCCGGAGCGTCACACTCATGTGTATCAAGAGCTTTTGTGGTGTTGCATGACATACCTCTTGCGAGTATGGTTCCTCCGTTGATAATTTCCACCCCAGGGTCCTTCTGCTGGTCTAATCAGTGTTGCCCTGGTGTCCCAATTGAAATTGGAGGTTTGGTGTTTCTTTCTACACTTGTCATCGTGGACTCAGATGATATCAATGTCATACTGGGCATGGACTGGTTGTCAACACATCATGCCATGATTGACTGTGCATCCAAGTTTGTTACCCTGATTCATCCTTATGGTCAGACAACTCGGTTGTTGTTTCCTTGTGGGACAGTTCAACCACAGCCATGTCCTCAGCTGAATGCAGTTGAAGTTCGACCGTCTCTCGAGATTCATGAGGTACCAGTGGTGTGTAAATTTCCGGATGTCTTCCCGGAAGAGCTTCCTGGTATGCATTATGATTATTCAGTGGAGTTTGTTGTTGAACTAATTCCTGGAGTGGCTCCTACTTCTGAAAGACCATACCGTATATCTCTAGAAGAGTTGGTTGAGTTGAAGAAGAAAATAGAGGAGTCAGAAGGAAAAGGCTTCCCTCATGCCAACACATCTTCTTGTGGGTGTCCTACACTCTTTGTCATGAAGAAGGATACCACAGTTCCCCAGCTGGCCAGTGAATATTGTCCGTTCAATGATGTGGCAATAAAGCACAAGTGTTCTCTTTCTCGGACAAATGGTTTGTTTGACCGTCTGTTTGGTGCCACCGTCTTCTCCAAGATACACTTAAGTCTGGGTTATCATCAACTTCAGACCAGGTCCGGGAATGTTTCTAAAACGGTTGTCAAAACTCGTTATGGTATATACGAGTACACTGTTATGTTTCCCGAACTCTCCAATGCTCCAACCATGCTGATGGGGCTTATGAAATCCATTTTCATGGAGTATATTGACAAGTTCGTTGTGGTTTATCTCGACGATGTTATAATCTACTCCAAGTCCGAAGAAGAACATGTTGAACATCTTCGGCTAGCTTTGACAAAGCTTCGTGAGCATCGTCTCTATGCCAAATTCTCCAGATGTGCGTTCTGGTTGAAAGAGGTCATATTTCTAGGCTATGTTCTATCTGCTGACGGAGTTGCAGTTCTCCCTAACCAAGTTCAATCCATATTGGACTGGGAGTCACCTAAGTCCATCAAAGAGGTTCGAAACTTCCTCGAACTTATCGGTTGTTATCACCACTCTATTGAAGGTTTCTCCAAAGCTGCCAAGCCAATGACTGATCTTCTTAAGAAAGATAAACAGTTTGTATGGTCAAGAATGGCAGAAGAGAGTTTTCGGTTGTTGAAAACCAAGCTGGCTAATACTCCTATGCTTGCCCTTCCGGACACGCGCAAGGATTTCGTTATCTTCTGTGATGCCTCTCGTCAAGGTATTGATTGTGGTCTATTGCAAGATGGTCGTGTGGTTTCTTATGCTTCTCGACAACTGAAACCACATGAACTCAAATATCCAACTCATGCTCTTGAGTTAGCAGCTGTTGTGTATGCCCTGAAACAATGGCGTCATCATCTGCTGGGAAATCAATGTGAGTTCTACTTCCACCAGCAGAGCTTCAGATATCTTTTTACCCAACCAGATCTGAGTCTCAGACAAAAGAGGTGGTTGGAGCTAGTCAAAGAACCCAATGTGGAGGTCAATTGTCATATTGATAAAGGTAAAGCCGTGGCTGACACGACAATCCAGAAGTCTTACTGTAACAGCTTGATGATACAGCAAGATCAACCTTCTCTCCACAAAGAGTTCTCCAAGCTCAATCTTGAGGTTGTTCCCTCTGGTTATCTGGTTAATCCGGAAGTGAAACCATCCTTTGAACATCAAATCAAAGATGCCCAAAAGCGGGATCTAAGCATTACCTTGGTCAAGAAAAAGATCTCTCGTGGAATTCCTACATGTTTCTCTGTTGATAATCAAGGTACCGTTTATTTTGGTGAACGTCTTGTTGTGCCGAAGAAACGGAGTCTGAAACAACTGATCCTCCGTGAAGCTCATGAGTCACTTCTCTCTGTTCATCCTGGTAGCACCAAAATGTACCGTGATCTACGTCAAAGGTTCTGGTGGACCAAGATGAAGCGAGATATCGCTCAATTTGTGGCTGAATGCGACGTTTGTCGTCGTGCTAAAGCTGAACATCAAAGACCAGCTGCTACTCTCTATCCCACACCTATTCCTGTTTGGAAGTGGGATGAAGTTGAGATGACTTTCATTGTTGGTCTTCCAAGAAATGATCAGGGACACACCGCTGTCTGGGTAGTGATTGATCGTCTGTCAAAGGTTGCTCATTTTGTTCCTGTCCATCAGAGCATCAATGCTAAACAACTGGCAGATTTATATGTCACTCAGATAATACCTCTTCATGGTGTTCCTAAGAAGATCCTTTTTGATCATGGAAATCTGTTTACTTCCAAAGGCTGGGCAAGTTTCAAGCAAGCTATGGGAAGTCGTCTACATTCCACCATAATCTATCAGTCATCCCGTAATGATCACCTCGGGAGTCTGAATCAAACACTTGAAGACATGCTTCGAGCTTGTGTTGTATCCTTCGGTAATGATTGGGAGAAATGTCTTCCATCTGCCGAGTTCGTTTATAACAACTTCTTCCAAGTTATCTTGGCCAAAGCTCCGTTTGAAGTTCTCTACAACAGAAGCTGTTCAATTCCGTTAAATTGGTCAGAAACCGGTGAAAGACAGTTCTTTGGACCGAAGAATCTGATCAATGAGACTGAAGAAACAGTTCGTACCATCCATGAACATCTGAAAGCTGCTCAGTCTCGTCAGAAGAGTTATGGTGACCGTCAACAAGATATTCGTTATGATATCGGCGGACAAGCCTATCTTCGAGTCACACCTTTGAAGGGTGTTCATCGTGACGTCATGAAGGGAAAATTACCGCCTCGCTATGTTGGTCCTTTCCCTGTTCTTGCAAAAAGTGGGAATTTTGCTTATCGTCTCCATCTACCTTCAACGTTCCCACGGGTTCATGCTACATTCCATGTCTCACAACTCCATCGTTGCTTCAAAGATTCCAACCGTGGTGTCGATCATGAAACCATTGATCTCAAGGATGATCTGACCTACCGAGAATGTCCTGTCCGTATCCTCGAGGCAGCTGAACGAAAGATTCGATGCCGAAGCATCAAGTGCCTCAAAGTTCAGTGGTCTCATCATTCTGAAGCTGAAGCAACCTGGGAACGAGAAGATCGTTTACGATCCGAGTACCCGTCCTTCTTTGCTAAAACCTAGGAATCTCGGGACGAGATTCTTGTAAGGGGGGTAGACTTGTAACATCCACCTTTTTGTAATAAAGTGTTTGTAGTGTTTGTGCTTATGATCATGTCATGTCATGCATGCATTTTCGAACCCATGTTGGTTTTAAAACGAGTGCACCAAAATTTAATACCGGAGTTGATTAAAATCACTTAAAGTGCCAAACTAAAACGATGGTTTAAAATGGTACAATTTTTGCAAACCAAAAATATGTTGAGGTTGTAATTTTAACAAGGATTCCAAAAATGATTTTTGCCAATTTTTACTAATTGCAGAAAAGTCCTCAAAACATGTTTTTAGTGTGCTGTTTTAAAAGGACAAGGACCTTTTCACAGTTTCTGGTTTTCCAGGGGGGTTTTCGAAAAACTGGTTCTTGTCTTCTTCTTCCTCACGACAGTAGGCAGAAGAACGAGCACGTCGCCGAGGATGCCACCTCCTACTGCCTCCCGCGCGGATAGGTTTCCAGGGAGACGTCCGCATCTCCACCTCTCCTCGCAAACCTCCCCTCTTTCTCTCTGTATCTCGCACGTACAGGAAGGCCGCGCCCGATCGAACCCTAACCGCCACCAACCGCCGCCCATCGCCGGCCGTACGGCCTTCCCCGCGCCCCTCCAAGCTCCCCTCCGGCTTCGCCACACCTGCCTCCCCCTCCTCGAGCTCTCTCAGCCCCGACGAGCCCCGTGCGGCCCCCAATTTTTGCGCCGGAGGAGCGCACGGCCGCCGCCGGAATTGGCTCGCCGCCGGCCATTGCCTCCCCGCCTCGCCTCCCTGACTCCGCCATCAGCTTCACGGTAACCCCACGAGCGCGCTGATGCCCTCGCCTCACTCCCTCTCCCCCTGTAGCTCCCTGTCGCCGGAGCCGCGGTCCGCCGCCGCCGCGACGAGCTCGCCGGCGAGCTCTCCGGCCACCTCCCGGCGAGCCGCGCCCACCCCTAGCATGCCCTCGCTCTCCTCTAGCTTGTGGTGTGCTTTGATTCGAGGATTAGCGCGCCAATTCGAGGAATTGCATCGTAGTTGTGCCAATTTGGCTCGGGGTGATGTCACAGTGACATCACGCCCACGTCACCTGGCAGTTTATCTGTTTATTCCTTTTAACTGAAATGGATCTGACATGTGGGCCCCACTGCTGTTTAAAATTTCAGAAAAAGAGCTAATCTTATAAATATAATATCTTTTGTTTGGCTAATCAGAAAAATGTGTTCAATATACCAAAATGCTCAGAAAAATGTAATCTACATGTTCATATCATTTTCACACATTTTTGACAATGTTGAATTTTGAGTATTATTTAAATCCTTTAAAATAAAGAAAATAAGTTTTTATTCAAGAAAGTTAGAAAATTGCAAGTTATATGTCAAAATGCTTAGAATTTCAAATGCAACCTAGTTATGGTGTTCTCAACCCTATTTGAGCACTATAGCTTGTCGCACCTCTAGGTTTTGCCCGAATCGGCCTCCGAGGTTCACTTCGGGACTAATTTCACCGAAACTGTTTTCTTAACATATGAACCCTAGCAACCCATGAACCATGTTTAGGTCTTCTCTTTAATGCATTCAAATGTTCATTCATACATATTGAGCATTGCATCGATGCCTGTTTTGAGTGTTGTTTTCTTTCTTTCCGGTGTTTGCTCTTATCGGTAGACCTCGAATCCGGAGTGAAGTTCGGCACCCCCTGTTGCTGAATACTTGGTCTAAACAACCAAGTCAAGCACTTATTCCCGAAGCTTTATCTGGTTTTCTTGAAGCAAGGCAAGCATAACCTCTTATCTGTCCATATATGTTTTCGAAGTGTTTTCCTTCTCGTACGATGCATGCCTTACAAAGTATTTTGAGTCAATAGATAGAGTTATCCTATTTAGTTGCATAACCCAGATATCATGATTCCATGTTCCTAGCTGACATAGGATTTGTTTGTGTGTATCGCCAAAGCCTCAGATATGCCATGCTTAGTCATACATGCCTGTTGATCTCTGCTCCATCCGGTTGATGAATCAGAGTTACGAAATGAATCTAGTATGACAGGATGACGTGGTAAGGTTTGAGATATGTGTGGTTAATATGATTAAAGGCTTGGATGAGTTGCCACATGGAATGTGGTGATTTGCCTCGTTCGTGCCCCTAGGAGCGAGTTCTCGCCTTTGAAGCCAAGACTGATCGTGCAACCACACGGGGATTGGATTCCCCTCGGTTTCAACTTGTCTAGTTTGTTCCATGAGTTGCCTAGTTCGGGCGTTCCATTTGGATTTGCTGGGGATATTAAAACGTTTTCAAAACTAGGACGTGGTGGTGTATCGGCGCTCTGCGGGTAGGTAACCGTCGAGCATTGCGCACAACGATAGAGACCCGGCAGGAGATGGCCACTCCCTATTGGCGGTCCATCTCTACTCGGAGCGACTCATGGAATAGGCGAAGCAAGGGAAAGATCGTGGTCAGCCACCCTCTGCCGGCACATCGTCGGAATTGTGCCAATAGCTTGGCATTAAGAGTCGGTTGATGCGTGTGGGTAAAGTTGTACACCCCTGCAGGGTTTAATCTTTTCGAAAAGCCGTGTCCGCGGTTAAGGACAACTTGGTGACGGATCCTGAGATCATAGATAACTTGAACATGACGTAAAAGATGTTGGCAATGAATGTTTAGTTTAAGAGGTGGTTCCAGTTATCGGTGCTGAAGATGATGCTTCGAAAGTTCTGAAGGCAATACCCGAGGGCAGGGTATTCTTTTAAAAGATTTGTGAAAAGGTTCTCTATCTCCCTCTATAAAAAACAAAGATGGCTTTACGCAAAGCAACCTTCATAAACCCTTTATGAAAAAGCAGATATATAATAGGTTAACTAAGTCTTGTTGAGTACTTCCAGTACTCATGTTTGCTTCCATTTGGTTCAGGTGGAGTTCCACACCTTCGGTGGTGTTTCAACGTGGACGTCGACGGATAGTTTGGGGTTTCCCAGGTAGCAGCCTGGAATCTATGGGCTGGGACGTCTCCTTATGTTGCGGCCTCTTAGGCCTTTTTGGTTCTTGTTGAATAGCAACATAACTTGCTTTCCGTTGTCTGATGTAATGTTGGGTCGTGTGACCTCTGTTTGTAAGCTATACTCTAGTATTACTTGCTTAATAAAGCTTCGTGTTTAGAGTACTGCTTTGATCGGTTGTTGGTTTCGAGCTCATTGTTATACAGTTTTGGCTATGCCTGCATAGTTGTCGCAGTCGAGGGGTTGTGGAGCCGATGATCCATGTCCGAGCCCGCCTGTCGATTTGATCGGCCTGGGGCGAGGTAACCCCAGTAACCCTCGATTGTTGTTGCACTTTCTGGACACATAGCAGCTCTGTATAGCTTTGGTCCCGTTTCTTTCAGTTTCATCCGACTCTTGGACGCTTGGGTATGCATAATTGGTTATGACTAGCATGGATACAAGGAGTAGTAGACCGGGGATCCGGACTACGTGCCGATGAATCCGGTCTGCCTGCTGTTGTTTGTTGCGGCCGGGGCTGGTAACCCTGAAGCCCTTGTGAGTTCATGGCTAGGAGCACATAACAGTATGTATATCTCTGGGTCCGGGGTCTGACACTCCCTTGGAGTCAAGTTGCTTGGATCATGAGGATGAAACCCATGGATCACGCTTCTCCACAATGCCGTACACGATCCTGAAATGTGAGATTCCATTTCAAACTTCCAAGAGGAAAATTCGTTAGTGTTAAGGATGGGTGGAACTCCAACATTAAGGATGTGTGGCATGGAAACGATTGGGTGGATGGAATCATAGTTTTGCGGTGGTGGAACTTTTGAATTGAACCCCGAACCATTAGCCGTTTGAGACTTGGAGCCACCGTCACTCTCCTTAGCTTTGGCTTTAGCCTTTTGTGCGGCTTTAGCCTTAGCTTTGGCAATGTTTGCTTCGATTTCGGAAATGTCCGGATTTGTTTCCTCATCCGAACTATCCTCGTCGGTGACATGGGGAGAGTGGGACGGCTCCTTGGTTCTACCCATCATGTTCTCCAACATCTTCTTGATGGAGGAGACCTCCGAGCCCACACTAGAGCTAACCTTCGACAATTGGGTTTGTATGGTACAAACCGTTGTCTCAAGGTTGGCTATAGTGTCGGCCATTTTGGAGAGCTCCTCCTTAGAAGTTTCGGGAACATCCCCGTTGACCATGATTACTCTTAGGCGGTTAAGCCCGATACAAGAGCCGAGGCTCTGATACCAATTGAAAGTGCAATATGGTCAACTAGAGGGGGGGGTGAATAGGTGACCTACAAATTTTACTCCTTTTTCACTTTTAATGGGGCTTTTACGAAAGTAAATGCTTGATTACCTAAATGTGCAACTAAGTGAAAACCCTAGGTGATAAGAAGCAAGTAGCAACGGAAATAAAGGAACGGTACAAGATAACAACAAGTGAAAACACGAAGACAAGGATATGTTTCCCGTAGTTCCTTCTTAGAAGAAGTACGTCTACGTTGGAGAGGTGGGGAGCCACCTAGGCGCTCCTCAATAGCACGGATGTGCACACCTTGTTCTCCTTGAGCTTCTCCGGTGAGGGAGATTCTCGTTTCCACTATGAGGTCGACTTGAAGGCGTTGACCAAACCTTTACAAGGGGTTGAGGCTACTCCACAAGTGAGATGGAGGCTCTCAACAATCGAAGCTTCTTGCTACAAGGTGGAAGCTACAAGCACTAGGGTTTCCCTTGGATGACAAAGCAACCAAGAGATTACAAGATCCCAAGAGTTGTGTTGTGGGTACACACGTTTTGGCTTGGTGGAAAGGTAGATCTAGACCTCCTCCATGAGATCCTTGAAGGGCATCGAGTTTGGTTGGAGGAGGAGGGAGATCGGGGCGATTTGAGCTCTACAACAATGGAGGAGAGAGAGGAATGGACGAGCTACCTATCTAGAGGAAGAAGACAGCTATTTATAGGCTCCTCCAAAATCTGACCGTTGCAGTCCTGCGGGACCGGAAATTTCCGGGCTAAAGGCCGGAATATTCCGGTCGGAATTGGCCGGATATTTGAAAAGTCCGGGGGGCGGATAATTGAAATATCCGGGGGCGGAATTTTCCGCCCCAATACTCCGCCCCCATCTCTGTGCGCAGGCACCAACACATTGATGAAAAACTGCTAAGGACCAAGGGCCGGATTTTTGCTACGGAAATTTCCGGGGCAAATTTCCGCCCCACCTTCTGTGCGCGGGCATCAACTTCTGATAGAAAAATGGCTAAGGACTTTGATGCCCGGAATATTGAAATATCCGGGGGGCGGATAATTGAAATGTCCGGGCCCGGAAATTTCCGGACTGAATTTCCGCCCCCATCTCTGTGCGCGGGCAATGCGAAGAAGACCAAATTCTGCTAAGTTCTTGAAGGCCGGATTTTTGGCCCGGAAATTTCCGGGGCAAATTTCCGCCCTGGCTTCTGTGCGCGGGCAGGAAAATACTTAGTCGTTTTCGTGGAAGCCAGAAGAGTGGCCGGAAATTTCCGGTGAGGGGCCGGATAATCCGCCCCATAGGATCCGGAATTTCCGCCCTGTATACTGAAAAATCCGGTGGCTGAATTTCCACAATAGTGATCTTCTCTTTGATCTTTTGACGAGGATATATCGATGATCATCTAGGGTAATAGCTGCACAGGCTGAACCACATTGTTAGATAGGAGATATCCGTGTTAGCATCATCACCAAAATCATTAGAGGGATCGTGAGCTTTCACAGTGTAGTTTCTTGGTGAGACCGGTGCTCTTTGGTGTCCCGACCTGGAGACTTCTTCCCGGGATCCGTGCACCTTAGAAGAGGCTCCTTCGCCTGGCTCGATGGGGGATGTTCCTCCGTGCTTCTGAGCCGCGGCAGCCGTGGTCTCCTTGTAGACTTGTCGTACGCAGGCCACTGCGTCCCCAGCATTGGTCGTCACGGTGATCACTTCCCAGTAAGATGGAATCTTCAGGAAGTACTACGCATGATGCACAACGTCCATGAACTCTGCCAGCATCGCGCGGCCGAGGATGCCATTGTAAGGCTTGGCGATGTCAGCCACGTCAAAGATGATGTTCTCCATCTGATAGTTCTCCTTGGTGCCGAAGGTCATGGGCAAGAGGAACTTGCCCAGTGGCTGGGTAGTACCCGGGGTACCCTGGATAGACCCGTCGGCGCTAGGCTGGTCTTCGTAATCTGAAGCTTAGCCATTAGCTTAGTGGAGATGAGATTGATGCTCAAACCTCTAACGATCTGCATCTTGCTGACCACGACATTGTTGATCATGGGTACAACCACTAATGGTAGCGTGCCCACAACTACATTTCAGGGTGGTATTCTTGACTGAAAGTGATGGGCATGTGAGACCACTTCAGGGACACCTGCGATTTCACACTAGGAAGTGTGGCGCAGACTTCCCGGGCAAGATTCTTCACCTCCCCATGGGAGGAAGGCGTCCATGCTCCTCCGTGGTTGTAGGCCACATCCTTAGCCTCTGGGAAAGCTCCGCAATGAGCTTTGATCCCAGCACTTTCCTCTAGTACACGGGCGAGGTTTCCTGCTCGCACCCCCCGGTCCTTGGCTGTCGGGGATCCCCCCACACCCCGGGTCAGCCCCGGGCATAGCCCTTCATGGCCCTGGCCCCGGGTTTGGCCGCCCCGGGGGGCAAGCACTCCCGGGCGATATGCCCCGAGGTCCCGCAGTTAAAACAGGTCCCCGGGATACCACCACGGTCACCAAAACGCCGCTTTCGCGCGTGCACGGTTGCGTGAAGGGACCGACAATCCCGTGTGTCGTGGTCATTGGACTCGTGAATCGGGAACCTCGGCCTTGTGGATTTGCCGCAGCGAACTGTCCCTTATGCGGGGATGGGGGATTAGAGATCTCCTCCTTCCCCATGGTGAGGACATGTCGGTCCTCACGCTTACGCTTCTTCTTCTTTGGCACGTCAGGCTCTTCTTGGTCTTTGAGTACCATCTCTAGGGCTTGACATCCGTCTTCATTCCTTTCGCACTTCGTTACTAGCTTGAACAACATCCTTGTTGTAGTTGGTTCGTGGTAGGTCAGCTCCTCCCGCAGCCTGACATCGCGCACGTTGTACCGGAACACCATGATCACCGCAGGCTCCGACGCATTCGGGGTGCGGTGAGCGGACTTCCAAAAACGCTTGATGAAGGATTGGAGCGTCTCTCCGAGCTTCTGGTGGACATACTGCAGATTTGTGAGGGTCCCCGGGTGCCGCTGGCCCCCCTAGAAAGCCCCCACAAATTGCTCGCACAGGTCCTCCCATGACGCCACCGAATTTCGCGGCAGGTGCATCATCCATGGGCG
The DNA here is from genome assembly GCA_028641055.1 of Alopecurus myosuroides. Classification (NCBI taxonomy): domain Eukaryota; kingdom Viridiplantae; phylum Streptophyta; class Magnoliopsida; order Poales; family Poaceae; genus Alopecurus; species Alopecurus myosuroides. The sequence continues at coordinate 480,150,058 of CM054057.1, forward strand.
AGTGGCATCAGACATGGCCAGTGGGAACCAATTGGCCTGACTTTGTCATCCGCCCGCTCTGCCACCATTGCAGTTGAGTAGATCTATAAAAACTCTCTTGGATTCGTGGTTCCATCATACGTGGCTAGTATATGGAAATAGAACTTATCCGGCCATACTACCCCTCGGAGTGGTGGAGTAAAGGCCAAATATCCCCCTCCGTACTTGAGGGCAGCCAGCCCTTCCTCCCTTGGGTCCGCGACTTCGCTGACATCCCTAGAGGGTTGACCACATCGTGGCTCTTGGGGGCGGGCGCCTTCCCTTCGTGGCTCCGGGGGCAGTGGATTTCTTTGAGATCGGATGGGTGTCGAAGACCCGATAGACATGTGGTGTCCTTGTCCCGGAGGGCGGTCGGCCTTGTTCACCCGAGAGGGAGCGGGTCCAGGGCGCGGGATCCCTGGCCGCAGAGAGGCGCTAGGCCTCACCTGCGACAGGGACCGTCTGTGAGTGGACTCATTACCCTCGTTGTGAAAGGACAGAAGGCTCATGACCCGGGCCCTCTAGGTGTCGTACTCCGGTGAAGTCTGTGGCGGGAGGGGGTACTCCAGTAGGGCATTAGCCATGGCCAATGCCTCTACGGGAGTACGCGCACCAGACATCTGAGGTCATGACTGGTGAGAAGCGGAGCCGGAGTACCGCCTCCCTCCTGCCGGCGATGGTCTTTGCTCCGCGTCAGAATATCCTGCATGCCGTGGTGGTGGAGGTTTTGGTGGAGAGTCTTCTTCTTGCGATCCGCCGGGCGCCTCGCTCGGGAGGCTGATCTCGTCGCTGCCTCCACCACGGCCCGACGCTGCTCCCCCGGCGGGAGGCTCATCCTCGGGCTGAGGAAGATTGGCCGGGGGGGCAGCACCCGGTTTGTAGCTCGGCCTTGTTCCAAGACGGTGCGCCGCACGGGGGGCAACGCACCGGCTTTCGTGGGACGATAGCTGGTTCCATCCCCCGCGGCCCGCGTCTGCGAACGGGTATGCGCTGCTGGGGGTCGGCGAACGCGGGGGAGCTTTGTGTCCCCGCGGTGTTACAGGTTGGCGGCATGGCTTCCGCCAGAAGTTGCTAGTAGTCTGGGCACAAGGGCGCACACTCCCCCTATCCGGCGCGCTAGATGTCACACGTCGAAACACGGACACCGGGAGTGAGCGACGTCTAGCTCTCTGATTTGTTCGGCGAGTGAGCGAAAAGGCTTCTGTCTGCCCGGGCACGCTTCAGATGGTAAGGAGGGGAGGACGACTCGTCCCCAAACCCAGTGAAACAAGTTTTACCCAGGTTCAGGCCATCGCGAGATAGAACTCTACATCATGCATGTCTGATCTAGAATTATATGTCCGATGGTGTGTGTACAAGCCCTGTGTCCGTGCCTTTGCCTCTCGTTGTTTCTCTCTTTTCCCCTCTATGACCTCCCTTCTGCGATGGGGGTGTCTTCCCCCTTTTTATCCTTCGCAGGCCATTAGGTCCCGCAGCGCGCTCGACACTTGGCGGAGTCCATGCCACCTGCCCTGCGAGGTGGCGGGACTAGGTGTGCTGGGGGCGACAGCTGGCCCGTGAGACCACCGTATGTCCCTCGATCCCTGCTATGAGGGACACGCAGTAGTCCTCTGCCTCTGCCCGGCCGCTCGCGGGTAGAAACTTGTCTTCGCGGTATGGGCCCCGATGGCTACTCCCGGGAGCACATTGCCCAGGCGAGGGGCACATCCTTCTCTCGCAAGGCACCGCGTGGCTCCACGCGCCGCGCATTCGTGGCACCCTTGTCAGGCGGGGTGCCGACACGTATCATGTGCATTTTCGACACATAACCTCACACCATATTTTCTTCTCTTCATTTGAGAACTCAAATGCAGTTTCTCTCTATTTCTCTCCGCTTGGTCTCCTTTTTTCAGTTCTTGAAATAATATGTGTTTATTTTCAGCGCATTCCAGGGCTTGGCCTGGAAACAAATAATGATGTTTTGAAATCCTGTAAAATTTGACACTACGTGACATGATGCATGTGTGTTTATTATCTATTCTTAAATTTTCTAGTTTCTCCAATCTAAAAAGGGTGCAAGTCAGATTAAGTGCACTGGCAAAGTGATGTGACATCGAACTTATCCATCCGCCATTTTTGGCCGACCCTTTCAAAGATCACATACCTGCATCAGCAAGCGTCCACGCCAAAGTCAATTCACGAGGGGCTGAGTCAATATACAGTAGCAAGCTGCATCAATCGCTGTATTCAATGGACGGCACCAGGTCGCACCTACAAACAGTTGCTAGCTTAGCTTCGCATCTTTGGAAATGGAACGTACATGTATACTGGTCGTTTTTGCAAGGATTACCATGAGGAATTACTTTCCCCTACCCTTGAAATATCGGCACATATACAGCTCTAACACACAGTTACACACTTAGGCCCCGCTTGGTATTTTTTTTATTACATACGTCTCCCCGAAAGGAGCCGGTTTCCATTACCACGAAGATAACAGAACAAGGTCTTTTTACACCACACAACAACGCAAAATAAACCGAAGGAAAGTAAGAGCAACACCAAAGGGAACCAAACCAGCACCAACTCCAGGAAGTTCTAAACGACTAGAGAGTCTACGGAAACCCTAAACCCCGGGTGAGAGAACCACAGTTAAACCACAGCCTTACAACCCACAGGCCACAAGTTCCAGTCAAAAGAAGCTCGCAAGAGAGCTCTGAGCAAACTTCTCCCAATCGCAGGCAGCATCACACCGATACATCTTCATCTTCATCCACATCATCTTGGCTGGGACTTGTCCTGTCAGAGGCCCTCGTGGTTGCTTCGACCTGATAGCCACACCTTGAATCAGGTCTGCTCCCTCCAAAATCAGCTTCTTGTCCTGCTCAGTCTGCAACCCTGCCCAATATCGCTTGGTATGTCGGGAGGAATTACGGATCCGTAATGTTTCCTGCCCTCCCACGGTATTTTCTGCAGGACCTCCACCCGTTCGTGAATATCTACCTGGGTATTGTCTAAAATACGGTCCATCCAAGCGCGGCCTTAAGTGTGTTCGTGTGAGCAGACATACTATTATCTCTACGCCACACCGTATGTAGCAATTGAATCAGTCACAAATATGAAATCAATCAATGAATCGGACAATTGATGCACGAATGCACAACCACAATCTCTCTTTTTTTTTTAGAGAGAGAGAATCAATCTCTGCTTTGTTAGCTGACCTTATGTAGCAAGAGGGGTTCTATACTCCCAATAACATATAAATTCATGGATGAATGTCAATGCCCCGCTGTATAGGATGATAACCAATCAAGTCTGACAATGAGATGCTAACAAAGCACAGCCATGTTCGATCATATCGTAGCTAACATCCAACAGTTATCGGTACGCGCAGTTATTGAAGGTTGAGAGTTTAGCTTTCATATCCACTAACTCTGATGATAGGTGTAGCCATAGGCGCGCATGCATGCCTAGCCTCTTCTATAAATAGGGTAACTCTAGAAGCGATAGCATCTCATCCCAAGTTAGCTTGATATTACTCGACAAATCTGATTATCAGAAATGGCTACCAAGTCGCTACTTCTGCTTGCTGTCATTCTAGTCTCGCTCATGCTTCTCTCCCGGGATGTGGCGCATGGCAGAGAGCTTACTGATGCTAAAGGTTCTCTCTCTCTCTCTCTCTCTCTCTCTCTCTCTCTCTCTCACACACACACACACACACACACAACAGCTAACTCGGTAGGATAAATTTAGTAGATAAATCAAGTAATCTATCATCCAGTATATTCATGAATATAAAATACTTAAAGTTGTTCACAATATGATTGTATACATGCAGAGTCCGAGGAGAAGAATGTGAAACCTACAGGAGAGCCGGGCCTCAAGGACGAGAAGTGGGGAGGTGGATACCAGCGTGGTGGAGGATACGGATACGGAAACGGTGGAGGGTACGGATATGGTGGGGGATACGGAAATGGTGGAGGGTATAGGAATGGTGGAGGATATGGAAACGGTGGTGGATACGGAAACTATGGTGGTGGATACCGACATGGTGGAGGATACGGAAACAATGGTGGTGGTTATGGTGGAGGATATGGAAATTATGGGCATGGTGGAGGTTATGGGCCTGGCTACGGTGGTGGAGGCTATGGATCCGGATATGGTGGCGGGTATGGTGGAGGCTATGGTGGAGGGTATGGTGGTGGCAGCGGATATGGTGGAGGTGGAGGATACGGTGGTGGTGGAGGGTACCGTGGTGGATCTGGTGGTGCTGGCTATCCTTGAGGTTGATATGGTGCAAGATGTCGCAATGGTGGCACTAAGGAAATAACTAGAATATGTATATGTGTTTTAAATAACGCATGTGTGTTTATTTGTGATGTGCTTGAATAAAAAATGGTCCATATGCTCCCATATAGGAGCAAAGACCATAAGAGTGGGAAATTTGGTGAGCAAGCTAGCCTTGTGTCATCTCCTATGTATGAAAGAGAAGATATATTTTGAATTGGAAGTGTTTAGATCCACAAGTGGGATTGTATTAATGATAAGATAATTAAGGGAATAACATGTGTATCAAGTCTTGTCTTTGTTTAGTCCCAAAATTAGTGATAAAACTAGCTTTAAAAACTCAAAGAAAATGTTCCAATGAATGAAGGCTTAGAGAAATGAAAATTAAGGATATTTACCTCTTTACTGGTTTTCAAGAAACAGGGGCATGTTATGAATCTATAGAGAGACTCACACGCAACTAAGAATCAAATTATAAACCTAAAGAAGCCTTTGGAAGGATTTACACTCCCGTGATTTTTGTAAATGTCATAACCTATGAGTTCTTTTTTTTAGCCTTTAAGATTTATTTCATGAGGAAAAACACGAAACTTTGGAGTTGTAGGGTTGTCATTCTTCTATATTTATGGATGTGGGATTACCTATATTTTATTAGAACCTCTGAGTTCTTGTTCTAGATGCCCCCAAGTCCCTTCCATGAAAGTCACGGATTGATAAAATACAAATCAACCTTCCCCCAAACAAGGAAGAAATTAACATATGGGAAACTCCGTTATACTTATGGTGAAAAAGATCTTCATCTTCTCTATCAATCATACACATGTTCGTGTCAGAGGTTAAGCAAGGTTCTAGGCATGCTTATCCATTTCACATCGCATATGGGATAGTGTTCTCCAGAATTGTTGGAGAGCACCTTCCTAGTTCAGTTGTTTACCACCTTCAATCTAGAGACATACTTATTATTTTATGTAAAAAATTGGTGTTAAACGTATTTCAAGAGGGGATTAATTATACTTGTTGTCAAAATAGGAAAGATTTTGCAACTTCAAAAAATGCAAAAAAAAAAATCATAACCACACAATATGACTATTATGTCTCCTAGGGCGTAAAACCCAATAAATGAAAGTATTATTAAAATGATCTACACCGTTCAAGGTACAGTTAGAGCACCTTAAATATTATAAGCGCCCTTAGCAGTAGGGCATTGAAAACATATAGAAGGGGATAACCTCAAGAGAATCAAAAAAAACATTGCATTTTTTGTATAAATGTCTAACCTCTTTCGAAACATTTCCATATTATCGTTCAAGCCAATAGCATTATATTGTATCAACCATAGGAAAATTTAATTTTACGTGGGACATCGACTATATGTGGTGTTTAAGAGATATGTGCCCTGAATTCCTTTTTTCAAAAAGGAGGATAATCCCTCTACATTGATTAATGAACATATCCAGCATGCCTATAATTTCCTGTGCGCCCATATTTAAAGTTGAATATTTCCTGATTATAATGTTCTAAATGCTACACAAAATTAGGGTTGTCATTATGCGTAGTCTAACATCCTAAAGAGGGGTAAAAATGCTAAAACAAATTGGTCATAATGAGAGTTATAATTTTTATAAAGGGGTATTCATCGAGTGAGGCACATATCCTCATTTATCTTGAATTCATTATTCTCTACTAGGAACTGAACCAGAACCCTCCCAACCGTACCCCATATATCCTGAAGGAACTTTTACCTGTATGATACGGTGGCTCAGGTCACCAGCTAAGGATACACATGATATTTATCCAGGTTTGGGCCCGATACAATAAATCCTTACTATTTCCTCTTATTATACTGATATGTGGAATATAATTGAGTTTACAAAGGGAAACTCTCGGAGTTATTGGTGTGTGTCGTTGATGGCATGGGTGTAAAAAGTGATGTTGATCTCATCATTGTACTTCTTTTATATATGTGCCATCTCGGTCGTCTCCTCTGTGGAGGATTAGGCCTTCCCGTCTATGCGTAGATTCATAAGATTTTCTTCCTCATTATGGTCCTAGTTTGACTATGATTCAACTAGGAGTTTCGTTACTACACACCAAGCAGGTCGGTAGAGCCCTGTTGTGGGCTTCTAGGCCCTAATCTTTAGCGGGTAAATGGGGGTTATGTCTGACATCATATATCTTCGACAAGCCCACAACAATGACACCCATAATGAGGTGCCCGGCATCTTCCAAGTTGAACGGTAGGTCGGTCTTCTGTGCTCGCACTGAGATAAAGTTTGTACACATAGAATTATCATATGTGACTTGCTGTAGCAAGATTATCGCTTATGTGGTAATCATTGCACGAGTGATTAGTCATTCGTGCTTAACATGTAATTGAAATAGGAGGCAGAATCATCTGTGACTTTCTCTGGTAGGTTGTATTTGCAGGGAATCCATATCAGTGTGAAATCGATCCTCGAGTTCCTAATCATCATCGCATGAGAATCTAAACTAGCAAGCACAACTTTTGGGTGGTGCCCATCATTATATTCCTACGTACATGTGCCATTGTTCGATGATACGTCACAACTGTGGTACATGGGGTAATCGGTTTCGTTCAATAGTGTCCCTGTTGACTCCTTGATCTTCACACTTGACCTTTAGCCAATAATTAAGGAACTAAAATCCATCCGTTGATTTTGTAGAGAAAAACGGCAATTTTTACTGCTCCATAGCACCCCGTGTCTTTTTCCTCCTTAGCCTCTTCGCTAGGAACATAGCTCGCGTCCTCTTTGCCAGATCTAACTTCACTTTCCTCCTCTCCAATCTGGCACAGCCTCCATGGCCGACTTTCCTTATACATATCTAAGCCACATGTCCTCCACCACCCCCTCCATGGCCCTGATCTTGAGTGGTTTGAAGTAAAAATAGTTGAGAAAACAAATTACCGTAGTCGGCATCCAATATGGCCGACTGTAAAATATTTACAGATTACTCTCTATAAAGGACCGCCTACTTTTTCCAAGTTTTATGATTTCTTGTGAAGATGTGGTTTCAATTATAGGTTTAGTGCAACTGTCTGGGTTACTTATGAAGGCCATATTTATATAATAGTGGTGGGATACAGAAGGTGGCTTCCCCATGATAGTGAGCTATCAAAAACTCACCAAAGAGAAAGATAATAAGAAATTGGAGAAGATGGAACATATATGTTCTCAAGTCGAAAAGCCACAAGTGCACATTCAACGCGATAAACTTGCAAAAGATAGAAGTTATTTTGAATCCTATACTCTAGGAGCTTCTTCCAATTAATCCATCAATAAGATGATCCACTAGGTGAGTATTAATTGAGGCGAAGTGTACATTGCATACTTATAATATTCTAGGGATATTGAGAAAGCTACAAAAAGCTTCTACAAATTTGGAGCACCACACGAGGATGAGCAATACTTGAGAAGATTCTAGAGGATATCATGGTAAGAATATTTAAAGGGAATCCTAGACTTATGCAAAGTTCTAGAATAAGTTAGTTTAGGTGTATTAGGAAATATATTATTTTGGGTAGTACCATAGAGAATCTTATAACTTAGATATTTATAGTAGGTTTCTCGTTCTTACAAGGATACACAAGCTGGTGAAGGTTTACTATGATGATGTAAATTTTCATACATTAAATTGTAGTGCACAACTATAGCAGGGAAAGACAAGAAGTAGCAAAGTTACCAAGTACGAGAGAGGTTATGGCCATGAGAGTATAATAGAGTAGTGATGGGGTAGCCACGAAAGAAGTGGGTATTTGTACCAAATTGTGAAGAATAAAAGTTTGAGTTACCAATGTGAGAGTATGATCTCCCAAGAGTCTAAAGGTCCTTAATTTTTTTTCCAGTAAAGGTCCATTAGTAGTGGAGCCATCACGTAGCTGGTTTCCCTACTAAGAGTGGCATAAGAGTCGATGGAGGCCTAGGGTTCTATATTTTGTAACTCAGTGGGTGGTAATTACATAGCTATTTCATATTGTTAATAAAATTCAACTTGCAGTCTCAAGAAAGAAGTACTTGATAGGCTAGGAAGCCCACCCTGGGAGAGCCGAGTAGGGTGCCTCCCAGGGCTACCAAAGTAAGGTGCCCCTTAACCCAGCTTCATGTGTTCTTTGTTGTACTAGCCCTCGCCCAAAGTAATAACACACACAGGCATGATCGCACATCGCAGGCAGGAGTCATGCAACCACGCCTAGTTCGTTAAAACAAATATATGACATCGTCCATGCTAAGAAAAAGCTTGATCTTCAAATGGAATTATACTTCTCCTACACAATAGTTTTCTTTAGACGTTGTCGTTTCTCCTTTCATCATCTCATTTCTCAATCTCCATTAGACTGCTCTCCATCGATGTTCCCTACATGTGCGGCCAGTACTACATCGCACGCTTCTCAAAGCAATCCAGAGCCTGGCCTCTTGGAAATGCCCTAATCGGCCATTCTTGTGGAGCCAGCTCCACGAAAGCGAAAGGAGGCACGATGATGCACATGTGGGAAGGGCGTGAAATGACGTTAGTTTCATTGTTCTTTGTGACATTCTTCGTAGATACGTACCTGTTGCTCTAGTACTTCGGTTCTTTCCAAAATTAAGATTGTGGGCAAATCCATATTTGATTTATTCCATTTGTTGGTAGTTTAATGCCTAGAGTTTCATTTTCTCCCCCATTTGGGGGAACACTTTATAGGATTTTATATGCTCCACTTTGGGTGAATTTACTATTCATGGCTTCATCTGCGTAATGATTAATTTTTCCTTCCATTATGGCTTTGATGATTGATTAGGGCGATGATTAGTTTGTGATGTATGTGTAGAAGAGCCAAAACGGGGTGCATGAAATGCATGCCATTATGATTGGTCTTTCCACTCACATTGCACCCATATGAGGTACTACCCCACTATCTTTTGACGCCATATTTTGAGAGAGCCGATGATTAATCACACTCACCTTGTGTTCGAAGGGTTGCCTATTGCACATAGTGGTGTGCATAAATATGTTACTTCTGAATGCTCCCTGACTTTGCAGGACCGTCTCTTGAATTCTATGTGCTTGTTAGTAAAAGGTTCCATGTTTTGTCGATTACTTCTCGCATCGACCAGGGAGTAAAGGTGCCACAATTTAGTTCAACGGATAAACCTTTTGTACCTAGTGCAATATAAAAGTACATTGCTTATGCATGATCCCTGGTAGAGTAGGATCATCTATTGGAATGCACATATTGTGTGTGTTTTGTTAATTATGTGGTAGCCATGTTTAATTGTTTATTGTTTAGCAACTACCTATGATTAGACAGTGCCAAATTGTGTTCAACTAATGTGCTTCTTGATTCTCCCTTGTTTTGATAGCCCATATGTTTTCAATGCATGTGTTATGTTAGTTTGACGTATTTTGTTTAACTAGTAGTTCATTTTTGAATTGTTAAGTTTTTTTTGTTTCGACATTGCCAACGATTAAAAGAGATTTCTACTTATGTACTCCTCTTGGCTTAGTTTCCCTCATGCTTGTAGGCTTGATCACACACCCGTTGAGAAACCCCAAGAGGAAGGTATGATGTAGTCAGCAGCGAATTTCCCCCAATTAACGAACTAGGGAGATCAATCCTGTAAGACTTTGAAGTCTCTCGGTAGGTTTCTTGTTGCATGGCACTTCAACAAGTTTTGACCTGCACACAAACACAGATCCTATCTTGCTCCCAACTTTCCGAGAAGGTTGTCAATATTTTCGTATTACTAAAAACTAGAGAATTAATAGTGTTGAATGGTTGGATATTATTAAATGAAAACGGAACAGCGAGCAAGTGATGATGAAAAGCAAGTAAACGAGGTTGTGATCAATAAGGAAAATAGGAGTGGGGGCATGATGCGTGTGAGCACACGTTCGTTGGGAGACCCCAAGAGGAAGGTATGAAGAGTGCAGCAGCAAGTTTCCCTCAGAAAAACCAAGGTTGAATCGACCAGTAGGAGGAAGGAGTACCTTCAGAAGGTTGATGCAGCTGAGATGGCAGGTCATACTACCGGTTCAGCAGCAACGTGGAATCTACACAACACAAACAATTCACTTTGCCCCAACGAAGCAATGAGGTTATCAATCTTACCGGTTTTGCTAATAACAAAGAGGTTAAATGTATGGTGTGGAAAACAATATGAAAATAGTAGCCGCCGCGTGAAAGCATTGGAAACGGTGTCAAAGTAGTGGAAACAGTGTGTGTATTATCAGAATGAGAAAATGGACCGGGGTCCACAGTTCACTAGTGGCGTCTCTCTGTGAAAGATAAATAACATGTGTGGTGAACAAATTACAACTGGGCAATTGACAGAAATGAAGGATCCACCATAGTGCATATGCAAGACATATAGATTACTATGTGATTCATGCGGGCATTACAACAAAATACATAGACCGGCATCCAACTGCATCTATGACTAATAATCTGCCCTCCGAATATCATCCGAACAAACGTTGGGTATTAAGTTGCAAGCAACAGATTATCGCAGTAAACAAAGAGTGTAATTTAAACTAAGTAAACACCGTTGTTTCTCCCTAATGGGAACATCACATCCTCCATCTGTCACATTTCTGTCACTCGAGCACAGATGCAAAGGAGGCATGAACCCACTATCGAGCATAATACTCCCTCTTGGAGTTACTAGCATCTACTTGGATAGAGCATTTACTAATAAAGGAGAGCATGCAAGATCATAAATAACATATGCATGAAGATAACATGATAGATTGATAATCAGAAGATATAGCATTCAACATTCATCAGATCCCAGCAAACACAACATGTAGCATTACATAAAGATGATCTCGATCATGTAGGGCAGCTCACGAGATCTAAACATGAGGTACAAAGTGGAGAAGACAACCATCTAGATACTGCTATGGACCCGTAGTCCAAGGATGAAGTACTCATGCATCACTTCGGAGGAGGTCATGGTGGTGTAGACCCCTCCGGTGATGAATTCCCCTCCCGGCAGGGTGCCGGGGAGAGCTCCAGAACCCTCCCGACTCGGGATGACAATGACGGCGGCCTCGGGTGTTTCTCGGGACAAAGTGGTATCTTTTTAGGGTTGACATATCGGGGGGTATAAATAGGCGAAAGGGCGATGATGGTGGAGGCCCGAGGGGCCCACACCACCCCCAGGCGCGGCCTGGGGGCGCGCCGCCCTATGGTGTGGCCCTCCTGTGGCCCTCCTCTAGGCCTCATCGGGACTCCGTGGAACCTTCGGGAATTCTAAGACTTCCGGACTTCGAATTTTCCAATTCCGAGAATATTTTCAGAACAACTTTTCTGAAACTAAAAACAACACAAAATAGGGAACTAGCTATGTGACATCTTGTCAATAGGTTAGTCTGGAAGATAAAAATGATATGAAGTGTATAGCAACCATGTAGGAAACAACATGAAAACAATATGGAACATCAAAAATTAAGGATATGTTTATGACGTACCAGGCATAGTTTCACTAGTGGTGTCTCTCCTAAGAACAATAACATGTTGGGTAAACAAATTACAGTTGAACAATTGATAAATCATGAACGTATAACAATACTATTATGACGATATATAGGTTACGGGTTCTAACATCGTAGGCATTACGTCAACATAAATAGACATCCATCTGACAACATCTATTACTAAGAGTCCACCTTGAGATAACAATCCAGCAAATCTCTCTGGTATTAAGTTGCAGCAACAAAATGATTACTTGTATGCAAAAAATAAATGCATTAAGAACAATACGTAATGTAAACAATAATCCTCATCCATAGCCAAGAACAACGTTGTTTTCTCCCGAGTGGCAACAATACATCCTCCACTCATCACGTTTCTATCACTCGAGTATAGATGTAAAGGAGGCATGAACCCACTATCTAGCATATAAACTTTTCTTGGAGGTGCATATATTAACTTGGCCAAGGCAATCATACACACTAGAGTGCATTGCAAGACAATATTAAAACTCTCTAAATAAATAATTGAAGCAACTCAATATGACATGAACAAAATAATCATAATCTCATGGTTCATCGGATCCCAGCAAACACAACATGTAGCAATTACATAACGGTGATCTTGATCATGTAGGGAAACTCATAAGATCTAAATATGGTGGCACAAGGAAGAAAGAACACCATCTAGCTACTGTTATGGACCCGTAGTCCCGGGATAAACTACTCACACATATGTCCGGAGGAAAACATATGATGTAGAGGCCTCCGGTGACGATCCCCCTCTCCGACAGGGTGCCGAAGCAGTACTCCAAAAGACCTAGATTGGACTTTCGAGGTGATAGCGCCTCTGTATATTTATTGTGGAAAATTTCTCCGTCTTCGATGTTTTTAGGGTTGAAGTGAATTTATAGGCGAAGAGGCGATGGCCAAGGCCATGAGGAGACCACCATGCGCGGCCTAGGGGGCGTCGTGCCTGGCACCCCTCTGGTGGACCCATGGCACCCCTCCAGCTCTCCTTTGGACTCCATCTTCATTCCGGGTAAAAAATGATCTCCATGAATTTTCAGGACTTTTGGCGAATATTATCTTCAGAACTTTTCTGAAGCATAAAAACAGCAGAAAACAAAAAATTGTCGCTGGGCATCTTGTTAATAGGTTAGTCCATAAAATCATTCGTAAAACAAAGTAAAACATGTACAAAACATGGAAGAACATAACGAAAATAAGCATGGAGCATAAAATATTATAGATACTTTTGGGACGTATCACCTCGATGGTACCCTAGGGCCTTAGTTTTCCTCACTCTTACCCCCACTTTGCTCCACCAAACCGCGCAAAGGGGACGAACGGTTGTTCCCATCAGGACAACCTCGTTTGAACGTTACGGGGCATTTTATACAGGAATGACCGTTACGGGGCTGAGTTCTGACAGTGGGACCGGCCAGGGGCTATGTCGTCCCTAAGCTTGAGCTGACCCTATTTGTCCCATGAAACCTCGATAAAAAAACCAAAAACATTTTTCGCCGTCGATGACACTCCGACCGCCTTCGCTGCCGCCAGGACTGAAATTGGTGGTGGGTTTTAGTCTCCGGTGGTTCTAGCGGAAATACATTGACTTTGTTGGAGGATCCAGAGTGTGGGAAACCGCCAGGTGGTCTTTCTCCCCTTTAAGAAAAAACCCAAAAATAAAGCAGAACAGATCAGAGGGGGATTAAGAATCATCCTCAAGGCGTAAAAGAGTTCCTTCACCGACGCCATTGAGAAGGGAGTACAAACAGTGGAGGCGGAGTGTTGCGTCGTAATTTTTCATTGTCACTGCGCGGTTATACGTCGGTCGCCTGCGACTCCTCCGCGAATGAAATTGGATGGCTTTTTCAGGTCGCCGGCGTTCCAGCCACAATCCATCGACCCCATTTGAAAAGTCAGTGCTATCATTGAAAGGTTTCATCTGCAATCGGAGTGAATTTGAATTATGTGGTTGATGTACTACCATTGTGATATCATTGTGCTTCTAAATTATTTTTCTTTATTGTTTTTAAGAACAAGAAATGGCGTCTCCTAGAGACCTAAGGATCTTTAGTGAAGGTGATTTGGATGAATGTATGTACTATGTGCCTCCATGAAACTACTATATGTGGTAGAATTAGTAACCATGCAATGTTTTTTATAATCAAGATGAGTTCACGATTGAATGAAAATTTCCTGGTAAGTATTGCCTTTCACATCAAGTGAATGCCATTCTGTGTTTAGGTGTTCTCTTATTTTCTTCATTTGCATTTGTATTAAATGTAATTTTTTCATGTTGCTTAGTCATTGTCCCTCGCAAGAACTGGATGAGGGCTAAGTGTGGACATGGAGATAAATACTACTTTTATCCGGAGAAGTGGTATAAAATAAGGACTCATATTTGAGGACCGCAGTGAGTAACACTGTGTGTAGTCTATGAAATCAAAGAAGGTGATATTTTCAAATTCACATGTAACAAAAATGAACATCTATTTTTAGTTGAAGTGACTAACGCAAACAATGTTATCAAACCTTGGGTTCAATAGTCTGGTATGTTAGTTTGTGTTATTTTTCCACCACATTGAGTAGTTTATATTTTCAAACTCCCTGATTCATCGTTCTCTTTAATCAGAGTGTTAACAGATCTTAGATGTATGCAAGCCATCCTTGGATAAATGCATATTTGACAACCCAATTAACCTATCGGTGCTTCAGAAAGAATGAGATATCTTTTCTTTTTATACAAAGAGGCGACCAGGCCATTGGATGCTGATGAGTTCTTTGAGATCCCTCGGTTCTATGTGCGCGGGATAGAGGATGATCTAGATGAGGAGGCATTTGTATCATTTTATTCATATCCATGGAGTTTTTTAATGACATCGTTTACACTTTTTCTGATATGATGTTCATGTTATTTTGGTCAGAATGTTAAGTTTGAGGTAGTAGATGGTTATATACTACCATCGCAAGGGAATTATCGTCTATCCGCGACCGGCAATACTGAAATCATGGGAACATATGAAATAACAGACGAAAACCTCAGGTTCACTACGAACTACACTCCCTTTTGCCAACTCGCGCAATTTGGCATTGGTGACACTAGTGGAAAACAGGCTCCTAGTCCTGGGTCGTAATGGGCTATAGACCCGAATTTCTATTCAGGACTACTCAATCGGGACTAGAGACCGCCCCCCCCCCCCACCCACCCACACACCCCTTTTTGTCCCGGTGCACACGAACCAGAACTAGAGGCCACCCATAGAGCCACTCCGGCTGGACGACTTTTAGTCCCGGGTGGTAATACAACCCAGGACTAAATAATTTTTAATTTTTTCTTCTTTTTTATTTTCTGATTTTCCTTTTCATTTAGTCTCTATTATTTCTAACTCTAATCATTCTCTCTTAGTCTCAATTATTTTTAACTCTAATCACTCTGAACTAACACTTCCCAGTAGGTCACCAATCCTTAGACTACTCCACTCTCAGCATGCTTAACTTCTGGGTTCCTTCCCTCTCAGCTTCCAAGAAACAAATCATGTAATATTGTTTTACTGACAATACTATGATGTCAATCATGTTATCCTTTGAACTATGATGTCACTCGTCTTTATTTTGTGAATCCAAAAAATTATTTAGTTAAACAAAAAAAATCTTTAATTCAAATAATCATTAATTAATTGTGTTCCCTTTTTAGTATTGAATAATTCGTATGTAGAAATCCGTAAAATCAAAAATTGGAAAATGATATTGTCTAAATAGATTAGAAAAATGAGAGAAGTTCAAATATATATGATCGACTTTCATATCATATTTTCCATCATTATATATAGATCGATATAAAAAATTTACTCCAAATGGTTAGTCATTTGAACATATCTTCATATAGATATTTTTTCTCTTACTCCACATTTCAACATAGCTCGGGTGTCAAATTAAATTTTCAAAATTTCATCACATATACATCAATTGCTTTATTAAGCTTGCTCACATCATATATAATTAAACAGGAACATAATTAATAGATATAATATATAGTACTACATAAATTCTTCTAGGGAATATAAATTAAACACACAAAACACATCACGTCACGAGAGACTCGATCCCAAGCAGTACATAATATATATAGTGAAGACACACACCGTACTAATAATAATGGAACTAGGGGACTGACACAGCATCACGAGAGGCTCCCATCTACTCGAGCTCCTCGTCCTCCGAATCCCAAACAGTAGGAGACCGGGGCACTAGGTGATGTTGTCCATAGCCGAAGATACTGATAATATGGTACAACTCAAAGAAAATGTATCCATTGATGGCTTCATAATCAGTGTTGATCTTGTCAAGTGGGCTCTTCTCCCAAAAATCATGCTGCCAACTGGGGATATCTTTGGTATGCCTCGTCGATCAATGCGGCTGCCATATCAGCCATCGAAGTCCTTTCATACTTAAGCTGGAACAGGTCCCGGAGATCAATATGGCACTGAGATGGTATCTCAATACCCCAGGTGTTCTTCATCTTCAACTTGTCATTCCTTATATCAACACTAGCAAAACGTATGTCGCTGTTAACAAGAAAATGCAGGAGTTCTGGACAATCTTTGTCACTATTGCAACAACAAAAATGGAACAAATTTGTTTCAATGTTAATACCGTTGCAACAAGTATATTGTTTAAATGCAACAACAAATGGAACAAATGATAATACCGCTGCAACAAGTATATTGTTTTAATGCAACAACAAATGGAACAAGTGTTAAACACCGATGCAACATGTTTATTCTTTCCAATGCACATATAGGATTCAAATGGGAACAAAATGGAACACACATGTAGGATTCAAATGGGAACAAAATGAGACTCAAATGGATATACATGTGGGATTCAAATGGATACATTGCTATATGAATACACATGGACCCACATGTTGCTATCCTATGCAATTTGCCATATGAATACACGTATATGGATTCATGGGAACAAAATGAGATTCAACTGGATATACATATGGGATTCAAATGGATACATTTCTATATAAATACACATGGATACACATGTTGCTATCCTATGCAATTTTCTATATGGGATTCAAATGGATATATTGCTATATCAATACACATGGATTCAAAAGAAAGAGAGGAGATCAAGATCGATCGGAGAAGTTTGTTACCTTGCCCACTGAAAGACAAGGACACATCTCTTGTGAGCAATTTGGATGACGGCCTCATCTTGTTGATTGGCCGTGTACTCGAGATCGAGGCCAAGAAAACCCCTACCATCCTCGCGGAGTCATTGCTTCAAGAGTTCTTGAAGACCCGAGACCCCGGAGCTCTCGTTCGTGTAGGCGACTTTAAGAATCCTACCATGTGTGGGCACATTCAACAACTCAATTCCATACCGAGCCATGGTGGAGAATGGGAAAGAGGATAGGAGAAAAGAGGAAGAAGAAGAGTGGCATGTGTTACTGTAGCAATTAGCGATTCTTTGTTTTTAAGCCTCTCCCGGCGATGGAACAACTTCCAAAGCGCGGGAGGAAAACGGTTTGGGCATTTAGTCCTGGACCGTATTACGACCCGGGATTAAAAGGTCTCGGCCCAGTCGAACGGTTGCCTGACCACTTTTAGTCCCAGGCCGTCTTACGACCCGGGACTAAAAGGGTTCGAGGCGAGGCGAACGGTTGCCCCGCCCCACTCTCGTCCCGGTTCGATAGCTATTGGGGACTAGAGGTAAAAACCTATAGGGTTTTTCTACTAGTGTGATCTCTTCGCAATCAAGGTACAGGTCAGGCCGCAGTACATCAAGCTATTTTTTAGAAGGTTAGTGATGAGCTTGATGAGTTCAGTGACGAGGACGAAGAGTTTAGCAACGCGTACGAGGAGTTCAGCGATGAGATCATCGAGTTCACTGATGACTAGTTGTAATTTTGTCGTTGTTTGAGGAATGGAGGAGTGATTGTTTTTTGTTGTTTCTATTACCATACTTTAACTTGTATCTTAAGTCAATATTTCCGATGTTATCCAATCGGATCAAACATACTAGTGCAGGGAATCTTTCTTGGCCCTTGATTGCCAACACTCTAGGGCTGAATTAATTAATGAAACTAATAGGAAGGATTGGGATGATGAACCGGTGAGATTCTTTCTTTCGTTGATTGACCAAGGTAATTAATTCCTTCCATTGGCCAGGCGGGTAAGAAAGGATACGACGTTCTCATTAAATAGATGATGTCATGCCGAATTCAAAAACAACTCCTTCAACTCCGTCGTTTATCGATATTCTCTCGGCTATCATACTTCCTCCGCTTATCTCTCTTAGGCATAGGCATCTCAACACATTCCTCCTTCCGAGTTGCTTGTCCGAACTTGGCGCTTTAGTAAAACGAAGAAGCTGCTAAGATATTATTGGGTATCAATTTAGGAGCCTTTTGTCATTTCCAACTACATTATTGTGAGCATTCGGAACCCGTTCCTATGCGTTCATCAAATTGGCTGGCTTTGGCCCTCGATCGCAGCAATGAACTCAACATCCCACTTAACTTACTTTTGGTACTTTTGAATCTTGTCCCATCCCATAGCTTCATAAGTGAATCTACCTATGGATCCATAAATTTGATCATTACTTTTCAAATTCTTATTCCATGTGTCCGCCATAGCGCTTATCTATCTCCTGGTCTGATTCATCTTAGAAACTAGAAGGATACCCCGCGCGTTGTTGCGTTGATCGCTTTAGAAACTACAATATATTGTCAAAAGAATTATAAGAGATTTGATACATTATCTTTCCTAAGTAAATATGTAAAATTCAATTCATCATAGTATATATTTTAAATAATTAATATAAATAATTGAATGGTTTAAAAAATGGATGAAGTGTAGCTTGCATGTAGTGATTAATAAGTATTAGTGGAGATGACATGGACAATTGATTGGCTAAAAGAATGGATGATGTGGATAGCTTGCATGTTGAGATAGAAAAATCATAAATACATGTTAGTGGGGTTTTACTTTATAAGAAGTATAGATACTGGACATATTTCAAGGTGAAAAAACAATGATTTCATCGATTCCAGATTGCCCAGTGTCTCTCTTTCCCTCTTTTCTTTCACTTTCCTCGCATAACGAAAGCATGATTTATCCGAGTCGAGTATTTTGTTAGAGTAGTCGATTCCACGCTCGAGATGATGTGTGTGACCGGGCAAGAGATTCTTTCACTCAAAAGCTGTTGCACGTGTTTGTGTGTGACAACTATGTCGATCAGTTTTTAAAGACGCCTAGAAACTATGTCTATAGATTCCCACATAGTAAAAGTGGTGCCATCGGAAGAAGCTGACAACCTCAGAACAAGAATGGAAAAAGGATTGATTGCTCGACGAAGTAGTACCAACAGGATATATTAATCACTAGGTTACGGTAATATGTGCGTGTCTCCAAAAAGAAGGATAAAAAGAGAGATTAGCAAAGCAGTTACTCGAAGTCGGACAACAAAAATTGCCTTTTATCTAAAAACTACGTTGGTTATTTCATCTTCCCCTTCAAGCTAGGTAAGTTCCTGCAGCCAACCAAACGATGCGCAGGTTAAGAAATAAGTCTATATACCCCCACAACTATTAAGTTTGGACACAAGACCCCCTCAACTTTAAAATGGCACACTTAAACACCCCCCCCCCCCTCCCCACCTCCCCCCACCGCGTAACTATCCAAACCGTTCAATTGACCCTCTGAGCTGTTTTGCTAAACGGTTTTGGGTCATGGTGGCCTCGTAAATTGACTTGCTCTGCCACTTCATCATTGGACCCGAGCGTCAGCCTAATCATATTGTTTTTGCCTGTTCTTTTCTTCTCTATCTCTCCTTCTCATCCGGCTAGTGGAGATGCTTTAAGGCCAAGCCACCATGGTGGCTTAGCAAGCGATACAAGGATGAGGGTACAGGTATTCGGTGACCGTACGCAGTGTGAGGCTCTGTCTGACCCGAGTTAGGAGCGAGCTAGCAGTCAAGCTCGGGAAGAGCGCATGAGGATGAGAGCATCTCCAGCAGCCGCGTCATCATGCGCATCCGCACGAAAAACCGACGTTTTTCAGCGCGCGAGCCAACGCCAAACACTCGAGCGGACGCGCGAAATAATCAGACCAGCGCGCGGGAAAACGCTCGACCGCGCGCTCTTTATTTTGGTCATCTCATCTAGCGCGTGACGACGACGACGACATCACCAACCGCTCGGACACTCCAGCGCGTGCCGCGGTGGAAACCATTTCTACACCACCGTCGGCCCCCAAATCATTCTCCGCCGTCCCTCCGCCACGCTCATAGTTGCCAGGAATCCGGGTCATCCGGGTCGAGGAACGGGGTCGCGGGTCGAGGATCATCGATGCGACGAACAAGGTTCGACAAGGGGTATACATCTTTGGTACACCAATTTGGGTCGAGGATCGGGATCCACACCATTTTGGGTCGATGATCCCGGTGCCATAAGACTGGTCGTGGTAGGTGATATTTTTTCCTTTAGTTATGTGACATGTAGGCAAAAATCATGCCAGGAAATTAGGAACTCCAGCTCAGCATTTTATGAGAAAAAGGAAATTATTTAGGGTCCATATGTCAGGCGAGAGCCAACCAGTACGTTGACTGCTTCCCCCGAAAGCAGATTCTTTTCCAATCCCCATGATCCCATCTCGCGACTCATGCCTACTCCGTATCTTCACCCCACGAACACAAATCTCATCACCCAACGAAATCCAGTCCAATGGTGCTTCCGGCGGTCTGGCGGCCTCCTCGGCTGACTAGCTGGCTGGCGACTAAAGCTGTGACGATGGGGACGGATGAACGGAGTAGACGCAGGGCCGGCCGCAGTGGCTCGGTGTAACATCCCAAGTCTGAAAAATAGCCATTAGAATGTTTGCTCTCTGTTATTTTAAGTATTGCATCATGGCATCATATTTATTTCCTTGTTTGCCTTATTTACTATTTGTTTTGCATCTGTTCTTAATTGTTTTCACAATGAAACTCAAACAATTTCAAATGCTTTGTTTTCATAGTTGCTCTGTTACAACCTTTTAAATAAAAATCTCAAATAAAAACAACCAAATTGTTTTCTTTTATTCCATAGTGCTCACTTATCAAATTAATGGTTTTATTCAATCAATCAAATTCCAAATCACCTTCAAATTCAAATTAAATGCATCAAACAGAACCACTTTGAACTCATGAACATTATCTAATCAAATCAACTACTTTAATCAAATTTAACATAGGGTTTACCCTATTAAAATCCTTGTTTTCCATATTAATCAATTAATTCCCAAATTGCTTTCAAATTCAAACCAAATCCCTAAACAGCACCTCTTTGAAATTATAAAACTAACCAAAACATTGTTGTGCTCTTTATTTCCAATTACATTCTTTTGATCACCCTATTTTTAAGAATATTGTTCAATAACCATTTAATAATAAAATTCACTCAAACACCATCCAAATCCAAACAGCACCAAAAATATAAATGTTTTTGATTTCCAAACTTGGTTTTTGGTTGTGTTTGACCTAAAGAGGCTACCCAAATTTTTCTGTAATTTTTGGCAAACTCCAAAGTCATCTATTCCTTCCAATTCTTTGCTGCAAAAAAAAATAGAAACAAAATATTAAAACCAGCACACAAGGGAGAGGGGCATGGCCCACCCCCCTTTCCCTTTTCTCCCCCCAAGCCCACCTATCTTTCCCTGGCCCAGTACCCCCTCGATCTTGTCTTCTTCCTCCTCCCAACGTCATCAACTGTACGAACCCCTCCTCCACCACCTGATTCCTCCTCCTCCACTCGATGGCAACCGTACCAAGCTAGGGCTCCCCTTAAAACCAACCTCCTCCCCCCTCTGCCTAAACCCTACCCCTCCTCATCCTCCACGGCGCCGCCATCTTCCATCTCCTCTCCAAAAACCGCTGCTTCTTCTGAATGTCTGAACCTGCTAAGGAGGGCTGCGGTGGTCGTGGTTTGGCGGGCATGGCGCCTCCGCCCTAGCCCCCGCCGGCGCCATCCAAGCCCGGGAATGGAACCGGGCTGGTGTCCTCTGCGCCCCTGTGCCCTCGGCCAGGCCCGGGACGCGTCGGAGCCGCCGCCGCCGTCCGCCCAAGGCGCCCTCGACCTTCCCTGTCCGCCCTGCTCCGCCCCGACTGCCTCCCCTACGATGCCTCGAGGTGAGACCTCCGATCGCCTCCCTCCCGCTCACTCTCATCCCTCTCCCTTCGCTCACCACCTCGCAGCGCCTCCACACGCACGCCACCCCACGGCCACGGCGAGCGCATCGCTGCCGGCGACCCTCTGTCGATCACTGTCCGTGTTGGTTCTGTCACGATTCAGTTAATTTCAGAAACATGCAGCGCAACACAGCACATACCCCCCGAGATCCCCTTCTACACACAAACAGCAGCGCAGCCCATCTGGTTCTGTCCCTCTGTGCGCTATCAGAGGTGCAGGGATCGAATCCCCCCTCCCACATAAACCAAAAACTTTTATTTTTTGCAATGATTTGATACAGCACATTTTCAGTAATCACACATAGGCCCTTCTAACTTATTTCTAGCCCCTGCAAAATTATTTCTAAGCCTCTGGTTCCCTAAAAATGGCAGAATTGCACCCAATTTTGTAAATTGCATAAGAAATTCATCCCAACTCCAATTTTAACTTTTTAAATATGTTTTATGTCCCAAATTAAATGTTCTATCCAAATATAAAATTTGTTTACTGTTTTGAATATTTTAAATTGGTAAAACATTTGAATTCTTGTTTAAATCACTTAAACTTGCAAAAATCATAACTTGTTCATAAAAATTCCAAATTCCACAAACTAAATATGTTTTCCAATCAACTTTTCATGTACTTTCCAAATATAAATTTTGTTTGCTGTTTTGAATAATTTAAATTGCTGAAAACAACTGTTTCTTGTTTAATGCATTTAAAATTGCCAACATAATAACTTGCTCATTTTAAATCCAATTTCAACAAATGAAATATGTTTTCCATGCAAAATTAAACCACCTTTTCAAATATAAAATTTGTTTCATGTTTTGAATAATTAAAATTGGTTAAATAATTTAAACCTTGTTTAATTCATTTAAAATTGTTAAATTCATAACTTGATCAAATCAAATTCTTTTGGGACATATAAAATATGTTTTCAAACCATAAAAGCATAACATTTTCAAATATGAACTTCACTCAATGTTTTGCACAAATAAAAATTCAAATAAGTTCATGTTTGAATTAAATTCATTTAATTCTTGCTTAAACTTGTTTAATTCATAAATAATTTATTTGAAATCCTTTTTCAACAAGTGAAACATGTAATCCACCTAAAATTTTGTGTTCTTATCAAATATGAACCTTGTTATCTATTTTGAACAATTAAAATTGGTGAAAACAACAATTGCTTGTGTGACACCTTTAAGAAACCAAAATTCCAAAACTTAATAAACAAATTTCCAAACTTGGTAAACCTTATTTCCAATTGGTTCTATTGTTGTTATTTTGCTGTTTTCCTCATCCATGCATCATGCTAATTCACTTACACAATTTGATTAGTTGTAAAACAATTAATTCAACCATGATTCATGGGCTTTCCATATGCAATCCAATTGCATATGGGTCCATTTAATCCTGTTTCTATCTTGTCAACTATTTCATTTCTATGCATCAATTAAATGGTCATGCATCATCCCATGTTTGTGCACTATGCCATGATATTGATTGTTTATATTTCTGCCTTGTTTGTTTGCTACTTCTCGGATACACGACGACGTTGAGACCGACGACACTTACGACACCCCTTCTAAGGAGTTAGCTCAGTACCAGGCTACTGGGTTTGCAGGCAAGTTATCACTCACATGAACCACTGTGTTCCTTTCAACATTGATTACCGATACTTTCCGTTGTTCTTTTCTGCTAGCCTTAGTAGTAGTTGTTTATGTTACGAACCCATCACATGAATCCCTTAACCTTGATATTGCCTCACCTCCACTCCTATCACCCCATTGTTTGAGCCTGTGTCTTACTAGCATGCTTAGGTTGTTTTGCTCGAGTCTGTTACCCGTTACTTTCTGTTATCTATTTTTCATTATGTTCTGGGGGCTCGATGTTTAATCAATCAATCATGCTAATTGTTAAATAATAAATTTGATGATAAGGCACCGGCAGGAGGCCCTTTGTGGTTTTGAGGCCTGCTAGTGTCGACCCTAATAGGAAAAGGGTCTTGTCTACTGATCCATGATGAGCGCACTAACCGCATGTGGGAAGCGAGTATGGGCGCCCCCCTCAATTTGATTCGATTCGCATCTCGTCCAAATCGCCTCATTTAGTTCGGGTTTTCCATTTGCTGCATGCATGATCTTGCGAGCCCTTGGTACCCGGGTGGAACTTTCGTAGTCGGCATATAGGGGGACACGTTCTTAGAGTGCTATGAGGGTCCATTTTCTTCTGGGCTCGATTAGCCGTGCGCCCAAGGTGCTTTGGGCTTGATGCGAAGAAGAGTTGAGTTGTGTTGAGTGCCCCGCTTGGTGGAAGGGCCTTTCCATCTGGCGGGTTATTCATACGTGTACGGCCAAATTGGTGCAACCCTGCAGGGATAAATCTTCTCGAGAAGCCGTGTTTTCCGCGGTTATGGATTACTTGGTGAAAGTACTGGCTAACAAGTACTCAGGACAACTTAAACCTAATGATAACAACCTTACACCCAATGATTAACAACTTGACTAGTAATAGGCTTATCGACACAATAATCTGAACCATCATTAATTCAACGGTGTGAGTTATCCTCGGATTGCTTCTTTGGACAAGGGGCGAGATCCAGGATGGGTTTGTTTGGTGGTTAGCTATAGTTGGTTACGATACTCGATCTTATCCCCTTTCTGTTAGTTGGAAGTTGTAGTTCTCTGTAGTTGGTTAGCGCAGCCAGTTGCAGCATCTTTTATATCCCCTTTCCTTCCGTTGAACCCAAAGCATCTGTGCTTGGTGTTGACGGGTTGCACTTTGGTGAACTGTGAGTCTTGCTTGCCAGTACGTTTATGTACTGACCCCTTTGGGGCTGTGGTTTCCGCAGACGACGTTTCCGAGGATCTACATGGTGGCTACTACGTGGAGTTTGACGAGACTGCTGACGAGTAGATAGCGGACCCGGGCAGGATCCGAGACATCGTGGATGGGCTCCGTCTGTTCGTTTCCGGCCTCTTAGGCCTATTTGGATCTTGTCTGTACTCAGACATGTTGAATGCTTCCGCTGTGATGTAACGATGTATTGTTGGGACATGTGTCCTCTGGATGATTGTATTTGCTATCTCTGCTCTAATGAGAGCCATTTGCAACTTATTTCAATCTTTTGTGTCATATAGATCTGTTGTGATATCACTTGTTCCAATGCCGTTGACGTACCATGTGTGTATGTTTTGAAGTACGTCAATGAAAGTATCCTGATTTCTATGGGATAGTTTACGTCGACGCTGAACAGATAGGGATTGGTTGTCACACATACGTGTGTTGGCCTACTCGTAAGAGGACGCGGGTGCCGGTAAGCCCCGTAATCCAATCTACTACTGTTCAACGGAACGGCGAGTATCCTTTAGAAGTCCGGGTGCGACACTCGGCGGCGGCGTTCCGGCCGGCCGTGGGACGGAGATGTCGCATACAGCTCGTGGGAGCACTCCCTGGTATTTATTCAACCTTGCAATCTTGCGTACCCCAGTAGGCATCGATCGAACGGGACCGTGACCCGGCCTCGACCCACGTCGACCCACCATCGTTCCCGACCCTCGATCTGGGTCGATCGACCCTGGGTCGAGGAACGCGGCATCGACCCCGTTTCTGGCTACTATGGCCGCGCTGCTGGTCGTTATTCAGGCGCCGCGCCGCGTTCCTATGCTCCTGCCGACTGCCGAGCGCCGCCGCTCCGACGATGTGCTGCCCTTCTCCGCGCCCGCCGGCCTCCGACGATGCGTTCCGACGCCGCGCTGCCCAGCCGCCGATCTGAGCTCGCGCCCTTGGAGCAGTGCACGCCGGCGCCGGGCGGCAGAGAAGCTACCACCGCGCGCAGCGTGTTCGACGAATTGCCCGAAAGGTAAAACCGGCGCCGAATCGCTTTATATCCACTTTGCCTACTTCTAGTTTCCTCACAGAGCAAAATTCTATTGTGTAGATGAGTTCGTTGTACGATTCATCATCTGATGAGGAATTTGATATGGAGGAAGAGGAAGAGATGGCAATGTTGTTCATTTGGCGTGATAGAAAGAGACGGAGGCATGGCGGTTCTCGTGTCGGCCGAGAGAGATTGTGGAGGTAACGGATTAATGGCCACAACAAGTTGATGCGGAACTATTTTGCTGAGACGCCCGTCTATCCGGAGAAATATTCCCGGCGCCGTTTTCGGATGAGCACCGAGCTGTTCAAGAAGATCGCGGAGGACGTCATGAAGTATGACCATTTCTTTCGGCAACGAAGGAATGCCGCCGGAGAACTTGTTCATAGCACTTAACAGAAGGTGACCGCCACCTTGTGTATGTTGGCATACGGTATTTCGGTGGATCTAGTGGACGATCACTTGGCAATGGGTGAGATCAAGCTATCATGTGCGTCAAGCGCTTCGTGGTAGCCATTGTGGAACTATTCGGTCCAGAGTACTTGAGGTCCCCAATGCTCAACCAATGCTCAAGACGTAGCGAGATTGTTGGAGTTCAATAGAGCTCGGGGGTTTACAGGTATGATTGGCTCTACTGATTGCATGCATTGAGGTTGAAAGAATTGCCCAGCGGCATGGCATGGACAGTTCAAGGGGGTGAAAAAGGATTGCACTATCATCCTTAAGGCCGTGGCAGATTATGAGACTTGGATTTGGCATGCCTTTTTTGGAATGCCTGGATCATGCAATGATATCAATGTGCTTCACCGGTCACCTTTGATGAACCGAATTGCTAACGGTGAATTGCCAACTGTCGAGTTTGAAGCAAATGGGCACACTCACAACTACGCCTACTTGCGGATGGCACCTATCTAAGGTGGCAAACCTTCGTTAAACCGGTGCGCAATTCGAGAGGTAAATTTTGTTGTAATATGTGAAATATTATTTGTATTTATATGAAATACTTGTTTGTGTTGTAATAATAATTTATTGAAACTATTTTTTGTTGATTTTTTATGTGTGTTTGATCTAGTTTGTGCAATAGACTAGTTGGGTTTTGGTTTGGCCAGTGCGCGTGGTCTATTTTGGCGCGTCTGATTTTCTGCCGGAGCCGAGCGCGCGTTTGATTATGCAGCGCCTGAAATATAAGATTTCCAGCATCGCGCCGCTGCTGGAAATGCTCAACCATGAGCGTGTGCAGCCTCGTCCGCGCAGCAGACCACCATCGCCTCGCACGATTAGCACACCACTGTCACATCAACCCCCTCGCAGGCTCGCACATGGTGTGACTGTACCTTCTGTGTTTGCCGAGCGCGATGAGCGTGTGCAGCTTGCCTCCGGCGCACAGCTCCGGCTGGAGTGCCCGTGAGCCTGTTCGACGAGTGGTCAAGCAGCCGGAGGCGGCCGTTGCGGCCAAGGCGGCGCAGGCAGGTCGAGAGACCGCGATCCCCCACGTCGAGTCACACAAGATCCATCATATTTCCGAGCTCAGCCAGTATCCCACTAGAGTAGTTGTTGTAGGAGTAGTAGCCAATGTAGAGCTCCCTGGGCTCTTCAGGTTTTCCATTTGCGGAGGAATCTTCCTGGACAGGTCCTTGCCGAAGACGGCAAGATACTGCAGACTCTCCCACCGGCCACCCTGACCTCTTGTTTACTACTAGGATATTTTCACCCCCTAGGTCATTGGGGTTGTTCACCAAATCTCCATAAATCCCATTAAATACTGTTTCCCTACAATACATTAGCATAGTGCAGAGTTTTTAATTTAGACAAAAGTGAGTTGGTTGGTGGGGTATTTGTGGGGATTATCCTTTGAAAACCGGAGTAGTAAACGGACTAGTGAGGATTTTTTTCGGAATTCAGTAAAAACCCCTACGTTTCTCTAGAATACACTAGAAATAAACAAGGCTTAATGGAATATCCCTGGGAGTTACCCCGAGGTGGAGGTGTCAGAGCTGCGCCGTACCGATGACCTTGAGAGGGAGTGTTTAAGGTGGGCGAGGAGGCAGAGACGGGAGAGCGGCAGATGGGATGGGCCCCGAGAGCGAGTTGGCAACAAGGTCGAGGCATGCGAGGTAGGGGAGGCACGAGAGGACGCGTGGGACAGCGCCGGAGATGTTTCGCCCCAAGAGGTTAACGCCGAAGACCACGCCTGAGCGTGCGCCGCAGCACACGCCAGACCACTCGCACGGTCCGTCGGTGGCGTTCGTTTACCAAGATGCGAGCGGGCCAGTCGGGTCCTCTGAGCGCCAGATGAGAGCGAGAGACAAAGAAGAAGATGAACATAACATGATTAGGCGCTGACACCCGGGCCAATGATGAAGTGGCCAAAAACCGCCTATCAAAACAGCCTAGGGGGTTAATTGACCGGTTTTTTCTAGTTATTATGGGAATTAAATTTGTCATTTTAAAGTTATAAAGGGGTTCTGCAATCTTTGTGACAATTAATTTGAGACGGAGTGAGTACAATACTTGGAGGGGGTGGGGATGGATGGCCACCAGGGAGCCGACATTCGCAAATGTGAAATCAAAATATAATAAGGACCTAGATGGACAACGTGCACAATTGCACAACATGCAGCTTAATTTACTCTTATTATTAGCCTGAAGCGCAGAAGGGGACGTTTTGACACATCTGCTATAGAAACTGTTCTCGCTAGTACTACCGCAAGCGAATTGTAAATTTCTTTCACTTGCTATCACTGTAGATGCGAACATTCAATGTAGAATCGCACCAGTAGTCAATGAGAGAAAACAATGGAATGTGGGCCCATGTCATACAGGAGCTTCAAAGTTGAGGATTGCTATACGTACGACACTTTGTGTCCTACGTTCGTACGATCCATAGGAATCACGTATCAAACCTGCATCGATCTCCTTGGTGGCCCCAGCAAAAGAGGCATCGAAGGAATCATTTGTAGCCACGTCAAGTCGTACGTGTATCGGACGTGAAAAAATCGTACGTGAGGCACTTCTCTTCAAAGTTTTTCATGCCTCGTTGAACTTGAAGACGCAATCATAAAGCCTTCCACCCAAAAATTGTGCCACTTCGGGATGCTTAACCTGGGACATAAGAGGAGAACAATAGTCTGTGAAATTCAGTAACCAACTTGTGTTGAATCATAATCTGCAGCTAAGCTAGAGATACTTGTGTCGAATCATAATCTGCAGCTAAGCTGGAGATTCTCCAGCATAAATTACATAATTACAATGGACACAGAACGACGCACCATTCCAATTTTGATGGAGTCACATTTCATTTGTGCATATAGGTTGGTCTCGATTCCTCTTCCCTGCAGACGACGCAAAGAAGATAGAATGCGATTAGTAGATGGCCTTCGAACAAAACGATGTGCAAACTCGTGAATGCACTTACCATGCCTTCCAAGACAACCAAGTCGGCATCGCTTGCCATATAGGCTAGTTCTGGTGACACGCTAGATAAATCTATTACCTGAGAAAAGGTTGTTGCTATTTAAGCATCTGAGGTAATCAAAATAACTTATGAAGCCAACATAATGGGTGGCAGAGTCAGGTCCAGATATTCTTACGGGCAGATCGTTGCCAGAGTTGGCAACAAGGAGGTCAGATACATCCACACCTGCAAGCTTTCCATTTTCATCCTTGAGCTGAAAGCAATTGCAGAATAGAAATCAGATTGATGCATACAAGTCTTACAAGATATATATGATTATTTTTTTATTTACCTTGTTTATAATCTCAACCAGCTCTAGGTAAGTGATATCATTGATGGAAGGCATGTCATTAGCAGCAAGTATCACCTGCACCAACCAAGAACAGCTATTTATTGATATTCTTTACTCTTTATTAGTAAAGATAATAATTAAGATTCCAAGCTGTACATGCACGCAAATGATTCCTGAATGTCCGTGTTTTGAAGCCTGACGTCCAGGCCAGGCTCAGGCATAGGATTTCCACCAAAAGCCCAGCCCGAAAGCACGAAGTAGGCCCAAAATTACATGATTGCTTATATTTTATAATAAAAAATAGGCTCTTTTTCGAAACTATTTAATCCCAAAAATGTTTTTTAACCCAAAATATGCATATTTTCACTGTTTCAGGATGGGCTCGGGCCTGGCTTGTTCAGGCTCTGAACCCTGCATAGCCCGATGTTTGCCCAGGCCAGGAGTACTCTCAGCTTAACTATGCATTATTGCATTCAGTTACTTCAAAGCTCAATAGCAGTAATATGTTACTACAGGACACAATCTCACGTGGAAACAACAAGTCAACTCTTATCCGTGCGTAGCATAATGTCTCCAGTAGTTCTGAATAACGAGAGCACTATTAAAACATTAAGACAAACCTTTGTGCCACGTCGAACCAACTCCCTCGCAAATGGTAATATGCCCAATATGATATCAGCACCAGAATTATCAACAAAAATAACTGCCTACAGTGATGGAAGAATAATTCAGCTAGGTATAAACTTAGGTTCGATGTACAGATCCACATCATCAAGATATAAGATAAATTTAAATCCATAAATATAGTTTATATCCAGCCGTGCAATAATGGACTTCACCCGCAACTGGTGTATGGATGATCCAGCATTGTTAATTTGTTACTAAGCCAATAGTAACAAACATAGCTATATAAATAATAAATTCATCTACAAAGCTACAAAGAGATGAGGAAAGGAACACACTGCATAATATCATTTGAGGGAATTGCTAATTTATTAACAATGTACAGACTACATATCAAAACACTTACACAACTAGGTCAGTAACAACAAAGAACGGTAACTATTAGATAGACATGGAACCGGAAGTACTAATCAGGAGAACTGCACATATACTCTATAAGGATCTATGAAACAGTACAATGTCACTAAGCCTATTGTCAGTTACACATAATGCAGATTAAGACAGTCTCTTGGCATAGGATAGATACCAGGCCAACTCTGGCATCTACAATGGTGTGCAGTTTCAAGAAGTTTACAATGAGATAATAAATTTACCTTTTCCCAAGATTTGTTGGTCCATTTGCTTTTAAACGCGTCTAGGTCATCAATAACCCAAGGGCGAGATAAAGATTCTGGCAACTTGCTAAGAAGGACATACCATCTTTAGCAAAAACTTCTGCAAGCTACAAAAAATACAAGACCATAGTTGTTTAGAGGCAGAATATGTAACACCAGAGGATGTGGATAAAAAAATTGTCAACACAGATTATTTCAGAAGGATTCAAAAAGAAATAGTAAAAAAATGATTTAATTGCGTCCATGACTTCAGGTGTACTGGCCTTTCACATTAAGGCAGTGATGTTTCGACCATTCAAGCAACCTAAGGTAAGCCCCTCAAAGTTCCAAGACGGTAAAAAGACCATTAAAACATTAATGCGGGTGAGACCACATACCTGCGCAGATCCTAAATCAAATATATTTCCTGCTAAGATTCCACGGATCAAGTTCTCTGCTCGTTTCTCATTGTCTTCTATTTCATCATTCCGCTGAACAACTCCCTCAAACAGTGACATAGCCTTAGCATTCTCCTCATCCTACTCATGAACAACGAAAATAAAAAAAGAAGCATAGAAAATTATGACCAGAAATTATCACAACCATGAACAACAAAATTAGCCCGATTAAAGAAACTTTGTCATAACTTACCTTAACCTTTTTGAAGATATCATTAAATCCCAATTCTCGAAGGATTAGCTCACGAAGCCTACAAAGAAGCTTGAGATCCATTCCAAGAGTTAGAAGTAATCCAACAATTACGTTCATGGTTCAATAAAATTTCATCTTACTATGCAGTCAGGAGGTCCTCCGTGGCTCTCTGGGTTCTTCTTCAACTCCTCAAGAATAGAAGTGTACCTACACCACAAAACAAGATGCACATAGTAAAACGTTAAGGCCATATCTAGAAGCTGGTTCTGCACTAATATGAACAGAGTACCATCTTGGATATTCTTGAGTTATTGCTGAGGCACGTTATCTCAGCATTTAACCCACATTACCAATCATGTACATGAAATAAACATGTTTGACAAGTGTAAATTAAGCCACCCATACATCTAATATGATGTAATGAAAGCACTGTGGCTCCGTTTGGCATCAAAGTATTATTGAAGTATACATGGAATACTTCGGTTTATGAAAATACTAAAGTATTGAATACTTTAACATGTTTGGATGTAATAAATAATGCAGTTTTAATACTGAAGTATGCTCCAAAAATGCAGTTTCTTTGAAGTATTAGAGAAAGAGGTCTCACCCTCTTTTTTCTAAAATGAAGTATTTTTCAAAACTGAAGTATTGCTTTGCCTGGCAACAAAATACTATGGTTTTGCAATACTCTGGTTTTGGAAATACTGAGGTGCCAAACTAGGCCTGTACCTCTAATGCAAATAATTGAACCTAGACATATAAAATTCAAAACACGGTCGGGGATATATTTCATGGCCAAAAAATAATTGAAAAATATCTATCCAAGGAAAGCCAATAACAAACAAGAGAAGACGCCATCTGAACCTCTAATGCAAATGCGATGATTTTTTTATGAGTCATTCAGTTAAAGAGCATACGAAGGTGTTGTGCGAATTGGTGCCGCGGGACATGAAAACTGAAAAGGTGTGCTCAGAGAGCGAGCAGGGGACGAAATAACAGGCAAAGGTGGAAAGAATGTTATTGGGTCAGAGAATTGGGATTAGCTCATGAAGGAATTAGTATATGATAAAAAGATAGATTCGCTCAGAGAGCCTAGATTAGCATAAAGGAGGGTCCAAGTCTGTCGACAGCCAATGGGACGATAATTGTGAAACAATAACTTATTTCAAATGGCTGAGATAGAA
Organism: Alopecurus myosuroides; assembly: GCA_028641055.1. NCBI lineage: Eukaryota > Viridiplantae > Streptophyta > Magnoliopsida > Poales > Poaceae > Alopecurus > Alopecurus myosuroides. Next base: position 480,182,784 of record CM054057.1, read on the forward strand.
AATAGCCCACCCCAGCAAAGGACAACACAACACTCTGCTGAGCTGCTGCACCAAGCCACCTGTCAGTGCCGGATAGAATTAGGTCACTGAGCTTTTGCCAGAAGTTAGCTATTCGTAACTGTCAATATTAATGTATCTTACTCCCTCCGTTCAAAAATACATGATTTCCATTTGTCTAGATATGGATGTATGTAGGCATTAAAACATGTCTAAATACATCCATATTTGGACAAATGAAAGTCATGTATTTTTTAACGGAGGGAGTATGTGCCAGCAAAGGAAGTTTTCCATGAGAATCTAATTTATCCCAAGTTCCACACTGCATCCAAAAGAGTTGAATGGTTCGTCATAGCACAGTTTTATTGGCCCAGTCAAGGAGCATGGAAATTTTCCATCTCCATTATCATCTAGCGTTCCCCAATAATAATCATCAAAGTTCATGTGTTATAGAGGTTTTCCATGTAGCTCCCACCGAATACTCTTATGTAGAATTAAGATCAGATTCTGCACCATCATTCCCTGCTGGAGAGGTTTTTTCCCAATAGATTATTAAATATTTGAGGAGGTCGCCACTGACATGTATTGAAGTTCATTTTCTATGTCCTGGTCTTGGTTAGAACCTCGTGATTGTTTTGTTTGTTTTATGAACCCCTGATGGTCAAACAACAATACGTAGTTCAGGGAGGTATCTTTTAGCTTAGGCCTAAGCCAATTAGAGATAAGAACTGTTGATTTGTTCGTTAGATTCATTGTCATGCCTCTATACAAAAAGGAAACCTACGAGGAATAAGCAAGCAATAATTAGAAGAATAGTTCCTCTATCTTGACCCAGGGGCGAGAGTGTCTCCAGAGCCAACCATCTCCGTTGCGCCTATCACCATGAGCTCTCCCATGGAACGGAAAGCCCTTGCCACCAAAGCAGACTACGCCCCCAGTCGCTTCATTGCCAAAGTTCACACTAGCATGCAGGAGTACACGGCAGCCATCACCACCCGCACCAGATCTTGCCGGCCCCGCTGAGCCAAAAGCCATGTCACTTTCTCTACTTTATTTGGGTTTGGCGCCGCAGCTAGCCTCGCTGTCGCCATCCCCACAGGCAACACGACCAACACCAGCCAGGTGCCACTACGGCACATGCAGACACCACAATCTGCAGCGCCGCTTGCCTCACCATCATCATCTGCATGGGAACTTCCATCGAGCCCAATGAGGGTACCATCAATCCACGAGTTTATAGCGCTAATGTCACCGCTGCTCTTGCCATTGCCACCCTCACAGACGTTACCGCTGGTGACTTCTGTCGCAACCACCACCCCCACAGGTAACACCACAGAGGCTAGCCTCGGCACACGATTCCTAGCTTGTCAGGGCACTTGTGTGATCCACAGAGGCATGTACAGCGACCTCGCTGCTCCTACATTCGCCCTACGGTCATATTTCATCTTTACTGACTAGCGGCTCGGAACAAGCTGCACATCTAGGCGGAGTATTGTCTACTTGTGCAGATGACATGCAAACGGTCATCGGTCCAGAATCAAACATGACAATTCCATTGGCAGCAAACTGTGGGTAAGAAATACAGGGCCCACTTGTTTGAGAATGAAAGGCGGAAGTCAATGACAATTTTCGAGTAGTATTTAAATCGGGGACAAGGTTTCGCGACAGAACCAGGCAAGAACTATAATTGTGTCGAACTTCAGTAGCAAGCTGAACCCAGCCACCTTAAAAGGAAAAGTGTCAAAGTCACCCCAATTTAAGGCTCTTACGGCCTTACCTACAAAAAATAATTCGTGCCTAAAATACATCCATACCAAAAATAGTGCCTTCATCCAGTAACTACCTCGCAGGATTTTACCAAAAATAGTGCCTTCATCCAGTAACTACCTCCCAGGATTACAAACTAGTACCTTCCGCCAGTAACTTATCTTTACAACCAGTATTTTGATTTGAGTTATAAAGTAGTAGCAATATGAACAGTCTGATACTGACAGACATCAGTGATCACTAACCATATATATATCTACGGGATGAAAGTGAAAAATCATAAATACCTCTGGGCAAACTTCTCGGCCTTGGCGGCAGCGTCCGACACTGTAGGATCGTTCTCCGCCCGCTGCCTGCAAAAGGATAAGAAGATGAGGTGAGTGAGAATTGGTGCAAGTATGGAACGTTACGGGGGATGAAATTCGAGGTCGGGACGGTACTTGAAGGAGGGTACGGATTTGAGGAAGAGGTCGATCCACTGGATCTCGACGGGCGTGGCCTTGCGGGGATTGTCGGAGGGGAAGCGGTAGGGTATGGTGCAGGCCCGGTACGTGCTCTCCACCGGCGCCTGCAGCAGCGGGAACGGCACCGAAGGCGATGAGCTCTCCATGCTACTACTCTGCAGCCGCCGCGGATCGCTCCTCCTCCCCTTGTCGGCGGCGGTTAGGGTTTACTCGGCGCCTCGGAAAGCAGTTACTCGGCCTCGCCGTGAGATCTGGTTGCGCCGTACGTAACGGCCGGGAAGATGGAGGAAGCCAAGTGCCGCTTGGGCAACTAGTTGCTACAAATATACGGAGTACCGTATCTGTTTCAAAGAATCGAAACGGATCTGATACAGATGCTCTTGCCCCTGTTTTTTCGGCCATCCCCGATTTCTGCTTGCAGGCCAAGAAGAGTCGATTTCACCTCATGAAAAGGCCCACGTGGCTTGACCAGATCCGTGGATTTGAGTAAGAGGCCGATCCACTGGATCTCGACGGGGTGCCCTAAAGTTCTTTTTTTACAAGAAGGCCTCATACTTAACACTTACATCGTCTCCAAGAGAGTTTTTTTTTTTTGACAGTGTCTCCAAGAGAGTTCATAATGAACCCATGAGGTGAGTCACAACAACGGAGAGTCAACATGCTCTACGGCTCATGTTGCCCGGGTAGATGAGCTACCATATCGGACTCTCTATTACAATGGTCAATAAGAACTTTCCTAAAATTTCCATCAAATTACGTCAATAAGAACTTTTCAAAAATTTCCATCAAATTACGACATTCTTTAAGAATCGGGGTTGCCACCATAAAATATCTATTATTGAACTCCAGTGCCTCATTGTAGCACAAGAAGTGAATTACATCCGATGTTGTGGGCAAGTTGCAATCCCTCCACGAGAATAGCGGCCTTTGCCGAAACGATGTTAGTAGCCTGTTCTAGCTTAGCTAGTAGAAGCAACAACAAACGTACCTTTATAATCATGAACAACGACACCACACAAGTTAGACATACTTGATAAATGAAGCATCAATGTGAAGTGCTAACCTCGTGTCAACTGTTCCTTTCACGCATTCAATCTTGGCATAGTGGGCGAATATTGAAGATGCTCGTCGATCCAAATCCAGAATGGCCGGACCCGTTTGAGTAGGGGTATGCACATCCTCCTCCTTAGTGATTTACCTCCTTTGCCACCAAATGTACCAGCTTGCAATAGAAACAAGCTCTGGTACTTGAATATCATCCATGTACTGCTTTTGGTGTATATGATCACACAGAAAATATCCTATAATCTCTGCTCGTGATCTTCCTACTATAGTCGTTGCACCTACTATTTCTTGTGGACCAAGGACCCTCCAGGTTCATGAATATAAGTGATCATAAAAGGCGTCCAGAGTACCGGAACAGGCCTCTAGATTGGATCTTCATGGAATGGTTGTTTTCTATGGAGAATCGCCAAAACTCTCTCTCTCTCTCTCCTCAAGGAGAAGATATATGTGTCAAGAGTTAGTGGACGAGGGCCACACACCTCAGGCACAGTGTGGGCTCGTGCCCCATAGGTTGCGCCTGTCTTGGTCCTCTCGGCTGGCTCCGGTGTCCACAAGTTTCGTCGCGAGGAAATAGATTTTTGTTGTATTTTTAGCCCCTATAAATAGTGATTTTATGCGATGAAAAATAGCCAGAAAACGGTAACCGGCTTTGGACACTGGGTTAATATGTTAGTTCAAGAAAAATGATATAAATGATAGCAAAAGCATGCAACATTAGTATGATAATAATATAGACCAATCAAAAATCTATAATCTATCTATATCTCTTATAATCTATCTTATAAAGCAAAACCCCAATTTAATTTGTCTATATTAACATGCAGCCTAGCCACACATCTCTTATAAAGGAAAACCCTACTAGGTATCATTTAATATGTATATCTTAACATGTAGCCTATTTACATCATCACAATTTTCTACACAAAAAAAGCCCCACCCCCTCCTAATTCACTAATTTGCAGGAAGGTACCGGAACTTTGGATTTTAAAAAAGAATGGATGGTTTTGTGCTTATTACTAGTTCTTCCTCCCGAATTGAGAGCCATTGTTTATAGGTCTAGAGATAAAGTAGTGACTTGTTAGTATTTCTTATTTTTCCTAAAGAGATCCTTTTATATTAGGTATTTTTTTATTTTCTTGGTATAATTGATTAAGAAGAATAGTGAATTCTTGGGAAACAACGTAGATTTATGGAATCACTTACTGCTTTTTTTGCATAGAAAAAGAAGGACCTCCTAAAAGGATCTACTAAATTCGTCGAGTTGTTCTAAAGAATCAAAACCGTCGGTTATTAACGGAATTCCTTGTCGGCTTTCCGTGAAATACTCGTTCATTTCTTGTTTCTGGGAAGTTGAAAAGAGGTCGATTAAATAAAGTGGGTATAACTTGAACCAAGTAGGATTTGAACCTACGACCAGTCGGTAGTCGGTTAACAGCCGACCACTCTACCACTGAGCTATTGAGTAACAGGGGGATTTGACCTCCTTGAGTTCAACTCTCGTTCTCAATCCATGAACAATATGAGTGATACTTAGATTAAATAGGTCGATCCTAAATTAATTTGTGAGTTGTGTTGTGACCCTAATATGTCTTTTTTAGATTTATAGAATACAGGTAAAAGCATTACCACATGCTCATTCATCGAAAATAAAAATCATATAGACAGGAAAAGAAAAACGCCAAGCATCCTCACAATCAACTTTCCATTGCTCCTTCAAGCTATTTAATTATACAACCTCATGTGCATGACCAATATCATCGAAAAACACTTAGTAACCCTGCGAATCCTCGATAACATAAACAATATACTCAGATTTTGATGCAAAGATAGATCATCTAGACCAAGTCTGCATAAAAGTCTTTTCCCAAATGGATAATCCTAGAATTCCGTCTGTCTTCTGGATTTGGAGAAGTACCGATTTTTATGAACGCGCGATCATGACAGACATCGCAAATCGCTATCCTCACAAAAAATAAAATTAAGACCTTCCAAAGTTCCCAAAACAGGCTCCTTACTCCATATCTTGTGGCGCCCCTTCCTGATGAGGAAAATTCTAAAGACGGTTCGATAGACTCCTCGAGAGCTTGCCTGAAGAAATCCCTTCAATCGACCATCCCTAGAACGGTTTTCCCTTTAGCAACAAACATAAATTTTTCATGTCTACTCTTGTTAGTAGACCCTTTCCCAAAGTCTAGGTGGTTCCATTTATTTATTTATTCTAAGCCGGGATGTCCCATTAAAAAGGCAAGTCCCATATTTTCAATATGAAAATCATATCAGATAGCGCTCAAGAGGAGATTCTTTGGTTGAGATAAACTCTATACTTCCATTCTTTAACGCATCATTCCTTGCGCTTAAGCATTGTTGGGACACCAAATCCATGTATTTTTACCAATCAACCTAGGTTTGTGCCTTTTTTTTTGGCAAAGTCATGGATTTGAGTGGAAAAACCCTATCATGTTGTTGTCCTCGGTTTATCTTGTCGGTTGTGAAACTCTAGTAGTTTCGGTTGCTTAGTGTTGATAGTAGGTTTGTTCTAGAGGTAGATGAGGCATTAATTTGGCTAGGTTGAGTGTTTGTGAGTACCCTATCTATCATATTGATCCCCTCAAGAGAATTTGGAAATAGACCATTGATGACCCACAAAGTATAGGGGATCGCAACAGTCTTCGATGGAAGTAAAACCCAAATTTATTGATTCGACACAAGGGGAGGCAAAGAATATTTATAAGCCTCAACAGATGAGTTGTCAATTCAGTTGCACCTGGAAGTAGACTTACTCGCAATAGTTTATCAGTAGTGACAGTTTTATAGCAGTAGCACTACTAAAATAACAGCAGGAGTAAAATAGAAACAGTGGTAGCAATTGTACGAAACAGCAGGATTAAAACACTATAGGCATAGGTACGGATGAACGGTGTTGCATGGATAAGATAATTCATATAATAATCAAAACATGGGCAATTGCAGATAAATAATAATAAACCATCCAAGTACTAGGTAACCATAGGCATGTGTTCTATATTTAGCCGTATGTGCTCGCAATGAGAAATTTGCACAACATCTTCTGTCCTACCAGCCCGTTGCAGCGGGGCTTCAAGGGAAACTACTGGTAATTAAGATGCACCTTTTAATAAATCACCGGAGAAAAGCATTAACACTCCGTGAACATACGTGATCCTCACATCACAGCCATCCCCTACGGTTATCCCAATTGCTGTCACTTTGGGGCCTCGGGTTTCGGACAACGATATGTGTAAACAACTGATGGTGCAGATCTTGCACTCGTTCGGATACCCCAAGAGGAGGGTGTGAAGAGCACAGCGGTAGAAAGTTTTCCCCTTAGTTAAGAACCAGGGTTATCAATCCAGTAGGAGAAGAGAACCTTCGGAAGGTTGATACCACTGACGGTGATGCTGGCGCTTCACCGGTGTCAGCAACAACGTGGATCCTACACACAACACAACCAAAATACTTTGCCCCAACGGTATAGTGAGGTTGTCAATCTCAATGGTCTTGCTGAAAACAAAGATTAGACGTATAGTGTGGAAAAACATTGTATGCTTGCAGAAAGTAAATAAAGCAGAAAATTGTTGTGGTTTGTTTAACAGTGTGGAAAAATAGACCGGGGTTCGTAGTTTCACTAGTGGTGTCTCTCCATATAAGATAGCATGCTGGGTGAACAAATTACAGCTGGGCAATTGACAAATAGAGGTTGCACTGTAGTGCACAATATGACATGAAGATTACTATGCTATTTAGTGCGGGAATTACAACAAGATACATAGGCCGACATACATCTGCATCTATGACTAATAATCCACCCTCAGATTATCACCGAACCCCCTCAGGTAATAGGTTGCAAGCAACAGATAATTGCATTAAACAAAGCGTGTAATGTAAGCAATGATTATGCACACGGGCACTCTCACCGCTGTTTTCTCCCTAATGTCAACAGCACATCCTCCCCCTTCACGTCTTTGTCACTCGAGCAGGGCAACAAGGAGGCATGAACCCACTATTGAGCATAAATACTCCCTCTTGGAGTCACTAGCAACTACTTGACCAAAATAACCACTAGCAACGGAGAGCATGCAAGATCACAAATAACACATGCAAATAAAGACTATAATCAACTTGGCATAAGGTCAATATTCATCGGATCCCAACAAACACAACATAGAGAATTAAATAAGATCAATCTCGGTCATGATAGGCAGCTCACGAGATCTAAACATGGAGGCATATGAGGAGATGACAACCATCTAGCTACAGCTACGAACCCGTAGTCCAAGGATGAACTACTCACGTATCACTCCGAAGGAAGGCATGGTGATGAAGAGGCCTCAAGTGATGATCTCCTCTCCGGCAGGGTGCCGGAAACAGCTTCAGAACCCCCTAATCTGGGGTTGACGGGTGACGACGGCTGCGGAACTTTTTCGGGGATTTTGATCAGGTGTTTAGGGTTTTCCATCTGGGGGTCTTAAATAGGCGAAAGGGCGAAGGCGATGGCGCTCCAGGGGGCCCACACCTATAGCTGGCGCGGCCAGGGGCCAGGCCACCCTATGGCGTGGCCCCCTTGCTGCCCCTCTACGCCTCATTTTCGGTCTTCTGGATGGTTCCGGGGAAAATAGGACTTCCGGGCTTCGAATTTTCCAATTCCGAGAATATTTCCAGAACAACTTTTCTGAAACTAAAAAAACAGCAGAAAACAGGGAACTTTCTTTGTGGCATCTTGTTAATAGGTTAGTCCGGAAAATCGATAAAAATGCTATAAATAAGGGAGAAAACATGTAGCAATTGGCATAATATGATCATGGAGCATCAGAAATTAGGGATACGTTTATGACGTATCAAGCATCCCCAAGCTTAGTTCCTACTTGTCCTCGAGTAGGTAAACGATAAAACAATAATGTCTGAGGTGACATGCTACTAACACAAACTTGATCAATCTAATGTAAAAGCATATGCACGCTGAGATCATAAGACTTTAAACACAGGCATGATAAATAAATCTTTAATAATAAAGCATAGCAATTACTTTGCATCACGAAAAGTAACTCAAATAAAGGATCATGAATAATAATGCAAAGAAAGGTAAACATTTGTTTCAGGTATAGAGAAAGCATGGCAAAGTGATATTTCGATAGTCCTTAAGAGTGGGGCAAAACATAAATGCCAGGACACCTTCAAAGTTCAAGAGGAAGACTAGAACAAATAATTTAAGAACAAATGATAACACATCATGAAGTAATTATTGATGCTTATGGGACAAATGCACATAGAACTCAGAATGGCAAAAATGCTATCTCAACTGTGCATAAAGTTAGAAGATGGAGACTCAACATAAAAGTAAAAGAAAGGCCCTTCACAGAGGAAAGCAGGGATCACTCATGTGCTAGAGCTTTTATTTTATTAAACAGAGGTATTAAAAGTTTGACATTTGTGGAGGAATGTCTATATTTTGGGAGATGTATGCTAATGTCAACGAATGGTAAACAGAAAATACAGTACGTCACAATCCAACTGGATTCACAAGAGCGACTCCCATGGTGAAGGACGCAACTGGTGTAGAAGGTCATCCCTCTTTCTCTTTTGTTTAGACAATTATGCTTTGAATGATAAATCAGGGGCAAAAATAGTGAAGAGAATTTGTTTGTATTAATTTGGGGCTGGGCACCCCGCTGCCAGCTCTTCTATCATTTGGATAAGAGGATCAAGCCACTAGTCCAGGGTGTGAAATCCATTCAACAAGTGAGATAAAGATTCTCTATTTACATCCTCATGAGCAAAAACAGGAACATAAAGTAGGAGTAATTTTGAAGGTTTTAAAGGTAACACATGAGCAATTTACTTTGGAATGGCAGTTAAATACCACATGTAGGTAGGTATGGTGGACACAATGGGAAAAACTTTGGTTTAAGGGGGTTTGGATGCACGAGTAGAGCTCATACTCAATACAGGTGGAGGCTAGCAAAAGACTGGGAGCGACAAATCAAGAGAGCATAAGAGCCATAATCATGCATAGCGACATAAACATCATTAATTAAAACATAAGCAGTATCACAAGTTCAAAAACTAAGTGGTCATGGAGGCTATTTGTGACTGGTTTGTAGTCATAAACATGGTGTGAGCATGCGCCAAGTCAACCAAATAAAACATTCGAAAGAGAATACCATATATTGATGCTTTACTATGACAAGAACAACTCATGAATCTTTCAATACATATTAAACACTCTCAGCTATTTGAGGCTAATCATGCTACTCAATAACCACAAGGCTTTAAAACTAAAATAACATTTAGCATGGCATGAAAAAGTCCTAGCCATAGTCTATACAAGCTTCTACTAGTAATGTTATAAATTCTACTTCAAGCAACAGTTTTCTTTTGTTTCTCCCAACAAGCACCATACAAAACATGCTTTAACAAAAATACTATTTATGATACAGCAATCAAACATGAGAGTAATCAAATAATACTACTAAAACTAACAGCTCTAACAAGAGATGCATGCAAAACAGGAGCTGAATAAATGCAGCAGCTAGACAGAGACTAAGAATACAACGTATTCTCAAGAAAAAGCGGAGCTTGTCACTCTCCAATAAAAGAATGCTGGGGTCCAACCAAGATTTTTATGGAATTAAAAACAAACTGAAATCAAAAGCAAAAGCAAACTGAAAACAAAAATAGAAGACGCTCCAAGTAAAGCACATAAGATGCGACCGAATAAAAATATAGATTCATTAGAAGTGAACTGATAATTTGTTGATGAAGAAGGGGATGCCTTGGGCATCCCCAAGCTTAGACGCTTGAGTCTTCTTTGAATTTTCTTGGATGTACCACCGGGGCATCCCCAAGCTTAGGGTTTTCACTCTTCTTGATCACTTCATATCATCCTCTTCTCTTGACCCTTGAAAACTTCCTTCACATCAAAATTCTCACAATCTTCATTAGCAACGTTAGTGCAATCAAAATAATAAATCCACATGGTTCAGTTTCAACACAAGTCTAACACTCAAAAACACATTATCTACTGTCACAACTTCTTTCAAAACTCTTTTTCTCAAAAGAACACCAAAAGAAAGAAACTAAGATGCAAATGCGATAAATGGCAGAAATCTGTCAAAAACGGAACAACAGGTAAAGATCGATTTTTTCAAAACTCTTCTGTTGCTCAAATGAAAAAGTGGTATTCTAATAAAAGTTGCGTATATAAATCAAGATTAAGCACAAAAAAGGTCAGGTCATTTTGAATTTTCTGTGATGTTTAACAGAATTTACAGTGGACAGCAGAAATATGTTTCCTGCGCAGAAATCCGAAATATAAGCTCAACTTTCCACCAGTGGCTTTACTTGGATCAACAAAAACTCAAAAGAAAAGATACCGCGGGGTTGCTAAGGAAATATAAAACACCCAGGTGCAAGCACACCAAAGAAAACAAAGGAAAACTGAAAGAAATTAGAGAAATAAAACAGGTTGTCTTCCGGTAGCGCTTTTCTTTAACGCATTCAGCTAGGCATAGAAAAATCAACTCAAGTGTTTTAAAGTAAATAAGCATCATATATACCTTCCTATAAACCATTATTTGCAGCAATATGCACTTTAGATGTTTTTGAAGATTCAACATGAAGGTCATTCTTAGTCTCATTAATTGTTTTAGCAATTTTCAGCACATATTGAGATTTGGGTTTAACCATCTTAGGAGCATACATAACTTTGCTCCTTTCCCACAAAGGCTTTCTCCTTTTTGAATTTAAGAGATGAAAAGGTTGAGCTTAAAGCTCCTATGACATCCTCTAGTTTACCAATCCTAACATTTTGATTATCATGAGTGTTGCTAGCTTCTAGAGCAGTAGTTCTTTTATCAATAGTAACTAGTAATTCATTAACTTTGCTAGCATTATCAAGGAAGACTGATAAGTTTATTTCCAAAGAGTTTAGTTTATCAATAACATCCTCAAAAGTGATCTCCTTTTTAATAGTTGCAATGGGAGGTGCTCCTACTAAACTTTCAATCAAATTGCAGGCTTCCAAAGCAGGAGTTCCTAGAAAATTTCCACCCGTAAGAGTATCTAACATATGCCTATACCGGCCAGAAATACCAACATAAAAATTTCTCAGGAGTATCAAGGTAGAATATTTTTTGTGCACCTCTTATGAGCATTATTTATTCTATACCAAGCATCTTTTAAACTTTCTCCCCCTTGTTGCCTAAAAGAACGAACCTCTACTTCAGGAATACTCATTTTAGCAGAATAAAAGCAAGAAAATAAATAATAGCTATGAAGTAAACTAATTTTTTTGTGTTTTCAATATAGAGAAATAAACTAAATTTTTTGTGTTTTTGATATAGAGAAATAAAAACAAGACAAAAATAAAAACAAGACAATAAACAAAATAAAAAGATTGAGAGTGAGAGACTCCCCTTGCCAGAAGACTTCCTTCTCCCTGGCAACGGCGCTAGAAAAAGTCCTTGATGGTGTAGATCTTGCACTCGTTGGGATACCCCAAGAGGAGGGTGTGAAGAGCACAGCGGTAGGAATTTTTCCCCTTAGTTAAGAACCAGGGTTATCAATCCACTAGGAGAAAAGAATCTTCGGAAGGTTGATGCCACTGACGGTGGTGCTGGTGCTTCACCGGTGTCAGCAACAACGTGGAGCCTGCACACAACACAACCAAAATACTTTGCCCCAACGGTACAATGAGGTTGTTAATCTCACCGGTCTTGCTGAAAACAAATATTAGACGTATAGTGTGGAAAAACAGTGTATGCTTGCAGAAAGTAAAGAAAGCAGGAAATTTTTGTGGTTTGTTTCACAGTGTGGAAAAATGGACCGGGGTTCGTAGTTTCACTAGTGGTTTCTCTCCATAATTGATAGCATGGAGGGTGAACAAATTACAGGTGGGCAATTGACAAATAGAGGTTGCACCATAGTGCACAATATGACATGAAGATTACTATGCTATTTAGTACGGGCATTACAACAAGATACATAGACCGACATCCATCTGCATCTATGACTAATAATCCACCCTCAGGTTATCATCCGAACGCCATCAGGTATTAAGTTGCAAACAACAGATAAATGCATTAAACAAAGTGTGTAATGTAAGCAATGATTATGCACGCGGGCACTCTCACCGTTGTTTTCTCCCTAATGGCAACAACACATCCTCCGCCTTCACATTTCTGTCACCCGAGCAAGGAAACAAGGAGGAATGAACCCACTATCGAGCATAAATACTCCCTCTTGGAGTCACTAGCAACTACTTGGCCAGAAAAAACCACTAGGAATGGAGAGCATGTAATATCACGAATAAACATGCAAATAAAGACTATAATCAACTTGGCATAAGGTCAATATTCATCGGATCCCAGCAAACACAGCATATAGAATTACATAAGATCAATCTCGATCATGATAGGCAGCTCACGAGATCTAAACATGGAGGCATATGAGGAGAAGACAGCCATCTAGCTACAGCTACGAACCCGTAGTCTAAGGATGAACTACTCACGCATCACTCCTGTCGAGACATCGTGGTAAATTTCATATACGGGGGTGCCATGAGACTACCGATAGAGACGTGGGGGGGGGACGTGGTTGTGCGAAGGACAATGACACAGGGATTTTACCCAGGTTCGGTACGGCGCGGTAATGCGGCGTTCCTACTCCTGCAAACTCACTATTCAGGACTAAAGCCTGGAGATACAGAGTACAATGTGAGGTTCTATTGGCTGCTCGTCAAGGATTAACCTCTCGGCGAGTTAGCCTTTAGCTTCTTGTCTATCTATCATATCTCCCGTCCGGCTTTATATAATAGCCGGATTAGGGCATACAGAGTAGGAAACCTAGAAGACTACGGTAACTCTTTAACTTGGAAAGTAAGGAATCCGCCTTCTACTCCAAGCCAGATTACATGGGCCGCGATCCGGGTTCTTCTAGAATCCGGCTTCTGTGCGCCAGCTTACTGGGCCGCCTAACGGACCATAGCCCATTACCATTTAGGCCACCCTGGTAACCCGGCACTTTAGACTACCATCTGATATACCCCTAGTTGGTATATATCCGACAGTAGCCCCCAAGAAGGATTAAGACTCGGATTCGCCGTCTTTCGCCAAATGCATATCTTCCAGGAAATATCAGCCTGCAGTCTTGATTCTTATTTTCCTCCTCAAAGGATGTTACAACGCAAAACTCGGAATCCAGAAAATCCGGCTTTTCTTCCATGATATCTTCGCGGAGAAGGAACTTCCTACGTTAGCGCTTTAACCTTGCTGACGTAAGGGACGTTTGGGTTACAGGTGGGAAACCCAGAAACATATCTCTGACAGATTCTCGCGGGAAACGAGGCGATAGCAATAATCACCCGTCGTTTCATTTCCCGGAATTTCCGGCGAGCGACACGCGTTGATCATCCAACGGTCAAAAGAGCCGTTAGCACGCATCGTGACGAGATTCCGGCTATAAATAGCCATCTTTGTCCTCCTCGTAAACCTTCCGCTCTCACTTCGCACCACCACTTCCAGCGCCCAAGTTCTTCGCAGAGCACTTCCCGAGCGCACAAAGCACCCAGGACCTCACCGGAGCGACCGAGCGCCGCCACTCGATGGCATCTCCGTCATCTTCCCCGGACCGCATCGTCGCTAAGGACATAGACGAGATAATCGCGACGATGGACCCGCAGCTGGACTCGCCAGTGCAAGCCTCCGGCGACGAGCCGATGAAGTCCACCGGCGGCGCGGAGGGCGAGGAAATCCCTCTCGCCTCCGTGGATCTTGCGGGATATTCCTCCGCGCCTTCCCTACCGTTCGCGCCCGAGACGGTGGAGGAGAAAATCGCGCTCGTCGGAGACGAGCTCGCGGCCACAGAGGCCGCTGCGTCCGCCGCCGCCGGAGCCGAAGAAGAGGCGGAAACTGCCGGCAACTGGAGTGCCAGCAGTATTCCGCCATCCCTCCTTCCGACAATGGAGAAGGAGGGACTCGTACTGAAGGGAAAATGGCGGCTCCCGGAAGACGAGACCGAGCCTCACCGAAGGACGGAGAACGCGTCCTTCTATCCTCCTACATCCAGAGAGGTATGGGTCTGCCGCCATCCGCCTTTTTTCTCCAGATTCTAGCCCACTACAACATCCAACCCCATAATCTGCCACCCAACTCCATCCTCTATTTAGCCGGATTTCAGGCCCTTTTCGAGGGTTATCTAGGTATAGCACCTAGGTTAGATTTCTGGCTTTATTGTTTTGGGGTTAAGCGGAACTCTTCGGAGGGCGCACTCCCAACTTGTGGAACCATTTCCTTCACTCTTCGGAGATTTAGGGAGGATTGGTTCCCCAAGATTAAAACATCGGAATCCGTCAAATTTTGGACGGGTTCCTTCTTTTATCATCCCGATGTTCCCTTTCCTGGGAAACCCACCGGGGTTCCACCTTTCTCAAACACCGCCGCTGTTCCCCAAGAAAATTGGGGAACTGAAGCAGTTCAAACCCTGCCGCCGGATCTTCTCAGGATCAAGCGGCGCATCGCAAAGCTCGTCGCCTCTGATCCGCCTCTAACCGGCATGGACATAGTCCTTTGCTGGTTAGAAAGGCGGATTCAGCCTTTGGCGAATCATGGCGCTCGCCTCCTCTGCGAATACTCGGGAGATGGCGATGCTATGCGGACAACCGACAAGGTTTGGTCGGCAAAAGATTTGCGGAGACGCGCAAATCAATTGGTCGCATCCCGCGACCAATATGAAGAAAGCCGGCCAATGTATACGGCCGAGAATCCGGCTCCCAAGGTACATTTTTCGCCTTTTGGGTTTAACTCCTTGTCGTTTACTTGGCTTTCATGCTTTCAACTCATTTTTTGTCTTCTTGACAGATTGCCGAACTTCCTGAGTCGGAACTTGCTTCCGATGCCGATCTGGAGGCATTGCGCTCCGCCTTTGCCGGTGGACGTAAGAGCAAGAAGATTTCCGCTTCCCAGGAAGTCATTGACCTTGACGGGGTGCCCGTCGTCACCTCCAGGTTTGAACATCTGGGTTTGTTCTACTTTGTCGGGATTTTCTTCCTTTACCTTGGAGTTTAACTTTCCGGCTTTTTCTCCTTTTTTTTAGCCTGCCTCCCTCTACTCTGAAGCCGAAAAAGCTGAAGAGGCATAAGGCTATGGCCAGCAGAGGCCCATACCCTTCTCCTGCTACCGCTCCAACTACACCAATCGCAGCAACAGAAGAACATGCTGCAGCCCCCAACACCGAGTCCCAGACCAGCCAGCCCATTGTGCCGGAAACGGACACGAGGGAAAGGGCGGTCCCTGAGGTGGGAGGTCCTTCTCGGATAACTGAGAAGGAGATTCCCACCTTTGATAAGGAATTCAAAAATATCAACGAGGGCCTTAGCACAGTTGGGACTCTTTTTGCCGACTACGCAAAAGAGTTCACTGAAAACTTGGCAGGTTTACAGCGGATGAGCCAGGTATTATCTCTATCCCCCAAGCAATAAGTCGAATATATGATTTTCACTTAATGCTTTTTATCTTTATCATGCTTGTTTCTAACTTAAGCGTTCTGGTTCGTTTCCTTATTTCAGCAAACCGCTGAAACCATAAATATGGAAGTTTTCAACAAGTTAACTGTCAAGAATAAGGAGGTTAGAAGCCTTCTCTCTATTCTTGAAGTTAAGGAAACGGAGCTGGCATCGTCTCAGCTGGCGCTGAAGGAAACAACATGTAACGTTTAGTTCTCTGTAGTTCCTTGTCCATAATTTTTGCTAAGTACTTTTCCGAGTTTTCTTATCTCGGATATTTTTTCCTTGCTTTCCAGCTGCTTTGGCGAAAGCTAAGCAAATAGCTGAAGATGCCGGCAATGCCGAGAATCTCCGCCGGGAGAATTTGGACCTTCATAAGGAACTTATGAAGGCTCAAAAAGATCTGGAGGCCAGCAATATGGCTCTTGGAATTGCTCAATCCAAGGCCTCCCAACAAGCGGACAAGGACAAGGCCACTATCCAATATTTGTAGAACGCCTTGAACCTGCGCCTGGAGGAAGGCTCCGAGATGGACAAGATTCTCGTAAGTTATCAACTTTTACCGGATTTTCCATGTCTTACTTTTTTTCTCTGTTTTTCCGCTAACTCTTTGGTTATTTTGTCTTGAAAAAACAGGAGACGACCCAGATCTTACTCGGATTGAGAAAATCCGAGCTTTCGGGAAGGTGTTTACTGCGATCCGAGCTGCCGGCATGCAGCTGGTCAACAAGTACCTTCCCGTAAGAACTGGGGAGTTCTCGGAAGTTGAAAAACTTCCGGAAGCTATCCTGTAGGTAGCGGAGTCCAAGGAATCCACCTTGCGCTCCGCAGCACGGGGTGGTGCACGCATGGCCTTAGGCCTTATGCGTATGCATTATCCCAGTGCCAAATCCTGGCGCGTGGCGTCCGGTATCCCTGTTGGATATACGGAGACCCAGCGAACCACCATCTTTGACGAGATCAAGGGTCACACCACCAAGATCGCCTCCATGGTGAACATCTCCATCACCTATCTGGAAGAAGAAATTCCAGCAGCCCCCGAGGATGACAGCAGCGAGGAAGACTCGGATGCTTGAAGAATTCTCCTTGTCCTGGATGGTGGAAATAGGAAATAGGAGCATTACTGCACTTTACAATGTAATTTATATTGTAATGCTTCTATTCTTTTGTATAAACAAGTACTCCGCCCTTTGCAGTTAACATTTATGAAATCCTTTGCAAGTTTTCCGGGGTTTATATTCCTTTATCTTCCAAGTTCTCTGGTTTGTGTGCTTTAACTGTCCTTAGCGTTTGAAATGGCTCAGTAGTACTGTAATATTCACGCCAAGTTACTGGGTATAACCAATCAGTTTAAACTTGGAAACATGGATCATACTAAAGGCATTTTTACTTACTAGCTCCAGTGACCCAGCACATAAACAATCAGATAATGCTTAGAGAAAAGTAAGGAATTTTTTGAATGAAACTCGGGCACGCAGGCACAATCCGAGTTTCCTTTAACCTTTAGTAGGCTGAAAATCATTCAGTTTTTAAACGCCGAGCACGTAGGCACAATTCGGGTTAACATTGAGTATTTTGTAAGATCATTGGGAAATAGATAAGACGGAATCATGCTTTGTACTATAATAAACTTGTAAAAACATGGATGTAAGAATTCCGACAACTTTATTTCATGATCTCAAAGATGTTTACAAAGAAATTGAACTAAGTATAGAAGGGACATAACTTCTGGATACTCCAGGGCCTCTTTGTCTCCCCTAGTTCATCATCTATCTTTCTCTTTCTTTTGCGATTCGGCTTCTCGGGATCATCTTCCGTATTGCGAATGTCTACAAGATAATACGATCCATTCTTCATGGCTTTACTGATGACAAATGGTCCTTCCCATACTGGGGCCAATTTGTGCTTTCTTTGCTGCACCAATCTTAACACTAGGTCACCTTCTTTAAAAGAACGATGCCTGATTTTCCGACTATGATAACGTCGTAAACCTTGCTGATAGATGGCGGATCTTTGAAGCACAAGTTCTCGTTCTTCTTCTAAGAGATCGACGACATCCTGTCGTGCATCTTCGGCATCTGATTCATCGAAATCCTACACTCTTGGGCTATCATAGAGCATGTCCGTTGGGAGAATTGCTTCCGCACCATAACTAGGAAAAACAGGGTTTGGCCAGTTGACCTATTTGGTGTTATTCGGATACTCCAAAGCATGGAAGGTAACTCTTCTACCCATGCCCCAGCTGCTCTATGAAGAGGAGATTCGAGTCTTGGGCGTAACCCTTGTAAGATTGAGCTATTCATTCTTTCAACCTGACCATTGGATTGCGGGTGTGCCACAGATGCAAGATCTAGGCGAATTCCCGTTTGTCGGCAATATTTTGCCAACTCTCCAATAGAGAAATTTGTCCCGTTATCGGTTATTATGCTGTGTGGAACGTCGTATCTCATGACTATGTCAATGATGAAATTTTTGGCAGTCACACTGTCAAGCTTTTTGATGGGTTTGGCCTCCACCCACTTGGTGTATTTATCCACTTCAACGAGTAGATGCGTAAGTCCGCCTCTGGCAGTTTTGAATGGTCCCATCATATCTAGCCCCCCAGACCGCAAACGACCATGTAATGGGGATAGTTTTGAGTGCTTGGGCCGGCATATTTGTCTGCTTGGCGTAATATTGACACCCTGCACATGTGTTTACTATGTGCTCAGCGTCCGTCTTGGCTGTTAGCCAGAAAAACTCGGCGCGGAATGCTTTTTTGACTATGCTTTTTGATTGAGCATGATGTCCGCAATCTCCGGCATGGATTTCTTGCAGAATTTCTCGTCCTTCCTCTGGTGAAATACATCGCAGAAAAATTCCGGTAGTGCTGCGTTTCTACAGGCAATTATTAATTACCGTGTACCCTTTGCATCGACGTTGAATTTGTCTTTGCAAGACTTCGTCTGCTCCATCCGGGTACTTCTGATCAACTAAGAAGCTTAAATATGGGATTGTCCAATCCGGGTTAACGAGCATGACTTCAATTGACTCGGAAGCCCGAGGATAATCAACATCCCCACCTTTTATCGATGGTTCGTACAAATGTTGGACGAAAACCCTTGGTGGTAGGATTTTGACCCTTTCTGACCCCATGCGGGCTAATGCATCTGCGTTCCAATTTTCCTCCCGTTTAACATGGGGTACTTCGAATCCAAAGAAACAGATGGCAAACTCGTCCACCGTTCTCCGATATTCAGCCATTATAGGGCTTTTGGCGTCCCAAGTTTGATTGAGTTGGTGCTGTACCAAAGCTGAGTCGCCATAGCATAGGATGTGTTTGACACCTATTTCCTTTGCAATATGCAAGCCGTGGAGGAAAGCTTCATATTCTTCCACGTTATTACTGGCGTTGAAGTGTATTTGTAATACATACTCCAGTGTATCTCCTTTAGGGGATTTTAGAACTACACCAGCTCCAGCGCCCTCCTTCATCTTGGATCTGTCAAAGTGCATGATCCAGTACTCGGACTCCGGCATTGGTGTTTTTTCCATTGCTTCCGTCCAGTCGGCGACAAAATCTGCCAGAACCTGGGATTTTATTGCCGTCCTAGGCTGATACTTAATGTCGAATGCTGCCAGCTCGATGCCCCATTTGGCTACTCGGCCTGTTGCCTCCGCATTGTTTATTATATCCCTTAGTGGCGCTTTGCATACCACTGTTATGGAATGTCCTTGGAAGTAATGGCGAAGTTTTCTAGATGCGAAAAATACGCCATATGCCAGTTTTTAATAGTGTGGATACCTTTGTTTGGACTCGGAGAAAACTTCACTTATGTAATATACCGGATGCTGGTCTGGTATGCTTTGTTCGTCTTTCTTCCTTTCCACAACAATTACTGCACTAATAACCCGATTTATAGCCGTAAGGTACAATAACATAGGTTGTTTGTCTTTTGGGGATGCCAAAATCGGAGCTTTCATCAAAGTTTCCTTCAACTGGGTTAGCACTGCATCCGCCTCCTCTGTCCATTCAAATTTGTCGGATTTCTTCAACAATTTGTATAGTGGCAAGGCTTTATCCCCCAGCCGGCTAATAAACCTGCTGACGGCTGCAGCGGAACCCGTTAATCTTTGTACATCTTTTACGCACGTAGGCTTAGAGATGTTTAGGATTGCTTTGATCTTTTCCGGGTTTACTTCTATTCCTCTATGAGAAACGATAAAACCCAGAAGTTTTCCTGAGGGAACGCCGAATACGCACTTTAATGGATTTAACTTCACTTTATAAGTGCGCAAATTTTTGAAGGTTTCTCGCAAATCTTCAAGGAGTGTTTCTTTTTTCCTTGGTTACGACAGCAATGTCGTCCACGTAAACGTGGACATTTTTGCCAATCTGACTATGCAAACACCGTTGCATGCAACGCTGGTAGGTTGCACCTGCGTTCTTCAGGCCAAATGGCATGGTTATGTAATAGTACGTCCCATAAGGGGTTATGAACGAGGTTTTGATTTGATCCTCCTTGTTCATGCATATTTGATGATACCCGGAATATGCATCCAAAAAGCACAAAAGCTCAGAGCCTGCAGTGGCATCTATTATTTGATCGATTCGCGGTAACGCAAACCTATCTTTTGGACACAGTTTGTTCAGGCCGGTGTAATCTATACACATTCTAAGGGCAGTTGTATCTTTCTTCGGGACTAATACTGGGTTTGCAGACCATTCAGTATGTATAACTTCCCGGATAAAATCTGCTGCTAAAAGCCGGATGATCTCCTTGCCAATAGCCTTCCGTCTTATTTCGTCAAATCAACGGAGACCTTGTTTGACGGGTTTCGGTCCTGGAATTACCTTGAGTTGATGCTCAGCAAGCTCCCTGGGTACGCCTGGCATGTCCGCTGGACACCAAGCGAAAATATCCCAGTTCTCACGGAGGAACTTGATGAGCTCGCCTTCCTATTTGTCGGTCATCCCAGTTCCCACTACGACAAATTTTGTCGGATCTTTGGGATCTAGGATTACCTGTCTTGTATTCTCGGAAGCCTTGAAGCTATCTGCTGGCTTCCGGCTTTCTTTTCCCGCCGGCATTTCTGTCGGCGATACCTCTTTTGCTAGCTCTTTCAACTCTTCCTTTGCTATGACTTTTTCAGCGCAAATGGCATTTTCTTTTTCTAGCTCGTTTGCCAACTTGAAGTCTCCAGATATGGTGATTACTCCTCCTTTGGGTCCTGGCATCTTCAGCTTGTTATAGATATAACATGATCTTGTCATGAATTTGGCAAAAGTTGGACGTCCGAGTATCGCGTGATACACGCTTTCGAACGGCACAACCTCGAAGGATACTTTTTCCTGCCGGAAGTGATATTTGTCTCCAAAGGTTACATCTAGGGAAATTTCTCCTAGGGATCGTGCTTGTCTGCCAGGAACGATGCCGTGAAAACGTATGTTGCTGTGGTTGAGCTGGGTCTCGAAAATTTTCAGATGCTTCAGTGTATCCAGGTACATTATGTTAATGCTGGATCCTCCATCCATCAGCACTCTTTTTATCCTAATGTTTTGAACAATAGGACTTAAGATTAGAGCTTGTGTGCCGGGTTCAGGGATATTCCCGGGATGATCAGACTGATCCCAGGTAATTGGTGTGTTTGAGTACTTCAAGAATTTCGGGGTTGCAGGGACAACCGCGTTTATTTCTCGAAGCGTTCTCTTTGCCACCTTTGCTGAAGGAGTTGCCAAGAAAGTTAGGTTGCATTCTCCATCAACTCTCGGAAACTTAGGCTCGCCTTTTCGCTGTTGTTCCTGGATTTTTTCATCAGTGTCCGATTCACTGTCTTCTTTCTCAGCTTCTGGCTTTTGCTTGGAAAACTTCCTCTTGGAATTCTTCCCTTTGTTTCCGGATCCTGCACTGCCTTTCATATGCTTGTTCAAGCGGCATTGTGCGTTAGTATGAGTGGGCTTCCCAAATTGCGAGTGGTGGACACAGTTTTCCGACTTTATTTTCTCCCACTCTTCTTTGGTGTAGTTTATCGGCTCGGTACTGCGTCCTTTCCACCTATTGCCATTTTCCCTTCCAAAGGCTATGTTTACCTCTTTGGGTTTTTGTGCTTCATCTGGAGTTCCTTTTTTCTCAGGGCGAGGGTTCTTTTTGGCCTGTATCAGTTTATCGATATTGCCTCCTCTTGCCCTGATGTTGTCCTCGGCTGCAGCGTGTTCGTTGGCAGTTTTAAGCATAGATCCGAGATCTTTGTGCTTTTTGGAGCCAATCATGAACAGTACAAGTCCGGGTTTTAGGCCATTGACGAAAGCATGCATTGCTTGAACGTCAGTTACTCCAGAGCAACTATTCTTCATTGCCGTCCATCTTGAGATGAAGTCCACGTATGGTTCGTCCTCAAATTGGGTGCAACGGTTTAGCTGGTTGATGCTATTCGGGCGTTTGTAGGTTCCCCGGAAATGCTGAGTAAATACTCGAGCCATATCATCCCAGCTGTCGACAGTTCTGGAGGGTAATCCATTGATCCAATCTCTCGCTCCATCCAAGTATTTTTTGCCAAAAATGGCCCTTTGACAAAACTATTGTCGAATCTGGCCTCATTGTGAAACTATTTTCATATCTGGCCCTTTGTTCGGCGCCAACGAGGATGGAGCCGACGTTGTGTAGCTCGGCGACCGTCAAAAACACGAAAAACATAGGTCGGCGCCGTTTGCGTTGGAGCCGACCTACGTTGACTGGTCAAAATGTCAAACGATGTTGGCGCCGAACTGCACAATGTCGGCTCCATTTGCATTGGCGCCGAACCAAGGGGCCAGATATGAAAATAGTTTCACAAACAGGCCAGACTCGACATTAGTTACGTCAAAGGGCCATTTTTGGTAAAAAAATACAACATTAGGGGAAGAAACTTTACAGCTTCCAAGTCTGTCCCATTGTTGATCTGGACGGCTGTATGATAGTCTGAGAGCTAGGTATCCGGGTTTGTACTACCGGTATATTTTTTGGTATGTTGGACCAACTTTGGCAAAGCCGGCATGTAGGGTTATCCTTCGGATCCTATCTGTCAAGCACTTAGGTCCAAAGTATAACTCGTCTCTCTCCGCTCTATCCATGTGTGCAGAGTACCTGCCGGCTGAATGGACAGAAGGGGTTCTGCTCCTTTCTTTTTCATTGTGGCGAGAACGCGCTTTTTCGGGATTCTCTCTATTTCTTCTGAGATCTTGCCCCTTTGGATAAGGTGGAGTTCTACTCCTGTTTCTTTCCTTATTTCTGGGGGGTGTCCGGGATCTCTCACGCCTGTGAGGTATATCCTGCCTTCCAGCTTTTTCAGTTGGGCGTCTTGGAGGCGGCATTGCTTTTCCGTCATTCCGTAGTTTTTCTTCCCGATCGCGAGGATTAAGTCCGTCTTTCCGGAGATGGGATCCAGTTCTAGACGCTTCATCCTTGTTGTCGGGATTTTTCTTGTCTTTTCTCGGATCTGCTTTCTTCTCTTTTGAGTTGCTTGAATCTCCAGGTTCTTCAGGTCCAGGTGCTCCAGCGGCGCATGTAGCTGTTTTACATAGGGACGAGTCGTCATGCAACTTCCCTGATCGTTGCTGCCCTCGCTATTGTTGTTGCAATGCTTTTCCTAAGAAAGCATACACTCCTTGAAGTTTTTCGCCATTGGAGTACAAATCACTGTTGAGGATGGCGAACGCTGCTTCCGCATTCTTTGCTACGGTTTTGTATATTGGTTCGCCTCTGGCATCTTTGCCGTTTACCTGTTTTTGCCAAGATGGGTTATGAAACCTTTCTTTTGGCGGCAGTACTTCCGGTTTTACAATTCCGGGTAACCTTGTAGGTTTAATTCCAGATCTATTCTTTCTCTCGTATTCCTCGATTTCTTCCTTCATGAGTTTGATGTCATCCTGGGTTTTTTCGAGGTGTTCACGAGTTCTGAATAGATGTTGTTGTTGCCTCTGGACAGCTTGTCTCCTGGCTTCTAGCACTTCAGGGGGTTCATGCAATCCCACTGGTGTTTGGAGTAACTCCTGTTCTTCTTGTTCCGTCATTGGCGGAACAAGAATTTCTTTTGTTTTCTTCTCCGAAGGTTTCACACTGCTTGCGTCTCCGACTTCCGGGCTTTCATTGGCTGGATCAACCAATTTCTTCTTACGGAGTTTATATTGGAGCTTTTTAGCAGTTTTGTGCTTTTTCTTGGAAGAGGGATATTTTTTGATTGGTTCTTCTGTCAATTCTTTGACATCGGGGAATTTCGGAGAGGTTTCTCCTTCTTCTCTCTCTTCCTCTGGCGGAGGAGTTCTAGGGTTCTTCTGTCAATTCTTTGAAAACTGTCGGCATCCGTGTTTTCAGCCGGTTTTGCCATCAGTACTTCGTGGAATCCCTCTTGGAAGGATTTGACCTTTCTTTCGAAAGCGTCTTCATCTTCGTCTTCGGTGTCGAAGTGATCCGATCCGGTTTCCAACTCTAATCTCGCCTCAATGGCGGCTAGTACTGAGTCAGCTTCCGAGTTTGTCGTGATGCTGACGGATGTCGGATCTTCCACCTCTGTTGTGGGAGTGTTGTTTTCTGCCTCTTGCACGGGGTTACTTTCATCCGTGTTTTCGGCGATCTCGGATTGCACCATGCCGATAAAGTGTGATTCACTTGTATGTCGGTGATCTGAGCAAAACCCGGTATCGTAGTCATCTTCGACTGGGTATAGGGCGGGTGGGATAAATTTACTTCCACCGCAAAACCCCATGGCCTCTGCGGTTAATCCGATATAGATATTTGCAGATCCA
The DNA here is from genome assembly GCA_028641055.1 of Alopecurus myosuroides. Taxonomy (NCBI): domain Eukaryota; kingdom Viridiplantae; phylum Streptophyta; class Magnoliopsida; order Poales; family Poaceae; genus Alopecurus; species Alopecurus myosuroides. Next base: position 480,207,352 of record CM054057.1, read on the forward strand.
ATCGGTAATACGCAGGCACTTACCAGATGACTTTGCGCCGGTATGTAAGATCTGTTGTCGAGGAAGCGTCCAACGTCGTTGTCGAACTCCAAGCTTCCGACAGTTATGGAACTGCCGATCCCGCCGAGTATCCCAGATCGAAACTTAACGCCTGACGTCGCTGGCCCCGCGGTGGGCGCCAACTGTCGAGACATCGTGGTAAATTTCATAGACGGGGGTGCCATGAGACTACCGATAGAGACGTGGGGGGACGTGGTTGTGCGAAGGACAATGACACAGGGTTTTTACCCAGGTTCGGTACGGCGCGGTAATGCGACGTTCCTACTCCTGCAAACTCACTATTCAGGACTAAAGCCTGGAGATACAGAGTACAATGTGAGGTTCTATTGGCTGCTCGTCAAGGATTAACCTCTCGGCGAGTTAGCCTTTAGCTTCTTGTCTATCTATCATATCTCCCGTCCGGCTTTATATAATAGCCGGATTATGGCATACAGAGTAGGAAACCTAGAAGACTACGGTAACTCTTTAACTTGGAAAGTAAGGAATCCGCCTTCTACTCCAAGCCAGATTACGTGGGCCGTGATCCGGGTTCTTCTAGAATCCGGCTTCTGTGCGCCAGCTTACTGGGCCGCCTAACGGACTGTAGCCCATTACCATTTAGGCCACCCTGGTAACCCGGCACTTTAGACTACCATCTGATATACCCCTAGTTGGTATATATCCGACAACTCCGGAGGCAGGCATGGTGATGAAGAGGCCTCCGGTGATGATCTCCTCTCCGACAGGGTGCCGGAAACAGCTTCAGAACCCCCCTGATCTGGGGTTGACGGTGACGGCGGTTGCGGAACTTTTTCGGGATTTTTGATCATGTGTTTAGGGTTTTCTATCCCGGGGTATTAAATAGGCGAAAGGGCGAAGGCGGTGGCGCTCCAGGGGGCCCACACCTATAGCTGGCGCGTCCGGGGGGCGCGCCACCCTATGGTGTGGCCCCCCTGCTGCCCCTCTTTGGCTCCTCTTTGGTCTTCTGGATGGTTCCGGGGAAAATAGGACTTCCGGGCTTCGAATTTTCCAATTCCGAGAATATTTCCAGAACAACTTTTCTGAAACTAAAAAAACAGTAGAAAACAGGGAACTGGCTCTGTGGCATCTTGTTAATAGGTTAGTCCGGAAAATCGATAAAAATGCTATAAATAAGGGATAAAACATGTAGCAATTGGCATAGTATGATCATGGAGCATCAGAAATAGGGATACATTTATGACGTATCAACAACTTGCAGGTAAAATCAAAAACATAATTATCTTCATGAAACAATAACATGTTCAAATCTGAGATCATGGCACTCGGGCCCTAGTGACAAGAATTAAGCATAACAATTTGCAACAATGATAGATAGCACTAGCAACGGATACTAGGCACCATGCCCTAACAATCTGACATTATTACATGAACGATCTCATCCAATCCCTACCATCCCTCTCAGCCTCTCACGAACAAACTAAGCATGTCCACATGGATGAGTATATGTACAAGAATGAAAACAACTAGAGTTCATACCAGCCTCTCACCACAACTTGAATTGTCGTAAATCGTTATTATTGCTCTTCACTCATGTGGACTGAATAATATAAAATGATAACCAAGCTCAAACGGAGTCACAGAGGACTATTGAACTCCGTAGCAAACTTTACAAAACCAAAGAAGAACAACAAATAGTTTTGGGTTTTCGAATTTAAAACAAGAACAGAAGGAAACAAGAAAACAACTCAAAATATTTTTGGCTTTTTGAATATTAAACTAAAACTAGAAAGTAAAGCAAACTAATAATAGGAACTAAAGAAACAAGTAAATAGAAACAACAAAGAAAATAAGGAAAACAAAGGAAACGAAAGAAACAAAAACAATGGATATACAAAGAACCGACAGAAACATGATGTGTAAATGAGTGTGATGTCGGTATACCTCCCCCCAAGTTTAGGCTTTTGGCCTAAGTGGAGATCAATCTCGGCGCGGGTAGGAGCCCCATGTTGGTGGATCGTCCCTAGCATGATCGTAACCAGGCGCCCATGAAGAGGATGAAGCAGCAGACCCATAATCATAACCAGGGTGCTGGTACGGAAACCCCGCAGTGTCGGAGATGCTTCTCAATGTATGCATCAAATTCACTCTCTAAGAGTTACCATCCTTTCCTGGCATTAAGTTTAAGCAAAAGAGGCGCAGAAAAATTGACTACTCAATCAGACTTTGTTACTCTCCACCCTGATTACTTGAAGAAAGTTATTTCATAGGATAAAATTTTCAAGTTAGCAAAAGTAAAAAAAAAATGTTCCATCATGGAATTAAGATCAAGCCTCTCTACGGGAAACTGAAAGTCTAAATGGTGCGGCTCCACACCATGCAAAGCTAATAAACGAGAGGCAATGAGACCTCCACAAATCCCCCTTCTTGCGGTTAGTTGCGAGACGGAAAGCAATTAAAGTACCAAAGTTATAGGACCTATCTTGTTTCAAAGCAGTTGAGATAAAAGCTAAGTCATAAACAAATAACTTGTTTGCATTTTTTCTAGCAAGAACACACTTGGCAATAAAATAGGAAAAACATCGAACAGATGGGGGTTGAATATTTTGAATTTTACCACTCTCATCCGAGAAGCTTCTCCCCTAGCAGATTTCTTTGTACAAATCTATCAATGGTTTGGGCTGCCCTCTAATCTTCTCACGTGATCCCCACTGTGGTACTTTGATGGCTGCACAAAAATCATCAAAAGGCAAGTTGACAGTTTTATTATAAATTTTGTAGTTGACCATGGGGCTAGGTGAGGATCAGCTGAAACTAAAATCCTGCACCACAGACATAGTTAGCTTTATGTGTTGGCTAGGTTCACCATCAACAAAATGTTTCAACCCTACATTAGAGACTAAATTTTGGAAGTCTTGCAAAATCCCTCCATCATGCATAAATTCATAGCACGGTTAAATGGATGGGAATACTCCCTCTTCTCGGTTGACTTGCATAACCTCATGCACCTCCAATTCATGTTGGTCAAGTTGGTGTACATTATACTCCATTTCTGAAGTTTTTAACAAGCATCACAAAAAATGATTTTGAAGCAACCATATGAAAGAAACTACTATAGAGACTTGTAAGAGGGATAAACATGCATCAAAAATAATTTATTTTTCACACAAATCAAGCATGCAAACTCACATAACCTGTCACCTACAGTACCAAAATACTCAACAAATAGTTCACTAAACAAAATTCTACTTGGATAGTCGGAGGAGTCACACACCGGAGAGCAAATGCTCCAAATTTCAGCAGCAAAGATGGGCTGAGCAAGGAGATCGAAAAATTCGCAAGGAAGAACAGCAAGAACACGGGTTTGAGCAATGGTGTTTGGTGGAGAGAGGGTTGTTTGGCAGGAAGGAGAATAAGTGGAGGGCTAGGGCCCACACCATGTGCTGGCGCGCCCTGGGGGCTGCCCGTGACACTAGGTGGTGTGGTGGCATGGTGGGTCCCCTGGGTTGCCCCAGGTGCCTCTCTGCCTCATTTTCAACGTAAAAATTTAATATAATTTTTCTGTAATTTTTGGAGAAACTTTATTTTCGAGCAATTTCCAGAATTTGATAAATAATTGAAAACCAGTAAAACGATCATAGAACGATGGAAAAGAAATTCAAACCCAAAGCTACAGAAGTTCTAAGACGCTCCACTTTGCAAATGACCAGTGGAAACATAGGAAAAATAGTGAAAACATAAATGTGGGTGGTGAAAACATAAGCAAACTAAAGTAGCATGGTGAAAACACAATTGGGGAAGTGAAAACATTATTTTCTTCACTGAAAATCACTTTGTTAAGAAGGTTGATCAAGTCTTTTCGCGAAAACAATTTTTATATGAAGTAAAACTTTGCATATCACTAAATGATTATGTTACCTCAACTTTGATAGACATAGTACCAATCATGACAATTTCATATTCTTTTTGTGGCATTAGAATAGGACAACAAAATTCTCCAATCTTGATGGTCTCAATATTTCTTCGGAAAATAAATTGTGTGCGTTTTATCATTAACATTAAAAGTTACTTTTCCTTGATTGCAATCAATAACATCCCCTGAAGTGTTAAGAAAAGGTCTCCCAAGAATAATAGACATATTATCATCTTCAGGAATTTCCAACACACCAAAGTCAGTTAATATCAAATAGTTATTAGCCACTTGAACATGAACGTTATCACATATACCAACAGGAATAGCAGTTGATTTATCAGCCATTTGCAAAGATATATCAGTTGGTATCAATTTTTCCAAAAGAAGTCATTTATAAAGAGAGAAAGGCACAACACTAACTCCTGCTTCTAAATCACATAAAGCAGTTCTAACATAATTATTTTTAATGGAACAAGGAATAGTAGGTATACCAGGGTCTCCAAGATTCTTTGGGACCTTACCATTGAAAGAGTAATTAGCTAGCATATTGGAGATTTCCTCATTAGGAATCTTCCTTTTGTTAGAGACAATACCTTTCATATATTTAGAATAAGGAGGCAATTTAATAGCATCGGTTAAAGGAATTTGCAAAAACAAAGGTTTCATCCAATCACAAAACTTGTTATAATGTTCTTCTTCCTTTGATTTATGTTTCTTATTAGGAAAAGGCATTGATTTTTGTACCCAAGGTTCTCTTTCATTACCATGTTTATTAGCGATGAAATCCTCCTTAGTGTACTTTGCATTTTTAGTTTGATTTTCAGGTTCAACTTCCGTTTCTTATTTATTAGAAGCATCATTTTTATCATTACTACTTTCAGTTTCAGCATCAGAGACAAATATACTATTAGGATCTTTAGCAGGTTCAGGAGATTCTATAAAAGCTTTATGTTTCTTCTTCTTTTTCTTGGAAGAAGTACTATTGTTTTTAGCCTGTTGAGAATCTTGTTCAATTCTTTTAGGGTGACCCTCGGGATACAAAAGATTCTGAGTAGAAACACCACTTCTAGTGCTTATTTCATAAACATGTTTTTCTCTAGAAGCATTAACTAGCATATCTTTTTGCACCTTAGTGAGTTGATCAATTTGAGTTTGAACCATATGGAAATGTTTAACAAGCATTTTAACATCATTAGAGGTTCTCTCAATAATACCATGGAAATTATCAATAGCTCTAGAATTTTCCATTAGATGATTCTGCATTCTCATCTTAAAATTATGTTGCCTAACAACATAATTATCAAATTCATCTAAGCATTGATCATGTGGTTTAGAATAGGGGATATCTCTATTATCAAAACTAGATAATACCCCGCGCGTTGCGCCGGGAATTTTTAGAAATAAATTTATTGAAAGTATTGTTTAAAAAATATGAAAGTTGACCTCGGGATAAAATAACTATCATTGTTGGTGTACAGATTTTTATGCGTGTAAAAAGAATTGTAGAGGAACAAACATATCTTACTACCAAAAAGTTAAAGTACTGTTCACAACCATTATCTTGTAGTGAAAATAATAAACAAAATAACTGCTGGTTGCATCGGTCTGTATCATACTCATCGTATTTATTTCTTCCACGTACGTGGAGCTTTGTGCCCATTCTTTCTTACCACAACGAAGCACTCACGACTGTGAGCTTTTCTTCACATGAATCTGATTACGTGAATGTTAAAAAAGGAAGAATTAAATAGCTGATTTCGGATTATTTTTATTGACTATCAATTTTATCAATGTGGACTTTTTCTGAAGAAAAAGCATGCTTACCTTACACAGGCTTGTCAAATAATTTCAGAAAATGTCACCCAAGGTAAGTTTCAGCTGGCGATTATAATTTGACAAAAGTGTCTCGTGTAGAAAGCGTGAGAAGCAACAAAACCTTAACGCCGGCCCTTGCTGATTACTCCTTGTGCGATCGATGCAACCGACGAAACCCAAATAAGACAAATGCATGGCAGCTTCCCCAAGCATGGAAGCACAAATAAGCAACTAAAATCTGCAAAATATGCTCTTGCGACACACCCTAAAACGGGCCAAAGTGTATACCTTGTGGTAGTCCTGCACGAATCAGGATTAGAAAGTCTATTTATATGAAAGTGAGGGACTAAAGCTTTAAGGCAGCCACCAGTGTGCTCGCCCTTTCAGGCTGCTCGGGACCTAATAGGGTACAAAAGAGAGCTTGGGTGATGTCGTTGGATGTAGGTAGCAGGTTGATGCGGCATGGTGGCGCAGAGAGCAGTAGTACCGATCAAGTCGAAAGAGGAGGCAACTGGCGAGCACGCCCTCTTCTATCTGCATCCCACTCGTCGCCATTCCTATAGTCGCTCGCTCAGTCATGCTACGAAAGATGACCTATTTATATGACAAAGTAGAAAGAAGATGAACGATGAAAATTGCCGTTTCAACTTTCAAGACGATTGGATAGCAACTGCTGGAGGCAGGCGAGCAGTCAAAATTAATGTGTCCATTGAAGCGAAGGGAATGAACTGCTACAGATTCCAGCCTCGGCTACAATTAAATTAGCAAGGAGAAAAAAAACGCATGGCTGGAATACGGTGGGGATGTGGGGACTATTTTGCTGAGGTGGCTGAACTGCTGAGGTGGATAGGCTGCATGTTTAGAGAAATAGGTTAGTGGGGTTGATCTACTTAGTTATATAGGATATTGGAGGGAGTCTACCTCAACTGTGGATGGATGAGGAATTGGCTTACATAATTCTTCTATAGGTGGTTGATTCTTCACATCTTCAAATTTAATACCCTTCTCTTTAAGAGATTTCTTGGCTTCCCTCATCACTTCATCATTTAATTTAATCATTCCCCTTTTCTTTGGTTTTGGTTTAGGTATAGTCCAATCATCATGATTCTTGCTTATCTTAGCCAATAATTCCTCAGCTTCTTCTGGAGTTCTTTTCCTGAAAACACAACCAGCACAACTATCCAGGTATGTCATAGATTCAACAGTTAGTCCATTATAAAATATATCTAGGATTTCATTTTTTTGAGGTAATTGATGTCCAGGGATAGCTCTTAATAAAGAACAAAATCTTTCCCAAGATTCAGGCATTTTCTCTCATTCAATTTGCTTAAATTTAAGATTCTTTGCAAAGTACCATGTTGAGCACTAGGAGAAAAATATTTTCAAAAGAAAGCATTAACCAAACCAATGGTACTATCAATAGATCCAGTTGACAAATTATTAAACCAAGTTTTAAGTTCATCTTTCAACGAGACAGGAAAAAAATTAGCAACAAAGTAACTGCGTTTCTTAATATCATCAGAAAATAAACTACTCAAAGATAAGAGCTCATTCATATCTCCTACAACACTTTCATTTTTAGTACCACAAAAAGGTTCTCCCTCAACAATAGATATGTAAGATAAATTTAGAGAGCAATAATAATCCTTATCTCTAATATTTATGGGAGATGTAGCAAACTTAGCATCAGGAGAAGGTTTATATCTAATAGCATGTCTTGCAAGAAGACTCTTAATAACACTTGTACTAGTAGTAGCGTGACATTCTTCAATAAAGTGATCATCAAGTTCAATGTAAGTTTCCTCAAGATCATCACTAGGACTATCTCTAGACTCACGTGAATTAACATATGTAACAGTATTTTCATCAGTAATTTTAGTGTTTTCAATTTGTTTATCTCTAGCAATTGTAGCATCTAGTAAAGGACCTAGTGAACCAGTTTCATCAAGCACAGTAGAAGCATCATCAAAAGTATCAGAAGTATTTTTAGACTCAGCAAAAGTAGCAGTGTGTGTAGCATGTGTATGTGGTGGTGTAAGAAGCTTACTCATTACATCTGGTGAATCAAGAGCAACAGAGGTGTTCGGAGTTGTACCTCTCCTTGTAGTGGATGGCAGTATAGAGAATTTCCCATCACGAGTTTTACTCATGATGAAAAATTTGCAGAGAAAAATATCACGTTCAAGTGAGAATATAAATAAAGCTATGCTCCCCGGCAACGGCGCCAGAAAATAGTCTTGATGACCCACAAGTATAGGATCGAAACAGTCTTCGAGGGAAGTAAAACCCAAATTTGTTGATTCGACACAAGGGAAGCAAAAGAATATTTATAAGCCTTAACATATGCGTTGTCAATTCAGCTGCACCTAGAAGTAGACTTGCTCGCAACAGTTTATCAGTAGTAACAATTTATAGCAGTAGCAGTAGTAAAATAACATCAAAAGTAAAACAGAAACAGCAGTAGCAATTCTAGGAAACAACAGGATTAAAATATTGTAGGCATAGGGACAGATGAACAATGTTGCATGGATAAGATAATTCATATAATAATCAAAACATGGTCAATTGCAGATAAATAATAATAAAGCATCCAAGTACTAGGTAACCATAGGCTTGTGTTCCATATTTAGTCGTACGTGCTCGCAATGAGAAACTTGCACAACATATTCTGTCCTATCAGCTAGTTGCAGCGGAGCCTCAAGGGAAACTACTGGTAATTAAGGTGCTCCTTTTAATAAAGCACCGGAGCAAAGCATTAACACTCCGTGAACACACGTGATCTTGGACTCAGTTATCCCAATTGCTGTCACTTTGGGGCCTCTGGTTTCAGACAACTATATGTGTAAAAAACTTGCAGGTAAGATCAAAAACATAATTATCTTCATGAAACAATAACTTGTTCAAATATGAGATCATGGCATGTGGTCCCTAGTGACAAGCATTAAGCATGACAAGTTGCAACAATGATAGATAGCACTGATAACGAATACTAGGCACCATGCCCTAACAATGTGGCATTATTACATGAACGATCTCCTTCAATCTCTACCATCCCTCTCAGCCTACAATGGGGATTACTCACACATGGATGGGGGAATCATGGATGGTTGATGGAGAAGTGGTGGCGATGATGATGGAGATGATCTCCTCCGAATCCCCGTCCCGATAGGGTCCAGAACAGAAACTTCTGATCCTCGAATTGGGTTTCGAGGTGGCGGCGGCGCTCTGTTGTTTTTCTCTGGAATATCACAACCCCCCTCGGGTTTTTAGGTTACGGGGCTTATGTAGTCGAAAGGGGAGACCGAGGGAGCGCCCGATGTGGCCACACCATGTGGTGGCGCGCCACCAGGTGGTGTGGGCCCCTCCTGGCCCCTGTCCATATCATCTTCTGGCTCCGGGGGTCTTCGAGTAAAATAAGAACTTCAGGATCTTTTCAAGGTATTTTCCTGAAAGTTGATTTTCTACACAAAAACGAGACACCATGGTAATTCTGCTGAAAACAACGTTAGTCCATGTTAGTTGTATTCAAAGCTCACAGGTTTAGAGGAAAACAACAACAGAACTGTTCAGAAAAGTAGATACGTTTTGGACGTATCAACCATTTAATTGTAAACATATGACCATCATTTTTATCTCCATTTTCACATACTTACGTTGACCCAAAAGCAATGGTACAAAACTATTCTGGTGCCTCGACAATGACCGTGAGGCTGTATCCTGTTCCCATCTACTCCGTAACCGGTTGATTCCAGTAACTCTTTTAACCTTCCACACTTAATTATCTCCCCCTTTAACTCTCGATTTCCCCTTGCAAGCCAAGAAGAGTTGGTTTCACCTCATGAAAGGGCCCACGTCGCTTGACTAGATCTGTGGATTTGAGTAAGAGGTCGATCCACTGGATCTCGATGGGGTGCCATACCCTTTTTTTACAAGAAGGTCTCCTATTTAACACCTACATCTTCTCCAAGAGAGTTCATAATAACCCCACGAGGCGAGTCATCCACAACAATAGAGGATCAACATGCTCCTGTTGTGCGGGTAGATGAGCTACCATATTGAACTCCCTATTACAATGGTCAATAAGAACTTCCCAAAATGTTCCATCAAATTACGACATTCTTTAAGAATTAGGGTTGCCACCATAAAATATCCATTATTGAACTTCAGTGTCTCTACCACGACAAGATTCTCCATTTGCAAAAGAAGTGAGTTACATCAGATGTTGTGTGCAAGTTTCAATCCCTCCACGAGAGTAGCAGCCTTTGCGGAAACGATACCAGCAATGTGTTCCAGCTTAGCAGTAGAAGCAACAACAAACATACATCTATAATCATGAACAACGAGCACCACACAAGTTAGACATCCTCGATAAATGAAGTATCAATGTTAAGCGTTAATGGTCCCATCAACGGTTTCTTCCACGCATTCAATCTTGGCATAGTGGAGGATCTTGAAGATGCTCTCCAAAAGATCGATCCAAAGCCAGAATGGACAGACCCGTTCCATTAAGGGTATGCATCCTCCTCCTTAGTGATTTGCCGCCACTGCAACCAAATAACCAGCTTGCAATAGCAACAAGCTCTGGTACTTGAATATCATCCATGTACCAGCTTTTGGTGTATAGGATCACGCAGAAAATATTCTATAATCTCCGCTTCCTTATCTTCCTTCTATAGTAGTTGCATCTATTATTTCGTGTAGACCAAGAACCCTCCAGATTCGTGAATAGAACTGATCATAAAGGCATCGAGAGTACCAAAACAGTCCTCCAGATTGGATCTTCATGGAACGGCGACTTTCTATGGAGGATCTCCAAAACTAACATCTTTCTCGTATGGTTTTTTGTCGAGAAAAAGATATACTCCCTCCATCCCAAAATGCAAGGCGTGCTATTTTTATGTTGGTCTTTGATGTTCGATTTTGACCATTAATATATAATAAATTATATTGATCGAGAATATATAAATGGTACAGTTGGATTCGTCTTGTAAATTCTTTCATTCCATATATTTTTATAATAATTTTATGCACATATTCTAAGGACAAATCATGGTCAAAGTTGGACATCGTTGACCAGCGAAATTAAATGACGTCTTGTATTTTGGGATGGAGGGAGTAGGTGTCAAGAGTTAGTGGATGGTGGCCACACATGCCAAGCGGTGTGGGCTCATTACCCATAGACCGCACCTAGGTTGTGGTAGTCCTCCCGGCTAGCTCCGCTCTCCACTAACTTGTCGCGAGGAAATATATTTTTGAGTTTTTTGTTGTATTTTTAGGCCTCTATAAATAGTGATTTTATGTGAAGCAAAAATAGCCAGAAAAATGCAACTGGTTTTGGACACTAGGTTAATAGGTTAGTCCAAGAAAAATGATATAAAACTATAACAAAATCATGCAAAATCAGTATGATAATAACATAGATCAATTACAAATCCATAATCTATAATATCTATAAAGTTGATCCCTAATAAAATGCATTTAATGTTTGCACGCTAAAATCTTGTGCATCCACGTAACCTCTATTGTTCCTACCCGTCAGATTTTAAATTTGTGGTCGTTAGTTATCCCTCAGATTGCAACCTGCATGATATCCATGATACATGTTCAGCCTGCAACTAGGAACTCACCCGAGATTTATTTCCCCGGCCGCTTCTTCCGTCGTGCTTGCCAAGAACGGATCCCCTCCCCTTCCCACCGGTTGTCTAGTCACCTCCCATACCCTCCTTTCTCTGTAGAATCTACTCATTATTAGTCATCATAAATCCTTTTATCTAATAAAATTGCATCTACTCATTATTAGTAATCATAAATCCTTTTCGGAACACGCTCAGATTATTCCTCTGCCCCATCCTCCATCTCTGCACTCTTTCTTTTCTCACCTCCATACTGATTGATTCTTCTCCGCTAGATTAATTTTTCAAAGCCCAGGATTAAGTCATGCAACACTGAAGTTGATGGGACTCAGTTACTTCTCTGATTGGAGCTATCAGGTTACCATGAAATACATTTGGACCGGGATATGCTTCTTTTCCGGCCAATAGCCATGTCGTGTGTGTGTATCAGCTGTTTGATAAAATGTGCGGCATTAGGTAATCTTTTATCTATTATAAAATCACTATCCTCATCCATGTAGTATCTTTGCGATTTCCTCTAATTCGGTTTGGCGCATACATCTTTTTTCCCTTCAGAGGTATTTGAATATACAAATTAGGCTTGTACTCATGACTATGTAAAGACTTATGCCTAAAATAAGAGAAAACTTCTATTTGATCTACATAGATTTCGTTATTGCATCTCTCATTTCATCGGTGATGAATGAACAAACTAAATATTATGCTTCGTGTCTTATAAAGTAACATTATTATTATCAGCTATGCACGCATGATGAAATTTTACTCAAGCAAATTAGTATACATGAATCATGTGCCATAGTTTGCTACTCTGACCAACCATGTATCGAGTCCACTATCCTAAGCCCCTATATCCAGGTTCATAAAGTTGTCCTTTTCTGTGTTTCTCCTCCATTCAAATGTTACATACCTCCCTTATTTGTTTATGCTGCATGCATTCTATGGATGCTAAATTGGCCTTGCCCATGATTTCATATCTATTATTCATGTGTCTTTTCCGTTGGTCATACTCTTTTTAGTTGGTACGAGAATAAATTCTAGGCGTGCTTTTAGAACTTTCTGCACAACATGTGGGGAACCGACTATGCTGGAATGTGTTTGACATGCGGCGATTGATAAAGGCCAACCTACTGATTGTCCCTCTTGCGTCACCGTTTCTCTTCATGTTTCCGCTCTCCGTACTCGCGGCGGTACTCCCGTTTATATGTTCCCATGAGAATCCGATTGTCGATAGTGTTGTATTTACAATGTTTGTTTTCCATCATGGTCGATCTAGTGTTTAGGTTGTTTCTTCACCATCCTTGATTTCTCCTTGTCGGACTGACGTCAAGATGAATGTATAAGTTTATGCTTTCATCCACGACATTGCTTGACGCTGTCAATATATTATTTTGTGTGTTTCATGTGTGTGATACATGTCTAAATGCAGTAGCATTGTTTTCATGTTGCATTGGTTGTTAGAGGTTGCATACAAGATGATATGTTGGGTCTTTGCTTCAAAAAAAGAAATTTGTTGCATCTTCAATGGGTTACAGGTATCTTCACAAGTAGTTATCATAGCATACGATGCATACTTTCACATGAGTTGTTTCTTTATCTCATTGTGTTTGTCATCATTGCCTCGATGCCATACTTTTGTTAACTTAACATATATTTTCCTTCATCTTATATATCTCACACAAAATTAGAATTTACGATTTACCAACTATGGGTACATTGAAAGTATGATCATTTTAACTGGCTGATACGTCTCCAACGTATCTACAATTTCTGATGTTCCATGTTGATATTATGCCAATTGCTACATGTTTTCTATACACTTCATAGCATTTTTGTGCATTTTCTAGGACTAACCTATTCACAAGACGCCATAGTACCACAACTTGTTTTCCACTGTTTTTGTATTTCAGAAAAGTTGTTCTGGAAATATTCTTTGATTGGACGAAACAAAAGCCTAAGTCCCTATTTTTCTTTCACGTACACGGAGTCCGAAGGAGACTTGAAGGAGGAAAGGGAGGCAGCCACACCATAGGGCTGCGCGCCCCCCTGGCCGCGCGGCCACGTGGTGTGGGCCCACTGGTCACCCACCGACATCGCCCTTCTGCCTATATATTTCCTTCCTCGGGAAAACCGTAAGTACCCGAGCCTCCATCCACGAAAAGTTCTCGTAGTCGCAATATTTCTTTGATAATAATGATTTTGATTTTGATGGTTGCAATATTTCTTAAGTAATTTTGTTCCTACAAAATTTAGCTATAAGTCCTAATGCTAGTACTATAAATATGGCTTTTACAAAACATATTATAAATGCTCTAATGCAAGTTAGAGAAGAAAAGTTAAAACATGAAGCCTCTATCCCTAGGAAGTTAGAAGATGGTTGGGAGCCCATCATTACAATGAATGTGATTGTAATGCTTTATGTGATCTTGGTGCTAGTATCTCTGTTATGCCTAAGAAAGTCTATGATATGCTTGATTTACCATCTTTGGAACACTGTTATTTGAATGTTCGTCTTGCTGATAATGCCAAGAAGAAACCTTTGGGAAGAGTTGATGATGTTCTTATTATGGTTAACAATAACCTTGTCCCCGTTGATTTTGTTGTTATGAATATTGAATGTAATGTTTCTTGTCCTATTGTTTTGGGAAGACGTTTTCTTAGAACTGTTGGTGATGTTATTGATACAAAAGAGGGGAATATTAAAGATCAATTTCCACTCAATAAAGGTATGGAACACTTTCCTAGAAACAGAATGAAGATACCTTTTGATTCTATTATTAGAAAAATTATGATGTTGATGCTTCTTCACTTGAAAATAATTGATTCTTGCTTTCTGTGCCTAGCTGAAAGGCGTTAAAGAAAACCACTCTTGGGAGATAACCCATGTTTTATGTAATTTTTGTTTTGTTTTGTTTGAGTCAAGGTGTTGTTTACTTTTGTAACAACTCCTTTGTACCTTTACTTTTTCGAATTGTTATACCAAGTAAAGTCTCTAGCGGAAAGTTGATACTAGATTCGGATTTCTATGTAGGAACAGATTTTTGCTGTCCACTGTTTAATTCGCCATAAATTCCAGAAAAATCTAAACGTCCTGAAAACATGTGTGCGTGATCCTTAGATATGTACGCAACTTTTTAGTTTTGGGTTTTCCGCTGGGCAACGTAAGTGCCCAGAAAAAATTCGTCTTTACAGACTGTTTGGGTTTTGACAGATTCTGCCTTTTATTTTGCATTCTCTCTTTTACTATGTTGAGTGGATTTCTTTGCTCCACAAAACATCAATGGTTGTAGCTAATGTTTAGAAAGTATTGGTAATGCTTGTGGCCATGCAGAACATGTGAGTTTTTTATTATGCACTAACCCTCTAATGAGAATTACTTGGAGTTTGGTTTGAAGGAATTTTTCAAGGGTCAAGAGAAGAGGATGATGTAATTCGATCAAGAAGAGTGAAAAGCCTAAGCTTGGGGATGCCCCCGTGGATCATCCTAGCAAATATCAAGAAGACTCAAGCGTCTAAGCTTGGGGATGCCCGAGGTATACCCTTCTTCATCAACAATTTATGAGGTCATTTCTAGTGAAACTATATTTTTATTCGTTCACATCTTATGTACTTTACATGGAGCGTCCGTTTTTATTTTATTTTCTGTAATAAATTTGGTTCGATCCTAGCATTCTTGTGTGGGGGAGAGACACGCTCCGTTTTTTCATATGATACTCGTATTCTTCATTTATTGTCTAGCTGCTGCAATTCTTTTAGCTCCTGTTTTTCATGCATCTCTTCTTCAGAGTTGCTAGTTCTTGTAGAGTAGTACTCTTTTGTTTCATTGATAAATTATTTGGAGAGTTTGTGTTGAAATAATTAAATGGTGTTTGGTTGGAAACTGAAAATTCTACATGTGGCAGATGGTATATTGGAAAAGACTTACATATTCTTGTAGATCAATGTCTTGGATAATTTGATACTTGGCAATTGTTTTGAGCTTTCAAGTAGTTCATGTTTAAGCTCTTGTATCATGTGGTTAAAACCTATTAGTGGAGAACTACCGTAGAGCTTGTTGAAATTTGGTTTGCATGATTGGTATCTCTAAGGTCTAGATATTTTCTAGTAAAAGGTGTTTGAGTAACAAGGAGGACAGTATAGAGTCTTATAATGCTTGCAATTTGTTTTCATGTAAGTCTTGCTGTACTAGTTGATATCTTGTGTTTGCTTCAAACAACCTTGCTAGCCTAAACTCTGTACTGAGAGGGAATGCTTCTCGTGCATCCAAACCTTGAGCCAAAATCCATGCCATTTGTGTCCACCGTACATACCTATTATGTGGTATTTCTTGCCATTCCAAGTAAATATTTTGTGTGCTACCTTTAAACCTTCAAAATTATTAAACATGTTTTGTGCTCTGTTTTAGCTCATGGGGAAGTATTGGCTACTTCATTGTCTCTTTCATGTTTATTTGGCTTCACACCTTGACTAGCATGCATAATGTGCTAGTCCCTAATATTGCAAAAAGAGTAGGCAAGCGGGTGCCCAGCCCCTAAAAGATAAATTACAACTTATAACCAAATAAATATCCTAACACTATGGGCTTGAGAAATCATGAACTTAGCTTGTTCAAACAAAGGAGAAGAGGAACTTTATTGTTCTCTCTATGGGAGCCGCTCTTGAAGCTTTTAAACATGAAAGAATGATAAATCATTCGATGCCATTCGTTGACATAGACAAACATCTCTCTCAAAAGTTATTTTCATACTCTATATGTTTTTAAAACCTTAAAAATCTCTAGCACGTGATTTATCCCTGCTTCCCTCTGTGAAGGGTCTTTCTTTTACTTTTATGTTGAGTCACTTTTCCTACTTCTTTCTATCTCAGAAGCAAACACTTGTGTCAACTTTTTGTGCGACATTTTTACATGCTAGTTTATTGCACTTATTATATTTCTTTGTGTTGACAATATCCTTGATATATATATGTTGAAATTTGAAAGCCAGTGCTGAAACTTAAATCTTCCTATGCGTTGATCGATATATTTTATTTAGAACCTATTGCTTTATGAGTTAAGTCTTATGCAAAACTTTTTGATGCTTGTCTTGAAAGTACTATTCATGATTTTTTTTTGCTCATATGATTTAGTTTTTACTCATTATCTATTTGTTAGCAAACTATAGACCATTGACTTGGATCACTTCATTCATGACTTGTGCCTTACAATATTATTTGATCAAGATTGTGTGGTAGCATGTCACCTCAAAAATTATTTTGTTGTTATCGCTTTACCTACTCGAAGACAAGTAGAACTAAGCTTGGGGATGCTTGATACGTATCCAACGTATCTATAATTTTTTATGTTCCATGTTGATATTATGCCAATTGCTAGATGTTTTCTATACACTTCATAGCATTTTTATGCATTTTCTGGGACTAACCTATTGACAAGATGCCACAGTGTCAGTTCCTAGTTTCTGCTGTTTTTGTATTTCAAAAAAGTTGTTGTGGAAATATTCTCGGAATTGGATGAAACAAAAGCCGAAGTCCCTATTTTTCTGTCACGTACACGGAGTCCGAAGGAGACTCGAAGGGGGCAGTGAGGCAGCCACACCATAGGGCGCACGACACCCCCTTGGCCGCGCGGCCACGTGGTGTGGGCCCCCGGTCGCCCACCGACATCGCCCTTCTGCCTGTATATTGCCTTCCTCGGGAAAACACTAAGTACCCGAGACTCCATCCACGAAAAGTTTCGTAGCCGTCATCGTCATCAACCCTAGTTCGGGAGGGTTCTGAACCTCTTCCCGACACCCTACCGGAGAGGGGAATCATTAACGGAGGGCTCCTCATCGCCATGCCTGCCTCCGGAGTGATGCGTGAGTAGTTCATCCTTGGATTACGGGTCCATATCAGTAGCTAGATGGTTGTCTTCTCCTTTTTGTGCCACCATGCTTAGATCTTGTTAGCTGCCTAACATGATCAAGATCATCTTATTGTAATGCTACTATGTCAAATTGATTATAGATCTATCATATATGTTATGTGTGATCTTGCATGCTCTCCGTTGCTAGTAGATGCTCTGGCCAAGTAGATACTTGTGACTCCAAGAGGGAGTATTTATGCTAGATAGTGGGTTCATGCCTCCAGTAATCAGGGAGAGTGACAGTAACTTCTAAGATTGTGGATGTGATATTGCCACTAGGGGTAAAACAAAAATGCTTTGTCTAAGGATAATTTTGTTGTTTACATTAAGCACTTTACTTAATGCAATAATCTGTTGCTTGCAACTTAATACCCAAAGTTTGCTCGGATGACGTCCCGAGGGTGGATTAGTAGTCATAGATGCAGTTGGATAACAGTCTATGTATCATGTTGTAATGCCAAAATGAATATCATAGTAGTCATCATGTCATGTATATGCATTACTTTGCATTCTCTATTTGTCAATTGACCAGCTGTAATTTATTCACCCAACTTGTTATTTATCTGTTATGGAGAGACACCACTAGTGAACTGTGGACCCCGGTCCATTCTTTTACACTGATAATACAACCTTCTGCAAACACTACTCTTTTTCACTGTAAACAAACATCACTTTCCACACCATACGTCTAATCCTTAGTTTTTAGCAAGACCGGTGAGATTGACAACCTCACTGTTTCGTTGGGGCAAAGTATCTTGGTTGTGTTGTGTGCAGATTCCACGTTGCTGCTGAGTCTGGTAGTGCGCCCTGCCAACATCAGCTGTCAACAACCTTTAGAAGTAATTTCTTTCTCCTGCTAGTCCGATTAAACCTTGGTTTCTTAGTGAGAGAAAATCTTGCTGTTGTACTCATCATACCTTCCTCTTGGGCTCTCCCAACGAATGTGTGTCCACACGCCATCACTAGCATGCAGTTTTATTTCCAGTAGCAATCGGTATGTTAAGTACAAGTAGGATTAATCGCTTTCCGGACAGAGATTAGGTTATTTTGAGAGAACTATGAGGCTCGATCAAGTTGATTGGATGGTAATTTTTCATATTTAACCATTTTTTGTTAATTTTTTTGGGGGATCTGTTTCCTGATTGCAGCATTCGTAGTGGTGTGTGCGAATTAAACAATTCCTCCAACTCTGCTTTGGATGCTGTTGTCGCTTTGCTGATTCTTCTGCACAATGGTTCATGTTAGATGCTAACTTAATTTCAGTTTGTTTTATTTATATGCATACCCATAATAATACACAGCAATCGGTTCAGATTTGGAGCTTTCTTGGTTGATGTCTCTTTTATAGTTAGCTCTTTTCTTACCTTTTTATGGATAGTTCTCAATTGTTTCTTCACGTATTTATGTGTTGCATGACTTTGCTAGGGGGTCAAATGTAACATTTTTGTGTCGTTGCTGATTTCAAGACGTTAACAATTTTGCGCCCCCATGAAGCGAATGTTAATTTCTAAAGTACATTTACATATAAGTAGGGAATTTTCTCAAGGTTCCGATCCTTGGTTCATATGTACGATTGTAGTAATCTCACTCCATCGGATCAAGCAACTTTTTTCGAAACATGCACTAACACACACCAAGCAACTTTGCTCTAGCAAATTTTCGTCTTCTTCTGAATTTCCTTTTGGTTATCATTTTCAGTCACTTGGTAACATTCTATTATCACGCTTATGTTTGTCTATTCATCTTTTTTTCCTCTCACGATGGCATGCTAATGTTCCACATCAATGTACGGGGATAAACAAAGCAACCAAGGCACAGAACATACTGTTGATTATCTCCCACTTTGTATTGGCTAGTGTAGCACGCATGATATTCTTCACAAGTGTTGTCGTGATGGACCACCACCACATCGTGGGGATTAGTGCATGTTCTAGGAATTCTTATTTTGGTCTTTTCATTTTGTAAGAAAACATTGTTATTTGGAGAGTTCGAAATTTCGATTGTCTGGATCACAAGAAGAGAATGTGCATAACTAAAATTGAATGTGAAATAATTTCACAAACGATAACGTATGTAATAAAGTGCATTGCGCGGGTCTAAATGGAGTAATATGATTTGGATCCTAATACTTGAAGGCTTCCTGTCTACCAAGAGATGGTTCCGAAGGATGTAAAAGAAATAGGTTTCCCGAGCTTTAATTTCAAAGTGTGAAAATGTGTTATTCATTCTTTTTTGGCAACCGATTTGGTAATGTAGAGAAAGGTGTTTGAATTGATACATGCCGATTAGCACAGAGGCCTTGTCAAGCTCCGACAAGTCGTCATTTGGCTCATGAACAAGGAAGTGAGGTGTCGATTTAGGAATGTTTTGGGTGCGAAAGAGATTGAGCGTGATAAACATAAGAATGTGAGCAAGACGGAAGGAAGCATGGTCAGAGAATGGAGGACGGCGACAGCTAGGGACAAGGCAACAAGTCTAGAAAGATCCAGAGGTAGAGGATGGAGATGGTGTCTTGGCCTTGATGGACAATGGGTTAGAAGATAGGCCGATAGACCAATGCCCAATCGACGGACGTTTTTTAGATTTTACAGGTCTGTGTGTGGCCTAAAACAGACCGCCGTACGTTTTGATATAGGAGTAGAACTTTTGATTATGTATTTGCATTATCAATTTGAAAGTACTTGCATTTCCGTACCATCAGTCATATACTGGAAATTTTAGGTGCCACACTGCCAACAATTACATAGTTACATACTCCTACTTACATACGACCTGACGCGGTTTCAATATTTTATAGCTCGAGCTACATAACTTTGCCTGAACAAATCAAACGAAACATTCCACCGGGAAATCTACATCTCTATTTCAGAAATTAATATCCAAAAAAAAAAAGTAAACCTGTTCACTAAGTTTTGAAGTTCCATCAGACCGAGAAGCGGTGTGGATGGATAGGGGACGTGCTGACGTGCGAGCTCACCAAGGAGGCCGGGCTCTTGGGCGTCAGGTTCAGTTCCTGCAACCGCATCGTCATCCCGCCGTCGCCATCCTGCAGGTCCTCATCCCGCTCACTGCTCTCGTTCTCCTCCAGCGACCTTCCCATCGTCTCCGGCGTACACATGTATGTCACGGCGAGCCCGAGCAGGCTGATCACGCCAAGAATGATCAGCGCGTTCATCATCCCTATCCCGGGCTCGTATCCGGGTTGGACCTCGCCCCTGTCCCGCTCCTGCGACGCCCACAGGAACCCCACGGTGCCGACGAGCGCGCCGACTTTCCCCGCGGCGGCCGATATGCCGTGGCATGTCGACCGGAACCTCGCCGGGAAGAGCTCGGCAGGCAGGATGAACGTGGTGGTGTTGGGCCCGAGGTTCGCGGAGAAGAAGGTGAGCGCGTAGAGCACGATGTACCAGGCGTTCTTGGCGTTGCCGCGCCAGTAGTGGTCGTACGGACCCGCGAGCGCGAAGAGGAAGGCAGCCATGAGGAAGAAACCGACCATCTGCAGCCGGCGCCGGCCAGCGCGGTCGATGAGCAGGACGGCGGCGAAGTAGCCCGGAATGGTGGAGGCGATGGCGATGATGGCCTGGAACCTCGCGACGTTGTACGCCTCCTGGAACACGTTCTGGTGGCTCGCGGGCGGGAACCACGGCCGGTAGATCTGGGACTGGAACAGCGTGCTGCTGTAGTAGGGGATGTCGAGCAGGAACCACGCCGCTGCGCACCCGAAGAGGTTCCGGCCGTGCTGCCGGAGGAATGCAAGCGAGAAGAGGCCGTACTGAGACCCCGGCGGCGCGTACCCGAACGGCACCGGGGTCCGTGGGATCGCCAACGCGTCCTCCTCATCGGCTAGGGCGTTCAGGTCAAGGTCGGTCAGGACGCGGCCGATGTCATTGGTCGCCTTGAGCACATCGTGCTGTACCAGCGCCGTAAACCTGCACGTACAAATGGCCAGCCGGCAGAGTAGTTAGTTTAGTTAGTTACCTTTAGTTGGTTACTAACTTACTACACACTTTTTGCTTTCTGAAACTAGCACTTTAGCTTTTAGTGTAATAATCAAACACCTTACCTCATCACCTGATTAAATTTTATTGTCAAAAGATATACGACAAAAGTAGTGCAGATTAAATGCCACTTCTGTTTGCTAATTCAACTGCCTTTTGCCAACCTGACATATTGTGTGCTAGTGACAAAGACAATACATAAGATGCAGATTGATCCAGACATAGATGTTTAAGTATATATGCAAGTTGTTTAAGTAGGCTTAACTTGACAGCAAGATGCCTGACTAGTTCGCCAGATGTTAGTCGCAAGTCAGAGCTAAGCAACTTACCTATAAGATATTACTACAATACTAAACCCTATAAAGATTTAACCTATAATCTATTGATCGTGACGAGAGACAGGCACTTGAGAGCCTCCAATATTAAACTGTTCGTTGCGCGCTACTATTGGGCGCCGAGAAAAGAATTACGCAAATTGCCCAGGTCCGTGTCTGGGGAACAAACTGAATTTCCCGTTGGTCGTCAGAGGGCAATTTCTTCTTCGGATCTCAGGTATCCCACCGCATATGCTTCTCCCCGCTATTTGTTTGAGATATAAGTCAGTAGTATACAGCACCACCTATCATCGCCCTTTAATTTAGTCTACCAATCAATGCGTGAGAGACAGAGGTGACTCACGATCGCGTGTCTGACGATGTTGCTCTATAATATGATCAAGATTCATTTATAGTACTAGTAGAATCAAGGCAGAAAGAACAATTTACCCTACGATCAGCGAGATGTCACAAATCTGAGCAACACCCCCATCCCTTGTACAAACTACATGCCCTAGGCAATATATATGGTGACCTGCGAGATGCTTTGCTGACATGAAAATCTACTTTCAGTGAGTAAATTTAGATTTCGGTGGATACTGAATTCATTACCTTTGGGTCAAAATATTTCAGAGAATTTCAGTAACTACGTAGGAATTGTTTTTCAGAGATTTTCTTACCATTGGGTAACTAATTACGTATGTTTGAATGTACTGTAAGAGAAAATTCCGGTCCTTTAGCCGAAACGAAAACCAAAATCACCGAAATTCAGTTAAATTTTAGTGATTTCAGTACCGGCCCAAATATTTTCGAAACCATGCATATGCAAGTTCATGACAGTGCAATGAGTATGGGCTGTATGGCACGGAAGCATAGCATACACATAGCACCGTATATGCCACTTTGTACTAGGTCGTACTAGTAGTAGTACTGTTACTCTAAAACTTTAATATTAGTGAAAATACGGGGTCGAAAACAGGTAGTGCGTGCATCATTCAGGTTATACTAGGACGTACGACGTACCTGGCTGTTTCCGGCATGGCCATCCTCCAGTAAAAGGTGAGCCCGGCGGGGACGGCGCCGGCCATGAGGATGACACGCCAGGCGATGTCGGCGGACTCCGGAGTCTCAAGCGGGGCTGGGTGGCCGGTGAACCGGTCGAACGCTGCGGCGACGACCATGGTGACCCCGGAGCTGGCCAGTATCCCGAATCCCTGCATGGAGAACACGGCGGCGATGAACGCGCCGCGCGTGCGCTTGTTGGCGAACTCGGACATGATCGTCGCCGACAGCGGGTAGTCCCCTCCGACGCCCACCCCGAGGATGAATCGGAAGAAGCAGAGGCTGGAGAGGACGCACCGGCGCGTCCGGCAGATGGAGAACCCGCTCCCCACCGAGCTGCACACCAGCAGGAGCAGGCAGGAGCCGTACACGCGCCCCCGGCCAACGCGGTCGCCGAGCACCCCAAACAGGAGGTTCCCGACCACCGCGCCGAGCAGAGCGATGCTGACGATGGCCGACACCACGGCGGGCGGCATCACGCCCGGCCTCCCGTCGCCGGCGGACGACGACGGGTAGTACACCCGCCCGATGATCTTCATGACGGGCACGATGCAGAAGAGGTCGTAGGAGTCGGTGAAGAGCCCCATGCCGGCGATGATGATGGCCTTGAAGTGGTAGTACTGGGTGCGCGCATGGTCCAGCGCCGTCAGCACCCGTATAGGCGCCATTTCCCCGCCGCGCAGCAGCTACCGATCGAGAGCGCGCGCCGCCGGGTTCGATTGGGAGGGTACTGACTAGAACCTATAGATTTCGCCTTTGTTTTATCAGGCGCGAAGTAGATGGTGGCCGTACCGGTGATGGCTACGTGCAGGATTAAAGAAACGGCCGTGCGCGTTGACATGGGCGAGTATGATCCGGGAGGAACTGAGATGCCAACGAAGATGCCCCGGCCTCTCTATCTCGGTCCCTAAATGGTTCACAAGGGGGCTCTATGAAATTCTTTAAGACCTCGTTTGACATTCATCGTTTCATTTCATTTGGCCTCATTTCATTTCTGAAATGATGTCTCATTTCACAAGTGAAACAACAGGGTTAGGAATATTAATTGACATAAAATACAATAGCCATCTGCTGCAATTTTATATGAAATGATATGTCCAATCTCATGACAGCTAAATAGGTTGTTATAGTATAAGAAATGAAGTAGATTTCGGCTCGAAATGCTGGCTACCAAACGATCTCTTATTCGAGGCTTTCAAATACCTCTCGTATTATGCACGGCAACACCGTTGCATTAGCAATGGAGTTTACGGAGGGACACAAGACGCAAACGTCGATTTCCGTGCGGGATGGGCCACAAACACGTGAGAGACACGATGTACCCAGGTTCGGGACCTCAGACAGGTGAGGTCCTTACTCCTACAAGAATGGACTATGAGGTGTGATATCGAGTGTTACAATATGCTCCTAGAGCTGTATCTCTAGAGGAATTTTCCCCTGCTAAGGGTGCTCCGAACTGCCGAATATAGGTGCTGGCAGTACGTCTAACATGCGGGACCGGCTATACGATCAGCCGGCTGGGACCCACTAGTGGTCATACACAGTGTACTTTTTCCTGTGTATGGCTACATGGTACATGATGGGACTTGGCAGGGAGACTACCGATGATGATGTAGGAGGCTAAAGTTTAAGGGTACGACCGTCTGCTCCTCCAGCAGAAAGACAGTTGACATCGTGTGTGTCGTCACATCACCCTTTAGGCCATGCATGTCCTTGCTTGTCAGCCTCATCCGGCTGATATCATTACCCGGCTACTGGCAGGCGGCCTTACTGTAGCCGCCTGGGTACCATCCAGCCAGCCGGCCATTTCCTCTTAATTGCTGCCATGATCCTGCAATTAGCTTAATCGGTGGGTAATCCCCCGACAGTAGCACCCGAACATGTTGGAGTTTTCAGAGCCGGCACAATGAAGAAGGCTTCTGCGTGTTCTTTCCCGTGCATTTGTTATGCTCCACTTTCGCATCGGCCGGCTCGATTGGGCCGGATGGGAGGGGCATCTCGGCCTCTCCGTCCAACCGGCCGAGGACATGACATCACGACACGGGTCGTGGCCGACGTCAACCACGTCCCATCACTCTGCGCCGCCCACTGCGGAGGCAGCGACGCCTCGGTTTCCCCATATGGGATCTTCGGTGCCGCTCGCGGCAGTTATCGGATCTTTTCGCGATCCACGTTGAGGCGGTTCTAGCGGGGGGAGGCCGAACGACCGTTTTGGCATATAAAAGGGAGGGGGCGGCCCCTCGAGTGGAGGGTTCCGCACTCCACAAATTCTTCTTCTTCCTCCCGCCGTTGCTCGCTTTTCCACGCACGTCGGGGAACTCTTTGCCGCAACGCCCGAAGACGGGGTTTCGCGAAACGTCGTCGTCATTCGCGCTAGCGCCCGATGTTTTCCCTCCAACGTCTGTGATGTCGCGCAATGAAGGGAGATAGAGGGGCTCCAACATCACGCCGGAGAACCTAGTGAAGGCGGTGAAGGAAGGTTACTTTGGCACGTCTGGCCTTGTGGCACACGCGCTCCCGAGAAGGAGAACATGCCAATGCCGCGGCAAGGGGAGTACGTGGTCTTCCTCGACCATTTCGATAGGGGGTTCGCACTTCCCGCGAGCCCCTTCTTCCGTGACCTACTCTCGGAGTTTGGCCTCTAGTCGCATCATCTAGGGGCCAACTCCATTTCTCAGATCTCTGCTTTTGTGGCCGCCTCCGAGGAATATCTCGGCGTGCTCCCCACCGTGCCGGCGTGGAGCCGGCAGTACTTCTTCCGGGTCCAGCAGGTCCCATGCGGCGGCACCATCATCTACCACCGTAAAAGCAACAACGTCCCCTAGTTCTCCACGCAGGAGAGCATAAAGGACTGACCGCGGTCCTTCTTTTACATGCGCAATGTGGTGGAGGGCGAGGACCACATCAGCCTCCCCCGCTACGCACCCGGCGCCCCCTCGAGGAGCCCGAAGGAGTTATTCCCTAGAGGCAAATACATAGGTGTATATTTATGCCATAACTCATTAAGTTTATAATAGTTTCATATCATGCTATAACTATATTAATAGGAAAGCTAATACAGGTGTGACATTCAAACAACCATAGGTTATTAGATAACCAAAGTTTCTAGTTAGCCTCTATCTTAAACTAGTCCACTGGGTTATGCATGATCATGGGTTTCACGATCATGTGACATTTATGTCAATAGACAGTTGGGACATTTCATTGGGTGAATGAGATGATGAACCTACCCTTTTCATATAAGGAAGTATTGCAACGCGATCGTATTACGAAGTTCATAGTGGCAGTACTTAGAAACATTGTACCCTAATCCTCAAGACCATGAGACTTCATTTAATTGACATCTTCGAGGTTGCTTTGAGTGCATCAAACGTCACACCTTGACAGGGTGATTATAAAGGTGTACTTGGGTATTCCAAAGGGACATGTTGAGGCGTGTTGTTAATAGCGGGATTCGTTCATCCACGTAATGGACATATACTCTGGGCCCACTCGGTGAGACATCATCCAATAGCCTACAGCGTGTGACTTAATCATGGGCATGAAGGATCATGAGAACGAGTTAAGATTCTTGTCGGTAACGAGATTGAACATGACATAGGGATGTCGACGATCAAATCTCAGACAAGACATGTATCTGAGAATGAAAGGAATATGATATTTTATTAAGTTTCAATGATGATTAATTCGATGGATGCACAATAGTCATTATGGATATCCAGATCCCGATATTGATCATTGATTATGGAGGTGTCCTGATCATGCTTGGAGTAGTCCCAAACCGATAAGGTAACACATTTAAGGGGGGCGACGTAAGGGGTCATTTAACAAATCAGCACAGGCAGGTAGAGAAAGATCGGAATGGTTCCGAAGAGAGAAAGAGTATTACCAGAATGGTTCCGAAAGAGAAAAGTGTCGTGGGATAATCACGGCAGACGTTACCGGGGGTAACTGATCTTGGGGCAAGATGACACAGGTGTTTGGGAGAGGGTTTAGCTCAGAGGAAAACATGATGCGATTCAATCTGGTAGCCGGCAATCAAAGTCGCCGAGTCTCCGATCTCGATATAACAACTCAACTCTCGGGTTACACTGGATGCTCGATACCAAGCGTTATATCTAGGGTTCTTAGATCTCTGTCTAAAGCTAGACCTGGGGGTCGGTTTATAAAGCACCCGTACCCCCTGGCTTATTCCCCAAGGCGCACCCTGGATCCTACCCGGATACGGCGCACAAACCCTAGCTTCCCTTTACAATAACCCACAATCCGGGTTGCTGGGCCTACAAACTTGGGCCTCCGCAAGCTTCCCTATCCTTAGCCGGATCCTGCGCACCGTCCTTTGGGCCGGGTTACTCCTTGGAGTTTGGCCTACCGGGTTACCATCCCCCCGTCAGTAGTCCCCAGAATAGCCTGGGCTTCATGGATCCTCCTTGAAGCGCTCGCTATTCCCTGCAAAGATATCAAACACACAGGCATATAGAGGCCGGGTTAAGATGCTCTGATATTCAGCTAGGCCTTACTCCAGGGCGGCCATGTAGTAACCCGGGTTTTTCCCCCAAACACCTTTAATTTTCCAGGTCTAAACCCTAATTCCATACTCGATAATCGATCCTGATATCACGGGATGGATTCCCTTCTCTCTTTTATCCAGATGCCTTGCTCAATATTTGGCGCATATCTCGCAGAAACTTAAATAAATAGCCGTTTACCTCCGCAACTCCCGGCCCCCACTCACCGAACCGGGCTTACCCACTTATACTATAAATAAGCTCCTTGGGGGTAACCCGAACCCTAACGGCTCATTTCCCCCCATTCCGCTTCCTTTCTCCTTCTAAGCTCACTCTCACTGAGCACCACCACGGAAATCCCGCGCGCATCACCGGAGCCCATCGGCCGGAGGCTACGCTCCGCCACGACTCGCCCCGCGCCGCCGCCAAGATCCGCCGGCGAATCCCCATCCGGCCCGTCAAGGACCGCGAAGGGACACCAGGCTTGCGCCATCTGCCTCCGCAAAGCCTCGCTCAGATCTCCTCCGGTAAGCCACTTGCGTCCATTAATTCGCCCTTGCACTTTTTGATTTCACCTCAGATTAGATCCAAATCGACCCGCCAACGATTCCTCGGCCATGCCGAATTAAGTTGCTAACATTCTTTCCAGCTCGCATAATAGATAAGTTATGGATTCCAATCCATTCTCCTACTACCTGCAAGTACTAATTTCACCACAAATCCGAAGATAAGATTCCCAATCTGGGCCCGATCCACTAAAAATTTCCGCCTTGGCCTCAATCACCCGGCCGGACTTCCCCTTTTCAGTTCCTTTTATTCGCGTTAAGTGCCTATACGGCCATCCATCGTCCCCAAAAAACACTTTCAACACTTAGATCCCCATAATTTTCGTCATAATACTTGATACCCGGACAATTTCGAACTTTACTCGGTGAGCTAACACCCGGGTTACACGCAATTTTTCATGTCTCAATATTACCCCACCGATACTCGGCCGGCTCACAACTTCCGGGTCTTAGTCCTCTTATCCTTTTACTTTGTACTTTGCAGGTCAACCACATGGCTCCCAAAAAGCAGGGGAAAACTCCAACCAAAGTTAAAGCCGCCAACTCCATATCTGCCAACTGGGCGCGGTCTACAGTCACCAAATCCAAGCTGGAGGAGCTAGTGGAGCTGGGAGTCCTTCCTCCTCAAGAGGATATCCAATGGAGAGTGCCGGGTAAGGAGACCCGGCCCACCCCGACAAAAGGCGAGGTAATTTTCTTTGTGGAACACGTGACCCGGGGCTTCCGCCCACCGGGTCACCCCTTTTTCCGTGATGTTTTGAATCATTACGGTCTTCGCGTCTTTGATATCGGGCCTAATTCTGTTCTAAACATCTCCCACTTCATAGTCCTTTCCGAATCATACTTGTGCACTTCGCCAAATCTAGCTCTTTTCATCGAGCTTTTTCAATGCAAACCGTGCCGCGAGAGCGGTGACGGGGCGCTTCTCGCTTGCGGCGGGGTTTCCATCCAGCGCCGCAAGAATTCTCTGATGCCACCCCTCACCCTTAACTCCCATGTCAAGCACTGGCAGCTCTCCTACTTTTACTGCCAAGACACCTCCCCACCCGGCCAAAGGAAGCTGCCGGGTTACTCAGAGGGTCTTCTTGACATCTCTGATAAATTTAGTGCCTTTGCCCCTGACTCGGACAGGGAGGCAATTCAACCTCTTCTAGCCAAAATCACCACTCTCACAGCCCAAGGCCTCATCGGGCTCAACCTGGTGAAGACTTGGGTAGATTTCCGGATTCAACCCAACTCCATCCGCACAAAGTTAATGTGCGAGTATTCAGGGCAATCTACAGACCCGCTCCGGTACTCCGACAACATCTTCGCAGCTGGCGATACTCATAAAACCATCAAGGGCTTTTTGACCGAAAAGCTCGAGGTAATCCGGAACATATCCGGGTTAGAGCCCTTCACGCTTGAGAACCCAGCCCCCAAGGTGAAAACCCGACTTTGATGCCTTTACCTTTGCTCTTTCTACTCAATGCAGTTAATAACCCTTATGCTAACACTTTTCAGGCTGATGATGATTTTTGGAAAACCAATGCCTCCCCTAGCTCCGAAAGTCCAGAGGAGCAAGAAACTGTTAACTCGGACGAAGGTACTCTCCGGATTTTATTTGGTTCCCTTGAACTCACCATAACCCCTTCATTTCCAACCATAACTTTGATGATATCCAGAACAAGAAGATGACGAGGAAGAAAACTCCGATGGCAAAGTAGAATCCGCCAGCGACGAGGAAGAACTGGAGCCGACAGTCAAGGTCGGATCCAAAAGAAAGACTCAAGAGGCCACCTCCAAGGTTTCATATCTCCTCCTCGCATTCAACTCGCATTACTTTAATGATATACTTGAGCTACCTTGACGTTATCCCACTGGCCGTTCTTGAAGGAGTCGCCCGTAACCAAGCGTAGGTCAACTCGAAATCACCCGGGTGATGATGCCCTTAACCCGGGTATTTCATCGACCCCCCCGCGGCGGGCTGGTAATTACCCTATCTTTTCTGGGTCAAAACATTCTCTTTAAACCATTCCCATATGACATCTAACTTGATAATTTCCAGCTTCTCCCGAGTCCAGCGATGGATTTCCTTGTGACTTTGCGGTGAACACCGGGTAAGATCCCCTTCCTGATGTTCCACCATATTTTATCACCCTTTCTTGACTGTGTATTTAGCTGCTTACTGACAACATCTTATAGGGCCACGGTCGTTATCAGCGATCAAGAGGAAACGGGGACCGAGGGCCCGAGTAAGGGGAGCCCGGCTGATAAGACTACAGCCGCGTCCAGCGGCGAAAAACAAGCGTCGCCGCCAAACCCGGACACGCAAGGAGCCGAGTATCCAATTGCTTCCCATGCAAGCAAGAAGAACAAAACCACCGTCTTGGGTGCAGAAGAAGGAGCGTCGGATTCCGACACACAAATGACCCGGGTTCCGCCTCCTACTAAGAAGAAAGCTCCTTCCCGGAATTTCCAAGGCCCCGGGTCTTCTGATACGAGTAAAGACACTTTCGATCAATTGATGAACACTCTCCTCACTATGAAGACTTCGGAGAGCCAGATCTTGGAGCGCATGGCTGCAGAGCACCAGGTAAGGACACTTTGTATCTCATATTGCATACCTAGTCCCCAAGTTCCAAGTATGACTTGCAAAAGTGATGCTTGGTACTTTACGCCACATTCAGCTTTCCATACAATCCAACTAACACTTGCATTCCTTGCTACTTACAGGCACAGATAACCCGGTCTGATGAAACTTTACTGAAGACCGAACAACTTCTTCTTGCCGAGATAAAACGAAGGGAAATCCTTGAGGATGACATGAAAACCTTGAAGAAAGATGTTTCCAGATACAAGAAGAAGTGCAATGCCGCTCAGACCGCACTGAAGAAACTATCGGACCAGGTCTCCGATACTTATCAGATCTTGCTCAGTAAGTTTTCTGCTGTCGATTGGCTTCATGTCTTTGCTTTATTATAACAGACTCGGGATTACTGATACGCTCTTTCTTTTGTTACGACTGCAGGTGCCAACCTTGCGGCCCCAGAGGAAAATGCCATTGTCAAGGCTAGAACCCTCAAGACTGTGCTCTGGACTTTCTTTGCCGGCACAAAATTTATATTGGATGCTGTGAAGTGGCCTACGGAAGTATATCCGGGTGAAGAGAATCTCGTTCAAGCCTGCTCCACTGTGCCTGGCTGGATTGAAATCTGGAAACGCTCATCATGCCGGATTGGAATGACCCGGGCTTTTACTCTGGCCAAGGCTTTCTTTCCAAAGCTTGACCCAGCAAAGGTAACATCCGGGTTTCCCGAATTCAAGGCTGACGGTTCCAAATTTACACCCAAGGATTTCAAAGCCATACAAGCCGCAGTGCGCCCCTCAGCTACCACTTTGGCCGATAGCTTGGATCTAAATACGATTATGAGTGCATACGACGCTGATGGCAAAGTTATTACGGAGGAAGCGCCCCCGCCTTTTGATATCTTGGAGAAGTGGGTTTCTAGCTCGGCCAGGAAGAGGGAGGCGACTGCGCAGAGAGAGGCCGAGTTAGGATCAGGCCCGTCTGCCTCTACACCAGCCGTCCCTCCACCAGTCCGCCCTGATGCAATGAGTCCGGGTAAGGGTGCCGGGAAGGCTAAGCAGCAAACCCAGGACTCAGACCCGGAAGGCCGTACTCAGGAGGCCGAATAGTGCCGTACTATCATAATACCTTGTAATGCTTTGTATTCACACTGTTATGCTTTTGATGGTGCGCCTGTGCACCCCTGATACTGACGCCGTACCTTGTAACGTACTTTTTAGTCCGTGATATACTTTGCGGCTTTCCTGGCCTTTTGATAACCGTATTGCTCGCCTATTCTTTGAACTTTTTCTCGATACCCGATTCTCTATTTTGGCTCCCTTCGTAAGACTCGGTTTTCCGAGTACCAGGGGCTTTGATACGTGAACTTTTTCTTTAAGTCCCCAAGACTCGGATGGTGAGGTTTTTCGAACTGCGATAGCCAAGTAATTTGTTTCTGTTTCGAAGTCCCCAGTCCCCAGGACCCAAAGTCCGAGTCATGGGGGTGTGGCCTTTCTCAGAGAACAAATTATTTTTTACCGAGTCGCAAGCCTAAAGCCATTCCGTGTGAATACTGAAGTTATGCTTGATAGTTGTTGAGTTTCCGGCTTTTAGCCTTGTACTCTGTATAAACTTGTGGTTTAGATGACCCTTTTAACTATCTTGTACTGTAAGCCGGCTTTCGCGTGGATACCATGTTGTTACATCCATACGAGAACAGTGTCAGGCAAGTCCCATTGGGCTTCATGGCTGATTGTAATCGTAAGCGAACGAATCATGCCACTTTAGTGCGAGTCACATCGATCTTAAGTAAGAAAAGTCAAGAAAATTTGGCTCCTTTGTCCAGTTATAAGATTGCAGCCGTACTCGTTTGCGAATAATCGGCCCTTATAACTTATAGGCATCAAGGCCGGGTCTTTTGGGTTGCTAGCTGGGCTACTTGAGCCGCCAGCCCCCGAGACCTGTATATACTCAACATTCTTAATGATACGGAAATACTGATGCCGCGTGGATACTACTTACTTGTAATCAGGCTGTAACGAAATAGGACTTGATAACCATCTCTTTATTGCTGCGAGAAAGTTTGGATCAGCAGGCCGCCTCATTAAAAACCTTCAAGTCCCCTTAGGTACCCTGGGTAGGAAAAGAGCGCGTCTGAAACCTGCTTCCCGTTACATTGTTTAGTTCTTCGTGGACACCGGTCCCGAACTGGCGTGACCGGTGCACATTCTCCACACGTTAGACTTTTTCATGACGAGTACCGGGTTTGCTAGCCAACCCGGGTAAGGTGTTTCCATGACATGGCCGGTTGTGAGTGATCGTGCAGCTTCTTCTTCTGTGGCGGATTGTTTGGAGGGGTCATCTTTGACAAAAGCCACCATTTTAGCATCTTGTGTTACCTTGGATTTTTCTCGTTCGCCTTCAGTACTCGGCCTTTTTGATGTGGCTCTACCCTCCGGGTCTGCTTGAGACCGGTACTGCTTGAGTTCTTCTTTTCTACAGGCCTGCTCGGCCATTGCTGCATCTCCTTCGTCGCATTCAGCTGCTATGTCTCGGTTTCCATGTATGGTAATGGTCTTCTTGGGACCCGGGATTTTTAGCTGTAGATATACGTAACACGGCCTAGCCATGAATTTGGCGTAAGCCGGCCTTCCAAATAACGCGTGATAAGGGCTGCGCAATTTGACTACCTCAAAGGTAAGCCACTCAATTCGATAGTTATCCTTTGAGTCTCCAAAGGCTACCTCCAATGCGATTTTTCCCTCGGGGCATGCCGAATGACCCGGCACTATCCCATGAAAAACTGTTGAGCTTTTTTGCAGCTGAGATTCCTTGAGACCCATGCGTAGGAAGGTTTCCCAATACAGTATATTGATGCTGCTTCCACCATCCATTAAAACCTTTTTCAGTTCGTACCCATTGACTTGCGGTGCGACTACTAGTGCCAAGACTCCTGGGTGCTCCACTCTTTCCGGGTGATCCCTTCTGCTCCATGTTACCTCCTGTTCTGACCATCTCAAGTACCTCGGGACAGCTAACGAAACTGAGTTGACCGTTTGCTTCAGTATCTTTTTGTCCTTGTTAGAGCCTCTTGTGGTATGCACATGATACTGACCCAATTGTTTGGGGTTAGCCTGGAAACCTCCTGCCCCCCCCTTGGTTATTACCTTGATTTCCAGCCGCCGGATTACCGGCTGGGGGTGGGCCGTTGCCCGGGTTTGCCCCTGGACCCGGTCCTCCTCCCCGTCCTGCACCTCGCATAGCTCTGTGCACTTCCTCATTCTTCCATCTTTGTAAATCGGCGCACTGTTCTAGGGAGTGGTTAGCTGGCCTGCCATTCCTGTTGTGCTTCGGGCATGCCATCCTGAATATGTCCCAATTGTTACCCGGCCTTGGCGGACCTTGATAGTTTCCTCCGTTGTGGTTACCTCTGTTGAAATTTCCTTCTGCTCTGGGCCTCGAAGACCCGGCTTCTGTGTTGGCGACAAACTCGGAGCCTCCTTCGAACGGGCGCTTGTTCTGGCTATTTCCATTATTACCTGATGCTGATCCATTGCCGGTTCTTCCGTTATTGCTTGTGTTTGCTTTTACCTTCTTGTCATCAGCTTCCTCTTCTGTAGTATCTGTCGCAGCGTGTTTGTTGCACGCATCCATCAATTCTCCCATTGTAACTTCCGACGCATTTCGACTAGACTTCATGCGAGTTAACTTTTGCACTAAAGGTATATACTTGCATGTTTTTGCCATGGCCTGTAGTGCATCCTTGGGCTGGATATCCGTGGATGAGTGAAGTATCTCCATAACCCGGCGCACCCAACTACGCGCCGATTCTCCCTTCTTCTGGACGCATCGCTCTAGATCATCAATAGTGAATAATTTCCTGCAGGTCCCGTGAAAGTGCTTGACAAACGCGGTCTTCAATTCCTCCCAGGACTTGATCGATCCTTCCGGCAAATTGGTGAACCACAACTTTGTTGCTCCTTCCGACATCATCAGGTACATGAACTTGGCTTGGAGGTTCTCGGACGCGTTGCGAATTGACATTGCCATTTCGTAACTGCTTAGCCATGTTTCGGGATCCATGGTTGGCTCATAATTCACTACTTTCCCTGGCTCTTTGAATTTTTCCGGGTAAGGTTCAGCTCTGATACTGTCCGAGAGACACTTAGGCCCCGCAAGAACGGTTGAGGCCGGCCTTGCTCTAGAAACGTGTGATACCGCGGGGGGCGCGGCTGGGCGCGATGCTGCGGGAAGTCCATGCGCTGCAGACCCGGCCGCGGCCCTCCGAGCCCTAGAACTGTCCACGACGGCCTGTGCTGCTGATGCTGCCTGAGCGCGGGGAGGAGGCGGCATTTGCTGCTGCTCTTCCCTCCGTCGCGCTGAACTTGTTTGGATATTCCCTTGCTGTTGACTGACGTATGGCGTCCCGTGCATACCGCTTCTGTGATCCGGATAATTGGCTTGCTGTGCCACCGCAGTGTGCAACAGATCGATGGCTTGCCGAGTCTTCTCTGCATGGGGCGACTCTCCCACAGGGATTTGATTCAACGCGAGTGTCGCTGCATATACATTGTCCATGGGGTTATTGTAGTGGCCGGCTGGTGTGCGGAATCGTGATGGTGGCGGTGGTGGTAGATCGTTGCCGGTTGTGACTCTAGTTTGTGGTGGGGGTAACCCGGTCCGCTCATTCGCCGGATGTGTCGCTGCTGTCACCTGTTGGGGTGCGGTTCCCTGGTTCACCACTGGTATCGGCTGGTCCTGAGGTGTAACAAATAAATTAGCCGGATTAATAACCCCGCCCATTGCTGGTAACCTGGTGTGGTGCCTTTGATGTATTCTAGACGTTTCCTCTCGGAGCCGGGTTTCCAACGCGTCTAGCTCACGCTGCCGCGTGGCCATCCCTTGCTTTTCTGCCTCTACCTGCCTTCTTTGCTGTTCCAGCGCACGACGAGCCACATCCAGATCCCTGACGCGTTCCGCTGCGTTTTCCGGAGTGATAACCGTTGCGAGAACCGTGGGGTCTAGAATCAGATTATTATCGAATAAGGCCGGGTGGCGCGGGTTCGAAGGACCCGCGCCTGGTGTCCGGTTTTCTAAGAATCCGAACGTATTTGCATGCAACTCTTCATCCGCTGCTCTGCTGGTTACTGATGCCGACTCTCCATCAACCCGGGCCAAGACCAGGTCTCCGTTAGCCGCGCCCTGTCGCTGGGCCACTGCCTGAGCCGCCCCGACTGATGCCGCGGTTGCGTTTCCTTGGTTGAGATTGGCCGCGGGGGCCGCATAGACTGCAACTCGGCGTACGATATCCGGTGTAAATTCATGCTGTTCTTCCTCACCGTTCTCCTCATACCGGTTTTCCAGTAGATCCAGGATAGACCCGGTATCATCTTCTCTTTTGGCCCGGTCGCGTGGGGTCCATGCCGGCTCCTCCGGCCGTTCCCACTCCGCGATGGGTTCTTCTGCCGGATGTGTCGTTCCAATCGATTCTTCATCATCTGATCGGATAGACGTGGCTTTTCCTGGCATAGAATCAGATCCAACGTTGTCAGGGATCGAATTGGAAGCACATACCATACCAATGAAGACGCTGATCCGGCCGATTGTCACGACGGATCCGGATTCGAGGTGATCCGACTCCGGCCCCCAGCCGGAATCGTCCACCATCTTTTCTCCTTCGTGGTCGATGTAGATTTCGCCGATGACAAGATTCTCCATGCCCTTCCGAGCTTCTCCCGTGATGTAAACACCTTTGGACGCAGGCCCCACGGTGGGCGCCAACTGTCGTGGGATAATCACGGCAGACGTTACCGGGGGTAACTGATCTTGGGGCAAGACGACACAGGTGTTTGGGAGAGGGTTTAGCTCAGAGGAAAACATGATGCGATTCAATCTGGTAGCCGGAAATCAAAGTCGCCGAGTCTCCGATCTCGATATAACAACTCAACTCTCGGGTTACACTGGATGCTCGATACCAAGCGCTATATCTAGGGTTCTTAGATCTCTGTCTAAAGCTAGACCTGGGGGTCGGTTTATAAAGCACCCGTACCCCCTGGCTTATTCCCCAAGGCGCACCCTGGATCCTACCCGGATACGGCGCACAAACCCTAGCTTCCCTTTACAATAACCCACAATCCGGGTTGCTCGGCCTACAAACTTGGGCCTCCGCAAGCTTCCCTATCCTTAGCCGGATCCTGCGCACCGTCCTTTGGGCCGGGTTACTCCTTGGAGTTTGGCCTACCGGGTTACCATCCCCCCATCAAAAAGAGACACCGAAATTGTTTTGGAGAAAATTAAAAGGGAAACCGAAAGTGTTTCGGGGTACCCAAGAAATTCGGGTGGTCCGGAATGTGTTCCGTAGCCATGGGAATTAGTTTGATATTTAATTATATATAAACTAATTAATTGTGAATTAATTGATTTTATATATTAAATTAAAAATTAAATATAAGGGGATTATTACTCTTGTGCCCCTGATTCCTTAGTTCTGCTCACTTTTCCCCACGGTTGAAAGTTTTGCTCACTTTTCCCCATCTCCTTAGGTGAAACTCTCACAAATGCTCACACCCGACGTTGATGTGTCTTCCGTTAACTCTGACTAGTGGGGCCATGTGGGACTGTGTCGCTCGTTGGACCTGACAAGTGGGACAAGTGCGACTGTGTTTCTGTGGCATTGTCTGTTGGGCCGTTGTATGCTTCGTACGTCGTATAACGGGCCGAGTTTTTGATAATTAAATTCAGCCTGCTAGCATACCCACGCGCGCGGTCAGCCTTTTATGCATACCATCGTTTCAGCCTGCTATGCATGCGCGCGGCGTTGACATTGATGAGTGCAGCGTTGACTAGTTTTCATGCACGGCTTAAAAGTCTGCGATTCAACCACCACTAGCCATGCACTCCCGCGATTCAGTGGCAACACTGCCATACACGCAGCCACCTAGCCATGCACACTGTGCACACAACCACCTAGCCACGCACGCGGGTGTGATTCGGTCGCCACCTAGCCACGACACCTGCAACTTGATTCAGTCGCACGCTCGATTAACTTGTCGCGTCGTTTCACGCGTCGAGCCACGCATCAGGGCACGGTCGTACTAAGTGATATGAAAACAGGCAAAACAAATAAAAACGCGATGCCTCGATGCAGTGTGAAAAAACGGCGGTTCCATCCACCCCTTCTCTCCCTTGGCTACTTAAACCGCGTCTCGTAACCTCCTCCTCCACATTTCCAAACTCCACCTCCTCCTCATTCTCTTCTCTTTAACCAGAGTCAAAGCACAACCGACGATTCAACGTACGTGAAGATGCAGTTCTACGCGCCCACCTTCCGCTTGCCGCGCACCGTGCTGGAAGTCCGCTACCCCCGGCAGGGTCGTTGAGACCGTGCTGCACGTCTGGGCGTACTCACACTGGAGGGACGATACAGTGTTTGCCCGTGGCTTCCTCCGTGCGGGCTTTAACCACCTCCCGGCAGGGTCGCCAGTCATGTTCTGTCTGGAGGAACACCAAGCCCACTCCAATGCTCCGGTGATAGGCCTCGTCGCCTACTTCACAAAAATGTTTGGCGCGTACTACCTGCTTGGCCGCATGTTCTGGTGTGGGTGCGAGTTCATCGTATTCATCACCTTCAACATGTACACCGACTTCGAGAGCATCTTCCCCGACGAAAACAACATGCACACCCTCCCCTACTATCTCGGCGATGACGGCCTTGAGGAGCAGTGAAGACGATGAGTACGGCGGCAAGGATCTAAGAATCCCATATTGATGCAGCACACCCTATTCCACCAAGACCATCACCAAGTGAACCA
Organism: Alopecurus myosuroides; assembly: GCA_028641055.1. Classification (NCBI taxonomy): domain Eukaryota; kingdom Viridiplantae; phylum Streptophyta; class Magnoliopsida; order Poales; family Poaceae; genus Alopecurus; species Alopecurus myosuroides. The sequence goes on from CM054057.1 coordinate 480,245,437, forward strand.
ATGAAAAGATCACAAACTAAGGTGATACATTATAAGGTGAACTCAATCCTATCTCTCTACGCCTTCGATTACTTGGTGAATGGTGCGCTACCTCATGGATCCACCCTTTGCGTGCTCAGGTTGGACCCCACCAAGGACCCCCACGATCATGCCGAGAATGACCAAGACGGTGGACAAAAGGATGGGCAAGGAGACCGAAGAGAACCATCGCAAGAAGAAGAAGGAAAGAAGCCCTAGGTGGCGGAGCCTCCGGTGAAACCACCGGAGCTTCCGCCCTTCTCCAGGAAGCGGAGCTTCCGGTGCCGCCTCCGCCAAAAACCCCTTCTGTGTGCACATAGCGGATCCTGCACCGGAACCTCCGGTGGCCCGTACCCGGAGGCGGAGCTTCCGGTTCTACCTTCGCCGAAAACCCCTTCGGTGTGCATGTAGCGGAGCCACCACCGGAACGTCCGGTCGGACCACCGGTACCTCCGGTAAAACCATCGGAGCCTCCGTTCGAGCGCGGCCTACGAGCCAAATTTTAGGCCTTGACCCATGTATCTCCTCCTCCCACCTACCCCCTTGGCACTAGGCTGTAAATAGAATCAGCTATCTCAATTCTAGGGTTAGAGATGAATTAGAACTTCGAGCTTTGCTCTTGTCTCCCTCTTGTGAGGTGACTTCTCTTGTGAGGCTACTCCTATGATGTGCATCTAGGACCGTATCAAGATTCATCTCAATTACCTATCCTTTCCCCTTGGGATTCAGTTAGGGATTGCGCAATCTTCCTCAACTAACCCTTGAGGTTCTATTGGCGTGGTGGACCGGCCACGGGTGTGAAGCGGTTTCCGATAAGGTAAGTTCAGCTGGATTAATCGTCCCGTAGGCGGCCCTCGGGGTTTAGTTGACGGGAGATTTGGGGTTCTTCGGTTCTTACTAGTTATCTCCCCTCGATTTCCCATGTTTCCCCCTTGATTTGCCCCGATTTCCCCCTCGTTCTCCTCTTGTGTTCATCATGTTCATCGTTCGTTCTTCGTGTTCTTGGTCGATTCGTGAAGATCGGGCCACCCTAGAGGTTTACCCTCCATATCATCTGGTATCCAGAGCTAGATTGACACGAATTCGATCCCCACTACCCTCCTCTCCACCAAAATTTTCTTCTACCACCATAAATTCGAAAATTTCACCAAAAATAGTCAAAAAGGGATTTCAACCGATCAGTGGATTTGTTGAGTTTTTCGTGGATTTGTTCTGTGGATTTGTTGCTTGAGACCATTCCCCACCTTTCTATTCAGCCACTTTCCTCGAATTTGTCCAAAATTTTCTTGGATTTGGAAGGAATTTCGAAATTGAGCAAACAAATCTCAGAAAAATCCTGCTCTTCGATTCTTGGACAGATTTTCAAACGTGTTTTTCTTTGTCGTTGTTGGTCCGATTTGAGTGGTTCAAGTTTCCACGCAAAGCCCACAACATCATCTACGCAACTACACCAACAGAACGACACGACATCGACAACCACCGGCCGCAAGTCCGAGATCATCCACAAGATAGGTATAACTTGCTTCCGCTTGAACTAACCCATTGTTTGTGTACCTTGACCATTCGCACTAGCTCTTTTACATCGCTTGGCATCGCATTAGTGGCACCGAGAGTGCGTGTTTGGAATTTGTGAGAGAATAGTTTCGAGTAGACATTGATATTTTGGAATCATCAAAAAGAGAAAATAAAAAAAAGAGCAAGATAGGAAAAGAAGCAAAAGATCGATGCCAATTGATATCACTTGTAGGAACGTGCAGCTCCGCGTCGCAAAAGAGAAGAGAGTGACTGGTTGCCACGGTGTGAATCTTGTTGCCTCTTATAATTTGCGGTTTGAGCTAGCTTCCTCCTTGTGTTGGTGTGGCATTGAGCTTAGTCTTCGTTAGGTACAGTTCGTCTCCGCTCGTCCATTGGCCGCCCTAACCCCATTTATCCCTTGTGTGTGTGTGTGTTCCATTTTTGTTTCCTACACTAGGATTGGTTCTTGTGCTAACAACTCATTTCGGTTCTTCTCCACGTTTTACAACAAACTTTTCCTTGGATTTTTTGTTTTTCCTTGCCACTTTTCTCGCCCATTTGCCTTCCACATAAAGCATGTGTGTTGTCGTTTGCGGTTTTCTTTCGATATTTTTGGACTCACTTTTGACATACCGTCCTACACCTAGGCTCTTCCAGTAGCCTCAATAGGTAACGTTGGGTAAGTGAGACATCCATTTCTTCATATCACCCTCGTGTGTTTTTGAGATGGCTAGGGAAGGAGTGTTCACAAGTCCGATCTCGGAAGATGAAGGAAACCCATTCTTCAATGACAACGACAATGCCTACCACAACTTCGTCACCCACAACGACCATTTCCAACTCCGCCAACTTGTGAAAGACGGATTGGAGCGCTATGAACGTCGACTCCAAGAACAAGAGGCTCGATTGAATGATCAAATGACGTGCATCAACATCAACTTGGCAAACCTTGCCAACCGTCATAGATCATCATCGTCCTCAAGGTCTAGACGTTCAAGCCGCCACACTCAAGATCATCACCAAGCTCTTCGCCATGATCACAACCCCAACATGGAGGATGGTGGACAACCACAACAAGGACCTCAACAACAACCACCACCACCTCCTTTTCCACAAGCTCCTCAACAACATTGGTATGACAATAGCTCGCCATCACCACCACCTCTACATCGCCAAGGCCGTGGTGACCCTCTTCAACATCAACCTCAACGACCGGACCTTCGACAACATCGTCCACCACCTCCACAAGGCCACGACAATTACTACGGTCACAATGACTTCGTGGAAGGTGCTCGTCAACATCGAAGGCCACCTAGGCGCAATGCGCGTCCCAATTACAATGACCGCCAAGACCAAGAACGCCCTCAACAACAACACTGTGACAATGATGATAGTGAACGCCGAGAAGCATGACTACGTCATCACCAACAACCATCTCCTAATGACCACCGGCGTCATCCTCCCCATCATGACCGCCAACGCCAAGACAATGAGGATGACCCATATAATCTTTCACCTCCTATCTATGATGAAGACCCACATGAGCGACCCCATCGACTACATGAAGACAACAACATGAGTGCCCTTCGCTTAAATGTTCCAAAGTTCAATGGTGAAAATGATCCCGAAGAATATCTTGCTTGGGCTCTCAAGGTAGACATAATCTTCGGCATCCACAACTTTAGTGACAAGAAGATGGTTGCTATGGCTTCTTTGGAGTTCGAAGGCTATGCACTCTTATGGTGGGACCGTCTACAAGCCGAAAGAGTCCGAAACCGGATTGCTCCTATTGACACTTTGAACGAAATGAAGTAATTCATGCATGCTCGTTTTGTTCCTCCACACTACAAGCATGATCTGTTAAAAAAACTTCAAGAAATTTGACAAGGTTTGAAGTCGGTTCATGAGTACTAAAAGGAGATGGAGACCGCATTGATTCAAGCTCACGTGATGGAATCTCAAGAACAAACAATGGCCCGCTTCCTCAATGGCCTCAACTATCCTTCAAGAAAGATTGTCGAGTATCAACCATATGACAACATCGTTGCCCTTGTCCATCAAGCTCTCAAGGCCGAACACCAAATTACGGAAGACCTCAACTACAGCAAGCAAAAGGCTTTCTTTGCCTTAAGGCCTTCTTATACGTCTCCAATGACACAAGTAACTACACCAACCAACTCCAATACCACCCATCGAGTTTCTCATGCTACCAACAAGTCTCCGCAACCGTTCAAGAAACAAGTGCCTACCACCACCACTTCGAATACTCCTCAAGTCAAGTCGAGCACTAGCACTTGCTTCAAATGTCGTGGAAGTGGACACAAGTCCTTCGAGTGTTCCAACAAGATGATCATGATTGTCATCCAAGATGGTGAACGTGATTCCATGAGTGAAGGCGAATACTATGACTTGCACCAAGTTGCTCTAAATTCCTTGGACGTGCCCAATGATGATGAAGAAAGTGTCTATTATGATGAGGACAAGAATCCATCGCTAGTGGTGAAAAGAGTCCTTACTACTTCTCCTCAAGATGAGCATGACCAATGTTGCAATCTCTTCCAAACTCGAGCCAACATCAATGGAAAATCAATCAAGGTTATCATCGATGGAGGTAGTTCCCACAACTTGGCTAGCAAAGAGCTCTGCGACAAACTCCAATTGACCTACAAGAAACATCCACATCCATACCATGTCCAATGGCTTAGTGACTCCGGCACCTTCAAGATTCAACATATGGTCTCCGTGCAATTAAAGATTGGCCCCTATGAAGACACGGTTGAGTGTGATGTTGTGCCTATGACCGTGTGTCATCTCCTTCTCGCACGACCTTGGAAATATGACAAGAGTGCTATTCATGATCGGCGTACCAACCACTATAGGTTCAAGTGGAATAACAAGACATTTGTGCTCCGCCCCATGTCTCCTAGCCAAGTTGATGGAGGGATAATAACCCGGTAGGCCAACTCCAAGGTGTAACCCGGCCCAAAGGACGCTGCGCAGGATCCGGCTAAGGATAAAGAAACTTCAGGAAGGTCCACATTTGTAGGCCCTGTAACCCGGTTTGTGGGTTACAATAAGGAAAGTTAGGGTTTGTATGCGGTGTCCGGGTAGGATTCAGGGTGCGCCTTGGAGGACAAGCCAGGGGGTACGGGTGCTTTATAAACCGACCCCTAGGTTTAGTTGAGGGAAATCTAAGAGCCCTAGCAATATCGCTTGGTATCAAGCATCCAGTGTAACACGAGAGTTGAGTTAATATCTTGAGATCGGAGACTCGGCGACTTGATTGCCGGCTACCAGATCGAATTCCATCATGTTTTCCTCTAAGCTAAACCCTCTCCCAAACGCCTGTGTCGTCTTGCCCCAAGATCAGTTACCCCCGGTAACGTCTGCCGTGATTATCCCACGACAGTTGGCGCCCACCGTGGGGCCTGCGGCCAAAGGCGTTTACATCACGGGAGAAGCTCGGAAGAATATGGAGAAACTAGTCATCGGCGAGATCTACATCAACCACGAAGGAGAGAAGATGGTGGACGATTCCGGCTGGGGACCAGAGTCGGATCACCTCGAATCCGGATCTATTGTGACAATCGGCCAAATCAGCATCTTCATCGGTATGGTACGTACATCTGGTTTTAAAGGACAATATCATGTGCATACTACAGGAACTTCTAATAAAGACAAGAAGATACTGAAGCAAGCGGTAAACTCGGTTTCCTCGGTCGTTCTGAGGTATCTGAGGTGGTCAGAACAAGATGTAACATGGAGCAGAAGAGATCATCCGGAAAGGATAGAACACCCGGGAGTTTTAGCATTGGTAGTTGCACCACAGGTTAATGGTTATGAGTTGAAAAGGGTCCTGATGGACGGTGGAAGTAGTATCAATATCTTATATTGGGAAACTTTTTTACGCATGGATCTCAAGGAGTCTCAGCTACAGAAAAGCTCAACAATTTTTCATGGGATAGTGCCGGGTCACTCAGCATGCCCCGAGGGGAAAATCGCGTTGGAAGTAGCTTTTGGAGAATCAAAGGATAATTATCGAGTCGAGTGGCTCACTTTCGAGGTGGTCAAATTGCGCAGTCCTTATCACGCGCTGTTCGGAAGGCCGGCTTATGCTAAATTCATGGCTAGGCCGTGTTATGTGTATTTACAGCTAAAAATCCCGGGTCCTAAACAAACCATCACCATACATGGGAGCCGGGACATAGCAGCTGAGTGCGATGAAGGAGATTCGGTAATGGCCGAGCAGGCTTGCAGAAAGGAGGAACTCAAGTACTATCGGTCTCAAGTAGACCCGGATGACATGACAGCATTGAAAAGGCCAAATACTGAAGACGAAAGAGCAAAATTCAAGGCAGCGCAGGATACCAAGATGATAGCTTTTGTTGAAGGTGATCCCTCTAAGCAATTTACTATAGGATCTAACTTGGACAGCGAGCAGGAGAAAGCACTTGTGGAGTTTATTCGTTCTAACGCGGACGTATTCGCCTGGACGCCTAGCGATATGCCGGGTATCCCCACAGAATTGGCAGAACACAGTTTGCATGTAGACCCTAAGTCCAGGCCTGTGAAGCAGGGCCTGCGGAAGATGAACGAGGAAAGAAGGAAAGCTATAGGAGAAGAAATCGCGCGGCTGCTGACAGCCGGCTTCATTATGGAAGTATTTCACCCGGATTGGTTAGCAAATCCGGTTCTTGTGATGAAAAAGACCAATGAGTGGAGGATGTGCATTGATTTTACGAGTCTCAACAAGCATTGCCCAAAGGATCCGTTTGCGTTACCAAGGATAGATCAGATCATCGACGCGGTAGCTGGAAGTGACCTATTATGTTTTCTGGACGCATATTCCGGGTATCATCAGATTAAGCTCAAGAGGGAGGATTGGGAGAAAACATCATTTATAACCCCTTTTGGGGCCTTTTGTTACAAAACCATGACGTTTGGGTTGAAGAACGCTGGCGCAACTTATCAACGGTGTATTCAGAAGTGCTTCGAGGACCAAATTGGACGCAACGTCCATGCTTATGTGGATGATGTGGTTATCAAGACCAGGAAGGCAGAAACATTTATCGATGATCTAAAGGAGACGTTCAAGAACTTAAGGAGGTATCAGATGAAGCTTAACCCGACAAAGTGCGTATTTGGAGTTCCAGCTGGGAAATTACTTGGCTTTATCGTTTCCGAGAGAGGAATTGAAGCAAACCCGGACAAAATCAAAGCTATCCAAAGTCTGAAAAAGCCGGAAAATTTGAAGCATGTTCAAAAGCTCACGGGCTGCGTAGCAGCCTTGAGCCGATTTATATCAAGACTCGGAGAAAAGGCAATACCCTTGTACCGGCTCTTGAGGAAATCCGACAAATTTGTATGGGATCAAGAGGCGGATGAGGCGTTCGAGGCACTAAAGCAGTTATCTGAAGCACCAGTACTAGCGACCCCGGGTCCTAAAGAGCCTATGTTGCTATACGTGGCAGCTGGCCCCCGAGCCGTCAGTGCAGTAGTGGTTGTGGAGCGTAAAGAGGATGGGAAAGGTTATCCAGTCCAGAGGCCGGTTTATTATGTCAGTGAGGTATTATCAGAGGCAAAACAGCGCTATCCGCATTGGCAAAAGCTGGTTTTCGGGGTCTTTATGGCCAGCCGGAAACTGAAGCCGTATTTCCAGGAACACCCCATAACAGTGGTTAGCTCAATACCAATGTCGGATATCATCAGAAACTCGGATGCGACCGGAAGAATAGCCAAATGGGCGATAGAAATGGGGGATTATCACATCAGCTACGAGCCCAGGTCAGCAATCAAATCTCAGGCTTTGGTTGATTTCGTTAATGATTGGACACACACAGGCATGACTACCATGGTTCCAAACTCCGAGTCATGGATCATGCACTTCGATGGATCAAAGCAGTACGAGGGATCAGGAGCTGGAGTGGTGCTAACATCACCCAAAGGAGACAAATTGAGTTACGTACTACAAATTCACTTTGACTGTTCCAACAACGTGGCCGAGTATGAGGCCCTATTGCATGGCTTAAAAGTAGCCAAGGAGATGAACATTAAGAGGATACGATGCTTCGGAGATTCGGACCTTGTGGTACAGTAGGTGTCAGGAACTTGGGATAGAAAGGACGCAACTATGGCAGCATACCGCAGGGAAGTTGATAGGGTTGCAGGATGTTTTTCCGGGTATGAGGTGGAGCATATAGACAGAAGAAAGAATGAGGCAGCCGACGCCCTCGCTAGACTCGGCTCGCGCAGAGAGCCGGTTCCACCTAACGTTTTCCTGGATGAATTATGGCGACCATCAGTTAAAACCGAGTCAGAGGAGGAATTGGCAAGTCAAGACCCGGATTTAGGACTCGTGGCCACTGTACGTGCTATTCCCGAGTGGACAGAACCGTTTTTGGCCTACCTATCACGAGACGAATTACCACAGCAAGAGGTGTTAGCAAGGCAAATTTTGCGGCGAGCAAAGGGATATTCTATCATCAACGGGGAGTTATACAAGAGAAGCGCCGCGGGGGTCTTTTTGCGCTGCGTGGCACCAGAAGAAGGCCGACAGATTCTCAAGGAAATCCATGAAGGTGATTGTGGGCATCATGCATCCACAAGATCCCTTGTGGCCAAGGCTTATCGACACGGATTCTTCTGGCTCACGGCTCTAGCAGATGCGGAACGATTAGTAGCAAGGTGTGACGGATGTCAAAGGTACGCTCGCCAAACCCATGTGCCGGCTATGGAATTACGGACCATCCCGTTAACTTGGCCGTTCGCTGTCTGGGGTATGGACATGGTTGTCCCCTTTCATATGTCACCTTGCAAGAAGACACATCTTTTAGTGGCTATTGATAAGTTTACCAAGTGGGTTGAGGTTATGCCAGTTACTAATTGCGAAGCAGCTACATCAGTCAAGTTCCTGAAAAGAATTATCTACCGGTTCGGGTATCCCCACAGCATAATTACCGACAATGGAACCAACATGTCCCTTGGTGAGATGGAAAAGTTCTGTGGCAACAATGGAATCCGGCTTGATGTAGCATCAGTGGCTCATCCACAGGCCAATGGACAAGTGGAGAGGGCAAACCAAGAATTGCTTCGCGGATTAAAACCACGATTGCGAGTTCCCTGTATCAGGGCTGCTGGTGCATGGGTCGAAGAACTTCCTTCCGTGGTTTGGGGTATCAACACTACACCTAACAGATCCACTCAGATGACACCCTTCTTCATGGTCTATGGTGCGGAAGCAGTGTTACCGAGTGACATTATTCACGATTCACCGCGAGTATCAGCTTACGTCGAAGTGGAGAACGAAAAGACCCGGCAGGACGCCGTAGATATGTTAGAAGAACAAAGGGAACAAGCCCTGGAAAGATCAGCCATATATCAGCAAGATTTACGGAGGTATCATAGCCGGCGCGTGAAAACCCGGGTCTTCCAGGAAGGTGACCTGGTTCTGCGCCTGGTACATTCAAACGAAGGAAAACAAAAATTATCACCACCATGGGAAGGACCATTTATCATAAGCCGGAATCTGCATAATGGATCATATTACTTGGTAGATGCAAGGGAAGAGTCGGCTACAGTTAATGACACCGCTCATACCACTTCATCTATGCAAGAAAGAGACAGACCATGGAACGTGGCTCAGCTACGTCCATATTATACTTAGTAAAGACTATATTGGCAAGTGGAATTGCACGATATAACAGGCAGTAGGTTTCAGACGTACTCTTTTCCTATCCAGGGTACCCTTGGGGACTGGGTGGGTTTTTAATGAGGCGGCTTGCTGACCCAACATTCTCATATCAAGAAAAGAAGTGGTTATTCTCATGTTCCTTAATCTCAGTACGTTGCATATATATAGGTCTTGGGGGCTGATTGCTTGAATAGCACAGTTGCAAACTCAATGACCCGGCCTTGATGCCTATGAGTTATAAGGGCAGATTACTCGCAAACGAGTACGGCTGCAATCTTATAACCGGACAAAGGAGCCAAACTTTCTTGACTTTTCTTACTTAAGCTCGATGTGACTCGCAATAAAAGTGGCATGATTTGCTCGCTTACGATTACAATCAGCCATGAAGCCCAATGGGACTTGCCTGACCCTGTTTTCGTATAGATGTAGCAACATGGTATCCACGCGAAAGCCGGCTTATAGTACAAGATAGACAAAAGGGTCATCTAAACCACAAGTTATGCAGAGTACAAAGCTAATAGCCGGAAACTCAACGTTTATCAAGCATAACTTCATTACCTATGTGAAACGGCTCCGGGTCTGGGCTTAGCAAACAACAAACTCGTTCTCTTCGAAAAGACCACATATCCCAGACTCGGAACTTCGGGTCTTGGCGATTCGGGATTTTGGAAAAAGAAAAAGTTGCTTAGTTGCTAAGGCTCAAAAAACCCAAACATCCGAGTCTTGGGGACTTAGAAGCAAGTCCGCTCGTCAACACCCATGAAACTCGGAAACCGAGTCTCACAAAAGGGATCGTAAAGAAAGTCGGATATCAAGAACAAGTTGACTCAAAAAGTGGGTAAATATAAACGATCAGAAGAAGCACAAAGTGTATCAAGAACCTACAGTGCATTACAAACTTTGGTAAATAGTATCAAAGGTGCACAGGCGCACCATCCAAAAGTAGCTGTTTTAACAACACATCGGCCGACTGACGCGTATGAAGTAATATCCGGTATCAGTCGGCGTTCTAGGCCGCGGCGTCCATCTTCGCCTTACCCTTGCCATCACTTGGGGTAGCAGCAGCACCCGGATCAGCAGTACCGGCTCGCGCAGGAGGAGGAATGACTGGTGTGGAGGTAGCGGGCGCAGAATCGGCTTCAGCCTTCTTTTTGGCAGCCTCCTCCCTCAACTTAGCAACTTCCTCCTTCCATCGGGCCAGCATGTCATACGGCTCGGGAAGATCTGACTTAACCGCTTCACCAGCAGCATCATATGCAGGAACGAGGGAATCGACATCTAAGCCGTCAGCAATCACGCTGGCCGGGTAACGGACCTCCTTCTGGACGGCCTGGAAATCCTTCACGGAGAACTTGGACCCATCAAGCTTGAATTCCGGGAAACCGCCCATAAGCTTGGCTAGCTCGAGCTTAGGGAAGTAAGCCTTGGCAAGCGCAAGCCCCCGGGTTACTCCAACTCGGCAGGACGAGCGTTTCCAGTGCCAAATCCACTCGGGGATAGTGGAGCAAGCGTCTAGCATTCTCTTCAGGTCGCCATGCCCTTTACCCGGCCACCGTATTTCTTGAAGGATCCATTTGGTGTCGGCGCATAGCTGCCGGATAACGCTCTTGATAGTTTTCAGCCTGGCAATGTCATCCTCGTCCGGCATGACTTCATCCGGACCTGCAGAAATGGAAACATGAGTCAGGAAACTCCGGCTATTTATCAGAAGGATAACCCGGATGAAGAAACGTACCAAGCAAAGCACGATACGTATCAGCAATTTGAACAGAAAGGCTCGTTAGATCATCTTCTTCTGTGTGAGCCCTCCTCCTATACTTCTTCATTATCGTCCTACTCCTCCTGGCCTCAGCCTCGGCCGCCTCACGCAGAGCCACCTCCTTTTCAATGAGCTTGGTGGCCTTTGCCAGTTTCTCCTCAGATTGAGTCACGAAGGACTGCACGGATGCAAGGAAGGGGCAAGCTATCAGTCGGTTATACCGTAAAATTCCAAGCAAATTGTGAGTCAATTCACTCCGAACTTGGGGACTAGATAAGGACACAAGCAATATTATTCGGGTTTACCTCGTGTTTGGTTATTAAAGCCTCCAAGATATTTTCTTCATCAGCCCTCAAAGTGCGCAGGGCTTCGAGCATCTGGGCAAACGTCATGTCTTCGGGTCGGGCACCAAAAGAGCCGGCAGCCTGGTCGCCTGGTTGGGGAGCTTTCCCCGCTCTTGGGGTCGAGACCCGGACAGTCTGGGTATCCGGGTTGGGAGAACCCATCCTCGTGTCCGGAACCTCGATCTCCTCGTCCACTGGTTCAGATGACTCAGGAGACCCGGCGGCTTGGTGAAGTGGATCGCCCAAGGGGCCTTGTTCCTGGTTGTTCTCAGTATCACCGCCAGTCGCGGCGTCTACGTTCTCAGTCGGCTCCTCTGTCTGACGGTTATCCGCCTCCCGGTTATCCATCTCCACATTCTCCGGGTCACTAACGGTGACTTGAGCGCTAAAGAAAGATGAGAAGAGGCAGTTAGCAATGGTGATTGAAAATTGTCAGGTATCAAAGGATGTCATATAGCCAAAACTTACCCGGTATTTACGGCGTAATCCGGCGGGAGCTCGCTGCTGGAAGCAGACGAAGATGTCAGAGGGACCGATAGCGGAACCCGGAATTGCCCGGCACGTGGATGGTTAGGAGAAGGGTGGCGCCAAGGAGAATTGGAAGGACGAGGCGGAGGAGCACTGGCATGATGGACGGGGGAGGTGGAGATGCCCGGGTTAAGGGGATCCTCACCCGGGGAACTCCGAGTTACTCTGCGCTTGGCTGGAAGAGAATCCTTCAAGTACGACGAGTTCGATAATTGATGGTTAAGTTGCCGCATGGCATCGAAGGAGTAAGGTTCAGAGGATATAGAAGAGAAAGGAACCTTGGACACTGCCCCTCTGGTCTTCCTCTTGGCTCCAACTGTTGCCTCTTGATCAGATTCGGTAGCCTCCGGGTCATCCTCGTCCTTCTCATCTTCGTCCTCCAGCCCTGCGAACCGAGTGTGTGTCCGTGGGAAAAAGTTAAATGGGAGGAAAATGATGCAAGTAAAGATAACACAAGATCCGGGCAAATACCTTCATCACCGTCAGCTGGCTCATCTTCTTCTTCTGGGTCTCTGGAAGGGGGGAGGTTTCAACTGTCCAGAAAGGATCATCGGCCTGAGACAGAAAGATGAAAATAAGAACTAGGAGCAGTATCGAGTCAAGATGAGGAAATAAACTTATGAGTATCGGGTCTTACCGCTGGGGCCGGGTTTTCCCGAGTAAATGGAGGTAACCCGGCGATGTTCTTTATCACCTCCAGCTTCTCCGTCAAGAAACCCTTGATGGTTTTGTTGGTATCCCCGGCTGCAAAGCTCTTGGTGGAATATCGAAGTGCGTCTGTGGTGTGCCCCGAGTATTCGCACATCAATTTGGAGCGGATAGAATTGGGTTGGATCCGGAAGTCGACCCAAGTTTTCACTAAGTTGAGCCCAAGAAGGCCTTGGGCTGAGAGAACGACTATCTTGGCTAGCAAAGGTATGATTGCCTCCCTGTCCGAGTCAGGGGCGAAAGCGTTGAAATTCTCGGAAGTATTGAGGAGGCCCTCCGAGTAACCCGGCAGTCTCTTCTCGCCGGGTGGAGAGGTGTCGTGGCAGTAGAAGAAGGATAGTTGCCAGTGTTTAACATGGGAGTTCAGATTAAGGGTTGGCATTGGGGAGTTTTTGCGGCGTTGGATGGATACCCCGCCGCAAGTGAGAAGTGCTCCGTCACCGCTTTCGCGGCACGGCTTGCACCGGAAAAGTTCAATAAAAAGAGCCAAACTTGGTGGAATGCACAAGTACGACTCAGATAGGACTATGAAGTGAGTAATATTCAACATAGAGTTAGGCCCTATGTCAAATGTCCTGAGGCCATAATGGCTCAGGACCTCACGAAAGAAAGGGTGACCCGGAGGACGGAATCCTCGGGTCACGTGCTCTAAGAAACAGATTACCTCGCCGTCGGTGGGTGTGGGCCGGGTCTCGTCGCCCGGCGCCCTCCAGTGAATGTCCTTCTGAGGGGGGAGAACCCCCAACTCGGCCAATTCTTCCAGCTTGGCCTTTGTGACAGTGGATCGCCCCCAGTTGGCGGATATGGATTGGGTTGTCTTCGCCTGGGCCGGCTGTTTCCCTTGCCTTTTGGGAGCCATGGGATCAACCTGCAAAACACAAGGAAAAAAGGTACAAGAAATAAGACTCGGAAGTATTGGATTATCCGAGTCTGGAGTATCAAGAAAGTATGAAAACTAAGAGCACCATGGAGTGAAGATTGCGAGGTATCCGGGTATTAAGTACAACTATGGAGATGATTGGTCACTTACGTATTGAAAAGTATTTGGGGAAGACGGATGGTTGCCCATGTATCTACTGCAAGCAAAATAGCCGGAAAAGGAGGATTTTCCGGGTGTCAATGTTATGCGCGGAAAATTGAGGTGAAATGGATCTAGATTGGAAAACTTGCGGACGATTCTACGAAGAAATTGGTGATTAATAATGGTAGGAGGATGGGGTGTAATCATCAAACAGGTTGTTAAAGGAGTTAGCGAGCGTCAAATCGATCTAATCCGGTGCAACAGGAAAAACGGCCCGCGGGTTGACCTAGATCCAATCTAAGGTGAATCGAAAAATTGCGGAGCTATTTTAACGAATACTTACTGGGAGGAGCTTGAATCTGGCGTGGCGGCGGCCGATGTCGCGGTCTGGATGTCCCCCTACAACCCTTGATGAGCGGAATGAAGGTACGGTGGCGGAGTTTGGCGGCGGCGCGGAACAGTTCAAGGGTGAACGTGGCCGGCGGCGGCCTTGCTACGATGGCAGGCTTAAGATTCTTGTGGAATTGCGGAGCGCAGGGAATAAGGAAGCAAAGGGAAGGTTGGAGTGAAACGTTGGGATCTAAGTTACCCTCTGGGCTCTATTTATAAGATGCGGGCGGATAAACCTATCCTAACGGGCGGAATCCGGAAATTTTGGGGATAACGGTCATCTGTGCGGATTTTTTGAGATATGCTTTAAGTGTTGAACGTGATATCCGGGCAGAAATAAGAAGGAGATATTTTCCGCGATATCAGGGTTAATTATCGAGTAAAGTAAGTCGGGCTTTTGGCATTTTTATCAGGGTTTAGACCTGGAAAGCTAAGCCAAGTACTTGGAGAAAAGCCGGGTTACTATATGGCCGCCATGGAGTTAGGCCTGGCTATTTATCAAAGCACCTTAACCCGGCCTCCATACACTTGTGCGTTTGATATTTTTGCAGGGAATAGCAAGCGCTTCAAGGAAGAATCCGTGAAGCCCAAGCTATTCTGGGGACTACTGATGGAGGGATAATAACCCTGTAGGCCAACTCCAAGGTGTAACCCGGCCCAAAGGACGCTGCACAGGATCCGGCTAAGGATAAAGAAACTTCAGGAAGGTCCACATTTGTAGGCCCTGTAACCCGGTTTGTGGGTTACAATAAGGAAAGTTAGGGTTTGTATGCGGTGTCCGGGTAGGATTCAGGGTGCGCCTTGGAGGACAAGCCAGGGGGTACGGGTGCTTTATAAACCGACCCCTAGGTTTAGTTGAGGGAAATCTAAGAGCCCTAGCAATATCGCTTGGTATCGAGCATCCAGTGTAACACGAGAGTTGAGTTAATATCTTGAGATCGGAGACTCGGCGACTTGATTGCCGGCTACCAGATCGAATTCCATCATGTTTTCCTCTGAGCTAAACCCTCTCCCAAACGCCTGTGTCGTCTTGCCCCAAGATCAGTTACCCCCGGTAACGTCTGCCGTGATTATCCCACGACACAAGTAATCTCCGCCAATGCCAAGACTCTTGCACATAAACAAGAAGAGCTCAAATGTCGTGAGATGAGTGGTGAGAGAGTGATCCACCTCAAAGATAGTGAGAGCCACAAGCCAAACATGAGTGGAGAAAGTTCGAGTGCTCCAAAAGGCCTCTCCTTACTTGCCACCAAAAGAGAGATGCGAGAGTTACGAGATGACCCATCCATCCTTCACTCTGTCCCCGTGTGCAAAGGAGAGGAACTTGAAACTAACGACATAACAAGCTTCCCTCCATCTTTGTTGCCTTTGTTGCAGGAATTCCAAGACGTGTTTCCCGATGAACTACCACCGGGTCTACCTCCCCTACGTGGCATAAAGCACCGCATTGAACTCATTCCGGGTGCTCCACTTTCGAACCGTGCTCCCTACCGCACCAACCCCGAGGATACTAAGGAGATCGAGAGGAAAATACAAGAACTAATTGAAAAAGGTTTCATTCGTGAATCTCTTAGCCCTTGTGTCGTTCTGGTTATCCTTGTCCATAAGCAAGATGATACTTCTCGTATGCGCATGGATTGTCGTCCTATCAATCCTATCACCGCTAGATACAGACATCTCATTCCTAGACTAGATGACATGCTTGATGAATTGAGTGGTGCTACTATATTTTCGAAAATTGATCTTAAAAGTGGATACCACCAAAATCGCATGAGTATAGGTGATGAATGGAAAGCAGCTTTGAAAACAAAACTTGGTTTGTATGAATGGCTTGTCATGCCCTTTGGTCTTTAGAATGCCCCTTCCACTTTTATGCGTCTTATGAATGAATTATTGCGTCCTTTCATTGGAAAATTTGTCGTGGTTTACTTTGATGACATCCTAATTTATAGCAAATCTTTGGAGGATCACCTTGATCATATCTCAAGTATTGTTGGCTCTTCGCAAAGCAATTTTTTTGCCAATATTTCCAAATGCAATTTTTGCACCAACAAGCTTGTTTTATTGGGATTTGTGATTTCTTGAAATGGAATTGAAGTCGACAACAAGAAAGTCGAGGCAATTAGAAATTGTCTAAACCATTCTTCCGTGGGTGAGATAAGGCGCTTTCATGGCCTTGCCGGTTTCTATAGCCGTTTCATGAAGGATTTTTCAACAATTGCTTGCCCTTTGAATGAACTTACAAAGAAAAATGTACCTTTTGTTTGGGGCAATGCGCAACAAAAAGCTTTTGACACCCTCAAGAAATGCTTAACCGAAGCTCCTTTTCTTGTCTTGCCGGATTTTGAGAAAACCTTTGAGATTGAATGCACTTCTAGTGGAATAGGCATTGGTGGCGTTCTTATGCAAAATGGACGCCCTGTTGCTTATCATAGTGTGAAATTAGATGGTGCTAGACTCAATTACCCAATATATGATCAGGAACTATTTTCTTCGGTTAGAGTCTTAGAAGTTTGGAAACACTACCTTTGGCCTAAAGAATTTGTCATTCATTCCTATCATGAAGCCTTGAAATATTTGAAAAGTCAAGCTAATTTTAACAAGAGACATGCTAAATGGGTAGAATTCATAGAATCTTTTCCTTATGTCATTAAGTACAAGAAAGGTAAAGAGAATGTTGTAGCGGATGCGTTGTCCAGAAAAGAGTGTCTTCTTACCCGCCTTGACATCAATGTGATTGGTTTGGATGAGATCAAAGACTTATTCTCATCGGATGTTTTCTTTTGACCCATTTTTGAGAAATGCTTGCCCAATCGAGGTTTTGATGACTACTATCTTCACAAAGGTTTCTTGTTTAAGGCTAACAAATTGTGTATTCCAGAGTCCTCTCTTCGTTTGTTATTATTGTAGGAATCACATGAAGGAGGTATCATGGTACACTTTGGCCAGGAAAAGACCTATACCATGCTCTCCAACCACTACTATTGGCCCAAGATGAGGCATCAAGTTGAAAGACTCGTCAAGCGATGTCCTACATGTCTCAAAGCTAAGTATACTTCCAACCCTCATGGTATTTACTTGCCATTACCTATTCCACATGAACCTTGGAGTGACATTAGAATGGACTTTGTGTTAGGACTCCCACGCACTAAAACAAACATGGACTCAATCTTTGTCGTTGTTGATCATTTCTCTAAGATGGCACATTTTATTCCATGCAATCGAACAGACAATGCTTCACATGTTGCCACGTTGTTTTTCAGGGAAATTGCGCGTCTTCATGGTGTGCCCACGTCAATTGTGTCGGATCGAGATGTCAATTTCACATCATACTTTTGGAAGACTTTGACGGCCAAGCTCAGCTTCAAGATACTATTCTCCACCGCCTACCACCCACAAACGGATGGCCAAACCGAAGTGGTGAATCTCACGCTCTCTTCACTCCTACGGGAATTGATTAAGCCCAACCTCAAGATTTGGGAGGAATGCATCCCACATGCCGAGTTCGCCTACAACCGCGCCCTACACTAAGCTACCAAGCGAAGCCCCTTCGAGATTGTCTACGGCTTCAACCCCAACAACGCTCTCGACATCCTACCATTGCCTCTACGCGAGAAAGCGAACATGGACATCGACAAGCGCACCGACTACATCAAGAAGCTCCATGAATCCACAAGAGATACACTTGAGAAGCATTCCAAGCATCGCGCATCTATCATGAACAATAACAAGAAGGCCATGGTGTTCCAATAAGGTGACCTCGTTTGGCTACACTTGCGTAAGGACCGCTTCCCACAAGAGCGCAACTCCAAGCTCAAGCCAAGAGGCGACGGCCCTTTCAAAATCATCAAGCGCATCAGCAACAAATGTACAAGCTCGACTTACCACAATCCAAGCACCTCGTCCACAACTCCTTAAACGTCAAGGATCTCTCTCCCTTCCATGGGTACCCAAATGATGAGGAAGATCACGAGTCGAGGTCGACTCTTTTTTAGGGGGGGGGGGGAGAGATGATGCATCACACCCTATTCCACCAATCCCATCACCAAGTGGACCAATGACAAGATCACGAACTAGGGCGATACATGATAAGGTGAACTCAATCCTCTCCCTCTACGCCTTCGATGACTTGGTGAATGGTGCGCTACCTCATGGATCCACCCTTTGCGTGCTCAGGTTGGACCCCACCAAGGACCCCCCAAGATCATGCCGAGAATAACCAAGACGGTGGCAAAAAGGATGGGAAAGGAGACCGAAGAGAACCAACGCAAGAAGAAGGAGGAAAGAAGCCCGAGGTGGCGGAGCCTCCGGTGAAACCACCGGAGCTTCCGGTGCCGCCTCCGCCAAAAACCCCTTCTGTGTGCACATAGCGGAGCCTGCACCGGAACCTGCACCGAAACCTCCGGTGGCCCGTACCAGGAGGAGGAGCTTACGGTGCTACCTCCGCCAAAAACCCTTTCGGTGTGCACGTAGCGGAGCCACCACCAGGACCTCCGGTGGGACCACTAGTACCTCCGTTAAAACCACCGGTGCCTCCGTTCGAGCGCGGCCTGCGAGCCAACTTTCGTGCCTTGACCCATGTATCTCCTCCTCCCACCTGCCCCCTTGGCACTAGGCTATAAGTAGACTCCCCTATCTCAGATCTAGGGTTAGAGATGAATTAGAACTTCGAGCTTTTCTCTTGTATCCCTCTTGTGAGGTGACTTCTCTTCTGAGGCTACTTCTATGATGTGCATCTAGGACCGTATCAAGATTCACCTAAATTACCTATCCTTTCCCCTTAAGATTCAGTTAGGGATTTCCCAATCTTCCTCAACTAACCCTTGAGGTTCTATTGGCGTGGTCGACCGACCACGGGTGTGAAGCGGTTTCCGGTAAGGTGAGTTTAATTGGATCGATCGTCCCGTAGGCGGCCCTCGGGGTTTAGTTGACGGGAGATTTGGGGTTCTTCGGTTCTTACTAGTTATCTCCCCTCGATTTCCCACGTTTCCTCCCTTGATTTCACCCGATTTCCCCCTCGTTCTCCTCTTGTTCATCATTCGTTCTTCGTGTTCTTGGTCGATTCGTGAAGATCGGGCCACCCTAGAGGTTTACCCTCCATATCACATATTATGTAGGGATCCCTATTATGTATCGTACTATCATGTGTATCATATGTACTGTGTAGTATATCATGTGTTCCCCGTACTATGTACCATACTATGTAGGGATCTAAGAATCCCATATCTAAGTTATTTATCGTTGGTGTGTGATGAGTTCTTTTTTATCTGTATTCATCTTATTCCCAAGTGGTTTGTCCCAGGTTTAGGCCTTTTAGAGTAGACGCTAGGATTAAAATTCGGCCAGTTACAATTGTTTTCAGTTTGAGTCCCAGGCGCTAAGATCTTTTATTTCCTATGCATGTCTACAAGAGGCTAGCGTTGTACACGACGAAGCAAATTTATGAACTAGTAGTTACACTAGTTTGTGAAAAAGAGAAGAACCCAAACTAAAAAGTAAGCTAGAAAAATTTATGAACTAGTTATGTGTATGCTGAGATAAGGACAGAAAATCAAAACATATTTCTGAACTAAATAAGGTTAGATATCAAACTAGTCGAAAAATAACTCATTTTTTGCACGTGAATGACAACTAACTTGTGGAAAAAAGGAAAATATAATTATTTCCCTTCTTTTTTTGGCATTCTTAAACCTATTTGCATTTTGTGAACACTTTGTATTTACTATCACCTCCAGCAATTAGAATAGGGTGGGCAATCAAATCTCAAATAAATGAAATCTCTTTGAATCGTTAAAAGAAAAAAAATCAGAGCATCGCGTGTTTGTGGATTTTCCCTAGAACTCGATGTAACCAAACTGAAGCTAAACTGAACTGAAGAGAGTGTTCCTCTGAAGAAGAGATGATCTCGAGGTATTTGTGCTGCGTAAGTAGTGCTAATTGTCATCTTGTCAACTAAAAAACTAGGTAAAAAACTAACTTAGATGACCTCGAGAGATGCGCATTGAAATCCATCGCATTAAGGTTTCATGACATCGAATTAATAGACAGTTAAAAGTACACAACAAATCTAACGAGGGTTGACCAGAAGGTAAACAAATCCTACAACAACGATGCAAAAATAAAAGCCTAAAGCTATCATATTTTCTTGCTGCATCACTTGAATCATCTGCTTCAAGTTCTTGTTCATCTTCTTCAATTCACCCTATGGATCTGCATCCCCCACTGTCAGAGCACCCTTCAACTCTGCATTCCCCATGTTCTCCATAGATGGAGGAAGATTGAGCTTGAGGGTTGGAGCCCCCTTTAAATCAATCAAGCCCTCCCTTTGAATCCTCTCCACATACTCATCCATCCACTCGAAATGATTGAATTTTTTCACGATCTGAAAATGAAATAATGAAGGATAAATCCCAACTCCGTGGATGCAAGAAGGGAACCCAGATCTGGAAACGAAAAATTCAGAGCTAAAGGATGCAAGAGGAACCAAGATCTACCTGCTCCTCCGTCCTGCTCTCACATCTGACGAACTCACGCCCAAAGTTGCCATTTTTTCTCCTCTTTCGAAGTCCACCACTTCAGTGGCGTGGTGCATGGGCAGTCCGGACACCGCTGCATCGGCACTGAAGCATACACAGGCCACGAGGGGCGGGAGGATTAAGTGGAGGTCGACATTTCACCGAAGAGGAAGAAGAACCGCTCTATCGCCGAGATCCAAAGGGGAGGCGAGCACGGGCTGTTGTGTGACTGTGTCGATGGGTGGAGGAGGGAACGAGCTGCTGTGTGACTGTGTTGATGTGTCAGTGGAATACAACGGCGCGGCCAATCAGGATTTAGAACCGGCCTCCCGCGGATCGCCCTCCCTTCTCGAAGACTGAACTCTGATCTCAACCGTCGACACCATCCAACAGCGCGGAGACGGCGCGCGGGCCTGTCCCCAGAATTCCTTCTAGAAGGTCAGATCTTACGGCTGGAATTAGCGGTAGGGTATGATCGGATGGCTGACGTTTGGCGCTAGAGTTTTGGGGTTACGAAGTTATCGGGGTTTTGGGGTTATTAGGGTATGACAAAACTTCAAGTGACCATAACTAATTCAAAAAAATAAACAAAATGGAAACGAAGCGTAGTTTGTCAGCTTATAAGATATAGTTACTAGAAAAAAAATATAAGCATGCAGTAGGAACATTTTCAAGAAAAATCATTTTCACAAGCGAGCCATCAAAATCAGGTTAAAATGACCATAACTAATTCAAAAAAAATAAAAAATGCGCGATAAGTTCACATAGCCGTCATATGTGACATGGTTATGAGAAAAAAAAACTCGGTGTCAAGAAATTTTCATGAAAAAGGCTTCTCACAAATGAACAATCGTGTATAGACTTGTTCAGAGTTCGAGGGAGAGTAAAGGAGGGTTTTGATTTTGAAAAAAATCAAAAAAATCACCAAAGCTTCCTTGTGGAGTGAACAAGACATTTCTGAATTTATTTTACATTTTCATATCTCAAACATGTGTTTTTGTGGTTTTCAATTAGAAGCAATTTTTTCAATAAATAAATAAATAATATGGAAATTAATTCAATAAATAGTGAGACTTCGATTGGACACTATTTAGATGGAATAGGTGTCACCTAAATAATATTGGCTCATTTAGAGAAGGTCGAAAAAAAACTTGATTACAAATGGGGCTGTTTACCCTAGATTCAGAGCTCATTTGTAGCACATTTCTCCTTCGGATTGATCACCTTCAAATATTGGGGTTCAAATATTGGTGAAAGTTCAAATTTAGCTCAAACAAGTACCGAAGAGCAAAAGACTTGAAATTTTTGTATAACTTCAACTTTGGCTCAAATTATAATTCTGTTCTTAATTCAAATATTGCTTCAAATTCAACCTTTGTTTCAAATATGCATTCTGCCTCACATATGATACCAAAGCACAAACAATATTATTAAGACTTATAAGTAATCACAAGATGTCAAGTTGAAAACACAAATACCTAACTACAAATCCATCAAATTCAAATTCATAGTTCAAATTCAAATTCATACTTAAAATTCAAATCTTTGACCTGCTCCTTGTGTGAGGAGATGGCTTCACCGTCTTGCTATGGGTTTCCCTAGATGGAGTACTCTTTGGAATTATCTTGTTCCTTCTCATCTTCCCGTGGGGTTGTGGCCGTGGAGGTGGTGACAGAGTAATTCCACTCGGCGAGCACTTGACGACAAGTTGACGGTCATCTATGTGTTCAGTAATCCTTAAAGGAACAACTGGTACAATTACTCTGTCCTCTTCTTCTCTTATAGCTTCAAAACCAACAAGAGCCATGGATTCAAATTCTAAGCCATACGTTGATGAACAAACTTCATTTTCTTGGGCTCTATCATCTTCTTCTCTACACCTTCTGTTCCCTCTGCTTCCATTTATCCTAGTGCCGAGAAATAAAATTATAAGACATATGGAGAAAAGAGAACAAAATGCATAAAAAAGGGAATGCACACACATACCAAGGTGTTGCTTCAACGAGGAGTGCATCTTCAGACTCAATTGCTGCTGCATGGTCCCCTCCATCTTCAATCTCCATTGCTGATGCATTCTCCTCTGCATTTTTTGTTGTCCATTGGTCCTCTTCTCCAAATGATGCATCCACTAGATTGGAACAAAGCCTAGCAATGTGCCCCAGAATTCCACATTTTCTGCACGCCCTCTTTTTTGGTACACGGCCCTCTTCACCTGCTCTGTACCTGTTTTTTCTTGGTCTTCCTGGTGGTCTAGTCAGTAAAGGAGAGTGGAGTTTGAACCCTGGATCTACTATGTTCCATTGGTCTTTTGCCACGAGTGCAGGCACATTGTGAGCATAAGAATCCTTAAATTTAGCAACAGAGAAATACTCAGATCAATACTGATCAACTTCACCATCTTCTCCCCCAATCAGAGTCATCAGATGTAGAGCATGTATGCATGTCTTTCCACGAATCTGCCATTGCCTACATCTGCATTCCCTAGTGGCTAGGTTCACTGGATACCTCCATTCCCTATTTTTACTGTCAGTGTATGCTACCTCAGCCTCATATGTCGACGATCGAATGCATCTCATCTTCAGTCCTCTTGCCTTGTGATGCAATGCCTTAATCAGTGATGGGAGTATAACATGGCCAACATATTGTGTTTCAGCAATTTTTTGCGAAGAGCCATGTTTATCATGATCATCTGCCTCATCTTGTCAAATGCTTGCCAAACCAAATAACCCTTCACTGACTTGAACTTTGCATTGAAGCATTCTGTAAGATTATTGGTCACATAGTCTTCTTTGCATATGGCGTTGAATTTGCTTCTTGACCACACCTTTCCATGATGTGCATCCATATACTCCTTCACCTCTGGATGCTTCTGCGCATACAACACTCTCAAGTGGTGCTCATGCTTCCTTTCGCTGCATGTGTATGATGCTGGCCATAAGTTCTCAGCAAAAACTTTTCCTTTGAACTTCTTTTTAAAATTTTGCGCTAGGTGTCGCATACATTCCCTATGCTCCACTCCAGGGAATACAATTTCTACTGCGCTCTCTAGACCTTTGCAAGCATCTGTATGTATAGCTAAACCTGGTGGTGTGCCTATAATGTTGCACAACTGCTGCAGAAAACATACCCAACTTTCCTTGGACTCTGCCTCCAAAACACAAATGTAACTGGGAATAGCCAGTTGTGCCCATCAACTGCAGAAGCTGCTACTAGCTAGCCTCTCCATCTTCCAGTAAAATGGGTAGCATTTATAGCCAACTAAGGCCAGCATCCATCAAGAAACCCCTTCCAACAAGCCTTGAAACATACAAAAGCCCTTCTGAAGCACTCCTTCTCAAATGACTTCCCTTTTATTTTGAATGGAACTGTATGCTTGTCAATTTCTACAACACTACCTAGACTAGCCATCTCCCCTTCAGCTTTGAAGGTGTAAAGCAACTGAAAAATTTCATTCCATTGGCCATTAATCCTGTCAAGAGCCATTTCTTTAGCGTTGAAAATCCTCATGTAAGGAATTACATTCTTATAATTCTCAAAAAGCATCCCTTGGAGTGCTGTTGGACCAAGACCAGGTTTTTCCCTTAGCCAATCCAATATTGCATCTGCCACCCATCGAGTTTTGCTAGTTTGGATTTTTTTTCCTTCCCCCTCCCCCTCCAGGTGGACATGTGTGCTTATGTGGGTTTTTCTTTATTTGAAACAAAATAAAGGGTAAAAAGTAAGGGATAAGAAACATTACTCAATGATATGAAATAAAATAATCAATCAGCTTGGAGTACCTGAATCAGTTTGCTCTTTAGCATACGGAATGCATGCAACCTCCACATACACCTATCATATGGACAATAAACTGTGAACCTTATTGGCTCACTCCTTTTAATATTATAGGAATTTTTAGTAAGAATGCAATATGTAGTTACTGCATTCCGACAGTCCACCATCGATTGGAATATGGTGCCTTCAGTAATCCTAGGATTCTCCCTATTCCACTCAATTGTTGGCACGTCGTCACTATCGTATTCATCCAAAATTAAGTTGTCATTGTTCTCCGCATCCTCTTCATCGTCAGTGTCATCAAACCTAGCTCGGCTCATGGGCTCCTCCGGATATTCATCATCCAATGCTTGCTGACTGGCTCTATCTACCAGTTCAGGGTACATAATCTCGTCTTCATCATTATTTTGAGGCACTTGCTTGTCAGGTTTTGCATCTTCTTCTACAACGACCATAGCAGGTATAGGAGAAGTAGCACTACCAACAACAGATTCAGCAGTAGACATGTTGTGGCTCCACAAACCAATCGCTTTATTTTGTATCGACCTACAAGTAGTCCCGGGGTACTGGCTATTAGCAGAGACAGACGATTGACGAATACCCTTCCTCTTGACTGGTTCTGCATGTGGCTGAAGCACGTCGATATGAAGTTTACCGAAACGGCTACTAGCATTCAGAGTAAAAAACAACCTGAGATGCTCGTCGCAAGTTAGTGGAGAAATCTTTGCTTGGTACTGCTGAAGTAACTCAATTCAACAGCATCGGCATCGCTCCATGGATAGGCTGAACGGAGGGTAGTGAGAAAATCTCTGGAGCAAATGTTTGTTTCTATCACAACCGGATAGAAAAACGAATGAAAAAAATGCGGTTTAGTACCACGCAACACACTAGTTTCCATTCTAACCGCCAGCCGGAAAGCCAGCGCAGGATCAATCCTATTTAGTTCAAACATACGGCTGCAGTTAGGCACGGGACAAAGGAGAGAAATTGGAACTATTCAAGCTAATAAATGTCAAATACGACCTTACTTACAAGCTAGAACACCAATTCAAAGGGAAACGTCGCTTACCCGGGTCTAATCCATGAAGTATCTGCCGTTGATTCGACCCAATCCTCTCCATGGCTGAGGGCATTATGGGGGTCCTGGATCAACATGGCTTCAGAGATGGTGAGGTGGGGTAGATGTGCCGGAGAACGCGGCGGAGGGGATGGGGGCGGCGGCGAACGCGACACAAAGGCGGCGGAGAGGGCGAGGTTGCGCGATGCGGAGGTGTCGATCTGTTTCAGCATCAGACAACCTCGCTTACATGTCTCCTTGCGGTCCCACTAGTCACGCAACGGTCAAAAGAGGACCCAGCCCCACTCGTCAGCACGAACTCATCAGTTGATGGTCAATGCATTGACTAGACGGCAAACGACAGTTTTCAACTTCTGCGAGAGTTTCAGCTAAGATAGTGGGGAAAAGTGAGCAAAAGTTTAGAGCGTGGGGAAGAACGAGCGAGACTAAGGAATCATGGGCACATAATTAAATATCCCTAAATATAATTTAAATAATGTGTAAATACATTTAATTATGAATTAAATATATTCACATATTTTTTATTTGATTTGATATTAAAAAGAAGTATTTATTAAAAATATATATTTATTTGAATATATTAATCAATTTAATATTAAATTAATAAAATAAGAAAAAAGGGGGGAAAGGCTCGGGTGAGGGAACAAGGCTCCCATGGGCCCTAGGTCACGTACAGAGCATGGAGTGGTGCGGCCCCATTTTGCCTCCTATATAAGATGGGGCATAGTGCCTCCTTTTGACACACAAATTTTGGGCAAAATATAAATTGCACAAAATAACTTTCTCTCTCCTGCACTGCGTGGCCCCAAAGTTTGGGCTGTGCGCAGGAGATTTCTCCCTACTCCGGTACGCCGTCGTGCCGGGGAAACTCTGATCAGGTAGATCTAATTTTGGCAACCTCTGATGAGTCAGGGATGTGGAACTCTCGTCATACACCGTCCGTGTGCGATACCTATGAGGCGCAACACTTGGAGCGCTACACTTCATCGTTGGACCGGAAGGATGCCCGAAATTCGTCAAGTTCGACACGACCTTGACGTCGGCTACGACGTCTTTATCAACAACTCCTGTGCGGGGGTGTAATCCCCGCGTATCGATCTATAAGGGTATGTCACCAGAAGCTCGCTTTAACCGTTACTGCATTACTAATAGATAGATCCTGGCTAAGTTTTGGTGTCCGTTAGTAGTAATTTTTTTTTGAAATTCTGCCGTGAAACCCTTAAGAGCCTCAGTGAGGTCAAGATCGGCGAGGACAGAACGGACCTCGCCCAGATGTGTAGCCGACTGGCATCGCTAATCGGAAAGGGCATGATGGCGAGGGATCTTTCTCTCTGCTGGCTGGCTAATCGGGTGTGGCTGTTGCAGGCGCGGTCGCACAAGATGTGCCAGCTCTCTAGCCGCTTCGAACTGACCCGTCTTTCCATCCGCTCCCTCAATACGGATTGTCTGAGCGAGTGGCTCTGGATGGTTATGAAGGAAAAGGTTGTCCCCGGATAGGCTTGGAGACGGGAGCCATACAGCCGGACGAGGCTGCCTCCTCGGGTAAGTCTTTTGCACTCTTCTCCTTGCGTCCTGTTCATTTTTTCAGAGAGCTTAGGCCGACTGGCGCCTTGCGCAGTTGTTGGAGGCGCGGGGCATCGTGGACGGCCCGGATGGGACCGTATTTGAGCCGGATGTGCCACGCCAGCCCAGGCGGCAGACGGACGACAAGGCCACGGCCGCAGGCGGAGGTGACCAGGCGGTTGCGGACGCGGACCCCCAGGCGGATGACGAGGATCAGGAGCAGGAGGGCGGCAATGATGCCTCCTGCGGCGGACCTCTCAACTCGGGTAATCCAGAAGACAGGGGAAAACTGTCCCCTGCTCGTGAAGTCGTCTTGATAGAATCTGACGAGCCGTCGTCCGTAGGATCCACATCGGACCCTCCCCTTAGGCGAACTGAACCCTCGGAGCCGGAGGAGGGGGATGTCACCATCGAAGTGGGTTCATCCAACAATAGCGCCTCCGTCCATTGATGGGTAAGTGCTCCTCTCCATGCTTTTTCCCGGCTGGGGTTTTGCTTCTTATTCCCTTTTTTCTGTTCACCGCCTGCGCAGCTCACCCAAGATATTGAGGCAGGCGGGATTTCAAACCCTGGCTCCCCCTTTGGAGCCACCGCCGGTTGTCAAGGACGCGAGCGACACCGAGGAGGTTGCAGTCCATGTGGCCAAGATGGGTGCTCCCGATGCTGCCCACGTGGTGTTGGAGGAGACGCGGGTGATACATCATAAACATATCCTTAATTTCTGATGTTCCATGTTGTTTTGATGCCCTATGCTACATGTTTCCTTTACACTTTATGCCTTTTTTTTATCGATTTCCCGGGACTAACCTATTGACAAGATGCCACAGAGCTAGTTCATGTTTTCTGATGTTTTAGTTTTAGAAAAGTTCTTCTTAAAATATTCTCGGAATTAGACGATTCGAAGCCCAGAAGTCGTAGAAAGTTGTCACGCACATGGAGTCCGAAGGAGACCCGGAGGGGGGCCCCAGGGGCCCCACACAATAGGGCGGCGCGCCCCTGGCCGCGCCATGGGGTTGTGTTGGTCCCCTGGCCGCCCACCGGCGTGGCCCTCTCGACTATTTAGTCTCCTCGAAGGGTTAACCCTAAATACCCGAGCCTTTTCCATGAAAAACATCCGCAGCCGTCGTCATCATCAGCCCTAGTTCGGGAGGATTCTGGAGCTCTCCTTGGCACCCTGCCGGGAGGGGGAATCATCACCGGAGGGCTCTACACCACCATGCCCGCCTTCGGAATGATGTGTGAGTAGTTCACCCTTGGACTATGGGTCCATAGCAGTAGCTAGATGGTTGTTCTCTCCTCTTTATTCCTCATGTTTAGATCTTTTGAGCTTCCCTAAATGATCAAGATCATCTTATTGTAATGCCTCATGTTGTGTTTGTTGGGATCCGATGAATATTGAATGCTATGTCTCTTGATTAGCAACCTATCATGTTCCTTTCATGTGTATGATATTTATGATCTTGCATGTTCTCCGTTGTTAGTAGATGCTCTGGCCAAGTAGATTCTAGTGACTCCAAGAGGGAGTATTTATGCTCGATAGTGGGTTCATGCCTCCTTTTCATCTTTGCTCGGGTGACAGAAACGTGACGAATGGAGGATGTGTTGTTGCCATTAGGGAGAAAACAACGATATTTACATTGTTTACATTACACACTTTTCTTACTACGATTATCTGTTGCTTGCAACTTAATACCCAAGGTTTGCTCGGATGACATTCTGAGGGTGGATTTTTAGTCATAGACGCAGTTGGATGGCGGTTTATGTATCTTGTTGTAATGCTCGCATGAATCACATAGTAATCATCATTTCATGGATATGCACTATGGTGCAGCCTTTATATGTGTCAATTGCCCAACTGTAATTTGTTTACCACACATGCTATCTATCTGTCTTGGGAGAGACACTTCTAGTGAACTGTGGACCCCGATCCTTTTTCCTCATACCGATAATACAACCACTTCAATCTTTGTTTTCGTACTGCTGCTATTGTTTTACTACTGCCATCACTGTTCTCCTTCATCTACTGCAAACAAATATTATTTTTCACACTGTATGTTTAACCTCTTTGTGTTCAGCAAAACTGGTGAGATTGACAACCTCACTCATTCGTTAGGGCAAAGTGATTTGACTGTGCTGTGTAGGTTCCATGTTGTTTCTGAACTGGTAGTCCGCCCTGCCACCTCAGCTGCATCAACCTTCGGAAGTGATTTCTTTCTCCCACTGGTTGATTCAACCTTGGTTTCTTTCTGAGGGAAACTTACTACTGTTCTCTTCATACCTTCCTCTTGGGGTCTCCCAACGAACGTGTGTTGCACGCGCATCAAGCTATTTTTCTGGCGCCGTTGCTGGGGAGGAAGAGGATTTCTGCAAGGGGAGTCTCTCACTTCCAATCTATTTATTTTGTTTTTGTTTTGCTTAGTTTATTTTATTTTGCCTTGTTTGCTTCTCTTTATCAAAAACACACACAAAATTTAGTTCTTATTCTAGTTGTCTTTTTATCCTGTTTTCA
This sequence comes from Alopecurus myosuroides, assembly GCA_028641055.1. NCBI lineage: Eukaryota > Viridiplantae > Streptophyta > Magnoliopsida > Poales > Poaceae > Alopecurus > Alopecurus myosuroides. Next base: position 480,274,849 of record CM054057.1, read on the forward strand.
ATCTTGCTAAAATGAGTACCCCTGAGAAAACTAAGTTGTGTGACTTCACTAGCACAAACAACAATGATTTTATTAGTACACCTATTGCTCCACCTGCTCCTACTGCTGATTTTTATGACATAAAGCTTGCCCTTTTAAATCTTGTTATGAGAGAGCAATTTTCTGGTGTTAGTACTGATGATGCTGTTGCCCATCTTAATAATTTTGTTGAACTATGTGAGATGCAAAAATATAAAGATATAGATGGAGATAATATTAAACTGAAATTGTTTCCTTTCTCTTTGAGAGGAAGAGCTAAACAATGGTTGCTATCTTTGCCTAGAAATAATATTGACTCTTGGACTGAATGTAAAGATGCTTTCATTGGAAAATATTATCCTCCTGCTAAGATTATATCTTTAAGAAGTAGCATTATGAATTTTAAGAAACTTGATAATGAGCATGTTGCTAAAGCTTGGTAAAGAATGAAATCTTTAGTAAAGAATTGTCCCAGTCATGCACATACTACTTGGATGAGCATCCAAACCTTTTATGCAGGTCTTAATTTTTCTTCAAGAAACCTTCTGGATTCAGCTAGTGGAGTAACCTCTATGTCAGTGACTTTGGGGGCAGCAACAAAGCTTCTTGATTATAAGATAGTAAATTATTCTAAATGACACGCTGAGAGAGCTCCAACAGGTAAGAAGGTAAATTATGTTGAAGAGACCTCCTCTTTGAGTGATAGACTTGATGCTATTATGTCAATGCTTGTGAATGGACATGCTACTATTGATCCAAGCAATGTTCATTTAGCCTCTTTAGTTGCTCATGAAGAGCATGTTGATGTGAACTTCATTAAAAATAATAATTTCAACAACAATGCTTATAGGAATAATTTTGGTAGCAACAATTATAGGCCATATCCTGTTAATAGTGGTAATAATTATTCTCATGATAGAACTGGAATGTCTAATGAAACAATTTCAGAAGTTGAAAGAGCCACTAAAGAGTTTATGCAAAAGAAATATGAGCAAAATAAACTATTTACTAAGACCATGGAGGAACAATCTATTATGCTAAAAAATATCAGTTATCAACTTGAGAATTTAAATAGGGAAATTTCTAGTTTGCAAGTTAAAATTGCTCGTGCTGAAACTTCAATTTCGTCCATGTCTGAAGCACAATCTTCTTTAATCAATAGAATGACTAGTAATAATAAAATTATAGATGAAAATCTTTTTTCTACTACAAATGCCATCCAAATTCGAATTGATGACAATGTTAGGATGTTAGCAAAATTGCATGCTAGATGGGAAAGAGAAGATGAAATAGATAGAAAGAATAATATTGCTATTGTTTGCACCATTACCACCACTAGTAAAACTGAAGCTTCTCATGCTAGAAAACCTTCTACTATCAATGGTAAATTAATTTGTGTTGGCAATACTCGCACTTCTGTTGTTAAACGTTCAAAATTGTCTGAAACTACTAAAACTGTTCCTGATAAAAGTGCTGAATGTTTTAGAAACATGGGAGACAATGGTCCCATTACCTTTGATAAAAATGATCTTGACTTTGATGATTGCAACATATCTGAAGTAATTAAGTTCCTACAAAATCTTGCTAGTTGTCCTAATGCTAGTACTATGAATATGGCTTTCACAAAACATATTACAAATGCTCTCATACAAATTAGAGAGGATGAATTAAGATGTGAAGCCTCTATCCCTAGGAAGTTATATGATGGTTGGGAACCCATCATTAAAATGAAGGTGAATGATTTTGATTGTAATGCTCTATGTGATCTTGGTGCTAGTATCTCTGTTATGCCTAAGAAACTTTATGATATGCTTGATTTGCCACCTTTGGAGCACTGTTATTTGGATATTCGTCTTATTGATAATGTTAGAAAGAAACCTTTGGGGGATAGTTGATGATGTTCTTATTATGGTTAATAATAACCTTGTCCCCGTTGATTTTTTTGTTATGAATATTGAATGCAATGCTTCTTGTCCAATTGTTTTAGGAAGACCTTTTCTTAGAATTGTTGGTGATGTTATTGATATGAAAGAGGGGATTATTAAATATACATTCCCACTCAAGAAATTTATGGAACACTTTCCTAGGAAGAGAATGAAGTTTACTTTTGATTCTATTGTTCAAACAAATTACAATTTGGATGCTTCTTCACTTGAAAACACTTGATTCCATTTTTCTGGGCCTAGGTAAAAGGAGTTAAAGAAAAGCACTTCTTGGGAGATAACCCATGGTTTTATTTTTTGCTTTATTTTTTCTCTGTTTTCTTTGAGTCAAGGTGTTGTATACTTCTATAGAAACTCCTTTGTATCTTTATTTTCATGTATTAGTTGTGCCAAGTAAAGTTTCTAGCGAAAGTTGGAGATGGTTTTGGATTTCTGCGCAGGAAACAGATTTCTACTGTCCACTGTAAAAAAATCATATAGTTCACGGAAAGATCAAAATGACCTGAAATTTTTTGTGCTTATTACTCAGCTAATTCTGAAACTTTTTTGTTCTTTACGTTTTTCGATCTGTGCAACTTAAGTGCCTCGAAAAATTCGTCTTTACAGATTGTTATGGTTTTGACAGATTCTGCCTTTTTTACTTGCATTCTCTCTTTTACTATGTCGAGTGGATTTCTTTGCTCCACAAAACATCAGTGGTTGTAGCTAATGTTTAAAAGTATCAATAATGCTTGTGTCCTTGCAGAACATGTGAATTTTTAATTGTGCACTAACCCTCTAATGCGAATTACATTGAGTGTGGTGTGAAGGAAGTTTTCAAGGGTCAAGAGAAGAGGGTGATATAATGTGATGAAGAAGCGTGTAAGGTCAAAGCTTGGGGATGCCCCCGTGGTTCATCCCAGCAAATTCTAAGAAGACTCAAGTGTCTAAGCTTGGGGATGCCCAAGGCATTCCCTTCTTCATCAACAATTTATCAGGTCACTTCTAGTGAAACTATATTTTTATTCGGTCACATCATATGAATTTTACTTGGAGCGTCTGTTCGTTTTTTCTTTTGTTCTATTTTGTTTTGCTTGCTGCAATAATATTGTTGGAACCTATCATTCTTTTTATGGGGGAGAGACATGCTTCGTGTTTTCATATGAATACTCGTTATGCTCGTATTCTTAGTTTTTCTTCTAGTTGCTGCAAAAACCCTTTTAGCTCCCTTTTTCATGCATCTCTTATTAAGAGCAGTTAGTTTTAGTAGAGTTGTGTTATTACTCTCTTGTTTCATTTATATATCTCTTTGATAGTTTTTGTTTAGTATAAAATGTTTGTTTTGGAAAGCAGTAGTACATTTTTCGTGCTTATAACGGTGCAAATAGAAGCTTGTATAGACTGTCGCTAGAACTTTTCATGTCATGCTAGATGTTATTTTAATTCTATGCTTAGTAGTTATTATTGTAGCATGACTTGTCTCAAATAGCTGAGAGTGCTTAATGTGCCATTGAAAGAATCATGAGTTGTTGTCATATTGAAGCATAAATTTGTGGTGTTCTCCTTTGAATGCTTTATTTGGTTGACTTGGCGCATGCTTACACCATGTTTATGACTACAAACCAGTCACTTATAGCCTCTATGATCATTTAGTTTTTGAACTTGTAATACCCTTTATGCTTTGATTAATAATATTTTTGTCGGTATGCATGATTATGACCATTATTGCTCTCTTGATTTGTTGCTCCCAGTCTTTTGCTAGCCTCCACCTGTATTGAGTATGAGCTCTACTCGTGCATCCAAATCCAAAAATTCAAAGTTTGCCAAATGTGTCCACCATACCTACCTACATGTGGTATTTAACCGCCACTCCAAGTAAATTTCCAATGTGCTACCTTTAAAACTTTCAAAATTATTCCTTTTTTGTGCTCCTGTTTCAGCTCATGAGGACGTAAATAGAGAATCTTTATCTCACTTGTTGATTGGACTTTACACACATGTACTAGTGGTTTCATCTGCTTATCCAAATGATAGAAGAGCTGGCAGCGGGGTGCCCAGCCCCAAAATTGGTTACTATAAAATTCTCTTCACTATTTTGCCCCTGATTTATCAGTCAAAGCATAATTGTGTAAACAAAAGAGAAACAGGGGTGACCTTGTGACCCAAGTTGCGTCCTTCAATGGGAGCCTCTCTTGTGAAGTCTAGTTGGCTTGTGACATACTGTATTTTCTGTTTACCATTCATTGACATAAGGATACACCTCTCTAAAAAATGTTTTCAATACCTCTTTTTAATGAAATAAAAATCTCTAGCACATGAATTAATCCTTGTTTTTCTCTACGAAGAGCCTTTATTTTACTTTTATGTTGAGTCTCCATCTTCTAACTTTTTGCACAGTTGAAAGAGCATAGTTGCCATTCTGAGTTTAATGTGCATTTGTCCCAGAAATATTATTAATTGATTCATGTTGTGTTATTATTTGCTCTCAAATTATTTGTTCTAGTCATCCACTTGAACTTTGAAGGTGTCCTGGCATTTATGTTTGCCCCACTCTTAAGGACAAGCGAAATATCACTTTGCTATGTTTTCTCTATGCTCGAAACAAACGTATAATTTTGAGTGCATTATTATTCATGATCTTTTATTTGTGTTACTTTTCATCATGCAAGGTGATTGTTAAGTTTTATTGTTAAAATTATACCTATCATGCTTGTGTTTAAAGTATTATGATCTCAGCTATACTTATGCTTTTACAATTTAGATGATCAAGTTTATGTTGGTAGCATGTCACCTCAGGAATTATTTGTTTTTATCGTTTACCTACTCGAGGACGAGTAGGAACTAAGCTTGGGGATATTGATACGTCATAAACGTATCCTTAATTTCTGATGTTCCATGTTGTTTTCATGCCATATTCTACATGTTTCCTTTACACTTTAAGCCTTTTTATCGATTTCGTGGGACTAATCTATTGACAAGATGCCATAGAGCCAGTTCATGTTTTCTGTTTTTAGTTTTAGAAAACATCTTCTGAAAATATTCTCGGAATTTGACGATTCAAAGCCTAGAAGTCTTAGAAAGTTGCCGCGCACACGGAGTCCGGAGGATACCCGGAGGGTGGCCACAGGGGCCCCACACCATAGGGAGGCGCACCCCTGGCCGCCCCATGGGGTGGTGTCGGCCCCCTGGCCACCCACCGACGTCACCCTCTCACCTATTTAGTCTCCTCAAAGGGTTAACCCTAAATACCCGAGCCTTTTCCATGAAAAACATCCGAAGCCGCTGTCATCGTTAACCCTAGTTTGGGAGGGTTCTTGACCTCTCCCCGGCACCCTGACAGGAGGGGAAATCATCATCGGAGGGCTCTACACCACCATGCCCTCCTCCGGAATGATGCGTGAGTAGTTCACCCTTGGACTACGGGTCCACAACAGTAGCTAGATGGTTTTTCTCTCCTCTTTATGCCTCATGTTTAGATCTTGTGAGCTGCCCTACATGATGAAGATCATCTTATTGTAATGCCTCATGTTGTGTTTGCTGGGATCCGATTAATATTGAATGATATGTCTCTTGATTATCAATCTATCACGTTCCTTTCATGTGTATGTTATTTAATTATGATCTTGCATGCTCTCTGTTGTTAGTAGATGCTCTGGCCAAGTAGAAGCTAGTGACTCCAAGAGGGAGTATTTATGCTCGATAGTGGGTTCATGCCTCCTTTGCATCTGTGCTCGAGTGACAGAAACGTGACAGATGGAGGATGTGTTGTTGCCATTAGGGAGAAAACAACGATGTTTACATTGTTTGCATTACACACTTTGCTTACTACGATTATCTGTTGCTTGCAACTTAATACCCAAGGTTTTCTCTGATGACATTCTGAGGGTGGATTTTTAGTCATAGACACAGTTGGATAACGGTCTATATATCTTGTTTTAATGCCCGCATGAATCACATAGTAATCATCATGTCATGCATATGCACTACGATGCAGCCTCTATATCTGTCAATTGCCTAGCTGTAATTTGTTTACCACACATGCTATCTATCTGTCTTGGGAGAAATACCTCTAGTTAACTGTGGACCCCGGTCCTTTTTCCTCATAATGATAATACAACCACTGTGATCTCTCTTTTCATACAACTGGTACTGTTTTACTACTGCCATCACTGTTCTCTTTCATCTACTGCAAACAAATATTATTTTCCACACAGTACGTTTAACCTCTTTGTGTTCAGCAAAACCGGTGAGATTGACAACCTCACTACTTCGTTGGAGCAAAGTGATATGATTGTGTTGTGTAGGTTCCACGTTTTTTCTGAACTGGTAGTGCGCCCTGCCACCTCAGCTGCATCAACCTTCGGAAGTGATTTCTTTCTCCTACTGGTCGATTCAACCTTGGTTTCTTTCTGAGGGAAACTTACTGCTGTGCTCTTCATACCTTCCTCTTAGGGTCTCCCAACGAACGTGTGTTACACGCGCATCAACTGGTGGCGTATCCTTAAGCGGAGGCCCGGACGGAGCCCCGGGCGGAGGCCCGGGTGGAGCCCTAGGCGACGTCACGGTCCGGGCCTTTGGCTGTTTTGCCACTTTCGGTGGCTCTGTCTGCGCCATAGATGATGGGGGAGACGTACTTGGCGCATGGATCCCGAGCCGTCTATGCGTTGGGGGGACAGCTATTTTATCCTTGGGGACGGGGATTTCGAGCAAACAAGGTCGTTAATTTTTATGGTTTAGGATGATTGGCTTATGTCCCTTGGGATTTTTCATGGGCGATCCTCCCACGTGCGCTCTGGCCGGCTGTTCAGCCAGGTTGCAGTCTGCAGACGGATCCGCAGAGGAAGCGTTTGGCATATGGCACGGAGTTATCCAAGATCGAGGCTGCAGTCGGCCGGACGCAGACGGTTTTAAGAAAAAAGTAAATAGATGTTTCATCACACGATTGTAGCCCCCAAGTTGTTTCCCTGGGCTACCGGTTCTTTCATTAACTGGATACCGTATGTTACATCGCCAATCAGGTGTAGAATGGGCGTAGGAGCTCGGCATTCTTGGGGCGCTCCGTCTCTTGTCCGGAGGTGTCCGCCTGGTTCCTTCGTGGTTCGCGCACATCAACGAGGTCAAAGGCATTCTTGTGGAGGGCCTTGCTGATGACGAAGGGTCCCTCCCATGGCGAGAACAACTTGTGTAGGCCTTTGGTGTGTTGGATCAGCCAGAGGACGAGATCGCCTTCACGGAATGTGAGAGGGCGAACTCGTCTGTTGTGGTAGCGACGAAGACTCTGCTGGTATATGGACGATCTGGATAGCGCGAGTTCCCGTGCTTCTTCTAGCAGATCGACGCCGTCTTGGTTTGCCTTTTGGGCCTCTTTCTCCATGTGAAGGACGACTCGGGGAGAGTTGAACTCGATGTCAGCCGGCAGAATCGCTTCCGCTCCATAGACGAGGAAGCACTGCGTGTAGCCGGTTGACCCGTTGGGGGTGGTGCACAGGTTCCATAGGACGGAGGGTATCTCCTCGAGCCAGCAGCCGGGCGCCCGCTTAAGCGGATCAACCATCCGGGGCTTGATGCCGGCTAGGATTAGGCCATTTTCTTTTTCCGCTTGGCCGTTCGACTTAGGATGTGCCACAGAGGCAATATCCAGCCGAATGACCTTTCTGCCGCAGAATCTGGAGAAGGCTCCCTTGGCAAACTTGGTCCCATTGTCAGTGATGATGTTGTGGGGTAGCCGCGTTGATATATGATGCCTTGGAAGAAGCCGACGGCCTTTTGTCTGTCTAGCCACTTGATTGGCTTCGCCTCGATCCAGTTGGTAAATTTGTCCACCGCCACCAGAAGGTGGATCATGCCGCCGCGTGTCGTTTTGAAAGGGCCGACCATGTCGAGGCCCGACACGACAAATGGATAGGTGATGGGGATGGTCTATAAGCCCGAGGATGGTGTATGTTTTTGCGCTCGAAAGCGCTGGCAGCCGCTGCAAGTTTGCACCTAGTCCTTGGAGTCGGCTAGGATGGTTGGCCAGAAAACCCCTATCGGTTGGCCTTGAGGCTATGGCCCTTGATGAGGCATGGTGGCCGCATTCCCCCTATGGATGCTCCTGAGCAGGCATACGCCTTCTTCTTGGTCGACGCCGTGCTGGAAGATCCCGCACACAATGTGCTTGTGCAGTTGGTTGTTGATGATGGTGTAGGCGCGAGAGCAGCGTTGTATTTGCTGGCTGAGGACCTCGTCTTGGGGAAGGAGGTTGTGGACGTGGTAGTCGAAGATGGGCTGCCCCCATGACGGCGTGATGTGTATGATGAGCACCGCCTATGCGTCCGGCTGGGAAGTCCCCAAGTTCATCGTTCCGGCCGAGGGGGCTCCCATTGGGACGTCTGTTTCCGTGCTTCTTTTGTCAATCGGACTTGGGACAAGGGCTACAGGCGGCTTGGCGGTGGCTTCCCCCGAGTTTTTTGGTTTGCCGGCTGGGACAGCTAAGGTGGCCGCTCCTTGTTCTGAGGTCCCAAGCGACTGGTTAGGATCATTCGGTATGATGATGGAGTCAAAGCTTGACGACGGCGTGATGGATGTCTTGTGCAAGTGCTCGAGGGAGACGCCAGACGGGATGGCCTGCCGGGTAGAGCCAAGCTTTGATAGCATGGCTGCCATCTTGTTATGGGCTCGGTACACGTGGTGGAATGCACACCCTTCGAAGCAGGCGCATAGCTGCTGGATGAAGAAGTGGTAGGCGGCCATGTTAGCGTCCTTGGCGTCCCAGTCTCCCGAGACCTGTTGTATCACTAGGTCCGAGTCCCCGAAAGAGAGGATGCGATGTATCCCTATATCTTTTTCTAGCTTGAGGCCGTGGATGAGGGCCTCGTACTCAGCTACATCGTTGGAGGCATTGAAGTGGATCTGTAGTGCGTACTCGAGCTGGTCAACTTTGGGTGAGGTGAGGACGATGCCGGCTCCCAAGCCCCCACGCATCGTGGAGCCGTCAAAGCGCATCTTCCAATTCGAGGAGCCGGGGACAGGCGGCAGGCACTGGGTCTCAGCCCAGTCCACCAGGAAGTCGGCGAGGACCTGGGATTTGATGGCAGTGTGCGGCTCATAGACCATGTTGTGGGCCGCCAAGTCGATCGCCCATTTGGCGACACAGCCGATTGCATCCTTGTTGCCGATTATTTCCGAGAGCGGGGCCGTGCTCAGCATGGTGATTGTGCGCTCTTGGAAGTAGTGGGGCTAGTCCCATGGTCGTTTACATCTTTGTGGATGCGGCCCGTGTCGGCAAGGAGTCTCAGCGAGTCATTCCCTAGACAGACTCGGCCAGCAGGAGGCTGGCCCTTCTCGAAGGAATTCTTCCCCGGTCCTTGGAGAGGATCTCTACCTCGCCTCCTCTCCTCTCCGGGAGGCGTTCACACTCGAGAGGGGACACACGATGTGCAGGTGACGTCCACTCCTCTATGCACTGATGAAGGAAGGATGTAGAGACGCCGAGCTCTCTTTTTTCGCAGTTGCCATTCTCGTGTATAAAGTGTGGGCAATGGCTGCCCATGCCAAATACTCTCCCCAGGACTTCCTCTTTGGTGCAAGAATACCAAGACTGCGCTAGAAGACGAAGGAAGCGTCACTGAGCACCCCCACCATCCTGCCATGGACGGTGGCGTTGTCGTCGACAACCAAGACGAAGGAGACAGCGCAGATCTCAGCTGGTCTCCACTTTGGCACTTTGTGGTCTCCATGGGGTCCAAACGCTGGTATAAGAGGAGCTCATTGGCCCTTGTAGAAGGATAGCTAAATGTCACTCAGACCCGACTTAGTCTGTCCTGAGCACAAGCTCGCATCTTGTACTGTAACTACAACAGTGCAATCCATCAGACAAGAAGGAGTAAGGTTTTACACCGCAACAGTGGACTAAACCTGGTTAAACTCTCTATGTCACCATTGTTGCCGCTTACAAGCTTCTCTTGCAAAGCATCCTCAAGAAGTATAGGTAGTGCGGCTAGCCCCTAGTGTTCGAACCTCTAGAGAGATCCTATCACTTGACATACCACTTTCCGACATTTGGCGCGCCAGGTAGGGGGCTAAGGTACTCCTCCACTTCCTTTTCGCCATGGCATCCTCCACCCCGGACTAGCCCTTGCCTCACCTGAGCCGAGCGCGCTCGCCGCAGAGACCAGGCTGATCTGGCTGGCAAATACAACGATGATGGACAGCGACGCGACCTCACCGGCGCTGATGGCACACCCGACGTCGAGGAAAAAGCCTCCTCCCACACGTCACAGCAAGACGAACCTGTGTCTCAGCATCTTCCACCAATGCAGTCAGGAACACAGAGACGCCAGGAGCATCCCACCTCTGCCGCAGCCCTACTGCTGGATCGGGAGCTGCTCGCGCATCTGCCTGCACCGGAAGGGCATGCCGCATGGCTCGCCCCGATTCCAGGAGCTCGTCACTGCCGCAAACGTCCCCCGCGGCAGACGTGGGGAGGCGGAGGTGGCCAGCCAAGGACTGCGGCAGCTCATGATGCGCCTTCCCTTCTCATGGTCTAACTTTCCCGGTGCAAGGCGATCCCCGCACCAAGTTCCCTGACAAGGAACCCAACACCAAGGTGGATGAGAAAAGCAGCAACAGCTATCAGATCTTGCGCACCCCGCCAGACGCGCGCGTACAAATCGAACACAGCCACGAGCGCAAGTGGCGCACCGTCCGCGACCTTGCCAGGGCCGGCCGCGCCAACTGTCCAGCAGACTCGCCGTCCGTGCCACGGTCTATGTTGGGGGCTCCCTCGTGTTCACCAAGAAGCTCTGCACGGTCGTATGGCCGCCGAAATTCAACCCAACGCTAACATCTCGCTACGATGGCACTACCCGTCCCCTCGACTTCCTGCAGCTGTACAACCTCAGCAAGTGCACTGCAAAGGGGGATGACAAGTGCATGGCGCAAACTGGCTACCCATGGCCCTCAAGGGTGCAGCTCTCGGCTGGCTCATGAACCTACTAGAGGGGTCCATCGGGTCGTACGAGGAGCTGTGCCTCCTCTTTGTTGCCAACTTCAAGGGCTCCTACGAACGTCCCCTCACCTACAACGACCTCCGCGCCTTCCACCAGCGCCTTGGAGAAACACTTTGCCAGTTCCTGCAATGCTTCAGCCAGACGCGTAACAAGATCGCCTGTATCGCTAATGCTAATGTCATCTCCGCCTTCCGCGAGGGGGTCACCAACGAGCGCATGCTCGAAGAGCTCAACATCAAGGACGACCTCACCTCCGCTGTCGAGCTCATGGACATGGCTGATAGGTGCACCAATGCCGAGGAAGGACGCCTCTTCAGGCACAACGCTCCACCCGACGAATCCAAGCCAGTGGCTTCCAAGGCCAAAACCAAGACACGGAGCAACTACACGGACACTAAGCGCAAGGCTCCGGTCGTCCTGGTAGCAGAGCGAGAGCGCAAACACGGCCACAACGACGATGCTCCCGTTGCAGACAACCGCCGCTTCTGGGCGTTTCACCGAATGCACTCCCACTCCACGGAGGACTGCTTCCATATGGAGAAGATGCGAGGCGACCACATCATGAGGAGTGGCCAGGAGGGCTACTCTCGAGGCGGTGGCTAGCGCAATCCTGGCCGAGGAGGCGTTCGCGATCGCTGGGAAGAACGCAAGCTAAACAACTACAACAGGTACAACAACTACAACACCAACACTGGCGGCTACAACTACAACAACTACCAGCAGTTTACTCACAACAGCAGCAGCGCCCGCCGCTGCAGTGTCCCAACCCACCCCCTCCTTAGGTGAATGCAGTCACACAGGACTATCCCGAGGGAAACCCGAGTCATGGCGAGGAACACTACGGGGGCTACCAAAATCCCAAAGGCTACATAGCCTACATCCTTGGCGGAGCACAAGCTCCCCTCTCCAACCGCCACTTCAAGAAGATCTCGCGCGAGATCAAGGCCGTCTTCCCAGGAGTAGAGGTGGCCAAACCTCTCAAGTGGTCCGACCACAAGGTCTCCTCCGACGCCCGCGACCACCCCAAGTCCACAAGGGACATGGACACCATCCCCCTGGTCTGCACCCCCACCATCAACAACATCGCCATCACCAAGATACTCCTCAAAGGAGGCGCATGCCTCAACATCATCTCAGTGCAGACATGCGAGAAGCTACAAGTACCCTGCGAGCGACTGGCTCCTACGAGGCCGTTCACTTACGTCACCAACGGAACTACGGTTCCCCTGGGACAGGTGCGCCTCGCCGTCACGCTCATCACCCATCAGCCATCACGCTCAGCACCCGTCAGAGCTACCGCACTGAGACCCTCGACTTCGACGTGGACACATCGCACTCTTCTACAACGCCATCGTCGGCTACCCAGCCCTCGCCAAGTTCATGGCCGTGACCCACCACGCATACAACATCGCCAAGCTGCCCGGTCCCTCCGGGACCATCACCATCCATGACGAGGCAGAGGACATGACGTGCTCCGTCGAGTGTGCCTACAAGGAGGTGGCAAACTCACACCCTGCCAATGAAGATGACATGGGATGCCTCGACGAGGTTCGCAAGAAGTGGCTGCTATTCTCTCAAGAGGTGGCAGCCACCTAGAAGACCCTCTCGAGCGCTAGGGGCTCGGGGCTACTGCCGCTCTCCATGAGAGCGTGCCTCCCTACTAGGGGGGCGCGCTCACCATCTGCTAGATCCACGTCCCTCCACAGGGCCGTGGAGATGTACCCATAAGGGGACCCCGTGACGGCACGGTAAAAACGACGCTATGACCTCTCTTCATGAGGGCCTCAGGGAGCTCTCACCACGCGTGCCGCGTGGACGCGAGATCTTCTACCCACACAAGTGGGAGCTCCGTTCCGGCGGGGCAAACTTTTGTTACTCGAGGGATCCACAAAGGCCACTACATCCTCGAGCTGTGCACCTGAACTCGCGCGAGTACCAGCCCCATGACGATGGGAATCCCATGTCCGCACGGTGATGTCAAGTGCTTTTTGGGGGACCACATGGTCATGACATCCCCAAGCATTTTGTAAAAGAACAATGCCTCACCCTAGCAGTAAAATCAGTTGCTTTCCCGAGAAATTCTCTCTCTTTTTCATGCCGGCATGCTTGCATCTCTGCATCCAATGCACTCATGAGAATTCATCTCAGCATGCATTTCTCCTCTCTCTAAGGGAGCCGCGCGAGTGAGTTTTCCCTCACGAGAGCATCTCACGAGCTAGGGCTGGAATGATGCATGCGTACAGGCTGCTAGTGTACATAACACCTCGCCAAGTTCCTTGGCGTGTTTCTCCTTGCAAGATTCTCTCAATGGAACGGTCAAACACGCACTCCTCTAAAGGAAACAAATGATTGCAGTTGGACACCCTCCCTGGAAGCAAGCGTGCAGCCCGCTACAAGGAGTGTTGGGGGGATGATAACCCGATAGGCCCATGCCTGGGCGAGATCCGGCCAGGGGGAAATTGCACAAGACCCGGCCCAAGAGAAAGGAAGTTCTAGAAGACCTAAGAGGGAGCGCGGACCTTGTTAACCCGTACCTTGGGGGTCACGGTAGGGGATTTAGGGTTATGTGCGGATCCCGAATAGGATTTTGGAAATACCTTGTATGGAAAGCTAGGAAGCCGGGTATTATATAAACCGGCTTCTAGAGCAAAGAGACCAGGCTTTTGAGTTTGAGAGAAAGAGAAGGATACGAGCTTGTAAGCCTAGATTGGAGTTTCGGCGACATTATAGCCAAGAACCCTAGGTTACTGGTTGATATGATTTTCTCTGAGCTAAACCCTCTCCCAAACACCAGAGTCGATTCACCCCAATCTAAGTTACCCCCGGTAACGTCTGCCGTGAATATCCCGCGACAGTTGGCGTCCACCATGGGGCCTACGTCCAAAGGTGTTTACGTCATGGGAGAAGCTCGGAAAAGCATGAAGAACCTCGTCATCGGCGAGATCGTCACCAACCCCGAAGGAGAAAAGATCGTGGACGACTTTGGCTGGGGGCCAGAGTCAGATCAGCTGGAAACCGGATCTGTGATCACGATTGGCCGGGTTAACGTCTTCGTCGGTATGGTACGTGCATCTTGTTTTGCTTCTGACCATAATGGGTATGATTCTGTGTCAGGGGACGATACCTGTGTTCAGTCGGACGGGAAAGAGTCGGTCGGGACAGCAGAGCCGGAGAAGGAACCCACCACGAAGAGGGAACAGCCGGAGGAGCCGGTATGGACCCCGCGTGGACGGGTTATTGGAGAAGACGATACCGAATCCATCTTGCATCTGCTTGAAGATCGGTATGAAGAAGATATCGACGAAGAGGAAGAATGCGAGTCTTCACCAGGCATTGCGCGCCGAGTCGCGGTCTATACATCCCCTGCAATAAATCTTAATTAGGGTGATGTGTCGGCGGCCGCGACTGGTGAGGCGCAAGCGCTGGCCCAGCAACGAACACCGGCTAATGGAAGCCCGGTTATAGCACGGGTTGATGGTGAGCCGGCATCGGTTACCAGCGTGATAGGGGAAAATGCCCATCTCAGGAACACGTTCGGATTCATGGCAAACAGAGCAGCAGGGGCAGGAACTTCGCACCCACAAAACCCGGCTCTGTTCAGCAATAATCTGATCTTGGATCCCACAGTATTGGCAACGGTGATAACCCCAAAAAACGCAGCAGCACGTGCCCGAGAGCTAGATGTGGCCCGCCGGGCATTGGAAAAACAAAGGAGGGAAGTAGAAGCTGAGAGGCAAGGGATGGCCGCACGTCAGCATGAGTTGGAAGAATTGGAGGATCGTATTCAGGCTCAAACAACTAGGATATATAATCAGAGGCATCAGACGAGGCTACCGGCGGCAGGGGGAATCTGCAGCCGGCCACGCTGTTTATTACACCCCAAGATCAGCCAATTCCGGCTGTGAATCAGGGAACCGGGTATCAAAGAGCGACGCTCGGGGGACAGCCGGCTAACGTACCAGCCGGGTTACCCGTGTTACCCGCCAGGACCCCTGGAGGCAATGCGGCGCCACCACCATCGCGATTTCACACCCCACCGGGTCACTTCAATAATACCATGGATAACGTGTACGCTGCGACTCTGACGCTCGACCGTATTCCATTAGGAGAATCGCCCCAAGTGATTGAGACCCGGCGAGCTATAGAGATGTTACGAACCGCGGTGGCTCGGCTGGTTAATTATCCGGACAACAGAAGCGGTTTACATAGGACGCCGTATGTCAGCCGGCAACCCGGAAATACGAGGAATATTCAATCAAGCTCGGCGCGACGAAGGGCAGAGCAGCAGCAAATGCCGCCTCCTCCTCACAGGCCAGCGGCTCCCGCAGTCTCAGCGGCGCAAGCAATTGTCGACAGTTCTCGGGCAAGGCGTATGGCCGGGTCTGCGGCGCGAGGGCCAACAGGTGGTGTACCTCCTACAACGCCCGCCGAATCTCATGTCTCACGTGCAAGGCCGGTACTGACAAACTTAGCCGGGCCCAAGTGCCTGTCAGATGCCATCAGAGCTGAGCCATACCCGGATAAATTTAAGGAACCGGGTAAAGTTGTCAATTATGAGCCAACCATGGATCCTGAGACTTGGTTGAGCAGTTATGATATGGCTATGTCTATTCACAATGCCTCAGAAAAACTCCAAGCCAAGTTTATGTACCTTATGATGTCTGAAGGAGCAGCAAAATTATGGTTCAACAATCTGCCTGAAAAATCCATCAATTCGTGGAGTGAGTTAAAATCGTCTTTCATCAAACATTTTCATGGAACATGCAGAAAACTATATACAGTCGACGACTTGGACAGGTGTATCCAAAGAAAAGGAGAATCGGCACGCAGCTGGGTACGCCGGGTCATGGAGATACTTCACTCTTCCACACATATTCAACCGAAAGACGCGATACAAGCTATGGCAAAGACATGCAGATACACGCCTTTGGTGCAAAAATTGGTGCGCATGAAATCCAGTAGACATGTGTCGGAAATCACTATTGTAACATCCCAAGTATGAAAACTTCCCTTAGAATGTTTGATTCTTGTTTAATTAAAGTTTTGCATCATGTCATCATACTCATTACTTTGTTTGCATTTGTTTCATTTGTTTTCAGTTGGTTTGCATCTGTTTTTATTTGTTTTCACAATTGAAATTCAACCAATATTTCAAATGCTTGTTCATACTTGTTATGTTACAACTTTCCAATTAAAAGGTTCAAATTAAACTTCCATTTGTTTCCATGAAAAATAAAAAAAAGCTCCACTATTTATTTGTTCTTTAATCATCCACTTAATTCCAATTAGCATTCAAAATTCAAAACAAATCACAAACAGCACCCAATTTAAAATTATGAAAATTACCAAAAACATTTCTAACCCTTTTGTTCCATTTAAACTCTAGGGTTCACCCTAATTAAAACTTGTTTTCAATAAACCTCTTAATAATCAAATTCACCCAAATTTGAATCCAATTACAAACAGCATTTTATTTTTGAACTTTTTGAAAACAAAAGTTGGCAATTAGTTGCTATTATAATAACTAACTTAGCCAAATTTTTCTAAATTTTTCCCTAACCCAAAAACCTAGCCAATTCTTCCTATTTCTATTTTCAGCAAAAAAAAAACAGAAGGAAAAAAAATAAAAAGCAAAACTAACGCGCAGAGGAGGGGAGCAGCCCAGCCCAGCTCCCTGGCCCGATACCGTTTCGCTCCCCCCTCTCTTTTCTTCCCCGCGTACGGCGCGCCATCCAACGGCGCCACGTCGACGGCGCGACAGTGAACGGCCGGGAGCAGCCCCCTAGCCCTATAAAAACCTACCCTAGGCCCCGAGCGCAGCCCTAGACCACCGCTCCTACCTTCCCCCTCGAGCACCGCCGCCAATTTCCCTCTCTCTGCCACCTTTCCCTCCTGTTCTGAACCTCACCGGCGCCACCTTCTCTGAAGCCATGGCGATCGCCGCCGATACCTCGCTCCACCTCGCTGACTAGCAGCTGGAATCATCCTTTCGTATCTCCGTCTACCTCCTGGACGCCACAGCAGCCGTGGAGATCCACCACAATGCCACCGCCATCCCCTCTGTTGCCGCCGGCGACAGCGACCTGCACCGAGCCTCTGCTACCTGCAACGAGGGTGAGCACAACGACGTCCTCCTCCCTCTCCTGTTTCCCCCTCTGCATCCTGCATGCGCGCGCAACCACAGCGAGCCAACGCATCCATCCACCGCGAGTATCTGCGCCGCTCGCCGCCGGCGTTCGTTTGTCCGTCAGGTTCATAAAGGCGCGTGCTTTCGTCAGTTTCCGTCAGCGAGCACGAACTGAACCTAATCCTGTTTGCGTATCCTATACTGATAAGAACGATTCGCTACCGCAGTGGTAGCAGTGCAGTGCGCGCTCGTCCGCAGCGCAGGTTCGAGCCCTGGCGCTCGCAATAAAACCCAAACTTTTTCGCTGGGCATCTGACAGGCGTGGCCCACCTGTAAGTGGCCTCTGTTGCCACCTGTGCTGCCACGCAGCCCAGGGGCCCCCTGTCAGTGGCAGTGGCTATCCACTGCGGAGTAACAAACGTTTTTTTTAACCTTTTCTGTTTCAAATTAAATCTTATTTTCTTTTACAGATTGGTCCTCAAATTTAAATTGCTAATAACTTTTATTTTATAAATCGAAATAATAAAAATAAAATATGTTTGTTGAACCAAATTTAATTCTCTACCTGTTTATCACATTTGTATTCTGTTTTGAATAATTCAAATGCATCCAAATTTCAAATTCAAACAATTCATTTAAAATGTGATTAATTGCATAACTAATTCATACTTAATCCAAATAACATAAATAAAATATGTTTTCCATGCCATTTTGAACCATCTTTTCAAATATAAATTTTGTTTCGTGATTTGAATAATTAAAATTGCTTAAATAATTTAAACCTTGTTTAAATCATTTAAATTTGCTAAATTCATAACTTGCTCAAATTAAATTATTTTTGAACATGTAAAATATGTTTTCAAACTAGAAAATTATAACCTTTTCAAATATGAATTTGAATTTATGTTTTGAACAAATAAAATTCAAATAATATTCAAACTTGTTTTAAATTCATTTAAAACTTGTTTAATCTTGTTTAATTCATAATTAAATCATTGTAATTCCTTTTTCAATAATTGAAACATGTAATCCACCCAAAATTTTATGTTCTTTTCAAATATGAACTTTGTTATCTATTTTGAACAATTTAACTTGATGAAAATAACAAATGCTTGTGTAACACCTTTAAGGAACCAAAATCTCATAACTTAATAAATAAAATTCCAAAATTGGTAAACCTTATTTCCAATTGGTTCTATTGTTGTTATTTTTCTGTTTTCCTCATCCATGCATCATACTAATCCACTTTCACCTGTTGATTAGTTGTAAAACAAATATTCCAACCTTAATTGATGGGCTTGTCATATGCAACTCAAATTGCATGTGGGTCCATTTAATCATGTTGTTACTATGTCAACTAGTTTATTTTGATGCATCAATTAAATTGTCATGCATCATCCCATGATTGTGCATTATGCCATGTTATTGATTGTTTGTCTCTTTGAGTTGTTTGTTTGCATCTTCTCGGATAGACGACGACGTTGAGACAGACAAGCCTTACGACACCCCTTATGAGGATCTAGCTCAGTACCAGGCTGCTGAGTTTGCAGGCAAGTATTCACTCACATGAACCACTGTGTTCCTTTCAACATTGGTTACCGATACTTTCCGTTGTCTATTTCTGCTAGCCCTATGAATCGTTGATTCTGTTCGATCCTATCACATGTTACCCTTTAACCCTGATATAGCCTCACCTCCACACCTATAACCCCATTGTTTGTTGCCCGTGTCTTACTAGCATGCTTAGGGTTGTTTCTGCTTGAGTCTGTTACCCGTTACTTTCCGTTACTATATTCCTATTATGTTCTAGGGCTCGATGTTAAACAACAACCTGTTAATTTTGAGGTAATAATAATTTGCTGATAAGGCACCGGCAGGAGGCTCGGCGTGGTTTTGAGGCCTGCTAATGTCGACCCTAATTAGGAAAAGGGTCTTGTCTACTGATCCATGATGAGCGCACTATCCGCATGTGGGAAGCGTGTATGGGCGCCCCCCTCAATTTGATTCGATTCGCATCTCGTCCAAATCGCCACACTTAGTTCGGGCTTTCCATTTGATGCACTCATATGCAGGTACGAACCCGAGGCCAGGGTGGAACTTTTGTAGTCGGCATTTAGGGCGGCGTGGTCTTAGAGTGCTATGAGGGTCCCCTTTTCTTCGTGGGGCTCGATTAGCCGCGCACGCACATCACGTGGTGCTTTGGGCTTGATGCGAAGAAGAGTTGAGTTGTGTAGAGTGCCTCGCTTGGTGGGTTTGATTCCCGTCTGGCGGGATATTCTTACGTGTACGGCCAAATTGGTGCACCCCTGCAGGGATAAATCTTCTCGAGAAGCCGTGTTTTCCGCGGTTATGGTTGACTTGGTGAAAGTACTGGCTAACAAGTACTCAGAACAACTTACACCTAACTAATGTTAACTTGACTAGTAATAGCCTTATTGCCACAATAACTTGATCCGTCATTAATCCAACTGCGTGAGTTTATCCTCGGATTGCTTCTTTGGATAAGGGGCGAGATCCAGGATGGGTTTGTTTGGTGGTTAGTTATAGTTGGTTACGATACGCTATCTTATCTTCTTTCTGTTTAGCCGGAAGTGGTAGTAACTCTGTAGTTGGTTAGAGCAGCCAGTTGCCGCCTCTTTTGTATCCCCTTTTCTTCCGTTGAACCCAAAGCATATGTGCTTGGTGTTGACGGGTTACACTTTGGTGAACTGTGAGTCTTGCTTGCCAGTACGTTTATGTACTGACCCCTTTGGGGCTGTGGTTTCCGCAGACTACGCTTACGAGGATCCCCGTGACGGCTACTACGTGGAGTTTGACGAGGCTGCTGACGAGTAGATAGCGGACCTGGGCAGGATCCGAGACATCGTGGATGGGCTCCGTTTTCTTTTCATTCCCGGCTTCTTAAGCCTATTTGGATTTGTCTGTACTCAGACCCTTTGAATGCTTCCGCTGAGATGTAATGATGTTATGTTGGGACATGTGTCCTCTGGATGATTGTATTTGGCTATCTCTGCTCTAGTGAGAGCTATTTGCAACTGATTTATATTCATTTGTGTCTTAGAGATATGTTGTGCTATCATTCTGTTAAACGCCGTTGACGTACCATGTGTGTATGGTATGAAGTACGTCAATGGTAGTATCCTGATTTCTATGGGATGGTTTACGTAGACGGTGAACAGTAGGGGTTGGTTGTCACACCTACGTGTGTTGGCCTACTCGTAAGAGATGCGGGTGCCGGTAAGCCCCGTAATCCAATCAACTACTGTTCAAACGGAACTGCGAGTATCCTCTAGAAGTCCGGGTGCGACAACTATGGGGGAGTTGATGGATGCGTGCAACAAGCATGCCTCCACTGACACCACGGAAGAGGACATCGAGGAAAAGAAAGGAAAGGCTAACGCGAACAATAATGGAAAACCCGGCAACAGTTCCACGTCGGGTAACAATGCAGGTGGTAACGGAAACAACCAGCATAAACATCTGTACGAGGAAAACTCCGAGTTAGTCGCCAATACCGAGGCCGGGTTCCCAAGGCCTAGGGTAGATGGAAACTTCAATGGAGGAAACTTCAACGGAGAAGACAATTATCAAGGACCACCACGGCCGGCTAACCACATAGAAGCCTTTAGGATGCCTTGCCCGCCTCATAGTAGGAATGGCAAGCCGGCTAATCATTCATTGGAGCAGTGCGTGGACTTACAGAGATGAAAAAACGAGGAGATACAGAAGGCCCTGCGAGGTGCAGGCCGGGGAGGAGGGCCGGGTCTGGGTGGAAACCCGGGCAACGGACCACCCCCCGCAGGCAACGCAGGAGGCGGCAATCCGGGTAACAACCAGGGTGGTGCTGGTGGCTTTCAAGCTAATCCAAAGCAGTTAGGGCAATATCATGTTCACACCACGGGAACCTCGAAAAGGGAGAGAAAGGTGCTCAAGAGAGCGGTAAAGTCGGTTTCCTCGGGTGTCCCAAGGTACCTGAGATGGTCAGATCAAGAGGTAACATGGAGCAGGAGAGATCACCCGGAAGCAATAGAACATCTGGGTGTGTTAGATTTGGTGGTAGCTCCATAGGTCAATGGCTATGAACTGAAGAAAGTTTTGATGGACGGTGGGAGTAGCATGAATATCCTATACTGGGAAACCTTTTTACGTATGGGGCTCAAGGAGTCTCAATTGAAGAAAAGTTCCACAGTTTTCCACGGAATTGTGCCAGGACATTCGGCCTGCCCTGAGGGAAAGATTACGCTAGAGGTCGCTTTTGGAGAATCGAAGGACAATTACAGAGTAGAGTGGCTCACATTCGAGGTGGTGAAGTTGCGTATTCCTTATCATGCGCTGTTCGGAAGGCCGTCTTACGCCAAATTCATGGCTAGGCCATGTTATGTGTACCTACAGCTAAAAATACCGGGTCCTAAACAAACCATCACTATACATGGGAACAGGGCTATGGCAGAGAGTGTGATGAGGGAGATGCGACACTTGCAGAACAGGCTTGTGCGAAGGAAGAACTCAGGTATTACCGGTCTTAGGTAGACCCGGAAGATCGAACAACTTTGAAGAAACCAAACACGGACGACGAGAGAGCCAAGTTTAAAGCAGCCCAAGACACGAAGATGGTGCCTTTTATTGAGGGCGACTCTTCTAAACAGTTTGCTATAGGTTCTAACCTGGGCAATAAGGAGGAAGAGGCACTCATAAAGTTTATTCGCGAGAATCAGGACGTGTTCGCCTGGACGCCTAGTGACATGCCGGGTATCCCGACTGAGCTCGCTGAACACAGTTTGCATGTTGATCCCAAGTCTCGGCCAGTGAAGCAGGGCCTGAGAAAGATGAACGAGGAAAGGAGAAAGGCTATAGGGGCAGAGATAGCTCGGCTCCTAGCAGCCGGCTTTATCATGGAGGTCTTTGACCTGGACTGGTTGGCAAACCCGGTTTTAGTGTTGAAAAAGAACAATGAGTGGAGAATGTGCATAGATTATACGAGTCTCAATAAGCATTGCCCAAAGGATCCATTTGCACTTCCAAGGATAGATCAGATCATAGACGCGGTCGCGGGAAGTGACTTATTATGCTTCCTGGATGCTTATTCCGGGTATCACCAGATAAAACTGAAAAAGGAAGATTGGGAGAAAACGTCATTCATAACCCCTTTTGGGGCCTTTTGCTATAAAACTATGACCTTTGGATTGAAAAATGCAGGTGCAACATACCAACTGTGTATTCAGAAGTGCTTCGACGATTAGATTGGACGCAATGTCCACGCTTATGTTGATGATGTGGTGATCAAAACAAGGAAGGCAGAAACATTCATTGATGACCTGAAAGAAACATTCAAGAACCTGAGGAGATACCAGATGAAGCTCAACCCAACAAAGTGCGTGTTTGGGGTTCCTGCGGGGAAGTTACTCGGTTTCATCGTTTCCGAGCGCGGGATTGAGGCTAACCCGGAAAAGATCAAAGCCATCCAGTGCTTGAAAAAGCCGGAAGGGCTGAAACATGTTCAGAAGCTTACGGGATGCGTGGCAGCGTTAAGCCGGTTTATATCTCGGCTCGGAGAAAAAGCGATACCCCTATACCGACTCTTGAAGAAAACAGACAAGTTCGTATGGGACCAAGATGCGGACGAGGCATTTTAGGCCCTAAAAAAGAAGTTATCTAAGGCGCCGGTTTTAGCTGCGCCGGGTCCCAAGGAGCCCATGCTGCTATATGTTGTGGCCGGGCCTCGGGCAGTTAGAGCAGTGGTTGTGGTTGAGCGCAAGGAGGATGGATATGATCACCCGGTGCAGCGGCCGGTTTATTACGTAAGCGAGGTCCTATCAGAAGCAAAGCAGCGATACCCTCACTGGCAAAAGCTAGTTTTTGGGGTATTCATGGCCAGCCGGAAATTGAAGCCATACTTTCTGGAACACCCTATTATGGTGGTAAGTTCAATTCCAATGGCAGATATCATAAGAAATTCAGATGCAACAGGCAGGGTGGCCAAGTGGGCCATCGAGATGGGAGACTACCACATCAACTATGAGCCCCGTTCTGCGATCAAATCTCAAGCTCTGGTCGACTTCGTTAATGACTGGACCCAAACAAGCATGCCCTTAGTGGTGCCAAGTTCAGAATCCTGGGTGATGCATTTTGATGGTTCCAAGCAATATGAAGGATCAGGAGACGGTGTTGTGCTCATGTCGCCAAAAGGAGATAAGTTGAGTTACGTATTACAGATCCACTTCGACTGCTCCAACAACGTAGCCGAGTATGAGGCCCTGTTGCATGGACTAAGAATAGGAAAAGAGATAAACATCAAGCGGATAAGGTGCTACGGAGACTCGGATCTCGTGGTATAGCAGGTCTCAAGAACATGGGACAGAAAGGATGCAACCATGGCAGCTTATCGTAGAGAGGTGGACAAGGTAGCCGGGTCTTTTTCCGGGTATCAGGTGGAGCACATTGATCGGCGAAAGAACGAGGCCGCAGACGCACTCTCAAGACTCGGTTCTCGCCGTGAGCCGGTTCCGCCCAATGTGTTTTTGGACGAGTTGTGGCGACCTTCTGTCAAAACCGAATCAGAGGAAGAAGTAGCTAGTCAAGACCGGGATGTGGAGTTTGTGGCTGCGGTGCGTGCTATACCGGAGTGGACAGAGCCGTTCCTAGCGTTTCTGCTACTGGGCGAGTTACCAAAACAGGAGGTTTTAGCCCGGCAAATCTTGAGACGAGTAAAGGGTTATTCTATCATTAACAGAGAGCTTTATAAGAGAAGCGCTGCAGGTGTCTTTCTACGCTGCGTAGCCCCAGAAGAAGTCCGTCAAATATTGAAGGAGATTCATGAAGGTGATTGTGGACATCATGCCTCCACGAGATCTCTTGTGGCTAAGGCATATCGGCACGGGTTCTTTTGGCTCATGGCTATAGCAGATGCAGAGCGCTTAGTGGCAATATGCGATGGGTGTCAAAGGTATGCTCGGCAAACTCATGTGCCGGCTATGGAGTTACGCACGATTCCCTTGACTTGGCCATTTGCTGTTTGGGGTATGGATATGGTAGGTCCTTTCCACATGTCTCCGTGCAAAAAGACCCATCTGTTGGTGGCTATTGATAAGTTTACAAAAGGGGGGTCGCGGGTCCTGCCTGTTCCAAATTGTGTAGGCGGGCCACTGCTGTGAAATTTTTGAAGAAGATCATACATCGATTTGGATACCCCCACAGCATAATCACAGACAATGGAACCAACATGTCCTTAGGAGAGATGGAGAAGTTTTGTGGAAACAATGGTATCCGGCTTGATGTGGCCTTTGTGGCTCATCCGCAAGCCAATGGGCAGGTGGAGAGAGAAAACCAGGAGTTACTTCGAGGATTGAAACCACGACTACGAGTCCCGTGTCTTCGAGCTGTTGGAGCATGGGTGGAGGAGTTACCTTCAGTGGTTTGGGAATTAACACTACACCTAACAGATCTACTCAGATGACCCCGTTTTTTATGGTTTATGGTGCAGAGGCAGTCCTTCCGAGTGACATTATCCATGACTCGCCCTGAGTGGCGGCTTACGTCGAGGTAGAGAACGAGAAGACCCGGCAATACGTCGTGGACATGTTAGAAGAACACATGGAGCAAGCTTTGGAGCGATCAGCTATATATCAGCAGGATTTGAGGCGGCATCACAGTCGCCGAGTCAAAACCCGTGTTTTCCAGGAAGGAGACCTGGTGTTGCGCCTAATACAATCTAAGGAAGGAAAGCACAAGCTATCTCCCCCATGGGAGGGCCCGTTCATCATAAGCCGGAATTTGCACAATGGATCATACTACTTGATAGATGCAAGGGAAGAGTCGGATACTGTCAATGACACTGCCCATACCACTTCATCTATGCAAGAGCGAGAAAGACCATGGAACGTGGCTCAGCTGCGTCCCTACTACACTTAGCATAGACTCGGTTTGCAAGTTGTATCGCACGATGTAACAGGCAGCAGGTTTCAGACGCACTCTTTTCCTATTCAGGGTACCTAAGGGGACTGGAGGGTTTTTAATGAGGCGGCCCGCTGACCTAACCTTTTCATATCAATAAAGAGATGGTTAAATCATTATAGTTCCTGTGTTTCCTACATTTTTGTTGGTTCTTTGCATACTTTTCTATGTTTGATCATGATTTATATCAGGTAAGTATATTACGTTTAGTTAATTATAATTACCCAATTGTAAGAAATATAGTTTTAAGTTTACACACCTTTTTCTTTTGTTTAAGTTATCTGTAAAGCCTACTATTGCATAGCGTATACCTAGGTAATGGGGGCTGATTGCTTGAATAGCACAATTACAAACTCGGACCCGGCCACGATGCCACTAAGGTATGAGGGCTGATTACTTGCGATAATTACAGTTGCAATCTCATAACCTGGACAATAGAGCCAAACTTTTCTTGGCCTTTCTTGTTTAAGCTTGATGTGACTCGCAACAAAGTGGCATGTTTTGCTAGCCTATAAATTCAATCAGTCATGATGCCCATGGGGACTTGCCTGACCCTGTTTTCATAGAGTTATAGCAACATCGAGTATCCACGCGAAAGCCGGCTTACAACAAAGAGGGTCAAAAGGGCCATCCAAACCATAAGTTATGCAGAGTAAAGGCAACAGCCGGAAATTCATAACATATTAAGCATAAACTTCAAAGTATATAAAAGATAGTGGTACGGTCGAGGACTTGGAGAAAGTAAAAGGTTTTCTTAAATCCATCAACTCCCAGACCCCAAATCCGGGTCTCAGGGACTTGGGGACTTGAGAAAGCAAAAAAAATTCTAAGCCAAGGATACCAATGTGACGCCCCCGAGATCGGGCACTATGCAGATTTCGGCATTCCCGCCAAAATCCACATAATAACCGATTCCAGGTTGCCACTTGTGATAACATTACAACAGTTCACGAATAATCCACAACAACAACAGAAAAGATATATACAAGAAGACTCAAACGAGTCAAGGATACAACTGATACAATACAAAGATCCAAATAACAGCGGAAGAAACGACATAGCGTCCGGCTACGGACAGGATACAAATTGGACTAAGAGTCCTGAAGATAACCGATGGCGTCCAATCCCTGCCCAGGCCAAGCCGTAGGGATTCCCAAGCTAACATCGTCAGACTTCAAACCTGTTGACTGCAATGTTGAATATGCAGCCACGAAAAAGGATTCGTGGGTCAGTACGGTTAAGTACTGGCAAGTGGATAAACCATACTCACAAGATACCGGCGTAGCCAGTCATCACAAGATACAAATACTTTGGGTTCAACGGAAAGGAAGGGATTATTGTAAATAAGCGGCAGCGGGCTGCACTAACCAACTACAGAGACTCACTACCACATCCGGCTAAAAGAGGGGGATAAGATAGCGTATCGTAACCAACTACAACTACTCACCAAACAATACCCATCCAATGTCACCCCCTACTAAGGAAGCAACCCAAGGATAACTCACACTGTTGGATTAAGGATGGATCAAGTTGTTGTGTCAATAAGAATACTTACTAGTCAAGTTATCATTAGTTAGGTGTAAGTTGTTCTGAGTACTTGTTAGCCAGTACTTTCACCAAGTTAACCATAACCGCGGAAAACACGGCTTCTCGAGAAGATTTACCCTGCAGGGATGCACCAATTTAGCCGTACACGTAAGAATAACCCGCCAGACGGGGGATCAACCCACCAAGCGAGGTACTCAACACAACCCAACTCTTCTTCGCATCAAGCCCAAAGAACCCCGTGCAATTGAGCGCACGGCTAATCAAGCCCCACGAAGAAAAGGGGACCCTCATAGCACTCTAAGAACGTGTCTCCCTAAATGCCGACTACAAAAGTTCCACCCTGGCCTGGGTTCGCAAGATCATGCATGCGGCAAATGGAAAACCCGAACTAAATGAGGCGATTTGGACGAGATGCGAATCGAATCAAATTGAGGGGGGCGCCCATACTCGCTTCCCACATGCGGTTAGTGCGCTCATCATGGATCAGTAGACAAGACCCTTTTCCTAATTAGGGTCGACACTAGCAGGCTTCAAAACCACGCCGAGCCTCCTGCCGGTGCCTTATCATCAAATCATTATTACCCAAAACATTAATATGTTGTTGATTGAATTGAAACCCAACTATCAAACTAAACAGGGGATAAGACGGACAACAAGACTTGAGCGCAAACAACACTAAGCATGCAACTACGACACGAGGGCCAACAGGGTAAACAAACAACAGCTAATAGAAAGTGGAAGGAAGGCTATATCATGGCTGCAAGGTAACAATATGATAGGATCGAGACACAAGCATCGAATCAACAGGCTAGAATAAGAACAACAGAAAGAATCGGTAACAAGTGATGAAAGGCAGCCATTTGGCAGCAAGTGAGTATACTTGCCTGGAATCCAGCAAGTAGAGGTTCATCCGAGGAACTTGTCGTTGCTCACATCATCTCAACGTCCTATCCGGGAAGAAGCAACGAACCTCGAACAAACACCGGATGCAACAATTACTACTACGGCAAAAGATCCAGCATGATCAAGATATGGATGCATGACAGGTTTAAAGATGCATCAAGGTAAACTAGTTGACATAAGGAATCAATTTAAATGAACCCATATGCATTTGAGATGCATATGGCAAAGTCCATGAGTTAAGGTTGGTTTAGATGATCTACAACTAAACAACATGTGAAAGTGGATTAGCATGATGCATGGGTGATGAAAACAGAAAGAAAACAACCTTAGGTGCAATTTGGAATAGGGTTTACCAAGTTTGGAATTCCATTTATTAAGTTATGGAATTTTGGTTTCTTAAAGGTGTTACACAAGCATTTGTTGTTTTCACCAATTTAAATTGTTCAAAACAGATCACAAAGTTCATATTTGAAAAGAGCACAAATTTTTGGGTGGAAAACATGTTTCAATTATTGAAAAAGGAATTAAGATGAATTACTTATGAATTAAACAAGTTTAAACAAGTTTTAATTGAATTTAATTCAAGTATGAATTTTATTTGAATTTTTATTTGTTCAAAACATTAAACCAAATTCATATTTGAAAAGTTTATATTTTTCTGGTTTGAAAACATATTTTATAAGTTCAAAAATAATTTAATTTGACCAAGTTATTAATTTAGCAATTTTAAATGAATTAAACAAGGTTTAAATTATTTAACCAATTTTAATTATTCAAAACAGAAAATAAAGTTTATATTTGAAAAGGTGGTTCAATTTGGCATGGAAAACATATTTCATTTGTGGCATTTGAAATAATATTGAATTAGTTATGAATTTCACCATTTAAATGATTTAATTAAAGCATTAAGTAATTGCATTAGTTTTATTTATCCAAAACAGAAAACAAATGTTATTTTTGGAAAGAGTAGGAAATTTTGGTTGGAAAACATATTTTATTTGTTGGAAAACAATTCTTAAATGATTTAGTTAAGCATAGTACCAATTTAAATGCATTAAGTAGAAGGTGAAGCAAATATCCAATTTAATTGTTGCAAACCAGAAAACAAAGTTGATATTCAAGTGTGGCATTTGATTTTGGATGGATAACATGTTTTGAGTATTTAATTTGGAGCAACCATTTGCAAGTTATTAATTATGCCATTTAGTTTGTCATTTTTAAGGATTATTAAATAACCTTAATTTTAATTGTCCAAATTGCAGAAAAAATGTGATAAACAGAAAGTACACTGAATTTGGTCTGAAAAACATATTTTACATTTCCAATTTGGAGTTGTTTTGCATTTTCTAGAGGCAAAATAAAAACAGGGACCAAAATGTGATTTCTAGGGACCTGGATGTGAAGGAAACGGTGGGGTCTGGGCCTCTCTGCGAATACTGCGCTCAATATGGTTGCAGCACAACGGCACCGAGACCCTAGGTCGATGACACGCGGGCCCTCGCCACGCTGGCGTACACGCGGGCGCGGTTGGCAGCTGTGCTGGCCTCCACGGTCGCTGACCAGTGGGGCCAGCCGCGGGCGCGCGGAAAAGAGCGAAAAAAATGTGGGGCTTTCCCCTCCCCAGGGTTCGATCCCGTGACCTACTGCGCGCGCGCAAGGAACAGCACCAGTGCGCTGTCACTGAACTTGTTGTCAGGTAAGGGGTGCGATCAAGGTTGAAGTGTATTCCTTGCGGTGTGTTAAGTGAACCCAAAAGAACCGCTCGTTCTCTGACGGACTAAACGGCGACGAGGCAGCAGAGGACCGCGGCGATCAACGGGGTGGTGGAGTGCAGGGGTGGGGTGCTGGTGCGTGGATGCGGTGCGTGGCGATGGGAGAAGGAGGAGGGGAAGGGGAAACGGAGCGCACCTGCTGCTGTCGCGGAAGCAGGTGGTGATGGCGACGTTCGGTGGTGGTCGCCGTCGACGGCGCGGGAGGGAGGTTTCCAGGGCATCTCCGGCCCAGTGGAGGCGACGAGGAGGGAGGTCGGGCCCTCGGGGTCCCATTCCCGGCCACGGTTTGCCCCGGTGGTGGCCAGGGTGACGGCGGGCGGCGAGTTTCTGACGGCGGCGGTGGAGGTGCAGGTTCAGGGTTCAGCACCAGAAGAAATCGGGGGGGGGGGGAAAGAAAGGAGAGATGGCGGCGCTAGGGCGAGAGGTTAGGGTCTAGGGTTACCGGAGGGGGGATGGTTTTAAGGGGAGATGAGCTCGGTACGGCAGGCATCAGAGGAGGGGGAGGAAGATCTCACGGTGGGGAGCGAGTTCGTACAGAGGATGACGAACGCAGGAAAGAAGACGACAACATCGAAGGGGTACCGGGCCCAGAAGGGTGGGCTGGCCACTAGATGGGCTGGGGAAAAAAGGGAAGAAAGCTGTGGGCTGGCCTGTCTCCTTTCTTTTGGGTTTTTTTTCCTTTTTTTTTGTAATAGATAAAAGAGAGAGAGAGATAGAAATAGGGTTTGGGGGGGTTCTTTTATTTGATGAATATTTTTTTATTAATTGCAAAACAGCAATTCAAAGTCATTTATCATTAACTTCAAAATTTGGAATATTAATTTGATTTTTAATTGGTTAGTTGAATTCCAAATAAGGTTTGATTTGGAATTTTAGGAAATAAACAAATTTTATTTAATAAGCTCTAGCAATTATGAAAACATTATTGAATTTAATAGTTTGCAAGAATTTAATGTTTAAACCACAATTTGATCATGTCAATTATGATTGACTTTGAAGTGAATTTGAATTTGCCATTTAGGGTGTTGATTAAAGGGAGTTTTTATTTAACAAGCAATTTGAATAAATCATCTTCAAACTATTTGGAAACAATTTGAGGTATTTAGTTTGCAACTTTCAATTGGAAATTTTAGACATGTTTTGAAAGTTTAAGTTGGTTTGAATTTTTCAGTTGTTTTGAAAAACATGGTGCAATGCATATGATGCATGTGATGCAAAGCAAAAAGAAAACAACAACTTTCTACTTAGGGTAACACCCCAGGTGTTACAGACGACACCACTAACAAGGGATTGCGCCCTCGCAATCCACCTGCTAACCCGGGAGGGGAAAGATGTTCGACTATCGATTCTTCATGCTTCCAGCTGATCTCCTCGACACCACTAACAAGGGATTCTTGCTCGGGTTGATGACGATGTTCTGCCACCAGGAATCTTCCGATGATCGAACCTATTAGGTTAAAGGCTCAGAAAACGTCCACCCACGTAGGATCCTAACACTTTGAAAGATAGACAAGGGGGGAGACTCCAAAACAAATAAGATGGGAGGGGAAATAGAATAGGGATAAGGAGAAAAACAAGAATCCTATTGAGATGTTTTCCAAAATAGTTTAGCAGAAATAGTTTTTGACATTCTAGAAACAACGACCGTTAGCGAGGTTATCCTACAGGCCTTGTGGACCCGTTGCTTCGATAACCATTCGTATCGAAACAATACAGGGAATCGGAACCAAGGCTCTGATACCATTTGTGACGCCCCGGGATCGGGCACTATGCAGATTTCAGCATTCCCGCCAAAATCCACATAATAACCGATTCCAGGTTGCCTTGTGATAACATTACAACAGTTCACGAATAATCCACAACAACAACTAGAAAAGATATATACAAGATGACTCAAACGAGTCAGGGATACAACTGATACAATTCAAAGATCCAAATAACAGCGGAAGAAACAACATAGCGTCCTACTACGGGCAAGATACAAATTGGACTAAGAGTCCTGAAGATAACTGAGAGCGTCCAATCCCTGCCCAGGCCAAGCCGGAGGGATTCCCAAGCTAACGTCGTCAGACTTCAAACCTGTTGACTGCAATATTGAATATGCAGCCACGAAAAAGGATTCGTGGGTCAGTACGGTTAAGTACTGGCAAGTGGATAAACCATACTCACAAGATACTGGCGTAGCCAGTCATCACAGGATACAGATACTTTGGGTTCAACGGAAAGGAAGGGATTATTGCAAATAAGCGGCAGCGGGCTGCACTAACCAACTACAGGGACTCACTACAACATCCGGCTAAAAGAGGGGGATAAGATAGCGTATCGAAACCAACTACAACTACTCACCAAACAAACCCATCCAATGTTACCCCCTACTAAGGAAGCAACCCAAGGATAACTCACACTATTGGATTAAGGATGGATCAAGTTATTGTGTCAATAAGACTATTACTAGTCAAGTATCATTAGTTAGGTGTAAGTTGTTCTGAGTACTTGTTAGCCAGTACTTTCACCAAGTTAACCATAACCGCGGAAAACACGGCTTCTCGAGAAGATTTAACCCTGCAGGGATGCACCAATTTGGTCGTACACGTAAGAATAACCCGCCAGACGGGGGATCAACCCACCAAGCGAGGTACTCAACACAATCCAACTCTTCTTCGCATCAAGCCCAAAGAACCCCGTGCAATTGAGCGCACGGCTAATCAAGCCCCGCGAAGAAAAGGGGACCCTCATAGCACTCTAAGAACGTGTCTCCCTAAATGCCGACTACAAAAGTTCCACCCTGGCCTGAGTTCGCAAGATCATGCATGCGGCAAATGGAAAACCCGAACTAAATGAGGCGATTTGGACGAGATGCGAATCGAATCAAATTGAGGGGGGGGCGCCCATACTCGCTTCCCACATGCGGTTAGTGCGCTCATCATGGATCAGTAGACAAGACCCTTTTCGTAATTAGGGTCGACACTAGCAGGCTTCAAAACCACGCCGGGCCTCCTGCCGGTGCCTTATCATCAAATTATTATTACCCAAAACATTAACATGTTGTTGATTGAATTGAAACCCAACTATCAAACTAAACAGGTGATAAGACGGACAACAAGACTTGAGCGCAAACAACACTAAGCATGCAACTACGACACGAGGGCCAACAAGGTAAACAAACAACAGTTGATAGGAAGTGGGAGGAAGGCTATATCATGGCTGCAAGGTAAACATATGATAGGATCGAGACACAAGCATCGAATCAACAGGCTAGAATAAGAACAACGGAAAGAATCGGTAACAAGTGATGAAAGGCAGCCATTTGGCAGCAAGTGAGTATACTTGCCTGGAATCCAGCAAGTAGAGGTACATCCGAAGAACTTGTCGTTGCTCACATCATCTCAACGTCCTATCCGGGAAGAAGCAACGAACCTCGAACAAACACCGGATGCAACAATTACTACTACGGCAAAAGATCCAGCATGATCAAGATATGGATGCATGACAGGTTTAAAGATGCATCAAGGTAAACTAGTTGACATAAGGAATCAATTTAAATGAACCCATATGCATTTGAGATGCATATGGCAAAGTCCATGAGTTAAGGTTGGTTTAGATGATCTACAACTAAACAACATGTGAAAGTGGATTAGCATGATGCATGGGTGATGAAAACAGAAAGAAAACAACCTTAGGAGCAATTAGAATAAGGTTTACCAAGTTTGGAATTCATTTATTAAGTTATGGAATTTTGGTTCCTTAAAGGTGTTACACAAGCATTTGTTGTTTTCACCCATTTTAATTGTTCAAAACAGATAACAAAGTTCATATTTGAAAGAGCACAAAATTTTAGGGTGGAAAGCATGTTTCAAATATTGAAAAAGGAATTAAGATGAATTAATTATGAATTAAACAAGTTTAAACAAGACTTAATTGAATTTAATTCAAGTATGAATTTATTTGAATTTTATTTGTTCAAAACATCAATTCAAATTCATATTTGAAAAGTTTATACTTTTATGGTTTGAAAACATATTTTATATGTTCAAAAATAATTTAAGTTGAGCAAATTATTAATTTAGCAAATTTAAATGATTTAAACAAGGTTTAAATTATTTAAGCAATTTTAATTATTCAAAACAGAAAATAAAGTTTATATTCGAAAAGGTGGTTCAATTTGGCATGGAAAACATATTTCATTTATGACATTTGAATTAATATTGAATTAGTTATGAATTTCACCATGTAAATGATTTAATTAAAGCATTAAGTAATTGCATTAGTTTTATTTATCCAAAACAGAAAACAAATGTTATTTTTGGAAAGAGTAGGAAATTTTGGTTGGAAAACATATTTTATTTGTTAGGAAAACAATTCTTAAATGATTTAGTTAAGCATAGTACCAATTTAAATGCATTAAACTAGAGGTGAAGCAAATATCAATTTAAATGTTGCAAACCAGAAACAAAGTTGATATTCAAGTGTGGCATTTGATTTTGGATGAAATCATGTTTTGAGTATTTAATTTGGAGCAACCATTTGAAAGTTATTAATTATGCCATTTAGTTTGTCATTTTTAAGGATTATTAAATAACCTTAATTTTAATTGTCCAAATTGCAGAACAAAGTTGATAAACAGAAAGTACATTGAATTTTGACTGAAAAACATATTTTACATTTCAATTTGGAGTTGTTTTGCATTTTCTAGAGGCAAAATAAAAACAGGGACCAAAATGTGATTTCTAGGGACGTGGATGTGAAGGAAACGGTGGGGTCTGGGCCTCTCTGCGAATACTGCGCTCAATATGGTTGCAGCACAACGGCACCGAGACCCTAGGTCGATGACACACGGGCCCTCGCCACGCTGGCGTACACGCGGGCGCGGTTGGCAGCTGTGCTGGCCTCCACGGTCGCTGACCAGTGGGGCCAGCCGCGGGCGCGCGGAAAAGAGCGAAAAAAAGGTGGGGCTTTCGCCTCCCCAGGGTTCGATCCCGTGACCTACTGCACGCGCGCAAGGAACAACACCAGTGCGCTGTCGCTGAACTTGTTGTCAGGTAAGGGGTGCGATCAAGGTTGAAGTGTATTCCTTGCGGTGTGTTAAGTGAACCCAAAAGAACCGCTCGTTCTCTGACAGACTAAACGGCGACGAGGCAGCAGAGGACCGCGGCGATCGACGGGGTGGTGGAGTGCAGGGGTGGGGTGCTGGTGCGTGGATGCGGTGCGTGGCGATGGGAGAAGGAGGAGGGGAAGGGGAAACGGAGCGCACCTGCTGCTGTCGCGGAAGCAGGTGGTGATGGCGACGTTCGGTGGTGGTCGCCATCGACGGCGCGGGAGGGAGGTTTCCAGGGCATCTCCGGCCCAGTGGAGGCGACAAGGAGGGAGGCCGGGCCCTCAGGGTCCCATTCCCGGCCACGGTTTGCCCCGGTGGTGGCCAGGGTGACGGCGGGCGGCGAGTTTCTGACGGCGGCGGTGGAGGTGCAGGTTCAGGGTTCAGCAACAGAAGAAATCGGGGGGGGGGGGGGGGGGGGAAGAAAGGAGAGATGGCGGCGCTAGGGCGAGAGGTTAGGGTCTAGGGTTACCGGAGGGGGGATGGTTTTAAGGGGAGATGAGCTCGGTACGGCAGGCATCAGAGGAGGGGGAGGAAGATCTCACGGTGGGGAGCGAGTTCGTACAGAGGATGACGAACGCAGGGAAGAAGACGACAACATCGAAGGGGTACCGGGCCCAGAAGGGTGGGCTGACCACTAGATGGGCTGGGGGAAAAATAAGGAAGAAAGCTGTGGGCTGGCCTGTCTCCTTTCTTTTGATTTTTTTTTCGTTTTTTTTTGTAATAGATAAAAGAGAGAGAGAGAGATAGAAATAGGGTTTGGGGGGGTTCTTTTATTTGATGAACATTTTTTTTTATTAATTGCAAAACAGCAATTCAAAGTCATTTATCATTAACTTCAAAATTTGGAATATTAATTTGATTTTTAATTGGCTAGTTGAATTCCAAATAAGGTTTGATTTGGAATTTTTGGAAATAAACAAATTTTATTTAATAAGCTCAAGCAATTATGAAAACATTATTGAATTTAATAGTTTGCAAGAATTTAATGTTTAAACCACAATTTGATCATGTCAATTATGATTGACTTTGAAGTGAATTTGAATTTGCCATTTAGGGTGTTGATTAAAGGGAGTTTTTATTTAACAAGTAATTTGAATAAATCATCTTCAAACAATTTGAAAACAATTTGAGGTATTTAGTTTGCAACTTTCAATTGGAAATTTTAGACATGTTTTGAAAGTTCAAGTTGGTTTGAATTTTTCAGTTGTTTTGAAAAACATGGTGCAATGCATATGATGCATGTGATGCAAAGCAAAAAGAAAACAACAACTTTCTACTTAGGGTAACACCCCAGGTGTTACAACCAAGACCCAAAACCCGAGTCTTGGGGACTTAAGAAGCAAAGTTTCCGAAGCCAAAAACCCCTCAACCCAAAGTCCGGGTCTTGGGGACGTGGAAGAACATCTTTACCGTCCCACCATCAAGATTCGGTATCCATCGCAAAGAAAAGTATACAAAAAGCAAAGATATGCAAACATAAGGTCAAAAAGTGCATATCAAATGGATGACCAAAAGGGACATCAAAACCACGAGAGTTTAAGCGTATTACAAACCAAAGAGAGTAATACCAAAAGTGCATAGGTGCACTATCAAATAAACAAGTTTGAAAGGCATATTACAATGCCTATTGGCCGAATAAATGTTTGCAGGTAATAAGATAATAACTTCACTCGGCTTCTTTAGCCGAGTCAGCGGGCGTGGTCTTGACAGCCGGGTCTTCATCCTGCTCCTCCGTCTCTTTCTCCTTCTCAGCGACCGGGTCACCACCGGAAACAGCGCGTTATGGAGGAGGGAGAACCGGAGTCGTGGAAGATGGCATAGCACTGGGACCCGCTGCAGCCTTCTTCTTCGCAAGTTCCGCCTTGAAACGGGTCAGGATATCAAAAGGCTCCGGGTCTTCGATGAGCACAGGCTGGTCTTCATCATCATAGGCATGAGTGAGCTTGCCCACGTCAAGTGTATCGGCGATTAGGCTGGCCGAGTGGCATATACGTACATTGATAGCCTTGAGATCTTTCCCCGAGAACTTGGAGCCATCAGCTTTCAGGTCGGGAAACCCGCTCACAAGCATTAATGGCTCGATCTTGGGGTAATAGGCCTTCACCAGCGCAAGAGCACATGTCACTCCAACTCGGCAGACTGAGCGTTTCCAGGTCTCAATCCAAGAAGGGACAATCGAGTATGCCTCGAGCATTTTGGTACCGCACGGGTAATCACCCGACCGTTTCAAAGTCTCTAGAGTCCACTTAGTGCCCGCCGAGAATTGCCGGATGACAGTTTTCAGTATTCTGAGCCGGTGCTGGTCATCCTTCACATTTGCAACGTCAGCCGGACCTGCGGAATAAAAAGATACCCGGATACCGAGTTAAAAACATGGCTGGGTAGGAAAATCCGGATAACATGAATCGGCAAACAGAACCTAGACTTACCAATGAGGGAATAAAAAATGCTTCCAATGAAGGCCGACTGTTCCTTGACAAGCTCATCAGCAGCCCGAAGTTTCTTCTTCTGTGTTTTATGCCTCTTAGTGAGATCCTTGTAGCTAGCTTCCAGCTCTTCTCGGAGTTTTACCTCCACTTGCAGCAATTCATTGGTCTTGGCCAACAGTTCATCAGTGCGAGCAACATAAGACTGAAGTCGACAGATAAGTGTTAGTCGGTATATTAGTGAGTACCGAGTGACTGCATGCAGAACACCCGGAACTTGGGGACTAGGATAAGCGTATTGGTAATGTTGGTAAGGCTAACCTGGTGCTCAGCCGCCAGAGACTCGATTATCTCTTCCTCAGTGGTCTTCAAAGACCGATACTCCTCCAGAAGCTCTTTTTCCTTCTGGCTGCCGAGAGCCGACCTAGAAGAACTAGTGCCATGGCCAGTGGGCTGGGCTGCCGCCTTCGTCTCTTCCGGGTCATATCTGGCGGTAGCGGTCTTTGGGGCGGCAAAACTCTTCTGGGTCCCCATGTACTCGACCTCAGGATCATCCGGCTGGGCCATGTGAGGAGGAGACCCGTTTCTGGGGCTGTTGGCGTTAGTCGGCCCTTGCTCTTCAGGGGGTGGGGGGTTGGCAGCACTCACCGGGTCTTCATTCATGGGGTCATCAGCAGCAGGAGTGTCCACCGGATCGCTAAGGGTGACCCGGGCTCTGAGAAAGGAAAAACAAAGAGTTAGTGTTCCATAGAGGAAAAGCATGCAAAATGTAGGGATATGGATAAGTTATGAAAGTTACCCGGTGTTCACGACAAAATCGCTGGGCAGCTCATTGATAGACCCGGAAGACACTGACAGAGATTCGGAAAGTGAGACTCGGATTGTTCCGGCTAAAGGATGATTCGGAGATGGGAATTTTCGGGGAGTACTATTAGAATAGGTGGAATGAGTACCGGCTCTGCGAACGGGCGATTGAGGGATCCCGGGATTAAGGGGTTCGTCACTCGGAGAATTCCGGGTTACTCGTCGCTTGGGCGGAGGAGATACGTCCTTCAGAGACGATACAGTGGTTAGATATTTGTTAAGTGTAACACCTGGGGTGTTACCCTATTAGAGAGTTGTTTGTTTTTTTTTTTTTTGCTTGCATCATATGCATCACATTGCATTGCACCATGTTTGCATCACAACTGAAAATTCAAAACAATTTAAACTTTCACCTTTGCTCAAAATTTCCAATTTGCAAACTAACCCACTCATTTGTTTTTCAATAGTTTGAAATTGTTTTAATCAAATTGCCTGTTAATAAAATTTCCCCCTTTTGATAAAACCCCTAATGGCAATTCAAAAATTCAAAGCAACTCAATCCTACTTATCATATTTTCCATGTGGGTTTAAAGATTAAAATTTGGCAAACAAATTAAATTCAATAATGTTGGTATGATTGCTTGAGCTTATTAAATAGCACTTGATTATTTCCAGAATTCCCAAATCAAACATTGTTTGAAATTCAACTAACCACTTAAAAATCAAACTAATATTTCCAAATCTTGAAAATCATTAACTAACCTTTGCTTTTGATTATTGTTTGCAACTTAATAAAAATTAATTATCAACTAAACACCCCCAAACTCTATTTGGAAAATTAACACAAATAATTCCTAACCCTAAAACCCCAAAATCCTTTTTCCACCTTGTGAAAATAATGCTAACATTGCTTTCATTTTCTGTTTTGAAAAAAGTAATAAAAATATATAATACAATAAACCACCCCAAAACCCCTATCCTTTCTCTCTCTCCCTCTTGATCTCTTGCAAAAAAAAAGGGGAAAAAGGAAAATCCCAAAAAGGAGAGGCAGCCCACCTTTTCCCTTTTCTTCCCAAGCCCACCCCATCCTTTCCTGTTTTTCTCCCCCCAGCCCACCAAACCTTCTAGCCCAGTACCCTCCTTCTGTCGTCTTCCTCCCACTCACCCCTCCCTGTACGAACAGCTGCAGAGCCACTCGATCATCCTCTCCCCCTCCCGATTCGCATCCGTACCAAGCTCCAATCCCCATATAATCCACCCTTCCCCCCTCTGCTCGCAGAAACCCTAGAGCCCCCTCCTTCCCATCGCCGCCATCTTCCATCTCCTCTCTGCTAGTCCTCTTTCTCTGAATATCTGTAGCCACCGTGAGCACCACTGCCCCCCCTCATCGCGGCAACGACCTGGGAACCTCGAGGAGCAACTGGTGATGGGAATGGAAACGCGGAGGTCCCCGGAGGCTCCCCGTCCCCTCGCCGTCTGCTGGGAACCTCCGAGGTGGCCGCGCCATCGCCGGGAACTTCCCTCGCCGCTGCACCCCGACCGACTACGACGACGACCGCCCGAGGTGATCGCTTCAGTCCTCTCCCCTTCCCCCTCCTGTCCGCACCCACACACGCCCTAGGCGCAGCACCGCACGCACGGCCCGCGCGGACAGCCACGGCGAGCAGCCGCTAGTCGCCGGCGTCGTGCCCTGTTTCGTCAGAGATTTAGAAGCGATGTCGAGTTTCAGTCTTCAGTTAATAAACGCATCGCTATTCACCTCTTGTTCAGTCAACCATCCCTTCCATCACAACCAGCGCATCACCGCAGTGGTGCTGTTCCGTGCGCGCGAGCAACACATCCAGGGTTCGATCCCCGCAGCGCCCACCCCCTTTTTGGGATTTTTCTTCCCGCGCCCAAGGCCCACCTGTAAGCCACAGTGGCCACGCGCACGCCACGCTGGCCAGTGGCCCACGTGCAGTGGCTGCGGGTAGGTTACCACGCGGTAACAAAACAATTCCTGCACGTTTCTTTTAATCCAAGCCCTTAAAAATTGCAGAATGGTCCCTAGATTTCAATTGCTTATAACTTTAGTTTTATAACTCCAATAAATGAAAACAAAATATGCACACTGGTCTAAATTTAATTCTCTATCTAATGGTACCAATTGTTTCCTGTTTTGAAATTTCCAAATGCAATTTAAATTTGAATTCAAATAATTCAATTGTAATTTGCAACAATTCATAAATAATACATACTAATTCCAAATAAGGCAAATAAAATATGTTTTCCATACCATTTTGAATAACCTTTTCAAATATAAATTTTGTTTCATGGTTTGAATAATTTAAATTGCCCAAATAATTTAATACTTGTTTAATTCATTTAAATTTGATAAAATCATAACTTGCTCAAAATAAAATAATTTTGAACATGCAAATATGTTTTCAAACCATCAAAGTGTGAACTTTTCAAATGTGAGTTTGAAAATTATGTTTTGAACAAATAAAACTTCAATTAAATTCAAACTTGTTTCAAATCCATTTAAAAACTTGTTTAATATTGTTTAAGTCATAATAAATTCATCCTAATTCCAATTTCAATATTTGAAACATGTAATCCACCTAAAATTTTGTGTTCTAATCAAATTTGAACTTTGATATCTGTTTTGAACAATTTAACTTGATGAAAACAACCAAATGCTTGTGTGACACCTTTAAGTAACCAAAATTCCAAAACTTAATAAGTGAATTTCATAATGGTTAACCCTTATTTCCAATTGATTCTATTGTTGTTATTTTGTTGTTTTCCTCATCCATGCATCATGCTAATCCACTTTCACCTATTGGTTAGTTGGAAAACAATTGTTTCAACCATAATTCATGGGCTTTTCATATGCAACTCAAATTGCATATGGGTCCATTTAAATCTGTTTATCATGTCAACTAGTTTATTTCTATGCATCCATTAAATTTTCATGCATCCATATCTTGATCATGCTGGATCTTTTGACGTAGTAGTAATTGTTGCATCCGGTGTTTGTTCGAGGTTCGTTGCTTCTTCTCTGATAGAACGTTGAGATGATGTGAGCAACGACAAGTTCTGCTACCTTGCGGGATCTCATGCAAGTATACTCACTTGCTGCCAAATGGCTGCCTTTCATCACTTGTTACCGATTCTTTCCGTTGTTCTTTTCTGCTAGCCTTAGTAGTAGTTGTTTCTGTTACGAACCCATCACATGAATCCCTTAACCTGGATATTGCCTCACCTCCACCCCTATAACCATTGCTTGTGCCCGTGTCTTACTAGCATGCTTAGGTTGTTTTGCTCGAGTCTGTTACCCGTTACTTTCTGTTATTACTTCATTATGTTCTGGGGGCTCGAGGTTTAATCAAGCAATCATGCTACTGTTATTATCAATTATAAATTTGATGATAAGGCACCGGCAGGAGGCCCTTTGTGGTTTTGAGGCCTGCTAGTGTCGACCCTAATAGGAAAAGGGTCTTGTCTACTGATCCATGATGAGCGCACTACCCGCATGTGGGAAGCGAGTATGGGCGCCCCCCTCAATTTGACTCGATTCGCATCTCGTCCAAATCGCCTCATTTAGTTCGGGTTTTCCATTTGATGCATGCATGATCTTGCGAGCCCTTGGATCCCGGGTGGAACTTTCGTAGTCGGCATATAGGGGGACACGGTCTTACAGTGCTATGAGGGTCCATTTTCTTCTGGGCTCGATTAGCCGTGCGCCCAAGGTTCTTTGGGCTTGATGCGAAGAAGAGTTGAGTTGTGTAGAGTACCTCGCTTGGTGGGGTGATCTCCCATCTGGCGGGTTATTCTTGCGTGTACGGATAAATTGGTGCAACCCTGCAGGGATAAATCTTCTCGAGAAGCCGTGTTTTCCGCGGTTATGGATTACTTGGTGAAAGTACTGGCTAACAAGTACTCAGGACAACTTAAACCTAATGATTAACAATCTTACACCCAATGATTAACAACTTGACTAGTAATAGGCTTATTGACACAATAATCTGAACCATCATTAATCCAACTGTGTGAGTTATCCTCGGATTGCTTCTTCGGATAAGGGGCGAGATCCAGGACGGGTTTGTTTGGAGTTACTTTCAGTTGGTTACAATACTCGATCTTATCTCCTTTCTGTTAGCCGGAAGTTGTAGTATCTCTCTGTAGTTGGTTAGTGCAGCCCGCTGTCGCTTATTTGCAATAACCCTTCCTTTCCGTTGATACCAAAGTATTTGTATCTTGTGATGACTGGCTACGCCGGTATCTTGTGAGTATGGTTTATCCACTTGCCAGTACTTAACCGTACTGACCCACGAATCTTTTTCGTGGCTGCATATTCAACATTGCAGTCAACAGGTTTGAAGTCTGACGACGTTAGCTTGGGAATCCCTCCGGCTTGGCCTGGGCAGGGATTGGACGCTCTCGGTTATCTTCAGGACTCTTAGTCCAATTTGTATCTTGTCCGTAGACGGACGATATGTTGTTTCTTCCGCTGTTATTTGGATCTTTGTATTGTATCAGTTGTATCCCTGACTCGTTTGAGTCATCTTGTAAATCTCTTTTCTGTCGTTGTTGTAGATTATTCGTGAACTGTTGTAATGTTATCACAAGTGGCAACCTGGAATCGGTTATTATGTGGATTTTGGCGGGAATGCTGAAATCTGCATAGTGCCCGATCTCGGGGCGTCACAAATGGTATCAGAGCCTTGGTTCCGATTCCCGAGATTTTTTCGATACGAATGGTTATCGAAGCAACGGGTCCGCAAAGCCTGTAGGTTAACCTAGCTAACGATCGTTGTTCCTAGAGTGTCAAAACTATTTCTGCTAAACTATTTTGGAAAAACCTCTCAATAGGATTCTTGTTTTCCTCCTTACCCCTATTCTATTTCCCCTCCCATCTCATTTGTTTTGGAGTCTCCCCCTTGTCTATCTTTCAAAGTGTTAGGATCCTACGTGGGTGGACGTTTTCTGAGCCTTTAACCTAACAGGTTCGATCATCGGAAGGTTCCTGGTGGAAGAATATCGTCATCACTCCGAGCAAGAATCCCTTGTTAGTGGTGTCGAGAAGCCCTTGTTAGTGGTGTCGAGGAGATCAACCGGAAGCACGAAGAATCGATAGTCGAACTTCTTTCCCCTCCCGGGTTAGCAGGTGGATTGCGAGGGCGCAATCCCTTGTTAGTGGTGTCGTCTGTAACACCTGGGGTGTTACCCTATTAGAGAGTTGTTTTTTTTTTTTTTTTTTTTTTTGCTTGCATCATATGCATCACATTGCATTGCACCATGTTTGCATCACAACTGAAAATTCAAAACAATTTAAACTTTCACCCTTGCTCAAAATTTCCAATTTGCAAACTAACCCACTCATTTGTTTTTCAATAGTTTGAAATTGTTTTAATCAAATTGCCTGTTAATAAAATTTCCCCCTTTTGATAAAAACCCTAATGGCAATTCAAAAATTCAAAGCAACTCAATCCTACTTATCATATTTTCCATGTGGGATTAAAGATTAAAATTTGGCAAACAAATTAAATTCAATAATGTTGGTATGATTGCTTGAGCTTATTAAATAGCACTTGATTATTTCCAGAATTCCCAAATCAAACATTGTTTGAAATTCAACTAACCACTTAAAAATCAAACTAATATTTCCAAATCTTGAAAATCATTAACTAACCTTTGCTTTTGATTATTGTTTGCAACTTAATAAAAATTAATTATCAACTAAACACCCCCAAACTCTATTTGGAAAATTAACACAAATAATTCCTAACCCTAAAACCCCAAAATCCTTTTTCCACCTTGTGAAAATAATGCTAACATTGCTTTCATTTTCTGTTTTGAAAAAAGTAATAAAATATATAATACAATAAACCACCCCAAAACCCCTATCCTTT
Source organism: Alopecurus myosuroides (assembly GCA_028641055.1). Taxonomy (NCBI): domain Eukaryota; kingdom Viridiplantae; phylum Streptophyta; class Magnoliopsida; order Poales; family Poaceae; genus Alopecurus; species Alopecurus myosuroides. Next base: position 480,318,301 of record CM054057.1, read on the forward strand.
CTCTCTCTCCCTCTTGATCTCTTGCAAAAAAATAGAGGAAAAAGGAAAATCCCAAAAAGGAGAGGCAGCCCACCTTTTCCCTTTTCTTCCCAAGCCCACCCCATCCTTTCCTGTTTTTCTCCCCCCAGCCCACCAAACCTTCTAGCCCAGTACCCTCCTTCTGTCGTCTTCCTCCCACGTCACCCCTCCCTGTACGAACAGCTGCAGAGCCACTCGATCATCCTCTCCCCCTCCCGATTCGCATCCGTACCAAGCTCCAATCCCCATATAATCCACTCTTCCCCCCTCTGCTCGCAGAAACTCTAGAGCCCCCTCCTTCCCATCGCCGCCATCTTCCATCTCCTCTCTGCTAGTCCTCTTTCTCTGAATATCTGTAGCCACCATGAGCACCACTGCCCCCCCTCATCGCGGCAACGACCTGGGAACCTCGAGGAGCAACTGGTGATGGGAATGGAAACGCGGAGGTCCCCGGAGGCTCCCCGTCCCCTCGCCGTCTGCTGGGAACCTCCGAGGTGGCCGCGCCATCGCCGGGAACTTCCCTCGCCGCTGCACCCCGACCGACTACGACGACGACCGCCCGAGGTGATCGCTTCAGTCCTCTCCCCTTCCCCCTCCTGTCCGCACCCACACACGCCCTAGGCGCAGCACCGCACGCACGGCCCGCGCGGACAGCCACGGCGAGCAGCCGCTAGTCGCCGGCGTCGTGCCCTGTTCCGTCAGAGATTCAGAAGCGATGTCGAGTTTCAGTCTTCAGTTAATAAACGCATCGCTATTCACCTCTTGTTCAGTCAACCATCCCTTCCATCACAACCAGCGCATCACCGCAGTGGTGCTGTTCCGTGCGCGCGAGCAACACATCCAGGGTTCGATCCCCGTAGCGCCCACCCCCTTTTTGGGATTTTTCTTCCCGCGCCCAAGGCCCACCTGTAAGCCACAGTGGCCACGCGCACGCCACGCTGGCCAGTGGCCCACGTGCAGTGGCTGCGGGTAGGTTACCACGCGGTAACAAAACAATTCCTGCACGTTTCTTTTAATCCAAGCCCTTAAAAATTGCAGAATGGTCCCTAGATTTCAATTGCTTATAACTTTAGTTTTATAACTCCAATAAATGAAAACAAAATATGCACACTGGTCTAAATTTAATTCTCTATCTAATGGTACCAATTGTTTCCTGTTTTGAAATTTCCAAATGCAATTTAAATTTGAATTCAAATAATTCAATTGTAATTTGCAACAATTCATAAATAATACATACTAATTCCAAATAAGGCAAATAAAATATGTTTTCCATACCATTTTGAATAACCTTTTCAAATATAAATTTTGTTTCATGGTTTGAATAATTTAAATTGCCCAAATAATTTAATACTTGTTTAATTCATTTAAATTTGATAAAATCATAACTTGCTCAAAATAAAATAATTTTGAACATGCAAATATGTTTTCAAACCATCAAAGTGTGAACTTTTCAAATGTGAGTTTCAAAATTATGTTTTGAACAAATAAAACTTCAATTAAATTCAAACTTGTTTCAAATCCATTTAAAAACTTGTTTAATATTGTTTAAGTCATAATAAATTCATCCTAATTCCAATTTCAATATTTGAAACATGTAATCCACCTAAAATTTTGTGTTCTAATCAAATTTGAACTTTGATATCTGTTTTGAACAATTTAACTTGATGAAAACAACCAAATGCTTGTGTGACACCTTTAAGTAACCAAAATTCCAAAACTTAATAAGTGAATTTCATAATGGTTAAACCTTATTTCCAATTGATTCTATTGTTGTTATTTTGTTGTTTTCCTCATCCATGCATCATGCTAATCCACTTTCACCTATTGGTTAGTTGGAAAACAATTGTTTCAACCATAATTCATGGGCTTTTCATATGCAACTCAAATTGCATATGGGTCCATTTAAATCTGTTTATCATGTCAACTAGTTTATTTCTATGCATCCATTAAATTGTCATGCATCCATATCTTGATCATGCTGTATCTTTTGACGTAGTAGTAATTGTTGCATCCGGTGTTTGTTCGAGGTTCGTTGCTTCTTCTCGGATAGGACGTTGAGATGATGTGAGCAACGACAAGTTCTGCTACCTTGCGGGATCTCAGGCAAGTATACTCACTTGCTGCCAAATGGCTGCCTTTCATCACTTGTTACCGATTCTTTCCGTTGTTCTTTTCTGCTAGCCTTAGTAGTAGTTGTTTCTGTTACGAACCCATCACATGAATCCCTTAACCTGGATATTGCGTCACCTCCACCCCTATAACCATTGCTTGTTCCCGTGTCTTACTAGCATGCTTAGGTTGTTTTGCTCGAGTCTGTTACCCGTTACTTTCTGTTATTACTTCATTATGTTCTGGGGGCTCGAGGTTTAATCAAGCAATCATGCTACTGTTATTATCAATAATAAATTTGATGATAAGGCACCGGCAGGAGGCCCTTTGTGGTTTTGAGGCCTGCTAGTGTCGACCCTAATAGGAAAAGGGTCTTGTCTACTGATCCATGATGAGCGCACTACCCGCATGTGGGAAGCGAGTAAGGGCGCCCCCCTCAATTTGACTCGATTCGCATCTCGTCCAAATCGCCTCATTTAGTTCGAGTTTTCCATTTGCTGCATGCATGATCTTGCGTGCCCTTGGATCCCGGGTGGAACTTTCGTAGTCGGCATATAGGGGGACACGGTCTTACAGTGCTATGAGGGTCCATTTTCTTCTGGGCTCGATTAGCCGTGCGCCCAAGGTTCTTTGGGCTTGATGCGAAGAAGAGTTGAGTTGTGTAGAGTACCTCGCTTGGTGGGGTGATCTCCCATCTGGCGGGTTATTCTTGCGTGTACGGATAAATTGGTGCAACCCTGCAGGGATAAATCTTCTCGAGAAGCCGTGTTTTCCGCGGTTATGGATTACTTGGTGAAAGTACTGGCTAACAAGTACTCAGGACAACTTAAACCTAATGATTAACAATCTTACACCCAATGATTAACAACTTGACTAGTAATAGGCTTATTGACACAATAATCTGAACCATCATTAATCCAACTGTGTGAGTTATCCTCGGATTGCTTCTTCGGATAAGGGGCGAGATCCAGGACGGGTTTGTTTGGAGTTACTTTCAGTTGGTTACAATACTCGATCTTATCTCCTTTCTGTTAGCCGGAAGTTGTAGTATCTCTCTGTAGTTGGTTAGTGCAGCCCGCTGTCGCTTATTTGCAATAACCCTTCCTTTCCGTTGATACCAAAGTATTTGTATCTTGTGATGACTGGCTACGCCGGTATCTTGTGAGTATGGTTTATCCACTTGCCAGTACTTAACCGTACTGACCCACGAATCTTTTTCGTGGCTGCATATTCAACATTGCAGTCAACAGGTTTGAAGTCTGACGACGTTAGCTTGGGAATCCCTCCGGCTTGGCCTGGGCAGGGATTGGACGCTCTCGGTTATCTTCAGGACTCTTAGTCCAATTTGTATCTTGTCCGTAGACGGACGATATGTTGTTTCTTCCGCTGTTATTTGGATCTTTGTATTGTATCAGTTGTATCCCTGACTCGTTTGAGTCATCTTGTAAATCTCTTTTCTGTCGTTGTTGTAGATTATTCGTGAACTGTTGTAATGTTATCACAAGTGGCAACCTGGAATCGGTTATTATGTGGATTTTGGCGGGAATGCTGAAATCTGCATAGTGCCCGATCTCGGGGCGTCACAAATGGTATCAGAGCCTTGGTTCCGATTCCCGAGATTGTTTCGATACGAATGGTTATCGAAGCAACGGGTCCGCAAAGCCTGTAGGTTAACCTAGCTAACGATCGTTGTTCCTAGAGTGTCAAAACTATTTCTGCTAAACTATTTTGGAAAAACCTCTCAATAGGATTCTTGTTTTCCTCCTTACCCCTATTCTATTTCCCCTCCCATCTCATTTGTTTTGGAGTCTCCCCCTTGTCTATCTTTCAAAGTGTTAGGATCCTACATGGGTGGACGTTTTCTGAGCCTTTAACCTAACAGGTTCGATCATCGGAAGGTTCCTGGTGGAAGAATATCGTCATCACTCCGAGCAAGAATCCCTTGTTAGTGGTGTCGAGAAGCCCTTGTTAGTGGTGTCGAGGAGATCAACCGGAAGCACGAAGAATCGATAGTCGAACTTCTTTCCCCTCCCGGGTTAGCAGGTGGATTGCGAGGGCGCAATCCCTTGTTAGTGGTGTCGTCTGTAACACCTGGGGTGTTACCCTATTAGAGAGTTGTTTGTTTTTTTTTTTTGCTTGCATCATATGCATCACATTGCATTGCACCATGTTTGCATCACAACTGAAAATTCAAAACAATTTAAACTTTCACCCTTGCTCAAAATTTCCAATTTGCAAACTAACCCACTCATTTGTTTTTCAATAGTTTGAAATTGTTTTAATCAAATTGCCTGTTAATAAAATTTCCCCCTTTTGATAAAAACCCTAATGGCAATTCAAAAATTCAAAGCAACTCAATCCTACTTATCATATTTTCCATGTGGGATTAAAGATTAAAATTTGGCAAACAAATTAAATTCAATAATGTTGGTATGATTGCTTGAGCTTATTAAATAGCACTTGATTATTTCCAGAATTCCCAAATCAAACATTGTTTGAAATTCAACTAACCACTTAAAAATCAAACTAATATTTCCAAATCTTGAAAATCATTAACTAAACTTTGCTTTTGATTATTGTTTGCAACTTAATAAAAATTAATTATCAACTAAACACCCCCAAACTCTATTTGGAAAATTAACACAAATAATTCCTAACCCTAAAACCCCAAAATCCTTTTTCCACCTTGTGAAAATAATGCTAACATTGCTTTCATTTTCTGTTTTGAAAAAAGTAATAAAAATATATAATACAATAAACCACCCCAAAACCCCTATCCTTTCTCTCTCTCCCTCTTGATCTCTTGCAAAAAAAAAGAGGAAAAAGGAAAATCCCAAAAAGGAGAGGCAGCCCACCTTTTCCCTTTTCTTCCCAAGCCCACCCCATCCTTTCCTGTTTTTCTCCCCCCAGCCCACCAAACCTTCTAGCCCAGTACCCTCCTTCTGTCGTCTTCCTCCCACGTCACCCCTCCCTGTACGAACAGCTGCAGAGCCACTCGATCATCCTCTCCCCCTCCCGATTCGCATCCGTACCAAGCTCCAATCCCCATATAATCCACCCTTCCCCCCTCTGCTCGCAGAAACCCTAGAGCCCCCTCCTTCCCATCGCCGCCATCTTCCATCTCCTCTCTGCTAGTCCTCTTTCTCTGAATATCTGTAGCCACCATGAGCACCACTGCCCCCCCTCATCGCGGCAACGACCTGGGAACCTCGAGGAGCAACTGGTGATGGGAATGGAAACGCGGAGGTCCTCGGAGGCTCCCCGTCCCCTCGCCGTCTGCTGGGAACCTCCGAGGTGGCCGCGCCATCGCCGGGAACTTCCCTCGCCGCTGCACCCCGACCGACTACGACGACGACCGCCCGAGGTGATCGCTTCAGTCCTCTCCCCTTCCCCCTCTTGTCCGCACCCACACACGCCCTAGGCGCAGCACCGCACGCACGGCCCGCGCGGACAGCCACGGCGAGCAGCCGCTAGTCGCCGGCGTCGTGCCCTGTTCCGTCAGAGATTCAGAAGCGATGTCGAGTTTCAGTCTTCAGTTAATAAACGCATCGCTATTCACCTCTTGTTCAGTCAACCATCCCTTCCATCACAACCAGCGCATCACCGCAGTGGTGCTGTTCCGTGCGCGCGAGCAACACATCCAGGGTTCGATCCCCGTAGCGCCCACCCCCTTTTTGGGATTTTTCTTCCCGCGCCCAAGGCCCACCTGTAAGCCACAGTGGCCACGCGCACGCCACGCTGGCCAGTGGCCCACGTGCAGTGGCTGTGGGTAGGTTACCACGCGGTAACAAAACAATTCCTGCACGTTTCTTTTAATCCAAGCCCTTAAAAATTGCAGAATGGTCCCTAGATTTCAATTGCTTATAACTTTAGTTTTATAACTCCAATAAATGAAAACAAAATATGCACACTGGTCTAAATTTAATTCTCTATCTAATGGTACCAATTGTTTCCTGTTTTGAAATTTCCAAATGCAATTTAAATTTGAATTCAAATAATTCAATTGTAATTTGCAACAATTCATAAATAATACATACTAATTCCAAATAAGGCAAATAAAATATGTTTTCCATACCATTTTGAATAACCTTTTCAAATATAAATTTTGTTTCATGGTTTGAATAATTTAAATTGCCCAAATAATTTAATACTTGTTTAATTCATTTAAATTTGATAAAATCATAACTTGCTCAAAATAAAATAATTTTGAACATGCAAATATGTTTTCAAACCATCAAAGTGTGAACTTTTCAAATGTGAGTTTCAAAATTATGTTTTGAACAAATAAAACTTCAATTAAATTCAAACTTGTTTCAAATCCATTTAAAAACTTGTTTAATATTGTTTAAGTCATAATAAATTCATCCTAATTCCAATTTCAATATTTGAAACATGTAATCCACCTAAAATTTTGTGTTCTAATCAAATTTGAACTTTGATATCTGTTTTGAACAATTTAACTTGATGAAAACAACCAAATGCTTGTGTGACACCTTTAAGTAACCAAAATTCCAAAACTTAATAAGTGAATTTCATAATGGTTAAACCTTATTTCCAATTGATTCTATTGTTGTTATTTTGTTGTTTTCCTCATCCATGCATCATGCTAATCCACTTTCACCTATTGGTTAGTTGGAAAACAATTGTTTCAACCATAATTCATGGGCTTTTCATATGCAACTCAAATTGCATATGGGTCCATTTAAATCTGTTTATCATGTCAACTAGTTTATTTCTATGCATCCATTAAATTGTCATGCATCCATATCTTGATCATGCTGTATCTTTTGACGTAGTAGTAATTGTTGCATCCGGTGTTTGTTCGAGGTTCGTTGCTTCTTCTCGGATAGGACGTTGAGATGATGTGAGCAACGACAAGTTCTGCTACCTTGCGGGATCTCAGGCAAGTATACTCACTTGCTGCCAAATGGCTGCCTTTCATCACTTGTTACCGATTCTTTCCGTTGTTCTTTTCTGCTAGCCTTAGTAGTAGTTGTTTCTGTTACGAACCCATCACATGAATCCCTTAACCTGGATATTGCCTCACCTCCACCCCTATAACCATTGCTTGTGCCCGTGTCTTACTAGCATGCTTAGGTTGTTTTGCTCGAGTCTGTTACCCGTTACTTTCTGTTATTACTTCATTATGTTCTGGGGGCTCGAGGTTTAATCAAGCAATCATGCTACTTTTATTATCAATAATAAATTTGATGATAAGGCACCGGCAGGAGGCCCTTTGTGGTTTTGAGGCCTGCTAGTGTCGACCCTAATAGGAAAAGGGTCTTGTCTACTGATCCATGATGAGCGCACTACCCGCATGTGGGAAGCGAGTATGGGCGCCCCCCTCAATTTGACTCGATTCGCATCTCGTCCAAATCGCCTCATTTAGTTCGGGTTTTCCATTTGCTGCATGCATGATCTTGCGAGCCCTTGGATCCTGGGTGGAACTTTCGTAGTCGGCATATAGGGGGACACGGTCTTACAGTGCTATGAGGGTCCATTTTCTTCTGGGCTCGATTAGCCGTGCGCCCAAAGTTCTTTGGGCTTGATGCGAAGAAGAGTTGAGTTGTGTAGAGTACCTCGCTTGGTGGGGTGATCTCCCATCTGGCGGGTTATTCTTGCGTGTACGGCTAAATTGGTGCAACCCTGCAGGGATAAATCTTCTCGAGAAGCCGTGTTTTCCGCGGTTATGGATTACTTGGTGAAAGTACTGGCTAACAAGTACTCAGGACAACTTAAACCTAATGATTAACAATCTTACACCCAATGATTAACAACTTGACTAGTAATAGGCTTATTGACACAATAATCTGAACCATCATTAATCCAACTGTGTGAGTTATCCTCGGATTGCTTCTTCGGATAAGGGGCGAGATCCAGGACGGGTTTGTTTGGAGTTACTTTCAGTTGGTTACAATACTCGATTTTATCTCCTTTCTGTTAGCCGGAAGTTGTAGTATTTCTCTGTAGTTGGTTAGTGCAGCTCGCTGTCGCTTATTTGCAATAACCCTTCCTTTCCGTTGATACCAAAGTATTTGTATCTTGTGATGACTGGCTACGCCGGTATCTTGTGAGTATGGTTTATCCACTTGCCAGTACTTAACCGTACTGACCCACGAATCTTTTTCGTGGCTGCATATTCAACATTGCAGTCAACAGGTTTGAAGTCTGACGACGTTAGCTTGGGAATCCCTCCGGCTTGGCCTGGGCAGGGATTGGACGCTCTCGGTTATCTTCAGGACTCTTAGTCCAATTTGTATCTTGTCCGTAGACGGACGATATGTTGTTTCTTCCGCTGTTATTTGGATCTTTGTATTGTATCAGTTGTATCCCTGACTCGTTTGAGTCATCTTGTAAATCTCTTTTCTGTCGTTGTTGTGGATTATTCGTGAACTGTTGTAATGTTATCACAAGTGGCAACCTGGAATCGGTTATTATGTGGATTTTGGCGGGAATGCTGAAATCTGCATAGTGCCCGATCTCGGGGCGTCACATTAAGCTTGCACATACCAGCGTACGAGTATGGTTCTGTGGTCATGGAGGAGTACGGCACCTTAAACGTGACCCCCCTGGGCTTCCTCTTCTGGCCTAACTCGGCCTGGGGCTCAGCCTCGCTCTCCTCCGATTGAGAGCCATCCTTGTGAGCCGGTGCTGGTAAGTTATAGCATGTTATTGGTAAACGACAATTTCCGATCTAATGGATTAATAAAGCATTAGCATGGTAACCCGGGATTACCTTCCTTGCTACCACTCGGTTCTTCTTCTTTTTCCGAGTTTTCAGAAGGTGGCGGGGTAACGATCTTCCAGAACTCGTCGTTTTCCTGGGTAAAAAGCAGCCAAGTTAAATGTTAATAGGAGTGCCTTTCAAAAAATAGTCGGAATAGAAGGTGTTAGCCGGTTCTTACTGGAGGAGCCGGGTTTGCACGAGTGAAAGGGCCGAGTCCGGAGACGCTCTTGATAACTTCTACTTTCTCAGCCAAGAAGTTCTTCATAGTCCTGTTGATATCCGTGGCCGGGTATGATTTCTCCGAGTATTGGAGAGAGTCGGTTAAGTGGCCCGAATACTCGCAGATAAGTTTGGGTCGGATGTTGTTTGGATGAATCCTACAGCTAACCCAGGTTTTAATTAAGTTTAGCCCGCAAAGACCATGGGCTGCAAGGATGGCTAGCTTATGGAGGAGAGTTTGGATCGATTGTCTGTCAGCATCTGGTGCAAAGGATCTAAGGTTGTCGCTGAGCGAGAGGGTCTCAACGGAGAAACCCGGCAAAGTCTTTTCGCTGGGTGTGGATGTATCTTGGCAGTAAAAGAAGGTCTTCTACCAGTGCTTCACGTGAATGTGAAGACTGAGAGTCGGCATCAGATAATTTTTATGTCTCTGAATGGACACCCCCCGACAGACGAGGAGGGGTCCGTTCGTGCTCTCCCGGCAGGGCTTGCATTGAAAGAGCTCTAAAAATAGGGTGAGGTTGGGGGCTATGCACAGATAGGCCTCACAAAGAACAATATATTGGCAGATATTCAAGATCGAGTTAGGGCCAATGTCAAAAATTCGGAGTTTATAGTGATGGAGGATTTCGCGGAAAAAAGGGTGACCCGGGGGGCGGAAACCCCGGATCAAGTGTTCCAGAAAGATGACAACTTCACCTGGGCCGGGTGAAGGCAGGGTCTCTTCCTCTGGCGCTCTCCAGGAGATTTCCGACTCTGCGGGCAGAACCCCGGACTTGGCTAGTTCCTCCAGCTTGGCCTTGGTGACAGTCGACCTAGCCCAGTTGGCTGAGATCGACTGACCCGGTTTCTGCTTCAAAGCCGGGTTTTTCCCTTGGACTTGGTGCTAGCCTTGGGAGCCATGGAAATGGATCTGGGAAAAATTGAAAAACAAGAATAAAGCTAGGGAAAGGGAATAGAGGCTATGCGCACAATGAACATCAAGCTAAGGATTGGAGAAATGGATCTACCAACTAGATCTAAAAAGTGCTTACCGGAACGGCGGCGGAGTGAGGCTCGGGGTCGCGGTAGCGGCGGCACGGTCTTTGGAGGTGACGGCGGCGCACAGGCGGCCGGGCATCCGGGTTCGAGCTGGGCTTGGAGCTCCAATGGCGCGGCGAGGTCCTCGAGATGGAATCCGGCGTGCGCGGAGTTGCGGGCACGGTGGCGCGGCGGCGGCGCAAGATGGCGACGCGGAGCGGCGGTTGGCGGCCGGGGTCGATGGTGCGCGCGGGTCCGGTTGCGCGCGTTTGACCTTGGGCGTTTGGGCGCAAGCGGTGAGCGGGAGGAAGAAGAAAGAGTTTGTCGTTTGGACTTTAGGGTTTCCCCCCGGGCCTACTTATAGGCGCAGGGAAACCCTAGGGGCCCAACGGTAAGTTTAGTAATTTGCGGAAAGGTAAGATCCAGTCCGTAATTTATGGGATAAGGATTTCGGGAGTTATGGCGGAATGGCCGAGTCAGTTAAGCCCGCCTGAAGATCCAGACTTGAGAACTGTTACTCGGACTGGCTAAGTGGAGAAGATGAGAGCCGGGTTATAGGATGTGCCTCTGGGAATGTGATCCGAGGAGCGATACCCGGCTAAAATGGAAATCGGGTTATTATATGGACCGCCAAAGGAGCAGGCCTGGCTATAGTTCAAAGCAATCTAACCCGTCATGTTATGGATATAAATGGGAATTGTTTTGCAGGGAATAGCATGAGCTTCGTGGTTGGTTCCAAGATGCCCAAGCTATTCTGGGCACTACTATTGGGGGGATGATAACCCGGTAGGCCCATGCCTGGGCGAGATCCGGCCAGGGGGAAATTGCACAAGACCCGGCCCAAGAGAAAGGAAGTTCTAGAAGACCTAAGAGGGAGCGCGGACCTTGTAACCCGTACCTTGGGGGTCATTGTAGGGGATTTAGGGTTATGTGCGGATCCCGAATAGGATTTTGGAAATATGTTGTATGGAAAGCTAGGAAGTCGGGTATTATATAAACCGGCTTCTAGAGCAAAGAGACCAGGCTTTTGAGTTTGAGAGAAAGAGAAGGATACGAGCTTGTAGCCCTAGATTGGAGTTTCGGCGACATTATAGCCAAGAACCCTAGGTTACTGGTTGATATGATTTTCTCTGAGCTAAACACTCTCCCAAACACCAGAGTCGATTCGCCCCAATCTAAGTTATCCCCCGATAACGTCTGCCGTGAATATCCCGCGACATGGAGCCTAGAGAGGTTCCCACAAGGGACAACAAGGAATCCTTCACAAAGGACACAGAAGAGTGTCTCGAAGGACACCACCACAAAAAATCTAAGTACCCTTACACAAAATCACTCAAAGCATATGAAGAGGCAGGTACAATAATAAAAAGTACGGGATATCCTTTACAATACTGAATAAGTTCGTAGGAATTCAAGATAAATAAGGGCGCGCGGGAGGTTTTAGACCATCAAGTGGAAGGACCCTCAGCTTGCCCCGCACCACCTAGGACGGCTGGCATGAAGGCCTTCACAAAGGCACCCACGTCATCCGTCACACGAGCAGCAAGAGAAGCGGTGTGCTCCTTGGGGACCTCGCCGACCAAGTTCGGTTGGGTGATACGTCATAAAAGTATCCATAATTTCTGATGTTCCATGTTGTTTTCATACTATATGATAATGTTTCCTTTACACTTTATGCCATTTTTATTGATTTTCTTGGACTAACCTATTGACAAGATGCCATAGAGCCAGTTCCTGTTTTCTGTTGTTTTTTATTTCAGAAAAGTTGTTCTGGAAATATTCTCGGAATTGGACAATTTGAAAACCAAAAGTCTTAGAAATCTTTCGCGCACACGGAGTCCGGAGGGGACCCGGAGGGGGGCCACATGGGGCGCACACCATAGGGCAGCGCACCCCCCTCTAGCCGCGCCCAGGGGTGGTGTGGGCCTCCTGGTCGCCCATTGACGTTGCCCTACCGCCTACTTATACATCTTCACGGGTTAACCCTAGAGTCTCGAGCCCTTTCCACAAAAACATCCGCATACGCCGTGATCGTCAACCCTAGTTCGGGAGGGTTCTGGAGCTCTCCCCGGCACCCTGCCGGGAGGGAGAATCATCACCGGAGGGCTCTACACCACCATGACCGCCTCCGAAATGATGCGTGAGTAGTTCATCCTTGGACTATGGGTCCATAGAACTAGCACATGGTTGTTATCTCCTCTTTATGCCTAATGTTTAGATCTTGTGAGCTGCCTAACATGATCAAGATCATATTATTCTAATGCCTCATGTTGTGTATGCTAGGATCGGATGAATATTGAATGCTATGTCCAATGATTATCAATCTATCATGTTCTTTTCATGTGTATGTTATTTACGATCTTGCATTCTCTCCATTGCTAGTAGATGTTCTGGCCAAGTAGATGCTTGCAACTCCAAGAGGGAGTATGTATGCTCGATAGTGGGTTCTTGCCTCCCTTTTACTCAGGCTCGAGTGACAGAAATGTAACGGGTGGGGGATGTGTTGTTGCCATTAGGGAGAAAACAATGATGTTTACATTCTTTACATTACACACTTTGCTTAATCCGATTATCTGTTGCTTGGAACTTAATACCCAAGGTTTGCTCGGATGACACTCTGAGGGTAGATTATTAGTCATAGATGCAGTTGGATAACGGTCTACGAATATTATTGTAATGCCAAGATGAATCACATAGTAATCATCATGTCATGCATATGCACTACGATGCAGACTTTATATCTATCAATTGCCGAGCTGTAATTTGTTTACCCAACATGCTATCTATACGTTTTGGGGAGACACCACTATTGAACTGTAGACCCAGTACATTTCCTTTATACGCATAATACAACCACCGCAATCACTGTTTTCATACTGCTACTACTGTTTTTCTATTGCCATCACTTCTCTCTTTTCATCTACTGCAAACAAGTACTGTTTTCCACACCATATGTTTAACCTCTTTGTTTTCAGCAAACCGGTGAGATTGACAACCTCACTGCTTTGTTGGGGCAAAGTGATTTGATTGTGTTGTGTAGGTTCCACGTTGCTTCTGAACCGGTAGTACTCCCTGCCAACATCAGCTGCATCAACCTTTGGAATTGATTGCTTTTTTCCAATGGTCAATTCAACCTTGGTTTCTTTCTGAGGGAAAACATGCTGCTCCACTCTTCACACCTTACACTTGGGGTCTCCCAACTTGTGCAATTCCTGCACCATCAAGCTTTTTTCTGGGGCTGTTGCCGGGGAGAAAGAGGATTTCTGCAATGGGAGTCTCTCACTTCCAATCTCTTTAATTTGTTTTTGTTTTGCTTAGTTTATTTTATTTTGTCTTGTTTATTTCTTTATAACAAAAACACAAAAACATAGTTCTTATTAGAGTTGTTATTTTTGTTATCCTGTTTTTTGTCTTGCTCTTTTTACTTGCTTTATCATGCTTGCTATCAATGGTTGATTTCTTTGGGTTCACGGAAGAACAACAAAAATATTATAAGGAATACCGTTTGTCAAAAAAGGGATACAATTATGGTTACAAATTAATAAATTGGATAACTATGCTAAAAACGTGTGCTCTACTTATAATGTTACTTATTGCTTTGATAAATCTTGTTGATGTAGGAGCTATAAACACCTCCTTTTTTAATGTGAGTATAATGATAATGTTACCATATCTTCTTAAGTTAAGGGTAATTATGACTTTTATAATGTGGAACATATTGAAGAATTTATTGCTTGGAAGGGTGCATTCTAAATTTCCTATTTGCTTGAAAGTATTGATGATGCACCATATAAATACGAGATTTATGCTATACCGTAATATTGCTTTGATAATTACAAGGATTGTAATTGCTACATAATTAAATATCTTAATAGATTCTCTCCCCAAAGGAGGAGACTAATTCCTTGCAGGAACCTATGGAAGAAGAAGTTGCTGAAATTGGAAGCTCATTGGATGTAAAAGAGGAGGAGAGTGATGATCAAGAGGAGGAACAATGGAGTAGATACCCATGTCAACCTCCAAATGAGAGTAACTCTTTAACTCATACCTTATTTGATTTCCCTCCATGCTTACCAAAGGAGGATGAGTGTTATATTGATAATTGTGATGATCCTATTGATTCTTTTCAAATATCCCTTTTTGACGAAATTGATACTTGCTATACTTGTGAGCTTGATACTGCTATGAATGAAACTTGTGAGAATGATATTGCTACTGTTATTTATGATAATCCATGCTACTTTGATAAATCTTATTATAATCCTCTACTTATTCCAACTATTGATATGCATGATAATGAGGAAGTTTGTTTGAAAAAATTATATGATAACGCTCTAGATGATGGTCCTATGTTACTTTATGTTATAAATCATAATGCTATTAAAAATGGTATTTCTATTAGTAGTCCCATACCTTTTATGAGTGATCAATCATCTCGTTTTGATATTGCTAAAAGTGGGAAAAAAGAGTAGCTGATTTTTAATTTCGATCCCACTATTTTTGAGCTTGATATGAATTGTGTGCTTTTAGACCATAACAAACATGCTTTATGTGGTAATTATTTTGTTGAGTTTGTTCATGATGCTACTGAAAATTATTATGAGAGAGGAAAATATGGTTCTAGGAATTTTCATGTTACTAAAACACCTCTTTTTTGTTGAAAGTTTTGAAATTGCTCTTGTTCTACCTTCCTATGATTTCTAGTTTAAACTTCTTTAATTTATTTCTTTACAAGATTCATATGCATAGGAAGTGGGTTATACTTGAATTTGTTTTATACTTGCTTCTTGATGCTCTCTTTTTCTTAATTCATATTTCTTATGTGAGCATGTTCTAGTTTTCTGGGCCTAGCTAAAAGGCGTTAAAGAAAAGCACTTCTTGGGAGATAACCCATGGTTTTATTTTTGCTTTGTTTTTCTCTGTTTTCTTTGAGTCAAGGTGTTGTATACTTCTGTAGAAACTCCTATGTATCCTTATTTTCTCGCATTTGTTGTGCCAAGTAAAGTCTTTAGTGAAAGTTGAGGTTAGATTTGGATTTCTACGCAGGAAACAGATTTCTGCTGTCCATCGTATAAAATCGCACAATTCACAGAAATATCAAATTGACTTGCAAATTTTTGTGCTTATTCCTAAGATAATTCCAAAAAAAATTAGCTTTATGTTTTTCGATTTGAGCAACATAAGTGCCCCTAAAAAATACGTCTTTACAGACTGTTCTGGTTGTGACAAATTCTGCCTTTTTTAATTGCATTCTCTCTTTTACTATGTCGAGTGGATTTCTTTGCTTCACGAAACATCAGCGGCTGTAGCTAATGTTCAAAAGTATTAATAACTCTTGTGTCAATTCTGAACATGTGGATTTTTGATCGTGCACTAACCCTCTAACGTGAATTACTTTTAGTGTGGTGTGAAGGAAGTTTTCAAGGGTCAAGAGAAGAGGGTGATATAATATAAATCAAGAAGAGTGAAAAGCCAAAGCTTGGGGATGCCCCTGTGGTTCATCCCAGAAATTCCTAAGAAGACTCGATCGTCTAATCTTGGGGATGCACAAGGAATCCTCTTCTTCATCAGCAAATTATCAGGTCACTTCTAGTTAAACTATATTTTTATTCGGTCACATCATATGCATTTTACTTGGCGCGTCTGTTTTTTTTCTTTTGTTTCCCTTGTTGCAATAAATATAGTTGGAACCAGCATTCTTTGTGTGGGAGAGAGACACTCTCCGCTTTTTCATATGAAAATCGTTTTCTTCCATGCTTGTATTCTTAGTTTTTCTTCTAGCTGCTGCAAATCCTTTTAGCTCATGTTTTTCATGCATCTCTTATTTAGAGATGTTAGTTATAGTAGAGTTATGTTAGTACTCTATTGTTTCATTGCTATATCTCTTTGAGAGTTTTTTTGTTAGTATAAAATAATTGGTGTTGGAAAGCAGTAGTACAATTTTCGTGCTTATAACGGTGCAAAAAGAAGCTCATATAGACTGTGGGTAGAATTTTTCATGTCATGCTAGATGTTATTTTAATTCTATGCTTAGTAGTTGTTATTGTAGCATGGCTTGTCTCAAATAGTTAAGAGTGCTTAATGTTCCATTGAAAGAATTATGAGGTTTTTTTATCACATTGAAGCATAAATTTGTGGTGTTCTCCTTCGAATGCTTTATTTGGTTGAATTGGCACATGCTTACACCATGCTTATGACTACAAACCAGTCACTTATAGACTCTATGATCATTTAGTTTTTGACTTGTAATACCCTTTACACTTTGATTAATAATGTTTTTTGTTGCTATGCATGATTATGGCTATTATTGCTCTCTTGATTTGTCGCTCCCAGTCTTTTTCGAGCCTCCACCTGTACTGAGTATGAGCTCTACTCGTGCATCCAACTCCCAAAAACCAAAGTTTGCAAAATGTGTCCACCATACCTACCTACATGTGGTATTTAACCGCCACTCCAAGTAAATTTCTCATGTGCTATTTTTAAACTTTCAAAATTATTCCTGTTTTGTGCCCCTATTTTAGCTAATGAGTACGTGAATAGAGAATCGTTATCTCACTTTTTTATTGGTCTTTACACACATGGACTAGTGGCACATCCGCTTATCCAAAATGATAGAAGATCTGGCAGCGGGGTGCCCAGCCCCAACTATAAAATTCTCTTTACTATTTTTGCCCCTGATTTATCAGTCAAAGCATAATTGTGTAAACAAAAGGGAAGAGGGATGATCTACTACACCAGTAGCATCCTTCAAAGGGAGCCGCTCTTGTAAGGTCTAGTTGTCTCGTGACGTACTGTATTGTCTGTTTACCATTCGTTGACATAAGCCTACACCTCTCTATTTTTTTTCAGTACCTCTATTTAATATAATAAAAAGCTTTAACACATTAGTTAATCCCTGCTTCCCTCTGCGAAGGGCCTTTCTTTTACGTTTATGTTGAGTCTCCATCTTCTAACTTTATGCATAGTTGAGAGAGCGTAGTTGCCATTCTGAGTTAAATGTGCATCAGTCCCAAAGATTATTATTGATTGGTTCATGATGTGTTATTACCTACTCTCAAATGATTTGTTCTAGTCATCCACTTGAACTTTGAAGGTGTCCTGGCGTTTATGTTTTGCCCCACTCTTAAGGACAAGCGAAAGATCACTTTGATATGTTTTCTTTATGCTCGAAACCAACGTATAACTGCATTATTATTCATGATCTTTATGCTCGAGTGACAGAAACGTAACGAGTGGTGGATGTGTTGTTGCCATTAGGGAGAAAACAACAATGTTTACATTGTTTACATTACACACTTTGCTTAATGCGATTATCTGTTGCTTGCAACTTAATACCCAAGGTTTGCTCGGATGACACCTTGAGGGTGAATTATTAGTCATAGATGCAGTTGGATAACGGTCTATGAATCTTGTTGTAATGCCCGCATGAATCACATAGTAATCATCATGTCATGCATATGCTCTACGGTGCAGCCGTTATATCTGTCAGTTGCCCAGCTGTAATTTGTTTACCCAACATGCTATCTATCTGTTTTGGAGAGACACCACTTGTGAACTGTGGACCCTAGTCCATTTCACTTATACTTATAATACAACCACTGCGATCACTGTTTTCATACTGTTACTACCAGTTTTCCTATTGCCCTCACTGTTCTCTTTTCATCTACTGCAAATAAGTATTGTTTTCCACACCATACATTTAACCTATTTGTTTTCAGCAAAACCAGTGAGATTGACAACCTCACTGCTTCGTTGGGGCAAAGTGATTTGATTGTGTTGTGTAGGTTCCATGTTGCTTCTGAAACGGTAGTGCGCCCTGCCAACATCAGATACATCAACCTTCGGAAGTGATTTATTTCTCCTACTAGTCGATTCAACCTTGGTTTCTTTCTGAGGGAAAACTTGCTGCTGCACTTTTCACACCTTACACTTGGGGTCTCCCAACGGGTGCAAGTCCTGCACCATCACTGGGCCATCAAGACGTGGGAGAACAGGTGGGTCGTTGCCTCCGCCAGGAGCTAGCGGCACTCCTCGTCAATGACAGCGTCCACACTGTAGACGTCCTCATGCAGCGAGTCAAGAAGCCAAGCGAAGAAGTGGAGGCCACACACCGTGTTGTACCGACTAGGAGGAGGCGCCATCTCAAGGCGCAGCCGTTCACCCACCTCGCGAGCGCAACGGACGGCGTGCTGGAACACCTCCTCCAGCTATTGTTGGAGCTCTTGCGCCGGCCCCGTCTGCTCCTCCAGCTTAGGCACCCCATCATCAAGAGGAGCGAGCTTCCCCTGCAGAGTGAACAGTTCCGAGTGGACCCATGTGGACTTCACGACAACATGCTCCCTTGTGCCCTTCTCCTCGCCCTGCTTCTTGCGGAGTTGGGCGAGCTCTCCCTTGATCCTCTCAGCCTCCAGGAGCAGCGCCCGCTCGGCTACATCAGAGGCCTGCCTCTGCTACCGGACATTTCTACTGAGGTACGCGTCGAGCTCCCGACGGTATGCCCCGCGTCTCGCGTGGATTTCTTTCTCACCAGTTCTTCTTGCTGCTCTTGCTGTTCCTTCAGGACACGACCCATCTTCTCAAGGCACTCACGCTCGTCGCTGACCTCGTCCACGAGCCGTTGAGCCCCCTCGTGTTTCCCAACCTCCTCCACAAGGGTGCGGGTTTTCTCCTCCCTGGTGGAGAGGGAGGCCTCGCGATATTTCACCTTTGCCTCGCGAGGGATCAGAGCATCCTCACAGAGGGCGAAGACCTTCTCCCGCTCCTCACAAGAAAGCGACCACTCGTCGACCTTCCTCTGGTGCTCCTCCTTGTCAAGGCGGAGTTTCTCCCGGCGGTCCTTGGCAGCGCCTAGCATGCTCTTTGCCTCCTCGAGCGACTCGGTCGCCTCTCACGCGGAGTTCTCACATTCCCGCGTGACCTTGCTGAGCTTCTGCGGGTGTACGACCTACGCTTCTTTCTCCCTCTCGTCGCACGATAGCACCGCCTGGTGAAACCAGGCGCCCAGGATTTCCAGGCCCTCACTCTCCTTGCTAAGCAGGTGGGCGTGCACCCATGCGCTAATCTGGAGCACGTGCACGATGTCAATGGCAACCTCGAACATGGGGCCATCAGAGTTAAGATCAGCAGAGGTTCAGGAGCGGACCCGAGCAGACCAGCGCTCCTCCGCCATTAGCCCATAGAAGAAATTGTTTGGTAGGAACGAGCCTTCGGGACCCAAGGCGGGAATGTCCTTAAATAGCCGATCCGTTGCAGCTAGAAGGTCCTGCTATGACGACCGGCGGAGGGGCCTGCTACGAAGCTAGGAGCACCCTGGGAGGCAAGGCAAGCGGCCCAGCCCTGGCCTTCTTTACACCAGGGGTCGCAAGCTCCACATCATCCCTCAAGACGATGGGATATGCATTGATACGTCGAAAACGTATATCCTTTTCCCAACACTTTTCTTATTGTTTTCATCTAAACTTATGTGTTTTGAATACAACTAACACGGACTAACGCTGTTTTCAGTAGAATTACCTTGGTGTCTTGTTTTTGTGCAGAAAAATCAACTTTCGGGAAATTGCCCAGAAAAGACCCCATTGGTGTTTTCACACCGGGAGCCAGAAGGGGGCCAGGAGAAGAGCCACAGGGTGGCCACACCACCCCTGGCGCCCCTCCTAGGCCGCGCCAGCCTATGGTTTGGGCCACCCAGAGCCCCCCTCGGACTCCCCTTTCGACTACAAATAGCATTCAACCCTAAAATGCAAGGGGGTTCGTCATATTCCACAGAAACACAACAGAGCGCCACCGCCATCCCGAACCTTGATTCGGGGACCAGAAACTCCGTTCTGGCACCCTGCCGGGACGGGTAATTGGAGGAGATCATCACCATCGTCATCACTAACGCCTCTCCATAGACCATCCATGTTTCCCCCATCCATGTGTGAGTAATTCCCCCGCTGTAGGCTGATGGTAGGGATTGGATGAGATCGTTCATGTAATAATGTAGTGATTGTTAGGGCATAGTGCCTAGTATCCTCTATTAGTGCTATTGACATTGTTGCAACTTGTTATGCTTAATTCTTGCCACTTTGGGCCCAAGTGCCATGATCTCAGATCTGAACATGTTATTGAATCATGATGATAATTATTGTTTCTTGATCATACCTGCAAGTTGTTTACACATATTTTTGTCCGGAACTCGAGGCCCCGAAGTGACAGAAATTGGGACAACCGGAGGGGATGGCTGTGATGTGAGGATCACATGTGTTCACGAAGTCTTTATTCTTTGCTCCGGTGTTCTATTAAAAGGAACACCTTAATTACTAGTAGTTCCCTTGAGGCCCCGCTGAAAACAGGCTGGTAGGACAAAACATGTTGTGCAAGTTCTCATTGCGAGCACGTATGACTATTTACATAACACATGCCTATGGTTACTTAGTGCTTGGCTGCTTTATCATATTTATCTGCAATGCCCATGACTTGATCATTATATGAACTATCTTATCCATGCAGTACCCGTTCATCCATCCCTATGCCTACAGTATTTAATCCCTCTGTTTACTTCAAACACTAATGCTGCTGTTTTCATTCCACTTCTGCTATTATTTCACTACTGATGCTACTATAAAACTGTTACTACTGATAAACCACTACGAACAGAAGTACTTTCAGGTGCAGGTGAATTGACAACTTACTTGTTAAGGCTCACAAATATTCTTTGGCTCCCATTGTGTCGGATCAATAAATTTGGGTTTTACTTCCCTCGAAGACTGTTGCGATCCCCTATACTTGTGGGTTATCAAGACTATTTTCTGGCGCCGTTGCCGGGGAGCATAGCTTTATTTGCGAGCTCACTGGATAGTACTATCATCTACTGCCATCATTCATCATGGGTAAGACTCGTGATGGAAAGTTTCCTATATTACCATACAATACAAGAAGAGGTACAACTCTGAACACCTCTGTTGCTCTTGATTCACCGTCTGTTATGAGTAAGCTGGTTACACCACCACATGCTACTTCTGCTGAATCTGAAAATACTTCTGATACCTTTGATGATACTTCTACTTTGCTTGATGAGAGTGATTCTCTCGGTCCTTTCTTAGATGCTACTATTTCTAAAGCTAAAAATATTGCAAACATAGAAACTCCTGATAAAAATCCTGTTACTCCTGTTGTTTCACCTGAGCTTATAGAGAACCCTAGTGATGATTTTGATGAAATACATGCTATGAAGGATAAATATGTTGTTATGAGTCTTATTGAAAGTCGTGTTGTTAAATATAAATTATCTCGTGATGCCAAGTTTGCCACTTCTCCTATTAATATTAGGGATAAGGATTATGATTTATCTCTTGATTTGTCTTATATATCTATTGTTGAGAAAGAACCTTTTGGTGGTACTGAAAATGAAAGTGTTATGAAACATATGAATGAGCTCTCCTCTTTGAGTAGTTTATTCTCTGATGATTTTAAGAAACATAGCTACTTTGTTGCTAAAATATTCCCTTTCTCACTAAAAGATGGATCTAAAACTTGGTTTAATAATTTGTCTCCTGGACCTATTGATAGTCCTATTGGTTTGGTTAATGCTTTCTTTCAGAATTATTTTCCTGCTAGTGCTCAACATGCTACTTTAAAAAATATATTTAATTTCAAGATATTGGAAGGAGAGAAATTGCCTGTATCTTGGTCAAGGTTCTGTTCTTTAGTTAGGGCTACACCTGGGCATAAGCTAGAAAATACTAAACTTTTTGATATATTCTATAATGGACTAACTGTTGAATCTAGGACATACCTGGATAGTTGTGCTGGTTGTGTTTTCAAGCAAAGAACTCTAGAAGAAGCTGAGGAATTAATGGCTAAAATAAGCCAAAATCATGATGATTGGACTATGGTTGAGCCTGAGCCGACCCCTACTCCAGTACCAACACCAACACCCAAGAAGAGGGGAATTATTGAATTAAATGATGAAGTGATGAGAGAAGCCAAGAAATATCTTAAAGAGAGGGGTATTAAATCTAAAGATGTGAAGAATCTTCCACCTATAGAAGAATTATGTAAGCCAATCCCTCACTCATCCACCATTGAGGTACACTCTCTTCAATATTTTGATAGTAGAGATATTCCCTATAACAAACCTCCTAATCAATGTTTAGATGAATTTGATAATTATGTTATCAAGCAAGATAATTTTAATACGAGAGTGCAAAATCACCTAATGGAAAACTCTAGAGCTATTGATAATTTGCATGGTATTATAGAAAGAACCTCTAATGATGTTAAAATGCTTGTTAAAGTGCAAAAAGATTTGCTAGTCAATGCTTCTAAAGAAAAACGTGCTTATGAAATAAGAACTAGAAGTGGTATTGCTACACAAGATCCTTTATATCCTGAGGGACATCCTAAAAGAATCGAACAAGATTCTCATCAAACTAATGATAATGTTATTCATACTAAGAAGCAAAAGAAGAGGAAACATAAAACTGCTGTAGAATCCTCTGAGCTAGCTATAGATCATAATCTTTACCTAATAATAAAGAGAGGAAGGTTTCTTCCGGTCCATCGAAATTTTTACCGATTTGCCCTCCCACTAAATGACTTATTACGGAAAAAATGCCATCGTAGCCCCCTTTGTTTGTTTTATTTCTTCTCTGACGACCGAACGTAGCGAATCGCTTACTGAATCCGTCGCCGCCTCCCCTGTCCCGCACTAGCCAAATACGACTCAAATCCTGATAACATACGACTGATTGTCTTATGGTTTTTATGGCCTCTACGTTGGCCTCGAATCAAGGGGAGGTGAAAGGCCCTGTGCTTGCTTATCGAGATTTACAGATCGTCGGTGGCAGCGACACACGAGCAGGCATCCAGTTCCGGCCGCCCCATCTCCAATCTCTGGCAGGCCGCACGCGCGACTTACTCGCCATCATTGTCCGAGTCCGACACATGAACCAGCGTTTGTCTTGACGGGCTCTCCAGGCTCGGCGCCGACTCACACCCGCGACGCGCTCTTGGCCGCCACATGAAGACTCCAAGCGCACGAGGGCGCACTCGACGGCGAGGTGGGCGAGTACCCGATAACCCACGCCATGAAGTTGGTATGCGAGAAGACCACAATCTCGAGGCTGGCCATGGTCGGGCGCACCGGACACAGAAGGCTTGGCCGAGGAAACAGTTGTGGACGTGTTGTTCTGCTCTGTCCTAACACTTTCCAAGACCTTCTGCACGAAAGAGCAGCCAAGGAGGATGTGGAGAGCAGACTTCTGATGGATGAAGCACATCGGGCAAATTTGATAGTGAGGCAACCCACTTTTCTAAAGATTGTCTGCTTGAGGCATCTTGCGAGAACAGGAAGCCATACACACAAAAAACCTGGCACTTTCATGGAGCAGCTAATTCTCAAACTGCGTTTTGAAATTGCTTAGGACATAGCCTTCAAATTGCAAATTGTACAGACTGGGCTGAGAATTTACCATCACACGACCATCTCCACTTTGAACAGTCGTGGATGTTACCGTGCAGCCGGATTCCTTGGACTTTCTCCCATGGATTAGTGAACTGAAAAATTGCAGCTAGAGAAAGGTTACGCTTGAAGTGTCTAATGCACGTGACATTGGTGAGCGCCTACTTAACGGCGAGAGGCCGCTTTGTGCAGAGGGCGAACGGCTCAGGAAACGCATGAAAAGATAGGAAGATCATAGAGCCATGCATCATTCAAGCTGGCAGTAGCGCCATTTCCAACAGGGCTAATCACAGAAGCATCAAACAACTAGCTGACATGAGTTTCAATGGGCAGTGGCAGACCGGTCCAACGTTTGGTGGAAGCATTCATAGTAACATTTTTTCTGTATTGTTATTAATGCTCACATTTCGGGGAACTTCAAGCAGAAGGCACTTACAAAGGCACTTGGACTTTGCATAAATCATTCGATTCAAGTTGGACTGAAGTTTGGTATAGGAAATATTCACAGAAAAAATTGGGCAATAAGTTAAACAGTAGGTGGATTCTAATAAGTTGAGAATGTCAACACTGCTGAATTAACCCAAGCATTTCAAAGTTTCAGTGGAAAATTTACATTTTAGATAAATGAAAAACTAGACCATATTTGGCATATTAGATTATTTCTACCGGTCAAGGCTTTGAATATAAGAGTTGAGTCGACAACACTACAAGCTAGGACGTCGAGGAAGATGCAATGATGTAGATCTTTGATAGTTGTGTCGAGCATACCATCAGATGTAAGCTTCAACCTTATCCGAATGATTTAGTGAAGGTGGGATATTGAAAATACGCGTCTCCAAATTATGCCTTTTGTTTCCAAAGTGAGGATATGCCATGCAACCGTGTCATTAGGTTACGTTGAGAGCTTCATGTAAGTAGCAATGATGATTCTCAGCAAAAAAAAATATTGTTTGGCATGTTGACTAATGTAAATTCATCTCAACATAACAAAACTCGATCTTTCGGGTAACAAACTATAATTTTCTTTTACCAATTCCACAATGCCATTGGGCCCATAAATTTCAATCCACTTAAGTTACATCTCTTATTTTGTTTGGTTATCAACCATATGTTACCTTAGACATTTTCTCTGTTTTGTTAACATGTTATTTATCTGTACTTATGCCTGCCGGATCGAGTAAGGTAAAGTTGTTGAAAGAAGTAAAAAAATTATATGTCCTTCAAGTTTGACAAAGGTTGGCCCTCCATTCTTGAATCTAGCTATTTTTATTTTGACATGTGCTGAAACTCGGATAGGCATGGCGAATTGGCGATAATACCATTACTTTCACATTGTCACTATGATGACGTTGTTTATGACGTTTCACATCGTTGGACATAAAAAGTGGCGCGCCGGGTTTTGTGAAATGGGAAGCATAAGACAATTCTCATTAAATTTTAACACACCGTTTTTTCTCCCGTTGCAACGCACGGGCATATGTGCTATATTATATCTATTTCTGATGCTGAAACTAAAAGTGGTAATGAAAAGAATGATGCTTCTGATAAATAAGAACATGTAGCTGAACCTAAAAAGCAAACTAAAACTGCAAAGTATACTAAGGAAGATTTCATTGCTAATAAACATGGTAATGAGAGAGAACCTTGGGTACAAAAACCGATGCCTTTTCCTAATAAGAAACACAAATCTAAGGAAGAAGAACAGTATAACAAGTTTTGTGAATGGATGAAACTTTTGTTCTTGCCAATTCCTTTAACTGATGCTATTAAATTGCCTCCTTATGCAAAGTATATGAAAGATATTGTCTCTAACAAAAGGAAGATTCCTAATGAGAAAATATCCACTATTCTTGCTAATTACTCTTTTAATGGCAAGGTTCCTAAGAATCTTGGAGATCCTGGTATACCAACTATTCCTTGTTCTATTAAAAATAATTATGTTAGAACTGCTTTGTGTGATTTGGGAGCTGGTGTTAGTGTCATGCCTTTTACTCTCCATAAAAGAATCCTCCTTGAAAAATTGATACCAACTGATATATCTTTGCAAATGGCTGATAAATCTACTGCTATTCCTGTGGGTATATGTAAGGATGTTCCTGTTCAAGTTGCTAATAATTGTCTGATATTAACTGACTTTGTTGTGTTGGAAATGTCTGAAGATGATAATATGTCTATTATTCTTGGAAGACCTTTTCTTAATACTGTAGGGGCTATTATTGATTGCAATCAAGGAAAAGTTACTTTTAATGTTAATGATCAAGAGCACACTATTTATTTCCCCAAAAAGATTGATAGAAAATATGGTCTAAATTCCATTGAAAATATTGAGACCATCAAGATTGGAGAATTTTATTGTCCCATTCTAGCACCACCAAAAGAATATGAAATTATTATGATTGGGACTATGCCTATCAAGGTTGAGGTAACATAATTATCTAGTGATAAACAAAGTTTTGTTTCATATAAAATTATTTTGGTAGCAAGACTTGATCACCCTTGTTAACAAAATGATTTTGCATGAGGAGGATAATGTTTTCACTATTTTTTCACCTTCCCATTTATGTTTTCACCATGTTTACTTCTGTTATTACATTGCTACTTGAGTACAATCATGTTTTCCACCACCCTTAAGCATGTTTTCCTCATGTTTTCACCTTGATTACTGAGGTTATGCATGTTTTCACCACCCATACTTTTGTTTTCATCACTACCACCTTTGTTTTGTTTGGATATTCTTCCATTAGAGTGTCAAAGAACCTATGTAGTACTGGTTTTGGTTTTGTTTTCAACCTTTTCACTTTCGTTTTTTCTGGTTTTTTTATTAATTATTAAAATTCTGGAAATATCTCAACAATAAAGTTACTCGAAAAATTCCAGAAAAATTATAATAAATTTTAACGTCAAAAATGAGGCAGAAAGCCACCTAGGAGCCCCTAGGGGGACCCACCAGTCAGGCACACCATAGGGTGGCACGGCCAGCCCCTGGTGGTGCCAGCACATGGTGTGGGCCCCCTGGCCCTCCACTTACGCTCTCCACTCCCAAAGTCTTCTCTCTCACCTCCCAAACTGAAAACATTTCCTGGAACCCGTGTTCTTGCTGTTCTTCCTCTGGATTTTCGATCTCCTTCTTTAGCCCATCATTTGTGCTGATATTTGGTGTGTTTGATCTCTGGTATGTGATTCCTCCGATGATCCAAGTAGATTTTTGTTTAATGAAGTATTTCTTGAGTATTTTGGTACTGTAGGTGATAGCTTATGTGAGTTTGCATGCTTTATTTGAGTAGAAATAATGTGGTTTTGATCTATGTTTATCTCTCATATAAGTCCCTATGGTAGTTTCCAACTTATAGTTGCTTGAAATTAATTTTTGTGATGATTGTTGAAAAATTTCAGAGATGGATAGTTATAATTTTGGAGAGATATTTAGGAGTGATGCTCCTAGAAGGACGAGGCCCTCACGCTCATCCACTTCAGCGATGCCATCGTATAATGAAGACGTTATTGCATCGACTATTGACGATGAAGGAGATGATGCTATCGTTCACCCATCTAGCTTTCCTTGCAATACATTTTTAAGAAGTGCAGGTTTATTAGATGACTTTCGTATGCTTATTGAAAGAGTTGGTATCACCAACTTTATGGAGGACGAAAGTCCTCAGTATACCACGCTCACAAAAGCTTTTATTAAGAGCTTTAAATTTCAGAACACTCAATATGGTCCAACTGTTGCATTCAAGTTATATAGTAGTCCTACATCTTTGTCCTTGGTGGATTTTTGTACTAATATAGGTATCAACGCCACTGGGACAGCGAGCAGGATTCAAGATAGACCAGCGGACCTCCAAGGGCTCTACCGAGAAATCACCAACGATGATGGCCGCTCATCCCAGCGTGGGAAGATAATGAACATTCAACTTCCTGCTCTTAGATACTTTACTTATTATCTTACTACTAGTATCCTTGGTAGGGAGAACACTAGCAACATTTCTAGTTACCACCTGGCTTTTATTGATGCTGCACTGAACCATAGCACGAAGTATAACCTTGGTGCACTTGTTGCACGCTGCCTTGCTGCTTCTGGACCTATTTTTGGGGGTATTATTGCTACACGTGTAGCGGCTGCTTTAAATGTTTCCATTAACCCTAATGATGAAATAATTGCTCCTTGTAGGCTTAACCTTGCTGCCATGAAGTCCCATCAATTTGTCACTGCTAACTCTACTAATGAACGTTTAGTGTATAGAATTTTATATATGGATGGAGAGGAGCGAAAAGTTACTTTGCCGCAGCCTGTTTTGTTTAAGATTGACAGGTCACCAAGGTCGCTCTCCAAGGAGCAGGTAGACGAGCATCTGAGCACCATGGAGTATTACCGGCAGCAGGAGAGGCGAGACACGCCTCCTGAGGACCACAACACGCCGTACACCGGTGCATCCTCGAGCACATATCAGGAGGAGGGTTCCTCCTCAGCAAACTACGGGGGCGCCGCCTCATGGTCCCCTTGGTGATTGATCTCCACTTAGGCCAAAAGCCTAAGCTTGGGGGACGTATACCGGCATCACACTCATTTATATATCATGTTCGGTCATTTCTTTGTATATCCATGTTTTCGTTTCTTTTTGTTTCTTTCGTTTTCTTTCGTCTCTTTTCGTTTTATTGTTTTTTTCCAAAACACAAAAAGACCAAAAATATTTATGTTGTTTCTCTTTGTTTTCTTATTTAGTTTCTTTATTTGGGTTGCTTTCTTTTCTTGTTTCGGTTTAATATTCAAAAATCCAAAACTATTTTGTTTTGTTTGCTTGTTCTCTTTCTGTTCGTGCTTTAATTGAAAAACCCAAAAATATTTGTTGTTCTTCTTTGGTTTTGTAAAGTTGCTGCAGAGTTTAACAGTCGTCCGTGACTCCATTGGAGCTTGGTTTTCATTATATATTATTCGAGCCACAAGTGAAGAGTAATAATGACGATCTATGACAATTCAAGTTGTGGTGACAGGCTGGTATGAACTCTATTTGCTTTCATTTTTGTACACATACCCATCTATGTGAGCATGCTTAGTTTGTTCGTATAAGATATGTGTGATTTAATGGCTTCTTAATAGTTCGTGCTCTCTCATATTTTGCTCCAATTTATTAATAGTAAATGACATGTCGCATAAATATTTTTTTTGCATTGTTCTATTTGTAGAAGGGTATGACATTGTGGTAGCCTCCTCTGACTGTTTCATTTGAATCAACTTGGCACATGCTCATGCATGCTAAGATTGAAAACAAAAAGTCAATAAGCCTCGATGATTTATTTTTCCTCAGAATTCTAGTATCAATTTTATGCCTCAGTTAATTTTACTTTTTTGCAAACATGATTATGATAGTTGTTGCTCTCTTGATTGTCGCTCCCTGTCTATTGCTAGCCTTCACTTGTACTGAGTATGAGCTCTACTCGTGCATCCTACTCCCAAAAACCAAAGTTTGCCAAATGTGTCCACCATACCTACCTATATGTGGTATTCAACCGCCACTCCAAGTAAATTGATCATGTGCTACCTTTAAAACCTGCTAAAAATTATTCCTATTTTGTGCCCCTGTTTTAGCTCATGAGGGCGTAAATAGAGAATCTTTATCTCACTTGTTGATTGGATTTCACACCCTGGACTAGTGGCTTCATCCGCTTATCCAAATGATAGAAGAGCTGGCAGCGCGGTGCCCAGCCCCAAATTAATACACACAAATTATCTTCACTCTTTATGCCCCTGATTTATCAATCAAAGCATAATTGTGTAAACAAAAGAGAAAGAGGGATAACCTTCTACCCAGATGCGTCCTTCACATGGGAGTCGCTCTTGTGAATCTAGTTGGCTTGTGACGTACTGTATTGTCTGTTTACCATTCGTTGACATAAGCATACACCTGTCTCAAAATGTTTTCAATACCTCTGTTTAATAAAATAAAAAGCTCTAGCACATGAGTAATCCATGCTTCCCTCTGCGAAGGTCCTTTCTTTTACTTTTATGTTGAGTCTCCGCCATATTATTTGTGCACTTTCTTGAGAGCACAATGGTCATTCTTAGTGTGATGTGTTTGTCCCAAAGTACGGTTGATTGTGGTATAACTTTGATACTTGTATCTTTGATATCTTTACTTCTAATCTTCCCTTGAACTTCAGAGGTGCCCTGGCATTTATGTTTTGCCCCACACTTAAGGGCAGGCGAGATACCACTTTGTTAGATTCTATTATGAATACTTCAATCTTGCAAATAGTTATGCTTCATGTTGTTTATTATTAATATCTTGTTATCTCTTCATGGTTTGCATAGCTATTAAGTGACAGTATCTTGCATGTATCTTATCATGAGCATAATTAAGTATTTGATCATATAGTGAGTATGTTTACATCATATGAAACAAATGTGTTCGTAAAATTCTATTATCACACTCAGTTATCACTGAATTCCTTGAGGACAAGCCATAAGCTAATCTTGGGGGGAGTTGATACGTCGAAAACGTATCTCCTTTTCCGAACACTTTTCTTATTGTTTTCCTCTAAACTTGTGTGTTTTGAATACAACTAACACGGACTAACGCTGTTTTCAGGAGAATTACCTTGGTGTCTTGTTTTTGTGCAGAAAAATCAACTTCCGGAAATTGCCCAGAAAAGACCCCAGTGGTGTTTTCACACCGGAAGACCCCGGGAGCCAGAAGGGGGCCAGGAGAAGAGGCATAGGGTGGCCACACCACCCCCTGGCTTGGCCCCCTAGGCCGCGCCAGCCTATGGTGTGGGCCACCCAGAGCCCCCCTCGGACTCCCCTTTCGACTACAAATAGCCTTCAAGCCTAAAACGCGAGGGGGTTTGTCATATTCCACAGAAACACAATAGAGCGTCGCCGCCATCCGGAACCTCGATTCGGGGACCAGAAACTCCGTTCTGGCACCCTGCCGGGACAGGGAATTGGAGGAGATCATCGCCATCGTCATCACCAACGCCTCTCCATAGACCATCCATGTTTCCCCCATCCATGTGTGAGTAATTCCCCCGCTCTAGGCTGAAGGGGATGGTAGGGATTGGATGAGATTGTTCATGTAATAATGCCGTGATTGTTAGGGCATAGTGCATAGTATCCTCTATTAGTGCTATTGACATTGTTGCAACTTGTTATGCTTAATGCTTGCCACTTTGGGCCCAAGTGCCATGATCTCAGATCTGAACATGTTATTGAATCATGATGATAATTATTGTTTCTTGATCATACCTGCAAGTTGTTTACACATATTTTTGTCCGGAACTCGAGGCCCCGAAGTGACAAAAATTGGGACAACCGGAGGGGATGGCTGTGATGTGAGGATCACATGTGTTCACGAAGTCTTAATGCTTTGCTCCGTTGTTCTATTAAAAGGAAAACCTTAATTACTAGTAGTTCCCTTGAGGCCCCGCTGAAAACGGGCTGGTAGGACAAAAGATGTTGTGCAAGTCCTCATTGCGAGCACGTATGACTATTTACAGAACACATGCCTATGGTTACTTAGTGCTTGGATGCTTTATCATATTTATCTGCAATTCCCATGACTTGATCATTATATGAACTATCTTATCCATGCAGCGCCCGTTCATCCATCCCTATGCCTACAGTATTTAATCCCGTTGTTTACTTCAAACACTACTGTTGTTGTTTTCATTCTGCTGCTGCTATTATTTCATACTGCTGCTACTATAAAACTGCTACTACTGATAAACCACTTCGAACAAAAGTACTTTTAGGTGCAGGTGAATTGACAACTCACTTGTTAAGGCTCGCAAATATTCTTTGTCTCCCATTGTGTTGAATCAATAAATTTTGGGTTTTACTTCCCTCGAAGACTGTTGAGATCCCCTATACTTGTGGGGCATTTGCATCACTACCTCCCTCACGAAGCGTTGCGATGGGAGGCGATGAGATCAAGGGCAACTCCTAGAGGAGTGAGGGAGCGACGGGTTCCGGGGTCGTAGTCGCATCCACCACCGATGGCACGGGGGCTGGCCCCGGAACTGTGACATCCGACTCCATTGCCTTCGCATCCCCGAGAGGGACCTCAACACCCCTCTCCACTGAAGCACCGTCCCCTGTCGAGGGACCCCGAAATCAGCAAGCTCCCCGTTAAAGGGTGAGCATGGAGGGTCCCACCTCTCCTTCAGTGCTATCAGGTGCACCTACTCCTCTTGACGCGGAGGAGACCCCTCCGACGTCTTTGAACTCTCTGGGGAGGACCTGCATCACGAAACAAGATCAACGAAGAAAGTTAACAAAGGAAGGAGGCTCTGTCTCGGGAAGACTTAGTGCACCCGATAGCCCCACGCCCGTGGTGTGCGCCTTCTAGAGTGAGAGCTCACTTCAGGAGCTCTTGTCGCAAGTAGAACGCTCGCGCCGGGGTCAACCACCACATGGATAGGCCTCACCTCCTCGCGGGATGCTTTGGCCTGCTCACCAGCGTCGCCGACGTGTGAACGCATGGACGGAAAAGAAGAGGCCCTCGAGTCTTCTGACGACTCGCTCTCCCCTCTTTGTCTTCTACGGTGGGAACCTCCTCGAGGGGGCGCTTCCTCGACACACGAACGAGCACCTCGTAGGTAGGATCAGTGTCCTCTGACCATGCGGAGTCCAACTCACTTTCCTCTAGAGGATGCAGGGTGAAGGGGTTGTCCTGCCTAGATTGCTCTCCGTCCGCAAGGAGGTCCCACCAATCAAAGTGCGCCATCGTGTCGATCGCTGCATCGCATGCTGCTTCGTCGAGGTTGTATAATGGAACAATGGAAGAAGGAAGAGGCCATGGGTAGTCGTTGGTGAGGAGGGTCTTCATCATAATGTCGAACTGCTTACCCTTGATCAGGGTGCCGCTCAGCCTCATCTTATCTTTCGTGTCGCCACAATAGCTCATAAGGCGTACGTGCTTCTGGAGAGGCGCCAGGCGCTTATGGATGAATCTGCGGACGACCATGGAGGCTATGAGTCTACTCTCACTCTGCTCCTGCATGCGCTGCACCAGGGGCGCCATAGCCTGGCCATCGAGAACCTCCTAACCCCAGCCGGCGTGCTTCTGGGGCTGGGTTGTGGGGACTTTGAAGAGCTCGCCGCTGTCACAAGCGTCTAGGTATACCCAACACTGGGCAATGTCATCCACCTTCTTCGAGAAATCCAGGTGCGGGAACAAGGCTCCTCTTCCCAAGCCTACGCGGAAGGAGACACAGCCAGCGCATCGGGTTTTCCCGTCAACTGCAGGCTGAAGAAGGCCCGGAAGAAGGCGACGGAAGGTCAGACTTCTCAGAAGGCCTCACACCAGAAGGCGAAGATCGCCAGGGTAAGGACGGAGTTGGAGTAGAGGTGTAAAACATGGATCTGGTACTACTCTATAATGGAGGTGAAGAAGGTGCAGAAGGGGGGAACCAGACCCGCGAAGATGGTGTGATAGAAGAACGCGTACGCGGAGGCGGCGAGAGCGCTGAGCCCACATAAAGGGAGGTGGCCCCGTGCTCGTTAGTGGTGGAGCCCACCATGAGCCGAGCCTTCTCGAGGGACATGTCGGCATGGATATGGGAGGGCTCTAACACCACGCTCGCCCGGGAAGAGGTTGGCACCAAAGCAGCGACGACTTTGCCTCTCGTCTTAGCCGAAGATCTTTTCTTGCCGGCCATGGAGATGGAGGTTCTTCAAAGAAGTGGAAGATCTGAAGGACAGGGAATCGAGAAGGCGATATCGGATGGGAAGATCCGCTGCTATGACTCTTAGGGCTTATGAGTTAGGGCCCACAACGATATCAAGATCCCATCGCCTTGGGAAGATCGTGGGACACCGACCAAAGTGCCACGTGCCCACGACTTTCTTCGTAGTAGTTGGACCTGCGCCGTCTTGTATTCTTTGGCCATGTATCCATCACGGGCCCGGGGGCTACTGTCGGGCCCACTGATATGGGGTATCTTGGGCCGACTGCCTCGATCCAGTCCTGCAGGCATTTACAACTTTGTGGATGCGGCCCATGTCGGCAAGGAGTCTCATCGAGTCATTCCCCAGATAGGCTCGGCCTGCAGGAGGCTAGCCCTTCTGGAAGGACTGCTTCCCCGGTCCTTGGAGAGGAGCTCTACCTTCCCCCGCTCCTCTCCGGGAGGCGTTCACTCTAAAGATGGGACACAACATGTGTGGGTGATGTCCACTCCTCTGCGCACTGAAGTAGGAGGGACGAAGTGCTGCAGATCTCTCTTTTGTCACAGTTGGCATTCTCGTGTATAAAGTATGGGTAACGGTTGCTGATACGTCCATTTTGCATCACCGTTTTATATTGTTATTTTCTGTTATTAATCAATATATTTCATGTTATGATGCATCACTTATGTTATTTTTATCTTATTTTGCATCTTTCATAATTTTTGGAGAATAAACGCCGGGACTAGAATCTGATGGAAAAAAGCACCGCCAGAATACAATATTTCAGAAGATCAGAAGAAGAGGAGGGACACTAGAGATGTTTTAGAAGTCCATATGAGGGAGCCAGCCACAAGGAGAGCTAGAGGGGGCCTACCAGCGGCCCACACCACCAGGTGGCGCCCCTTGGTCGCGCCGCCAGGTGGTGTGGCCACCTTGGCCCACCTGTGGTCGACCTCTTTCGTGTACTTGACCCCCAGGGAACCCTAAGCCCCAGACTATCTTCGAAGAATTATTTTGCCGCCGCCTCGGGGCGGAAAACACCCTAGAGAGAAAATCTCTCTAGCAGGGAGAAATCTGCCGTGGAAATTCCTCTCCAGAGAGGGGAAATCTTCGCCATCGTTACCGTCATCGCTCCGGGCATCATCAAGATCGTCTTTTCATCATCATCACCACCAGCACCATCACCCTCATCATCCACCGTCATCCCGCTGTAACAATTAGGGGCCTCTATCGTTGATTTACATTAGATCTCTCTCCCGGTGTGGATTACTTGTTAGTAGTTGATGCTTGTGAGATTTATCGGTGTTAGCACTTTATGACCAGATTGTTGTCATCCATTATATCACCTCTGATTATGATCCATATGATGTCTTGTGAGTAGTTCGTTTAGTTCTTGAGGACATGGGAGAAGTCATGATGTTAGTAGTGAAGTTATATTGAAGTAATATCTCGTGGTTCGGTATTTAACTTGTGGTGCTATTCTTCTAGTGGTGTCATGTGAACGTCGACTAAATCATACTTCACATTTATGGGCCTAGGAGGATGCATTGTGTATTTGGCTACTAATTGTGGGGTTGCCGGAGTGACATAAACCTAAACCCCCGTTAGGAAACCAATGCACAAGGGAGCGTAGAATCCCGGAGTTTTAAGGTCATGGTTAGATCTATCTTAATTACTTTCTTGTATTTGCGGATGCTTACGAGGGGTATAATCACAAGTATGTATTAGTCCTAGTTGGGAGGTGCATTAGCATAGGTTCACCCACACAACACTTCACGAACCAATGGATATTAATCAACCGTAACGAAGCGAAAGCACTTGACGAAATTACCATGTGTCATCGAGAACGTTTGGTAGTCATAAGTAATACAACCGTCTTGTCCTTTGCTCTCAAAAGGATTGGGCCACTCTCTGCAATATTATTTACTGCACTTTATTTACTTACACTTTATTTATCTGCTATGTCAAAAACCTCAAAAAACCGTTTGCTAGTGTTTACAGTGAATCCTCTGTCTAACCTGCTTGTCAACACCTTCTGCTCCTCGTTGGGTTCGACACTATTATTTATCGAAAGTACTACGATACACCCCCTATACTTGAGGGTCATCAAGACTATTTTGGCGCCGTTGCCGGGGAGTGAAGCGCTATTGATAAGTGGAATTGGTAAGAGAGACTTTTACTGTGAGTGTTGTTTT
Organism: Alopecurus myosuroides; assembly: GCA_028641055.1. Lineage (NCBI taxonomy): Eukaryota > Viridiplantae > Streptophyta > Magnoliopsida > Poales > Poaceae > Alopecurus > Alopecurus myosuroides. The sequence goes on from CM054057.1 coordinate 480,353,697, forward strand.
TATTTCTGTCTGTTGTTTTATTTCATTATGGAGAATACTTTTGGTTCTCTGTTTAGGGGTACTTCTACCGTTGCTACTAGGGTAGTTGGTAACCCATGATCTTCTTAATTAGATCCTTATAAAATACCTATGAAAATTGTTGGACGTGTTATGGATAACTGCTATTACGGTGATGGAACTGTTCATCTCGGTGATCATTTGCTCTTTATACATGAATTATGCGAGTTATTCAGGTGTGCAGGTATTACAATGGATCAAGTTAAACAGAAATTATTTTCTTTATCGCTGAAAGGAAGAGCCACTGAATGGTTCAAATTACTGACGAATGGTGAATCTATTGGATGGGAGGAAATTGTTCCTCTCTTTTATTCTAAATTTTATCCTTCTAGTGAGATTCATAAATATCAGAATCAAATCTATAATTTCTGGCCTCGTGATGGAGAGAGTATTTCCCAAGCGTGGGGGAGAATCAGGTTATTAATGCTTAAATGTCCCGTTCATGAACTCCCGAAAAATATTGTTATCAATAATTTTTATGCAAGGCTTTCTATTCATGATAAGGATTTATTGGATGCTTCTTGTTCTGGATCATTCACACGTATGAAGGAAGAAGGTAAATGTGATCTTCTTGACCATATTCAAGAGAACACTAAAGGATGGGAGAACGACAAAGGTAGAAATTCAGGTATACATTGTGATTATGAATGCATTAAATCTTTTATGGGAACCAATGATTTCTACGATGTTACTGTTGTTTGTGGTCTTGATTCTCAAATCTTTGCAAACTGTCTTAAAGCTTTTGCCTCCTATCTTGATATTCCTAAAAAGAATTATCACAAGTACCATGCACCTTATAAAGATATTGTTCCTGCTAGTACTATAGAAGTGCATGTTGTTAATCCTGCTGTTCCTAAGCCATATGTTGAAACAATGCCTTTTCCTGCTAAAGTGAAAGAACACTCTATGGTGGCTAGTGTGGTCAATAAGACTAATAAGAAATCTATTGAACCCGATGAGCAAATAACAGTTGAACCTACTGTAGCAATAGTGAAAGATCTTGTTTGTGGAAATGTAGAGGATGAACACATCGTTTTCTGTGAGGATTCTTATAATATTGTTTCCCATCCTCATAGACCCAAGAAAACTAGTGTTCATGTGCTTTCTATTAAGATTGGTGATCATTGCTATTATGGTTTGTGTGATATTGGTGCTAGTTCTAGTGCTATACCTTATGAGATTTATAGAGAAATTATGCATGAAACTGGTTCTTGTGAGCTTGAAGATATTGATGTGGTTATTCAGCTTGCTAATAGAGAAACTGTTTTTCCGATTGGTATTGTTAGACATGTGGAAGTTTTATATGGTAAAACTAAATATCCCAATGATTTTCTAGTACTTGGTAAGGCTGCTAGTAAGACTTGTCCTATTATTTTTGTAGACCTTTCTTGAAGAATTGTGGTGCTATTATAGATTGTAAGAGGTAGAAGATATTGACTAAATTTGATGGAAAATCTTATGAGTACAATTGCTGTAAATTTGCTAGAGCACCTTATGAATCTAAATTGCCTGATGAGAATTTTAAAGTTGAACAACTTGCTTCTATTTCTCTTGCTCCTAACAATGCTTTGTAGTAATATATGGAGGACCATGAGAGAGAGGTCTTTATGGAAGAGAGAAATGAGATTGACGATATTCTTCTTCATCAACTGGTGATACTGAAACATAATTTACCTGTGGAAGACTTGGGTACCACATTACCACCCAAGGAGGATCATGTTTTTGATTAAAAACCTTTGCATGATGATCTTAAATATGCTTATCTTGATGATAAGAAAATATATCCTGTTATTATTAGTGCTAAACTTTCAGGTGAAGAAGAGGAAAGATTATTGGGAATTCTGAAAAAACACCATGGAGCTATTGGATATACTCTTGATGATTTGAACGGAATTTCTCCTACTATATGCCAGCATGCTATTAACATTGAACCTGATGCAAAGCCAATAGTTGAACATCAACGCCGTTTAATTCCTAAGATGAAGGAAGTGGTAAGAAATGAGTTATTAAAACTTCTTGATGCTGGTATTATTTTTCCTATTGCTGATAGTAGATGGGTGAGCCATGTGCATTGCGTCCCTAAGAAGGGAAGAATGACTGTTGTGCCTAATGAAAACAATGAGCTCATTCTGCAAATAAAAGTAGTTGGTTATAGAATGTGTATCGATTTTAGAAAGTTTAATAAAGTGTGACGCCCCGAGATCGGGCACTATGCAGATTTCAGCATTCCCGCCAAAATCCACATAATAACCGATTCCAGGTTGCCACTTGTGATAACATTACAACAGTTCACGAATTATCCACAACAACAACAGAAAAGATATATACAAGGTGACTCAAACGAGTCAGGGATACAACTGATACAATACAAAGATCCAATTAACAGCGGAAGAAACAACATAGTGTCCGACTACGGACAAGATACAAATTGGACTAAGAGTCCTGAAGATAACCGAGAGCGTCCAATCCCTGCCCAGGCCAAGCCGGAGGGATTCCCAAGCTAACGTCGTCAGACTTCAAACCTGTTGACTGCAATGTTGAATATGCAGCCACGAAAAAGGATTCGTGGGTCAGTACGGTTAAGTAATGGCAAGTGGATAAACCATACTCACAAGATACCGGCGTAGCCAGTCATCACGAGATACAAATACTTTGAGTTCAACGGAAAGGAAGGGATTATTGCAAATACGCGGCAGCGGGCTGCACTAACCAACTACAGGGACTCACTACAACATCCGGCTAAAAAAGGGGGATAAGATAGCGTATCGTAACCAACTAGTACTAACCACTCAAACAAACCCATCCAATGTTACCCCCTACTAAGGAAGCAACCCAAGGATAACTCACACTGTTGGATTAATGATGGATCAAGTTATTGTGTCAATAAGACTATTACTAGTCAAGTATCATTAGTTAGGTGTAAGTTGTTCTGAGTACTTGTTAGCCAGTACTTTCACCAAGTCATCCATAACCGCGGAAAAACACGGCTTCTCGAGAAGATTTATCCCTGCAGGGGTGCACCAATTTAGCCGTACACGTAAGAATAACCCGCCAGATGGAAGGGCCCTTCCACCAAGCGGGGCACTCAACACAACTCAACTCTTCTTCGCATCAAGCCCAAAGAACCCCGTGCAATTGAGCGCACGGCTAATCAAGCCCCACGAAGAAAAGGGGACCCTCATAGCACTCTAAGAACGTGTCTCCCTAAATGCCGACTACAAAAGTTCCACCCTGGCCTGGGTTCGCAAGATCATGCATGCGGCAAATGGAAAACCCGAACTAAATGAGGCGATTTGGACGAGATGCGAATCGAATCAAATTGAGGGGGGGGGGGGGGGGCCATACTCGCTTCCCAGATGCGGTTAGTGCGCTCATCATGGATCAGTAGACAAGACCCTTTTCCTAATTAGGGTCGACACTAGGAGGCTTCAAAACCACGCCGGGCCTCCTGCCGGTGCCTTATCATCAAATTATTATTACCCAAAACATTAACAAGTTGTTGATTGAAATGAAACCCAACTATCAAACTAAACAGGTGATAAGACGGACAACAAGACTTGAGCGCAAACAAAACTAAGCATGCAACTACGACACGAGGGCCAACAGGGTAAACAAACAACATTTAGTAGGAAGTGGAAGGAAGGCTATATCATGGCTGCAAGGTAACATATAATAGGATCGAGACACTAGCATCGAAACATAAGGCTAGAATAAGAACAACGGAAAGAATCGGTAACAAGTGATGAAAGGCAGCCATTTGGCAGCAAGTGAGTATACTTGCCTGAGATCCATCATGTAGAGGTACATCCACAGAACTTGTCGTTGCTCACATCATCTCAACGTCCTATCCGGGAAGAAGCAACGAACCTCGAACAAACACCGGATGCAACAATTACTACTACGGCAAAAGATCCAGCATGATCAAGATATGGATGCATGACAAGTTTAAAGATGCATCAACGATAAACTAGTTGACATAAGGAATCAATTTAAATGAACCCATATGCATTTGAGATGCATATGGCAAAGTCCATGAGTTAAGGTTGGTTTAGATGATCTAGAACTAAACAACCTGTGAAAGTGGATTAGCATGATGCATGGATGAGGAAAACAGAAAGAAAACAACCTTAGGTGCAATTTGAAATAAGGTTTACCAAGTTTGGAATTTCATTTATTAAGTGTTGGAATTTTGGTTTCTTAAAGGGGTTACACAAGCATTTTTTGTTTCCACCAATTTTAATTGTTCAAAACAGATCACAAAGTTCATATTTGGAAAGAACACAAAATTTTAGGTGGATTACATGCTTCAATCTTTGAAAAAGGAATTAAGATGAATTAATTATGAATTAAACAAGTTTGAACAAGTTTTAAATGAATTTAATTCAAGTATGAATTTATTTGAAATTTTATTTGTTCAAAACATTAATTCAAATTCATATTTGAAAAGTTTATACTTTTCTGGTTTGAAAACATATTTTATAAGTTCAAAAATAATTTAATTTGACCAAGTTATTAATTTAGCAATTTTAAATGATTTAAACAAGGTTTAAATTATTTAACCAATTTTAATTATTCAAAACATGAAATAAAGTTTATATTTGGAAAGGTGGTTCAAAATAGCATGGAAAACATATTTTATTTGGGTTATTTGAATTAATATTGAATTAGTTATGAATTTAATCAAATTTGTAATGAATTGTTTGAATTTGAATTTTGAAACAATTTGAAATGCTCTAAACAGAAACACATGATCTAGACAGATAGAGAATTAAATGAGGTTTGGAAAACATGTTTTATTTATTGAAATTGGAATTAAAATGAATTAGTTATGATTATCACAAAATTGAATGAATTAACTAAAGTGCCAAAATTACATTGAATTTCATTTGTTCAAAATGTGAAACAATTGTGATAACCATTTAGAGCATAAAATTTGGAGTGGAAAACATGTAAAATTTGTTGCATTTGGATTTATCATTTGGAAGTTATGCAATTTTCATTCATTTATTATTTTCTGCCATTTTTATTAAGGTACAGGGATTTTTTGTACCGTGGGCTTGTGTACCCACAGGGGCTGCCGTGCGGGCCACTGCCACGCAGGCGCTGGTGTGGCGCGGGTGGCAGCTGTGCTGGCCTCCACGGTCAATGACCTGTGGGCCTGGGGGTGCGCGCGTGGCAAAATAGCAAAAAGGGTGGTTTTTCTGCGGCAGAGGGGATCGAACCCAGGTCTCTACCGTGCGCGCGGGGGAGCAGAGCCACTGGGCTAGAATCATTTGGTGATACACCAGGGGGCTGACTGAATAAGAGGTGAACAACGCGTGTAACTGAATTTTTTTTCAAACAAAGTTCAGACGGGAGGGAGACAGAGGACGGCGATCGGCGGCGATCTCGAGCTGCTGCGGCTCGATTCGCGAGCGGGCACTCGCCGTGTGCGTGTGGGTGCGCAGTGAGCAAACGGAGGGGGAGAAAGAGAGGGGGAAGGGAGCAGGGGTGGCGCTCACACACGCTGTAGTCGACGCAGAGGCCTGAGGCGGTCGACGGCGGCAGGAGAAAGGAGATCGACGTCGCGGCCTCCCTGGGGGCTCCCAGCACCCGACGAGGAAACGGGGAGCAAGGTGGAACCACCACGGTTCCATCCCCGTGGTTGGTTTAGATCGAGGAGGGCCGTGGCGACGAGGCACGGCGAGCTCTGACGGCGGAGTGGCTCGGTGGGTGATCGATGTTCAGAGAGAAAGACAGAGGGGAAGGTGGTGCAGAGAAGAAGGAAGGCGCCGCGGCGGGGAGAGAGGGTAGGGGATAGTCTTAGGGTTAGCAGAGAGGAGGTGGGTTTTATGGGCGTTCGTGCTCGTACGGCAGCAAATCGGGAGGGGGAGGGGAGAATCACACGGTGGAGGAGGGGGTGACAGCGACAGCATCGTCCGTACGAGGAAGAAAGAGCAGCGTGGGCTGTTGGGCTAGGGGGAGATGGGCTGGAGGGGAAGGAAAAGGGGAGAATGGGCTGTGGGTGGTGGCCTGCCTCCCCACAGCTCAAAAGGGTTTTCTTCTTTTATATTTTTTTTTCTGTTCACAGTTTTTTTTTGTAGAAGGAAAGAGAGAAAAAGAGGGAGGTTTTTAGGGTTTTTAGTTTATGAAATATTTTGTTAATTTGCAAAACAGTGAGTAAAAGCAATGTTAGCATTGATTCCAAAAATTTGAAATATTAGTTTGATTTTAAATGGTTAGTTGAATTTCAAATATGTTTTCAATTGGAGTTTTGAAATAACAAGTTTTATTTAATAAAATCAAACACTATGAAAACTTAGTGAGTTTAAAAATGTTTTGGAAGATTTTAATTGTTACACCACAATTGGATCATGTCAAATATGAATGGATTTGCTTTGAATTTGAAATTACCATTTGGGTGTTAATAGAAAGGAATTTTATTAACAAGCAAATCAACTTCAAACTATTTGAAAACAAGTTGTAGTTGGTTAGGTTGCAACTTTTAATTGGAAATTTCATACATGTTTTTGAAAGTTTAAGTTGGTTTGGATTTTTGAGTGGTTTTGAGAACAGGATGCAATGCAGATGATGCATGTGATGCAAAGCAAAAGGAAAGCAACCAACTTTTCTACTAAGGGGGAACACCCCAGGTGTTACATAAAGTTACTAAAAAGATCATTATCCTTTGCCCTTTATTGATCAAATTCTACAGAGCTTGTCTAAGAAAACTCATTTTTCTTTCTTGATGGTTATTCTGGGTTTTCTCAAATTGCTGTTAGAAAGCAAGATCAGGAGAAAACAACCTTTACTTGTCCTTATGGTACTTATGCTTATAGATGTATGCCTTTTGGTTTGTGTAATGATCCTGCTACTTTTCAAAGATGCATGTCTGCTATTTTTCATGGTTTTTGTGAAGAGATTGTGGAAGTATTCATGGACGATTTTTCCGTCTATGGAACTTCTCTTGACAATTGTTTGCACAACCTTGATAAAGTTTTGCAGAGATGTGAGGCAACTAATCTTGTTCTTAACTGGGAGAAATGCCATTTTATGGTTAATGAAGGAATTGTTCTTGGACATAAAATTTATGAAAGAGGTATTGAAGTTGACATAGCTGATGCTTGTACAATGCACACACGAACTTTGCATGTTATTACTTGTTTTTCCTACATATTAGAAACTTATATTCATGTTTTATAATGATTTGGGGGATTTCTAAACAATCCCCCTTCTTTTGGTTCTAACCCCGTTTTTCCAGAAAACGTACTTTTTAGTGTTTCAAACTTTCCGGGAGCTTCGGGACTCCAAAAAGGGAAATCCCAAAGAGCACGGTTCAGAATTTTCGAGACGAAGACCATGGGCCAAAGTAGAGGGCCAAAAGTCCAACCAGGTGGCAAAGAGGACCCTCCACGCGGCCAGATTCCTTGGCCGCGTGAGAGGCCCCCTTTTTGCCCCCGTGGCTCCGATGCCGTCGATCTTTCTTCTCCCGAGTGTCTCGTGACCTAAAAACGACTATATAAAGGGTCCCCTGGCCTTTTCAAGGAGGAGGCGGCGCCGAGAGACGAAACCACGAAACAGAGAGATAGAAGGTTGCTGCCGGAGAAGATCGGAGTAGGGAAACGCCGCCGGGATCACCCCCGGAGGGCTCCACCCCCCTCCGGCGTGTTCATCATCAACATCTACAGCAAGATCAGCTCCATCTCTCCACTGTAATCTCTTGGCAAACACGATGTATGATGCAATACTATATTCCCTTGATGTATTGTGTCTCCCCGTCTATGTTTGAGTAGTGAATTGTTCTTGGCAATGGTGAAATAGTTCGTTGATTGGTTGCATACAAGTTTGTTATCTTCTATGATTGTCTTTATGTACAATATATGAGTGCACGCATATGTTGGGGAATGCATGTAAGGTGATCACCGGTAGCATAATGGAGTGGTGGTGACTTGGGAGTGACAGTAACCTGAGACCGAGCCACAAAGTTAAGTTATTGGGGGATATATATATAGGGGACCTTAGAATGTACTAGTATACGTGCACGTGCAACGCACGTCTATAAAAAATATAAATCACATATCAGAAATTTAAACATATAAAGATGTTTAAAAAACATATAACCACATAAATCGCATCACTTCAAATATATAGAGCACAAAAATATCTTTATAGTTCAACACAAATTCGAATCGATAGTTGAATAACAAGTTCTAGGTAACAATATCCATTGTTTTTATTTTAAAAGGTCCATCTCTTTATGCGCTCAATTATGCCTCGTTCCAAGCTAGGAATATTATTTATCGCTTCATTGTCTTGATACTTCAGAAGATGTACCGCAAATCGCTTTCTCAACTCATAATCATCCTACATATACATTATACAATATGTCATATAAAGATCACGCTCAAAGTGTATCAATGAGTATGGTTGAGAATATTCACCGTGGGCATTGGAACAAAGGATGCTTCATCGTGCCATGAATGCATTAAATAGAAAACCTCGTAACCAGACATAACACTGCATTCATATGAAATGTAATATTCAGTGCTGCATAAATTAATTTAAGTACTTATTAAGTGAAATTTCATACCGCATAGAGTTTGTGGGAACAACAGGGACTTTGCGTCTCCATCTTGAGATGTCGTCCTTCCATTTGGAGTTTGCCAGTCGAAGCGCGAGGTTTATCTTATTGCTAATTTCCATATTTCTAAATATGAGCAACCCCCAAGTCGGCCTCGGAAGCGGGTCCAAAATATAGATAATTCTCTTACTTTGGTCCAACACGAACAATATGAATATGCCAAGAATATTATAAGGCAAATAAATCTGCAATGATGGGTTTAGAAATAAATCAATTTGATTGATAAAAAAAGAACCACCATCAGAACCGAACGAATATATTCTCACCTTGTCACATTCTGATATATGATATTCCCTGTTATTAGGCCAGCTATGAAATAATTTTGCTATTTCATCAAAATCAAGCCTCCCATGACCGCTTGGGTCTTGTGCAAAGTGAGACATTGTCTAAAATAATAAAAACATTAGTAATATGAGGAAACATGTTATAGTTAAGTACAGTAACTTACACAAAATTTTAAATCCATATAATGAATTGGAATGTCACGGAATAGGTGGATCTCGTTGCACGCTTGTATGCGCACAACCATGTTGAAGCAATCTGCTTCCATAGATTGATCCATCTTCAGTATGTTTTTTATCTTTCTTAGATTTAAACTAATAGGATACGGCTTAGAGCTTTTCACCCACTCAGTCCTGTGGAAGAGAGAAATTCATGACTACAATGGAACATGTATAACACAAATGAATTGACAAGAAAAAAAAGTTACTTACTCCAACGAAGGGACATCATCAACCATGAAGATGTATAAGCAAAGTTCATCTATTAAGTCAGCATTTGTTGGTTTGACGTACGGTGAAAGGACCGATGATTGCGACAGAGGCTCATCTTCTGATGATTCTACCAAGGATTGCGATAAGAGCTCAACTTTTGATGAAGAGTTTAATGTTTTGAGTTTCTTAGGGGGTCTATCCAGAATAATACAATCCTTGGGGTCCATGTTGGTTTCTTCATCATCTTTCAACTGCCGATTTCTTATATCATCATCATTTAGTTCCGAGTCTACTAAAATGACAGCTAATTTGTTTCTAAAATTTGTCATATGAACCTAAAGGCAAGTAGTAATAGGAGTTAGTTTTCAGATAATTATACAACATAGAATATATCGATACAAAGCAGAAATATATACCTGTTCCGGAGTGTCAGATAAAATATCTCCCGTGAAATACTCGATAAAATTTAACATCCAAAGACCGCAAGATGATCTGCATGATTATAGTTTTAATATTTCAATAAAAACAATCTTAATACTCTTGTAAAAATATTCAAAATCATAATTATAGAATAAATATTTTGCAGCCATGAATGTACAAAAATTCTGTTAAAAAATGAAAAAATAATCAAACACGCACGGGACAAACCTCTCTCTTAAAAGGCACCATTGAGATTTTTTTTTTAAAAGGTAACCAACCGGACTCACAGGAGGGACCATGTAAAAAAAAGGAAATAGGGAAATGAAGCACCAAGCCGCTTCGTCTCTCCCACTCCATGTCTTCTCTCTTTCCTCCCCAACAAAGCTCTGCGCCGGCGATGGAGACCCGACTCCAAATCCCCTCACTCTCCCTGCCTGCTTGCCCGCCCCATCCCGCTCTTCGTGCGGTGAGGACCTCCTCCTCCCCTGCTCCCCGGCGATTGACCCCCCTCCCCCCCCCCGCCTGCCCGCCCTCTCCTCTACTTCGCGCCCGAGGATGCAATCGCCGGCGATACACTCACTCTCCCTGCCTGCTTGGCCGCCCCGTCCCGCCCTGCGCGCGGTGAGGACCTCCTCCTGCCCTGCCCCCCGGCGATTGAATCCCCCGCCTGCCCGCCATCTCCTCCTACTTGGCGTGCGAGGATGCAATCGACGGCGCCCCTCTCCGTGCCTGCTTGCCCGCCCCGTCCCTCCTCCACCAGTAGCTGCCCCGCGGCGATTGAACCCCCCCTGCCTGCCCGTTCTCTCCTCCTACTTGGCTCCCGAGGATGCAATCGACGGCGACCCGAGGGTCCGAGCCCGAATGGCTCGGGACCTCCTACTTCGCGCCGTCCAAGCCCGCCGGCGCTGCCCTGGGCCACCTGGAGCTCGATGCGGATGGATTGGGTCCTGCAGGTAGTGTGGTCTCTGAGCTCGCAGCTTGTTATTTCATCAACACATTTGGTATTTTCTACAGAACATATCAACATAATAAGCGCAGAATCCCTTCTCCTTGGTTGTGCAGCACAAAGGACACACATTATGCAAATTTTTTTTTACATAACAATAGGATCAGAAAATGGTTATATGTGGTATCTTATTTTGTTTTCAGACCTACTTCATGTATACTTTAAATTGTAATGCATTATTGATAAATGTATTTGAAAATACATGCAAATTTTTCATACAAACTTCTTATAGTGATATAGCTCTCATGCGAATTTTACATACAAACTTCTTACATGGATATAGTTTACAAATCATTATGATTGCATTTCTTTGATTGTGACGTGCGTGCACGTGCACGTCTTCTTGTCAGGGACGTGAACCTCGACGACTAAAGACACTGATGGATCTATCTCACTTTATCATAATGCTCTTCCCTCTCTTATTAGGTGATGCCATGTAGTTCGTTTCATCATGCTCTGTTTTACCATTTTAGTTCATACATTATCATGTAAATGAAATATTGGTATCTGGTAAATGAATGGGAATTGTTTAGTCGATGCAGGTATTAGAGCCGTGTTTGCAGAATTAATATAGCACTTATACTTTTGTCAATTCTACTACCAGCGGTAGTCGTTGTTGGATGTTGAAACGTCATCTAAGATGTATGTGCTCTCTGTTGTAACCTCCTAATGCAACTATAATTTACTCTACGCATATCATTTTAGGAATCTCGCTACCTGTATTTATCCATGGACCATCTCCACCTCAAGTAGCAGTCAACAAGAGGAATATAAAGCTGGAAGTACAAGAGAAGGTGGATATTTGATGAACAAGTGGTGTTTTCCGATGTGTAAGTCTGCTATGTCCAATTCTGTTTTTTAGGCAGTAAAATTGTCAAACCATGTTATGAGTACAAGTGCTTCCTATGATCTTTATTTTGATGCTGCTCGGGCCTTCTATGCTAATATTACCGAACCATGCAACTCATTAGGACAGAGAGGTTTGAACAGTAAATTCTCTTATGCTCTGGGGCATGATATATTAAAGTAAGGAAACAATCCTACATGTTTTCTCAGCTTAGTTGTGCATGAAGATAGTCTTAATTGCTAATGTATATATCTGTCTAAAAGAAATAGGAGCAGTATGTGATTACGGGACATGCAAGAAAAAAACACATATTATTGATTTTGCTTCTGAGAAATGAGGTGTACCCATCAGTCTGTAGTTTGTTCTTTATACACTCCTCTCTTTGCCATGCTGTGACGTTTAGATCCTTCCACTTATCAGAATTTAACTCCATGTGATGCGATGCATATTTGAATAGTTTTTCAACTCCTTCTAGCTGTTACATGATTAATTAACAAACTATTACCAAGCGAAGCAAAGAGTTTAAAAAAATCATCATATCAAAAGATGGGGCAATGGGACTAACTACTAACCATGGCAGTGAGGTCTTTGCGGTGCATTGCTGAGCCTAGCGAGTCGAGCACTTGGATACGTTGTTTTCTGGAATTTATAACGGCTAGGTACCAATGAATGTCTTCAATGTTTACTGGAACAAAAATCTGAAAAGAAAAGAGTTCTGTTAGTTTTAGCCCCTAGATTGAATTCAATCTATAGTAATGCAAAAATTGAGACTAACCATATCATGTTCCAAATAATTTTTGACTCTTTTTAATACCCATCCAGGGGCGTCATCTTGGTAATCTTCCGGCAGACAGCTACTGGTCTTTATTAGCTTAGAGATGCACGGATTCTCTAAGAAGACATTTCCACTTGCCCTCACTTTTAGATGCTCTTTAGCATCTATGCAATGTATATATGCATTGATGATCTACAATTTCAGGTATACACATGTCATAAGATATTAGATACTCTTATTAAAATATCATCTTTTGTCATAAAGCTACATTACTTACTTCATCGCCGACGAATTCTCCTTGGGTTAAAAGAGTTAGTAAGTGGTGCTTATTCAGATATGCATCATCGATGCTCACCAAATACTTTTTATCGCTTGGTTCAGACTTGATATTTGCAATGACGGTCCAATCATCGCCAGTGCATGCATAATCTGTCATGATGGATGTAATAACATTTAATAAAAAAAATTAGGGGTGTATGAAAAGGTAAAGCATGGCATAGAAAAGAATTTGATCCATGCCTTGTGGGGACACCACGTAATATTCAGCCATTTTAGGCTTGTTATGCCATCGAATTGGTTTATCTATACGCATGGGAGTTGGCATATTGTCCTCCAAAGTTTCTGGTCCTTCTGTGCCAGGCGCTTGTTCACTTGCTTCGTCGTATGTTAGGTTCTAGTAAAATATTAGGAATAATTATCCCTATGTAAGATAATATAATATAATTGCAATGGGAATTATTTGATATTATTTGGCAAGGAAAACTTGCCTTTGTCACTTCAGAATCAGTGTCCTCTTTTTTATGTAATTCCTCTTCAAGAGGTATATCTTCGGGGGCCTCTAAGCAATTCTTTTCGTCCACTTCGATCTTGTCGATTATTTCACTTGATACCTCGTCTGTAAGTACCTGAAATAATATGTAATATTATTAAAGAGAAATTATTTCAGATATTACAAACAGATATGTGACTTTAGAGTTAGGAAAATAAAAGAGTAATTCTTTCTGAGAACTTGCCTTTATGAAATCAGGGATTGTATCTCCATGTTTGGCTACCAATGTTTCAGTCTTCAAACTATCTGAATCCACATGTGTGGAGTCATCATGTATCTTCATGACCTCTTCAATCTGCATATTATTCGTATCCTCATCCTTTACTGCATCGTTGATGTTTTCCTGAAAATCCAACCAGAGTAGCACTTTTAGATAGGAATCTGTATCAAATGGCAGGTTAGAGCGATAATAATATATATAACACTACCGTGTTGATAGCATGGGTAACAGTACTGGATCTGGTTGGAGTTTGATCCGCAGACGCCAATGGGGATGTTGGCGCAGACATGGAGCACGATGGTGGTGCACCAAGGGCAGATGAATGCGAGGTGGAGATACTTCCTATGGAGGAGTGTGGGGATGCGGCTGGGTGATTGGAGGGAGGATGGAGAGGTGGAAGGGAATGGTAGCACGGTGGTAAAACCCTGTGCCGCAATATATATGCCCTGAAATCATGGGAAGGGCCTTACATACGGGTGAGAGAGAAATAAAAAACAATCGCGACAATCAGGGGATCCTAATCGCAATCATGATTTCTAGCCCTGTATTTTTTCCTCTTTAATTGCAATTTAAGGCCCTATTAAGATCCTAATCGCAATCATGATTTCTATTAGGCCCTGCATTTTTTCCTCTTTAATGGAAATTTAAGGCCCTAAAATCATGGGAGGGCCTTCCATAGCGTGATGAATGAAAAAGGAAACGGCTACCTCTGAAAAAAGCGCAAAAACCTCTGAGACCCCTTAATTGTACTTCCTTTTTTTTATACCCACGCACAGGAATTTTATACAACTATTTTTGATTCATTTGAATGGCACTTTTTTATAAATGTAAATATTACTATAACTACACAATATTTTATAAGCATGGTGTACCTCATGTGGTGCTGTTACTATGTTCAGCTTTCCTAAATAGCAAAACGGAATAAAAATTAAATTTTACTGCTCTCTCTAAATCTTACTAAAAATTTCAGAGAGCTACACTTCTTCTTAGCAAAACCATTTTTGACTCCTCAACATTCGAGACTATTCTCAGTGTGAAAGCGAATGGAACTCTTAAATACAATCCTACATGTGGTGCAACGTTTGAGCAATGTGTAGAGACATGCATGCCGTTTTAATCTTCCATTATACACTGTCAGCGTGCTTGATTCTCTCATTATAATTTTTGACACTGATAAGCTATCAAGGTAAGCAAGCTGAAGGCCTGAACTGCTGGTCCATATGGCACAGAATGTCATCCTAAGCTTCAGGTGTCAACGCCACTGAGAATAGGTAACAACAACTCACCTTCTAGCTAAAAAGATTGGATTCCTTACCCTGTGACTAAAAGCAACTGGAAAGATAAGAAATGCTGGATGCTATCCTCATGTGTAAAAGGAAAAAAAAGAGAACAAATTTCCAAGGACTATACATGTATATACCATGAAGCACAAGACTGAGAACACTTTGTGTAACTAAACCTAACCCCCCATAATTATAGATGAGCCTTTGCACCTATAAATCTCCCCTTGCGTAGTACAAAGGAAGCAATAGTCAAGTTCATATAATTTTATCTCTGTATTATTTTCAAGGACAACCAATTCGATTACATTGGGGAGAGCTTGGTTGCAATACTATGTTTCTGAAACTGACACTGGTCTTGATTCCACATATACAGACTTTTAGGCAAAGTGAAGTACGGGTTTTTTTGTTGAGCGGGGAACAAAGTTTCAGTTCTCACAATTGAGGCTCTATCCTTTCATTGTGTTGTGACAGGAGCAGTCTCAAGCCAATCAGCTTGCCAATCTGATTGTATTTTAACTCTCTTGATCTATGTATCTGAATTATTCGTCCAGACTCAAGAGCACCCACTTACGTTGTTAAACCAAACTCAATGCATGGTAAGTGTGTCCAGTTAGTTTTATGGGGGGTTCATCCACAAGTAAAATTCATTAGAAACTACCATCATGAAGACAAAGGAAGAATACAATATTTATCACTGCAAAAAGTGTCTTCTAAGGATTCTTAGCAATGGAAGAAAACAATACCACAAAGACCTCTGTTCAAAATAAATAAATTCAGGAGCATTAATATATATCTACCATCATTCGTTAAGTCACCGTAAAAAACTACAGGCGAGAAAAGGCAAAAGCCAAATGCTTAGAAGGGGCTAGAGTTTTTTAGACTGAAAATTGTACTGAACAATTATACTGATCATCCATGCAATGATCCCATGTATTTCTTTCATACGTCTTGAAGGTATTTGGACTTATTTCCTATTAGGCCTATTTCATAACCAGTTTTGAAGGCAATTCATAGAAATGTATGCGAGTTAGCAACGTCTCAATCTTAACATCTCATGGAGTCCAGTGGAGGAAGACCCATGTGCCCATCTGTCAATCTTACCGTGCCTTGGATCAATACACTAAGACCCATGTTTTTCTGTATGCTTGTTTTTCTGTATTCTGTTCAGATTTGTCTGGGCACTTCTCAAATTTCTGCCCACTTGAAAATTTTCTGGACTTACTGTTGTGAAAGTGCTAGAATCATGCTTCATGAACCTGGCATTACTACTGAATCACAAATAAATCTGGAATTATTATTTTCTGTATGCGTACAACATCTTAGAGAATACCAAGGATGCAATTCAGCAGGATTAACATAACACAGGATGATACAATAGATGGCAGTTGCACTCATGGTGTAAAGCAGAGAAAATTTTCTGGACATTAACTTCAGTTGTCGTTTTATCTTTCATAATAAGCGCTTGGATCGGGCAGAAATTTGAACAATAGGCTCATATTATTAAGCTTGTTTTTTCTTCTTTTTTTTTCAGGTGAGATTTTTCTTCATGGGATCTTCCTGTGATTCACGAGGCAATGCCGCCGAGGAAGCGCTGAAAAAATGCTGCAGCCCCTGCCACCAAGCAGCAACAACGGCCACCAACGGAGGATTCTGGTCCCGATGCTCCCGTGCAGGAGCAGCTGCGATGGCTTGCTAATCGAGAGAGTACGTGCCTCCGAGCTCTGACTACAATTCCTGAAATTCATTATAGGTTTGATGTTTATAGATATAGTAGTTATAGCTCCTGCCATGCTTTAGGCGTCACTTCTATTATGCTGGTGCCAAGTAGTAATGCGCTATCATCATTAAGAATGGCCTGACATTCCATACACAGTATTTTCGTGCAGTTGTCTAACTAATTCAAATAGACTAATAGACTGAAATGACATGCGATAGACAACACCTAGCAAAGTTGAATTTTCAAGCATATCTTTTGTCCTTCTTTTGAATGTCTGCTATGATGAAAACACTTCAGTAAAACTCATCATGTTGGCTAGTAAGGAGCGAAATCTCAAATAGAACCTATTTTTTTTGACATAAAAAACTAAACAAGCTAATTATATTCTGGTGACCATTGTGTATAAATGCTACATCCAGGTAGAAGTGTTCGTAGCAGACGATGTTTAATGCTACACCTGCTCTGGTGCATCATGTGGTGTGCTCCAGCGGTAGCTAGCCAGAGTACTACGGATCCCATTCTCCACTGCCAGCCGGGTCTGCTAAAAATCTGCAAAGTATACAGAAATATTGTTAGCATGAAATGTAGTTTTCTGTACTATATAAAATTTAGAATACCTCACCTGCATCAGACCTCTAAAACATCTCTATAGACAATGTTCTTGGTACTTTTCCCGGTTTTATCAATCTCCTTGTTCGGCTTAGCCAAAATCCTCGTTGTTTGCCTCGAGACACCCCTTGACAATGCCACATATAGCTGTCCATGCGAGAACACGGGCTCGGGTAGATAAATCCCAACATTTGGGATGGTCTGTCCCTGTGCCTTGTTAATGGTCATCGCAAAACTCAGGCGAATGGGGAACTGTTTTCTCGTAAGTTTGAAGGGAAGTGAGGTGTCCTCCGAGGGCGACATAGGGATCCTAGGTATAAAGACTCTCTTTCCAGCATGCTGACCACCAACAATCTCTGCATCAATAGCATTGTCCTGGAAGGCTCTGATCGTAAGCCGTGTCCCATTGCATAGGCCATTATGAGGGTCGAGGTTCCGGAGGAGAATGACCGGACAATTGATTTTTACCCTCAAGATATGCGGGGGCAAGCCATTTGGTGTGATCGCGTTCAGGAAATCAATATTGTAATTATTTTGGAAGTCATCCTCGATAGAGTCGAAGCTATGGTATACCTTCTCTTCGCCCGGAAACCTTGAGATCATCTTGTCATTCAGGTCATCCACATGATCGTTCTTGGTCGACAGAATAGCACGTGTGCTCATGTACTCTCTCGACATAGCATTGGTGTGCAGGGATGGGAAAACATTTTCGATTAGCTTGTTAATAGGTACTTCATCCTCGGCATAACCAATCACAATGTCGTCAGGAAGACGCACGTAGTCATCGCCAATTGTTTCTTCTGTTCCATTGCCAATCCTTAGAAGGTATTCAGAGAACCAAGGGTCCGCCTCTGCGCGCATATTGCGCGTGAGGCGTACCTTGCGGATCTTCTCCCACAGATAGGATTTCAATAGTGTAGCATCTGTGATTTGTGCTCTCGTCCCTCGGGTCACAACAGGGAGGACCTGCCTGAAATCCCCACCAAAGACCACAACCTTTCCACCGAACGGCAAAGCACAACCTGTTATATCCCGTAGCGATCTATCAAGCGTCTCAACTGCTTGACGCTTTGTCATAGCCACTTCGTCCCAAATTATTAACGACGCCTGCTTAAGCAACTCTGCTGTACCACTCTGTTTTATGAAACCACACATGCTATTGTCGGTGAGTTTGATTGGAATTTTGAACCTTGAGTGTGCAGTCCGGCCTCCGGGCATTATCGACGCAGCTATACCTGATGTAGCAGTTGCGATCGCTATTAGGCCCAAAGAACGCACCTTCGCAAGCAATGCCTTGTACAGGTACGTCTTCCCAGTGCCTCCTGGTCCATCAACAAAGAATACCCGACTTTTTTGGTTCGTCACATGGTCCATTATGTCATTGAAACCAGACAGTTGCTCACTGTTCAGCTTGCTAAATAGATCCAAATGTTCTTGGTCCACTTTTACTTGTCTCTCCTCTATTACATCTCTATACAGAGGGTCAAAAGAACCATCTGTGTCAACCAGCTCCGGAAGTCCATAGCTTTTAATGTCCTTTCCCATGGATTGCATCATATCCCTGATATCTCTAAGGACCATCTGCTCAAGTGCTGCCTCGTTCGATTGAGTACGTCGGTAATCCTCAGACATCGACGCTAGATGTTTGTTCCACAACCGTCGGATTTCGGTGGCCTCGCAGAATACCAGTATAGTCGCAAACAACCGTCGTAGGGCAGAAGGCATCTGAAATGTGGCTGCCTCTGTCATGCAATCATCAAGAGACCTATCGTGCTCAATGAGGCCTAAGTGCTCACATGCCTCCCTGAAGGAACCGCATGGCGTACCATTTACTGTCTTTAAATCATCAAATGAAGTGGCACCTCGGACATGACTTAGGAGTACCCGCAAATAGTACCTCTCTCCTTCAGCAGGGTGTGCATACACAAGTCTTCCAATCTGTGATCTTTTGTTTCTTCTATTCTGCCACTTTTTATTTCCTGGTATCCATCTATAGTGTTCTAGAAACTCTCTGTACAACCATTTCCGTGCCGCTGGAAACTTCCGGTTCATCTCAAAGTACTCGGTAAGCATGGATTTAGAAGAAGTTGGTCGAGCAACAACCTCTTCTAGATTTTCATAAGCCTTCCATGCGACTGTATGCATGTTTGGCAAGTGAAGTTGGAGCTGTAACACAGATGGGCTGACACCAAACATTTTAAATCCGAAAATCCTATAAAGAGCCTCCGGAGGAGATATAAAACGTGCATCTCTGTACTGCCGAATTTCATTGATGATCCCCCCATCATTGATAATATCCTGCTCGAATGCAAATGACGCCTTATCATGCCCTTTGTAGATGTACTTGAATAAGTACTTGACTGCCTTGATGCTCGAGCATGCTTCGACATTAATGTGGCAGTTGTATGACATAAGCAAAAAGGGGTTGTAAGGGACCACCCACCTATTGTCCAAATCTGCTCCTCTAATCCTAACTCGAACCCCATTCTGTCTCCTTCTGTAGATGGGATATGAGTCTTTCCCTTGTAATGTAGCATCACAAAAATCTCGTGGGTATTTGAACCGACATTGTCCATCTATCATGCAAGGGCAACTTTTTTTTAGCACACCACATGGTCCGTGCAACATGTGTTTGACCACCAGAGCATGGAGAACTGGATATTTATCTTTGTCCGGTAACTCAGCTGATATCACCCGATCATAGTCATCTGGAGTCCTTAACTTGCTTTTTGCTTTCATGATCAGAAGTATATGCTCATGCGGGAGACCTCGTTTCTGAAACTCTGTTACATGTACATAAGCTGCGACTTCACCGAAATGCTTACCCTTAGTCAGTAAGTCCATCATATTTCTTTGTTTAGCTCTGTATACTCTTGCCACAAGGTCTGGCCGGTCTTGTGGGAGCTGTCCAGGCAACAACTCCTTAGTTATCTCTTCCCAGTAGGGATTGCATGTCATTGTGATAAAATAATCCGGTTTACCCCATCGCTGAACTATTGCCATCGCATTGAGGAACCTCCGTTGCATGTCACGGTCACCACCGGGGAATGTACGTGGAAGCACGATTCTCTTGCCAATCCGATCACCGCGTGACTCGCCGACAACGATGGTGTCAACAAGACCCTATAATAAACCAGAAGCTGAGGCTAATTAGTAATGAGAACGATGAATAAAATGCAAATTGTCTTATATAAAACATATTAACATTACCTGGTAGAGGTCTGCGCGTATAACTCTCTGATTTTGTGGTTTTGAGTACCAGTCAAGCCTCATTGTCTCAATCTTGATATACATGTCAACGGCCCACTGTTGGAAAAGGCGCCCCCCGAACAAAATGATGTTTAAAAGCTTCTTCCGGACCTGCAGTTTGAAGCAATAGTACTCCCTGGCGCTAACAAATTTCCTAGATTGTGTTGGATTCATCTCATTGTCACCGAAATCCTCCTCTGGGTTATCCTCATCTGGATTAAAACATTATTAGCATGATAGAATCATGTGACTATTAAAAATAGGGATCCCGATTATTACCTGCAGGTTCATCGGTCACATGGTCCTCACGTCGCGCGGTATCCACTCCATGCTCCATAATAGCAATGTTTTCATCTGCTAGACAGATGACTATCTAAGCCTTTATTATCTACTGATAATAACTAAAAAAAATCTAATTAATATTATACCTGCATGAAAATCAGAGGCTTGGTTGTCTTGTTGTGCAATATCCACTCCTTGCTCCTTATTAATGTTTTCATCATCTGTTAGACGAATGAAGGATGATTGGATATTTTTTTTAATCAACCGGTAATAACTATATGAATTTATAATTAACATAATACCTGCTTGAAAATCATCGGGGGAACGAACATATGGCATCCAACGGTTCCAACCGGTCTCCCCACGCGGGAAGAATAGTGGATACGACAATGGGTCGTAGCACCCATAGTATGCTCTAATATATAGGGGCCGGTCTCCTTTTCCATACACGATTACACTCCTATCGAAGCAATTTTGTGGGTCACTCCCTTCAACCCATATTGCTGCCACCTGCGACGCAGTTGGGGCATTGTACCTTCTTTGATCAAGTTTGATATCTGTGTTCAAAACGATCTTGTACTCATCTAGATTTGGAACAACACCAAGACTTTTAAAGACTTGAGCATAAGGGTTCCGCTCTAGTATGTCCAGAATCCTCCGTATGAGATCCACTCTAAGATTTGGAGATCTCTTAATTCTGTGATACAAGTTTTCATCTGTATCATAAATATATAGCTGCAAATGCCTTGGGCCATTATCATCTGACACCAGATCGTCAAGAGCGTGGTACAACCCTCCACAAGCACGAAATGTATAAACGCCGGTTCCTGCCGCAGTGCTGACCCTACGATCAAGGGTGACTCCAAGACTTGTGAATGAGAAGTGGGAGTTGAAATACCGTATATTATCCCGGAAATACTTGGCATCCTCATCAACTTGACTTGTAAATAGCCGTTTCAAGTCTTCGGGAACCTCTGGAGTAAATATATCCACTTTCCCCTTTCTGCAGCAAAATGCAGGCCCCTCGTATTGAAACCGCAATGCTCCACAATGACGACAGTCGCTAACATTTCTAAGGACATGGGGCTTTTTGGGAAGATTCATGTAAGCCCTGTCATGGCTTTCGTTAGTGGAAGTTCCGTTTACATTGTGCCGTTCCATTCTACTGGATTCAAATTCAACATCTGAAATAGAAATGAGATTTGCATCAATTATACTTGCACCACCCCTGCATATTATATTGCATTGTGAACTCATAATAGCCATGTTTTACCTTGTTGGGCAAACATCCTAGCTTCTTCATCATGGTCAACGTCTCCGGCTTCTCCAAGGTTATCGTATCCCAATTCATCAAGGGTTACCCTGTTGACATCTGGTTCCAATATCCCATATGCATCTTCTTCGTGGTCATTTCCTGATAACATTTTGTTTTTCTCAAGTAAGTAAGTAGCATAAACGAATTGAAATTGAAAGCATTTAAAGGAGTGCTAGTAGTCAATTGTCCAGAACATTGACTGGGAGTAAATACCTAATTTTTTCTCTATAGGTGCCTTGCTATGTGATGTGTTGCCAACGGTCCCTATTATATTCTGATTGGGTTGGCTAAGTAGACTTTCGTTGGAGCCATTAACAACCCCTGTACCTGAATAAGCATAAGTTAGCGTGAAAAATAAACATGGTATTCTAAAGTGCAACTTGTGTATTGTATCCCAATGATTGGCTAAGCAAGACATTATAATATGCATGGGCTCTGCCAGTTTATGCTTACAATCAATGGTTACTGGGTTGACATCTGGTTCCAATATCCCATATGCATCTCCTTCGTGGTTGTTTCCTGAGAACATTTGTTTTTATCAAGTAAGAAAGTAGCAATTATGAATTTAAATTGAAAGCATGTAAAGGAGTGGTAGTAGTCAATTGACTGGGAGTAAATACCAGATTGATTCTCTACAGGTGCCTTGCTGTGTGATGCGTTGACAACGGTCCCTATTAGATTCTGAGTGGCTTGGCTAAGTAGAGTTTGGTTGGAGCCATTAACAACCCCTGTACCTGAAGAAACAAAGATAGGGTGATAAATAAACACTATTGATAATCTAGGCTTTTTAAATAAATTGATGCAACTACCATGGTTTTCGGCAGTGCAATATGGGTTGTGCTGGCTTGCGATTCCAGTGATTTGGGGGCCAATCCCTGATAACTGCATGAGTGGATTCTGAGTGGCTTGGCTAAGTAGAGTTTCGTTGGAGCCATTAACAACCCCTGTACCTGAAGAAACACAGATAGCGTGATAAATAAACACAATTGATAATCTAGGTTTTTTAAATATAAATTGATGCAATTACCATGGTATTCGGCAGTGCAATCTGGGTTGTGCTGGCTTGCGATTCCACTGAGTTGGGGGACAATCCCTGATAACTGCATGAGTGCCTGCCGTCTTGAACCATGCTTAATTTGGTAGGAATCATTCCTGTGCAACCAATCAAACTCATCGTCATCACCAATATTCACTTTGGTATGGACGGCGACTCCGTGGGCTTGCACTGGACTTGGTACTACACCATCAAAATTTGTCGCTCTGTGCAGTTGGGTGACCGCAGATTGTCCGGTTGCTAGCGTATGTGGCACAATGTTACCGCCATCGAGGATGGTAGTAATATTTTTATTCTGCTCACGGGATTGGCGTTGCCGATATAATATTTCCTCTCTATTTTGATTATACCGCTCCCGTTCCCTCAGATTTTTTAGATCATTAGGGCCTGTAAACATGAATCGCAAATAGATCATTAGTAGGGCCTGAATCGATGAATTGCAAATAATTACTGTGTATGCATATCTTCATCATATTTACCATTTGATACGGCCAGCGGTGTGCGCGTTCCAGTTCCACTGTCTGTACCATTGATAGTTGCAGTGGCAATTTTTTTCTGTTTGTAGGCTTCACGCCGTCTCTTATTAATCTCATCTTTTTTTTGAGAATACCGTTCCCTTTCTCTCTGCCTTTTTAATTCCTTAGGGTCTGCAATACATCACACACATCACAGAGTTCAACACTCCAGTAAGAATAGTGATTTTGGGTGATTGGGTTATTATGATTGGTACCCAAGGACTGTGCGTTGCTTATATCTTGGAACGGGGTGCGCGGCTCGTTGGGAGTGGTAGGGGCCATACAGTTGTTTCAATCCTGTGAATCACAATAATATTAACCGTGATGGCATATTTTTTCTGTGTGCTAAGATCGGCAAAGCAAGCATTTTAATCCTTCAGGTAAGATTACATGCCTGCATATATTGTTGTGTGTGCTAATCATCAAAGTGAGCATTTTAAGGCTGCTGGCAAGATCCTGTGCATTCATATATTACTGTGTGTTAAGATAGGCAAAGTGAGCATTTTAAGCCTGCTGGAGAAGATCATGTGCAGGCATGTATTTTCGGTGTGCTAAGATCGTTAAAGTGAGCATTATTAAGCCTGCTGCCACAATTTTCTGGAAGGGACAGAGCAAATGATTTTACTAACCTTTCTGTTCTTCATAAATTGTAGATTCTGGAGCTACTTTGCGAGGAGTTCGTCGATGATGGAAGTGCAGTGTGCCGATTGTGCAAGCCGGTGGATAGGTGCTGTTCTGGACGTTGCAGTGACAGAGGATAGATCGGACGTTCCAGCCCCGTCGGCGTATCTGGACGACGGCCGGCCGGCGAAACCCGGGTGTTAAGGGTATCTGGACGACGGGGATGGAGCAGATCGTGCTGGCCCCGCGCAATTTCCTAAATGTCTAGCGATGATTCAGTTTGCCTAAAGTGGCCACCGGCCTGTAATTAAGACCCCGCAATCGTTGGCTTCGTTGGCTGTAATTAAAGTGGCCACGCTAGGCAGAGTTTTCGTCTGCCAATGTAAAGTGCTACGTGTACCCAGGATTTTTTTTCCTTTGGTATGGACGGTTAGATCTGTACAAGTGGTTAAGAACGTGAGGCAGAGATTGACCGTTTTTTCTCTGTGTACCTTTTGTGGGGTGGACTTAGGGATGAACATGTTTGCTTGTTTTATAGTAGTGGAGATAAGGCCATGGTGGGACTTTATGTCTTAATCAATCTTGTGCAGTCATTTACTTGGCCACATGATCCATCATAAGGGGTTGTAGATCATTTACTTGACTATACCTATTCATGGCTCCTTCCTAGAAGAATCAACTAAGACTAAAACATGTGCTTCACTAATTGTAACAACCACATGAACGAAACACCTATTGCTAGAACACTTGCTCCCTTGAGATACTTGAGATATTTGCTGCTTGCTACTTGTGAAACTTGCTTAGAAACTTGCATTTTAAACTTGCTTCACTAGTTACTAGACAAACCACACTCCACGTCACTTTCTTTTAATTAGTTAGTTCCTTTTAGTCAAAGTTATTGCTTTGCATAAACAGCCATATAAGAGGGTTATAGGGATTTAGAGAATAGATAGCTTACCTTCAGCTCCTCGTGGGTTCGACACTCAAATACTTATCGAAAGGTACTACAATTGATCTCCTGCACTTGGGAGTCATCAAACACTTTTTTGGCGCCGTTGCCGGGGAGCGTTGTGCTAAGCTTTTATTCTTGTTTGCATTGCATACTAACATATAAACCTAAAACACAAAAAGAAATTATAAAATGGAAAACAACCAAACAATTTTAGAACTGTATAATATCTACCTTGAATTAGGACATGAAGTGTTTGAGGAGAAATTGAAAAATTATTTGCACAACAATCATATTTGTGGTAGTACTAATTCTTTGAACACCTTTGTTGCTAAGGAAAACCTTGAGCTTGGGGAAGTTTGTCTTGATGAATATGATATTTTTAGTCCCCCTACTATTGAGGATAAAAATGATATACTTGCTGATTATATGGAAAGTTTTAAGCTTGGGGAAGTTGGTTTTGATGAGCATGATATTTCTAGTTCCCCAAGCTTGGAGGAGAAAATTCACTTTGATGATACTATGCCTCCTATATATGATGATTGCAATGAAAATTATGAATGTTTAACTCCCACTATCACTAATGAGGATTTTACTTATGTGGAGAGTAGTGATTCTTTTATGCATGTGGCTCATGATAAGAATGTTTTATGTGATATTCATATTTTTGAATCTATTCATGATGCCACTGAAAATTATTATGAGAGAGGGAAACATGGTTACACATATTTCAACAATATTAAGTTTCCCCTCTTTATGCTGAAAGTATTGAAGTTGCACTTGATCTACCTTTCTATGCTTGCTATTATGTTCTTATTTTATTTGTTTCATTACAAAATGCCAATGCATAGGAAATGGGTTAGACTTAAAAATAAATTGTTTAATATTTTTTTGGTGTGTTCCTTATGCTTTAATTTCCTATTCGGTTTGAGCACACATTTATGTCTTTACAACATGTAAAATGCCTTTACCTACTGTTATGTATCATTTAGTTTAAGATTTTCATTTTATAAAAAATTTGGGAAAGTAAATGAGAAGGATGAGTAATGGAGAAGTTGGGGTCGACCTTGAACATGTGTTGTTCATGCCAATGAAACCATTGCAAAGTCTCTATCATTAAAACTTTTTCCAAAGCTAAAAACAATAAAAATATTAGTTCACTACTGTAACATCACATTTCTGTCTTATTTCTCATCTTAAATGGCAAGAATAATCTTATATGAGAGATAGGATTAAACAATAGTAATTAGCTGTCAAGAAAACAGATTCCTGAACTTCACTGCGAAAAAGTTTAAAATCGCAGAAGTGGAATTTTGACCTGGTAATTTACTACAGAAATATTTAGTTATCACTACATATTTCATTAGTTTTAAGTTTTCTGATTTGAGCAACTTAAGTGCCTCTAAAAATTCACTCTTTACGGGCTGTTCAGTTTTTGGCAGATTATGTCTTTATTTTGCATTGCTCTCATTACTTGTGTTTTGTGTGGTTCTTTTGATCAAGGAGCAATGCACAACTATAGTAACTATAGTTAATATTTAGAATCAACTCATGATGTTTCTTTGCTGTACCTATGTGGATTTTATTTATGGAGGCACTAACCACTCTAATCAAGTTTTATGTTGAGATTTGTGTAAGAAGAATTTTTCAGGAGGAAGAGTTGAGTGAGATGAACAAAGATCAAGAGGGAAAACCAATAAAGCTTGGGGATGTACCCCTGGGATCACCCTACATGTATCAAATAAGTACAAGAATCCAAGCTTGGGGATGCCGAGCCACCTCACTCCAACCATCATGATGTTAAGTAAGTAAAGCCTAGCTATATGGCTATAAATAAAGCACTTTACGGGAGGCAACCCGGTTGTTTTTGTTTGGATTTTCCTAGTGTCCAATTTCTCTCAAGAGATTAGTTTTTTTGTTTTAATTCTGTAGTTTTCAATAAAGAGTCAAGTCAAACCCATTTGGACTTATAAGTTGTTATCCTAGTGCATGAAATTTCTGTTTCAGCACGAGTCTGCTCACTGTATGATTTTACGTTTTTTATTCGTATGTCGGATTGAGCTAATTTTTTAGTATGTTCTGTAACTTTTTGTCCTATGTAAGCAAAAAATTGGCTTAATTGTTTGACGAGTCTAGCTTAGGGAAAAACGTTCGTTTTGCTTCTGTTGCTTTTCTGGACAGATTCTGCCTTCTTTTGTTTTATGCACTCTTTGGGCTTGGGAATCGAATTTTCATGATTCTTTCAAGCAATAGAGTGAACATACAACATAATGAACCTTATTGTCTATCTACTGGAGCATTTGATTTGGAATTTTGCACAGCAAGCATGTGATTTGTTTGTCCTTGCTAATCTCACCCCACAGAAAAAGAATGGGAGAAACATGTTTTGTGAAGTTTTTTCACAGGGAATAGAGGAGCTGCGCCTCAAGACATCCAAGAATGGTGAAAGCCATAAGCTTGGGGATGTGATGAACACCCCACTGGAGCTACACTCTTTTGGTTAGCACACGTCTACTTTCTGTTTTTCTAAGAAAAGCATTTATCGTAGAGACTTGAAGCGTCTAGTTTTTGTTTTTATTTTTGTTTTGATAAGACCACACCCATCATTTTATATGAGATTGAGCTACTGGATTTTGGGTTTGGAATGTATTGTATGCTAGTATTATGACTTGTAATAGGGATGCCATGGTTGATTTGAAGAGCTACATATGTTTGCATGATTTATAGGCTTTTTATGTGTAGAAATTTGCAATAATGTTGTCTTGAGCTATCTCTTATTCATGTCCTTGATGTTAATTGCTGGTTTATTTAGTTTGTCATGAAATGAGTAGTTCTATGGACATATGCATGCATAGTAGCTGGTCAACTATCTCCCTCTTGCTAGCCAAAAATTTAAAAATTCCAACAAGTAAAAACTTGTTTCCAACACTCCTTAGCCAAGTATTTCCAGTGAGTCCACCATGTCTTCCCATTAGCTTCATTGCTATTCCTAGTATGTTCACCATGTTATTGTGTTATTTATGTTCTAAATTAAGATATTCACTTTATTAATTTTCATGGGTTGAACTTGGGATAGGACTCTCACGAACTTTTGAAGGCACACTTTACTTTTTATGCATCTAATAAACATGACCCAATAATGGGAGCCACAAGTTTTGCGTTTGACAAGTGTGTGGTTGGGAGCTAGCTATAAACGTGTATCACCGGAAAGCTTTCAACATTGCACAAAAATTTACATTTGGTTGATATCATGTACTTTTGTTTTTGGACTCCTGCCATGCTGAAATGAAATAGAGGAATAGTAAGTTTTGATGAGTAAGTATCTATATGACTAGAGAAACGCATTGGGCCGCTAATCCAAGCCATGCTTTATCATGGTGGAAATTTACTTACAGCTTGAGTGACTCTACAACACATCCTACAATAAAATAAGAAGCTATGCATAATAGTGAATGAAAATAAAAAGGATGATGAGTCTACTCCGTTTGTTTGTCTTGTCATTGTGACATGGGCTTGCTTCCATGTCATGGGGCAAGAGGTACCTCTTTGCGATTCTCTATGATGTCATTAATACTTATTATGATTGTACAAAGCTTATTAGTAATCTTAAGTTGAGTAATCATGGAGTAGGTTTTCACACTCACGGGGCATGAGGCTTTCAACCACCTTGTCATTCACATTACTTCAACATTCAACATTTAAGATGCTAGTGATAAAGGGGCAATGAGATTCCTAGATCAATGGATACCACATTTCAATTAGTAATTTTAGTTGAATAATTTAGAGGCTAAATAAGACTTGATCATGTTTTACCTCTACTCAATTTTCTCCAAAGTGTCCACCATATTTTCTATTTTCCATTATGCTATTCTTTGACCAATATAGGATTTTATTTTTCATTTTGTGTACGCATTTGTTCCATAGTGCTTTTATTTCATTATACACTTTGTGAACTTTCATGAAGCATCTTTGCTTGCATATTTGATATTTCTTACAACATGAATTGTATATTGCTACTCATTTCTAGTATTAATCATTTGATTATATGTAGCATGAATAATCCTCCTTGATATCCCATGATTGTTTCAATATGCAAAGTCCATGTTAGTTTTATCACCTTCATACTCGAGGACGAGCATGGGTTAAGCTTGGGGATGTTGATGCATGTAAAATGCATACATGAACTTTGCATGTTATTACTTGTTTTTCCTACATATTAGCAACTTATATTCATGTTTTATAATGATTTGGGGGATTCTCTAAACAACCCCCCTTCTTTTGGTTCTAACCCTGTTTTTCCAGAAAACGTACTTTTTAGTGTTTCAGACTTTCCGGGAGCTTCGGGACTCCAAAAAGGGCAAGGCCAAAGAGCACGGTTCAGAATTTTCGAGACGAAGACCATGGGCCAAAGTAGAGGGCCAAAAGGCCAACCAGGTAGCAAAGAGGATGAGGCGGTGCCGAGAGACGAAACCACGAAACAGAGAGACAGAAGGATGCCGCCGGAGAAGATCAGGGGGGGAAACGCCGCCGGGATCACCCCCGGAGGGATCCACCCCCTCCAGCGTGTTCATCATCAACAGCTACAGCAAGATCAGCTCCATCTCTCCACTGTAATCTCTTGGAGAACACGATGTATGATGCAATACTATATTCCCTTGATGTATTGTGTCTCCCCGTCTATGTTTGAGTAGTGAATTGTTCTTGGCAATGGTGAAATAGTTCGTTGATTGGTTGCATACAAGTTTGTTATCTTCTATGATTGTCTTTATGTACAATATATGAGTGCACGCATATGTTGGGGAATGCATGTAAGGTGATCACCGGTAGCATAATGGAGTGGTGGTGACTTGGGAGTGACAGTAACCTGAGACCGAGCCACAAAGTTAAGTAATTGGGGGATATATATAGGGGACCTTAGAACGTAAGGCTATGGTGGGACTTTATGTCTTAATCAATCTTGTGCAGTCATTTACTTTGCCACATGATCCATCATAAGGGGTTGTAGATCATTTACTTGACTATACCTATTCATGGCTCCTTCCTAGAAGAAACAACTAAGACTAAAACATGTGCTTCACTAATTGTGACAACCACACGAACGAAACACCTATTGCTAGAACACTTGCTCCCTTGAGATACTTGAGATATTTGCTGCTTGCTACTTGTGAAACTTGCTTAGAAACTTTCATTTTAAACTTGCTTCACTAGTTACTAGACAAACCACACTCCACGTCACTTGCTTTTAATTAGTTAGTTCCTTTTAGTCAAACTTATTGCTTTGCATAAACAGCCATATAAGAGGGTTATAGGGCTTTAGAGAATAGATAGCTTACCTTCAGCTCCTCGTGGGTTCGATACTGAAATACTTATCGAAAGGTACTACAATTGATCTCCTGCACTTGGGAGTCATCAATATATAAAGTGGAAGCCATAGAGAAAATGTCCTATCCTAGGGATGTTAAATATATTCGTAGTGCTCTTGGTCATGCTGGTTTTTGTAGGAGGTTTATTAAAGATTTCTCGAAAATATCAAAGCCTCTTACTAATCTTCTTCAAAAATATGTACCATTTGTTTTTTATGATGATTGTAAGGAAGCTTTTGAGACTTTAAACAAGGCTTTAACTACTGCTCCTATTGTTCAACCACCTGATTGGAATTTACCTTTTGAAATTATGTGTGATGCTAGTGATTTTGCTATAGGTGATGTTCCTGGACAGCGCGTAGATAAGAAGTTGAATGTTATTCATTATGCTAGTTAGACTCTTGATGCTGCTCAAATAAATTATGCTACTACTGAAAAAGAGTTCTTAGCTGTAGTTTTTGCATGTGATAAGTTTAGGACTTATATTGTTGATTCAAAGGTTACTATTCATACTCATCATGCTGCTATTAGATACCTTATGGAAAATAAATATGCTAAGCCTAGGATTATTAGATGGGTGTTGCTTTTACAAGAGTCTGATTTGCATATTGTGGATAGGAAGGGCGCTGGAAATCCTGTTACCGATAAATTGTCTAGATTGGAAAACATTACTTTCGATCCTATTCATGTTAATGATAGTTTTCCAAATGAACAGTTGGCTGCAATAAAGGTAAAATCCCAAGATAGTCCATGGTATGCTGATTATGCTAACATTATTTTTTCAAAGTATTTGCCTCCAACATTTACAACTCAACAAAGGAGAAAATTCTTCCATGATTTGAGGCATTATTTTTGGGATGACCCACATTTATATAAAGAAGGAGTAGATGGTATTATGAGAAGATGGGTACCAGAACATGAACAACGTGAAATATTGAAGAAGTGCCATGGTAGTGCTTATGCAGGACATCACGCTGGAGATAGAACCGCACAGAAGGTTCTACAATCAGGTTTCTATTGGCCTACTCTCTTTAAAGATGCACGGAAATTTATTTTATCTTGTGATGAATGTCAAAGAGTAGGAAATATTTCTAGACGTGATGAAATGCCTATGAGTTATTATCTTGTTATTGAACCTTTTGATTGTTGGGGGTTTGACTTTATGGGTCCTTTTAATGGTTACACTCATATTCTTGTTGTTGTTGATTATGTTACTAAGTGGGTAGAAGCTATACCTACAAAAAGTGCTGATGGTGAGACCTCTTTGAAAATGCTTAAAGATGTTATTTTCCCTAGGTTTGGTGTGCCTAGATATCTTATGACTGATGGAGCTTCTCATTTTATTCATGGTCGTTTTAGAAAGACCCTTGCTAAATATGATGTTAATCATAGAATTGCCTCAGCTTATCATCCTCAAACTAGTGGGCAAGCAGAATTATCAAATAGAGAAATTAAATCTATCTTGCAATAGAATGTTAATAAATCTAGGAAGAATTGGTCTGATAAGTTGAATGGTGCTTTATGGGCTTATATAATTGCTTATAAAAATCCTATGGGTATGTATCCTATAAAATGTTTATGGAAAATCTTGTCACTTGCCTTTAGAATTAGAACACAAAGCTTATTGGGCAGTGAAAGAATTGAATAAAGATTTTAAACTTGCTGGTAAGAAAAGAATGCTTGATTTGAATCATCTAGATGAATGGACATGTGAAGCTTATGAAAATGCCAAGCTCTTTATAGAGAAAGTTAAATAATGGCATGAAAAAAGAATCCCTAAAATAGAGTTTCATGTTGGTGAGAAAGTTCTTTTGCATCGGTCTTGTCTCAGATTTTTTGCAGGAAAATTACTCTCCCGATGGGAAGGACCTTATATTGTTGAAGAAGTGTATCGTTCGGGTGCAATCAAAATTGCTTCCCTCAAAGATGACACTACACAAGTTGTAAATGGGCAAAGACTCAAACATTATATTTCTAGGGACTCCTATGATGAAGATGTTGATGTTATTCAAGTGATGACTCCGGAGAAGTTCATTAGAGGGAAGATTCCAGAATTTGCAGAGTCTATTTTGGAATAGGTAACAGTTCTGTTAAGAAAGAGTTCGTGGAATACCTTTTCAGTTATAAATTATTAGTTTTTGGAAAATATAAAAAATACCGTGCCGAAGAGGAGTTGGAGAAGGTGCCCGGAGGCACCACACCATGTGGGGGCGCGTGCCCACACTTGGCCGTGCCACCCTATGGTGTGGGAGCCTCGGAGCCCCTGCCCGACTCGTTTTCGACCCAGACTTTCCTTTCGTTACGCATATTTTTGCTATATAACCCCCCGGATCCCCGAGGTCAGTATATCGTTTTCTCGTCGTGTTTCTGTTGCAAGTTGTTTCTGCCAGGATCTGTTTTCAGTTTTAGAAGCATCATGGTCTCCGCCAACAACAAGAAGGGGAAGGTACCAAAGGAAGATGATCTCCAAGACCGGAAGCCGTAGGAGGAGATCGAGAGTGGAGCTGAAGGAGATGTAGAAGAAAACCCACGAGTGTGTCCATGTGCTACCATCGCAAGAATTGGAGTGGTTGCAAAACCTTCCAAGCAAACGACGAGGATGAGCACCGTAGGAAAGGCCCCACGTCACTGCTTATCTTCAAGGACACCACTTTCAGGCATAAAGAAACCTTTCTGTACTTTAATTCATGAGTATCAATCTAGCAGGGTACGCGAGACAGATGTGCCTTCTTGTTGGGATATGGATCGTTCTAACCGTGCAGATAAAGAAAGCTCTCAACCTAAGGAAGTGTGGCGGAAAAATCTTGATGGCTGGAATTCACCGTCTGACAAGCATGCAAAACGTATTGATCGCAATACGGAGATGATGCATATGCTTATATTCGCAATTGACAATATGAAGAAATCAATTGACAAGCTCATCGAGAAGGATTCACCACCACCACCGAAGAATTGATTCATCATTGGTATTGGCATCCCCTTGGCTTGTTGCAAGCTTGGGGGAGTGCCGCGGTTTATCTTTCACCCTTTTTACCTTTTAGTATAGTCATATCATGAGTAGAGAAAATATCATATAGTATGGTTTGTAGTATGAAAGTGTCACTCCTTAGTTGGTTATCATTGTATCCCTTGGTTTGAGTTAACATAATGAAATATTAATGAGAAGTTTCATCATCTACTTGTTCTACTTTATTTTAGTTTGCAATTTTTATGATGTGGTTGATCTTGTTATTAGTATTGGTATCAATTTTGGAGCTTCAAGATAATCTAGTTGGTTTTGGCAAACTTAGCATTGGTCAGTACCAACAATACGTTGAGACTTAAGTAGAAAAGAGGGACTTGCATGTAGATATATTATTCCATGATCTTTCTTTCTTGTTAGCTCATAAGCTTAGTATTCTCAAATAAGTTTGTTTGCACATTCAAGGAAGATTGCATGATTGTCTTTATCATATATGTTTTTGTTTGTTTTACTTCGATTCTTATGCTTGCTACCCAACCTTGCTAGCCAAAAACCTGTACTGAGAGGGAATGCTTCTCGTGCATACAAACCTTGAGCCCAAAACCTTGCCATTTGTGTCCACCATACCTACCTATCTGTGGTATTTCACCGCCACTCCAAGTAAATTGCTTGTGTGCTACCTTTAAACCTTCAAAATTACACCCGTTTTGTGCTCCTGTTTTAGCTCATGGGGACGCAAATATAGAATCTTTATCTCACTTGCTGATTGGATTTCACACCCTGGACTAGTGGATTTATCCGCTTATCCAAATGCTAGAAGAGCTGGCAGCGGGGTTCCCAGCCCCAAATAATAATGCAAATTATCTTCACTATTTTTGCCCCTGATTTATCAGTCAAAGCATAAATGTGTAGACAAAAGAGAAAGAGGGATGACCTTCTATACCAGTTGCGTCCTTCTATGGGAGCCGCTCTTGTGAAGTCTAGTTGGATTGTGACGTATTGTATTTTATGTTTGCCATTCGTTGACATAAACATACACCTCTCAAAATTAGACACTCCTCCATGGTTTGTGATTGTTGGCAGGCATCCTAGGATTCGGTTAGCCATGGTTTGTGTAAGAAAGGTTGGGAGGAGTGTCAACCATTTTATACCTGTATTTTACAAAATAAAAGCTCTATCACATGAGTAATTAATGCTTTCCTCTGCGAAGGGCCTATCTTTTACCTTTATGTTGAGTCAGGAAACCTACTTCTTTCTGTCTTAAGCAAGCATTTGAATTGTTGTCATTCATCTAGCTACATGTTGATTTACTCAATCATGTTCTTTATTCTTCTCTTTTTTCTAGAAATGCTTTTATCTGTTTGAATACCACTTTGAAAGTTACCAATGTCTGTAAAGAGATCGTTATAATTTAGCATGATAAACTCTGCAATATAGCTCTAGTATAAAGACTTTGATCGAAACATAAGTACACTGTTAATTGTTTAATGACCAAGAACGAAGTTTTCCTTTACCAATTTTGATTTACCTTTTGCACCTTTTTTGTTCCTCTACTTGTTTCAAGTTTGATTATATGAAAGGAAGTTGCTGCCTAAAATGACTTGTTCTTTGTTAGATGTGATGTCTTTTGTCCATATTTTATTTATCGACACCTCACTCCATAAACTTGTGGTCACATTTACTAAGTTCAGTTTCGCTTGGGAACAAGCGAGGTCTAAGCGTATATTGTTATTTTCTATTATTCATCGATATATTTCATGTTATGATGCATCACTTATGTTATTTTATATTATTTTGCATATTTCATAATTTTAGGAGAATAAACGTCGGGACCAGAAATCTGATGGAAAAAGCACCGTCAGAATACCATATTTCAGAAGATCAGAAGAAGAGGGGGGACACCGGAGATGTCTTAGAAGTCCATATGAGGGAGCTAGCCACGAGGAGAGCCGAAGGGGGGCCACCAGGGGCCCACACCACCAGGTGGCGCCCCCCCTTGGCCGCGCCGCCAGGTGGTGTGGCCACCCTGGCCCACCTCTGGTCGACCTCTTTCGTGTACTTGACCCCCAGGGAACCCTAAGCCTCAGACTATCATCGAAGAATTATTCCGCCGCCGCCTCGGGGCAGAAAACACCCGAGGGAGAAAAGCTCTCTGGCAGGGAGAAATCTGCCGGGGAAATTCCTCTCCGTAGAGGCGAAATCATCGCCATCGTCACCGTCATCGCTCCGGGCATCATCAAGATCGTCATCGTAATCATCATCGCCATCAACACCATCACCCTCATCATCCACCATCATCCCGCTGTAACAATTAGGGGCCTCTATCATTGTTTTACATTAGATCTCTTTCGCGGTGTGGATTACTTGTTAGTAGTTGATGAATCTGAGATTTATCGGTTGAACGGACAACGACGTCGCCTAGAGGGGGGGTGAATAGGCGATTAAAACTTTTCCGGTTAAATCTTGCTAAATGCGGAAATAAACTAGGTGTTTAAATTAACAAGCATACAACCTAAATATTCTAGGGACAATTAGATGCACCAACAACTTATGCTAAGCAAGACAAGTAACAAGGTGAAAGCAAGATATATAACTTCAAGCGCGAAGGCTATCACAATGTAAATTGCATAATTAAAAAGCTCGGGTATAGAAATAACCGAGGCACACGGAGACGATGATGTATTCCCGAGTTCCTCCCACAAGGGGAGTACGTCTCGTTGGAGGGGTGTGAGCTCGCCGCAAAGGCCTACTCAACGCCACAAAGGCCTCACCCTATTCTCCGATGAACCCCGTCACAAAGGCCTAGTTCACCTTCCACTATTGGCAACCTTCAAACCCGAGGCACGCATCCAAAACTTAATTGGAGGCTCTCGGTGTCACCACAATCTTGGGGCACACATCCACAACTCAACTGGAGGCTCCCAAGAACACCACAAGTCGTCTAGGGTCCAACATCCAAGAGTAACAAGCTCATAATCTTTCACTTCCACGAATCCTCGTGGAGAGACCAAACCGATGCAACCGATGCAAATGGCAAGAGCACAAGTGCTCAAATCCTCCACTCTCAAATTCCAACAAAGCAACAAATGCTTATGGGGGAATAAGAGAGGAAGAACAATGGAGAAACACCAAGAACTCCAAGATCAAGATCTACTAGGTTTCCCTCACTAAGAAGGAGAATGGATTGGTGAAATGTAGATCTAGATCTCCTCTAACTTCTCCCTCAAAGATATGCAAGAATCATTGGAGGGATTGAGAGAGGAGCAAGCTTTCCAAAGTCAACAATGGTGGAGAGAGAGAGAGCAAAAACGGGCTGGGAAAGACTTGGGGGCTTTGGGGAAGAAAGCCCCTTAAATAGGTGCTCAAAAACTAGCCGTTTTCCACTTTTTCCGTCCATTCCGAAATGGTCCGGAATGATTCCAGAGTGGTCCGGAATGGCCCGGAATGGCCCGGAATGATCCCGAAGCGATTCCGGATTGCAACAGAGCATTTTCCTGTTGTAGTCCGAATAATTCCGGATGGTCCGGAATAAGTCCGGATTGCAACAGTGTGACTGAAAACCGGTACGAGAAATGCTATAACTTTTGCATATGGACTCCGTTTTTGATGTTCTTGGGCTCGTTGAAATCGCAACGACGAGCACTACAAGAATATGGAGAGAAACATCATTGTCCATAAATGGAAGATAAAACCAAATGGGTAAAGGTTTAGACCTCTCAAATAAGAACACCCGGTAAAACCTCCAACACGAAAACACACATAACTTTTGCGAATGAACTCCGAATTAGGTGAATCCAAATGGGTTGGAAAGGTAATAACAAGGACTATATAAAAAAAGGAATGAAGAAGTTACCACACCTGGAAGGTGTGGAAACATTCTCAAAGCTGAACCGGATATTTTCACCATCGAAAACGCAACAAGTTTTTCTTACCAATACCGTTTTCGATAAACCTTGGCTTGCCATGAAGATCACGAGAAGCACTAAAACTCAAGGGAGACAAAATCCAAATAAGAACCAAGAAAGATGATATGCAAGTATGCAAAGGTTTGAGCTCTCCACAACAATTCGATCACGTTACTCACTTGAGAGCCCTTCTTGATAGTACGACTATCTATCCTATAACCCGGTCTCCCAAAGACACGAGACCGGTAAAATAGAAAACCTATCAAGATTATACCTTTGCCTTGAGAATTCCACTTGAGATAGATGATGGCGATCTTGACTCTCTCAAGTTGGATCTTCTTTCTTGATCGTGCTTGCTAGCACAAGCTCCACATGATGAAGACTTGCAAGTTGCTCCCCCATACACCATTATGGGAGAGACTAGCTCCCTCATACACCATTATGGGAGAGAACCTTCTCGGCAAATATTAACAAGGACACAATCTCGAAAAGGGTGGCAAGCATCAAGCATAGGATATCTTCTAGATGCTTCACTTGAGCTTCCACGTCAAGCTAGATGACGAGCACCGCTTGACGACGACATAGACCACGGGCTATATGAAATCTTCCTTTTGGTTCATGCCCATGGAAAGATACCTAACCACACATAGAGATTCCACACACACATATGATAGGTTAGTTCGCAAAGGTATATTTACAATTTCTTACCATACCATGAGATACACAATCCCACTTGGTACAAATTGTAGCTTTGTGTGTTGATCACTTGCTTGATCAACCTTGTATCTTTTCTTCTCACTTCAAATGATGATGTCTTGAAGATGATAATGAAAGATCACCTAATCCTTTTCTTCAAGACACACTAGCAATAAGCTCAACTCAAACCATGACCATTCTTCATATAAATCCTAGAATATAACAATGGCCATCAAGGAAGCTAATAGAGTTCAACACATGAACTCCATTATTTCCCATGGACAAGATATACAAGGATAACTCAATGCAAACATTAGTCCATAAGGATTGTCATTAATTACCAAAACCACATATGGGGGAACCATGCGCTTTCATCGGTGTTAGCACTTTATGACCAGATTGTTGTCATCCATTATATCACCTCTGATTATGATCCATATGATGTTTTGTGAGTAGTTTGTTTAGTTCTTGAGGACATGGTAGAAGTCATGATGTTAGTAGTGAAGTTATATTGAAGTAATATCTCGTGGTTCGGTATTTAAGTTGTGGTGCTATTCTTCTAGTGGTGTCTTGTGAATGTCAACTACATGATACTTCACCTTTATGGGCCTAGGAGGATGCATTGTATATTTGGTTACTAATTGTGGGGTTGCCGGAGTGACAGAAACCTAAACCCCCGTTAGGAAACCAATGCACGAGGGAGGGTACAATACCGGAGTTTTAAGGCTATGGTTAGATTTATGTTAATTACTTTCTTGTATTTGTGGATGCTTACGAGGGGTATAATCACAAGTATCTATTATTCCTAGTTGGGCGGTGCATTAGCACAGGTTGACCCACACAACACTTCACGAACCAATGGATATTAATCAACCGCAAAGAAGCGAAAGCACTTGACAAAATTCACATGTGTCCCCGAGAACGTTTGGTAGTCATAAGTAATACAACCGTCTTGTCCTTTGATCTCAAAATGATTGGGCCACTCGCTGCAATATTATTTACTGCACTTTATTTACTCGCACTTTATTTATCTGTTATATCAAAAACCTCCAAAAAACCCGTTTGCTAGTGTTTACAGTGAATCCTCTATCCAACCTGCTTGTCAACACCTTCTGCTCCTTGTTTGTTTCGACACTCTTATTTATCGAAAGTACTACGATACACCCCCTAGGACTTCCTCTTTAGTGCAAGAAGACCAAAGCAACGCTACAAGACGAAGGAAACATCACCGGGCGCCCCCACCATCCTGCCATGGACGGTGACGCTGTCCTTGATGACCAAGAGCAAGGAGACAGCGCAGAGCTCAGCTTGTCTCCACTTTGGCACTTTGTGGTAGCCCTTTCCCGCCAAGTGAGCAGGAAGGAGGTCCAAACACCGGTATCAGAGGATCCACTTGGCCCTCGTAGAAGGAGAGCTCAAACTCACTCAGAGCCCGCCTTAGTCTATCCCAAACACAAGCTCGCATCTTGTACTGTAACTATAGTAGTGCAGTCCATAAGACAAGCGGGAGTAGCGTTTTACACCGCAACAGTGGCCTGAACCTAGGTAAACTCTCTTTGTCCCCATTGTTGCCGCTCACAAGCTTCCCTGGCGAAGCATCCTCGAGAAGTGTAGGTAGTGCGGTTAGCCCCGAGTGTTTGAACCTCCAGAGAGATCCTGTCACTTGACAAACCACTCTTCGACAACCTCAACCACTATGCCTCACAACAGCAACAAACAAAGAAAAATTTCCTGAAAGAATAACAACACCACGAACAAGAGTAGAGACGATTCCTAAGGTAGGAAGAAGCACATATAAAACTCCCGCATAATAACAAAGAACAAAAAGCTCCAATAAAACCTATTATAAAAAAGAAAGAAAAACACGATGAGGAGAAAATAGGGACATCCAAACCCAAACAAGCCCTAAGGACAATATATAGAATAAGAAGACCCACGAAAGAAGGCACATATGTGTAACTGTCCACGTGCTAGATCACACCACACGCCCTCACACGAATGCTGTAGAAACCCATGGAGCTAGCGTGTCAGCACACAATCTACACGCAAATGCATGTAGCCCAATGATGACCCACAAGTATAGGGGATCGCAACAGTCTTCGATGGAAGTAAAATCCAAATTTATTGATTCGACACAAGGGAGCCAAAGAATATTTATAAGCCTTAACGAATGAGTTGTTAGTTCACATGCACCTGAAAGTAGACTTGCTCGCAACAGTTAGCAGCGAGGAAACAATTATGGAAGTGCTTAAAATAAGGTTGCAAATATGAGAAAAATAGGACCGGGGGCCATAGGTTCACTAGTGGTGTCTCTCGAAAGAAAAATAGATGTTGGGCGAACAAATTGAAGCTGGGCAATTGACAAATCATGAACTTATAACAATACTATGATGAATAGATATAGTTCACGGGTTCTAATATTGTAGGCATTACGTCAAGGCATATGAACCTCTATCTAGCATGCATCCATATCTAAAAGTCCACCTCAAGAAAGCTATCCAGCAAATCTCTCTGGTATTAAGTTGCAGCAACAAAGTGATTGCTTTGTGTGGAACAGACAAATGCATTAAGAACAGTATGTAATGTAAGCAGTGGTTCTTGTCCGTAGACAAGAGCACCGCTATTTTCTCCCCAGTAGCAAAAGCACATCACCCATCCATCACTTTTCTTTCACTCGGGCACAAATGTAAGGGAGGCATGAATGTACCATCTAGCATATATACCCTCTCTTAGAGGTGAAAACAACTACGTGGCCAAGATAATCCTAAACATCACAGAGCTTTGTGATATGTCCAAAACGTATCTTCTTTTCCGAAAACTTTTCTTATTGTTTTCCTCTAAACTTATGAGTTTTGGATACCACTAACGCGGACTAGCGCTGTTTTCAGCAGAATTGCCTTGGTGTCTCGTTTTTTGTGCAAAAAAAATAACTTTCTGGAACATTCCTAGAAAAGACCCCATCGGTCTTTAAACACCAGAAGACCCCGGAACCCAAAATGGGGCCAGGAGAGGGGCCAGAAGGGGGCCACACCACCCCCCAGCGCGCCCCCTGGCCGCGCCGCCTAGTAGTGTGGGCCACCCCGGGACACCCTCGGACTCCCCTTTCGACTACATAACGCCCTCAACCCTAAAACGACAGGGGGTTCGTCATATTCCACAGAAACACAACAGAGCACCACCGCCACCCTGAACCTCGATTCGGGGATCAGAAGTTCCTGTTCTGGCGCCCTGTCGGGACGGGGATTCTAAGGCGATCATCGCCATCGACACCGCCACCTCTTGTCCATCAATCATCCATGATTCCCCCGTCCATGTGTGAGTAAACACCACCGTAGGCTGAGAGGGATGAAAGGGATTGGATGAGATCGATCATGTAATAATGCTAGATTGTTAGGGCATAGTGCCTAGGATCCATTGTTAGT
The DNA here is from genome assembly GCA_028641055.1 of Alopecurus myosuroides. Classification (NCBI taxonomy): domain Eukaryota; kingdom Viridiplantae; phylum Streptophyta; class Magnoliopsida; order Poales; family Poaceae; genus Alopecurus; species Alopecurus myosuroides. The sequence goes on from CM054057.1 coordinate 480,395,126, forward strand.
GTTTTCTACCAGTGTTGCAAATTGTTATGCTTAATGCTTGTCACTAGGGACCGATTGCCATGATTTCATATCTGAACATGTTATTGTTTGATGAGTATAATTATGTTTCTTGATCATATCTGCAAGTTGTTATACACATGTCATTGTCCGGAACCTGAGGCCCCAGAGTGACAGAAATTGGGACAACCGGAGGGGATGTTTGTGATGCGAGGATCATGTGTGTTCACGGAGTGTTAATGCTTTGCTCCGGTGCTTTATTAAAAGGAGCACCTTAATTACCAGTAGTTTCCCTAGAGGCCCCGCTGCCACGGGATGGTAGGACAAAAGATGTTGTGCAACACTAGTAGGAAAGTGCCTTTCTATGGATGTCTTTCTGTGGCGCACCATGCAGAAATGCGCCATAGAAATATAATTTTGTAGTGCACTGCGCGTGGTGCGCCACAGAAAAAGACACTATTGTGGCGCACGGTGCCTGTGTGCGCCACAAAAAGTTAGTGGGGCCCGCACCAATCATTGTACCGGCTGTCCGAACAACTCTTATTATGGCGCAGGGCCAAGCTGCGCCACAGAATGTGGCGCAGCACAATCGTGCGCCACAGAATAGGTTCCTGGTGCGCCACAAAATATTTCGAGATGTGCACATAAAGGTGTCAACCCCCTCTCTCTCCTCTCCCATTTCATTCACAAATCTTACTAACTCGACCCCCCTTCTCTCTCCTCCCATTTTACACATTTAATTTTCCATTTTTGGTAGGTGAACCTAATTTGTTTGATATATAATTGTTGGTGAAGTTTCTTATTGTTTAGGGGAAGCCTTATCCTCCATCTATACTCCGATCCCTCCCTCCTCGCTCTTTTCGTCTCAGTATCGAATCTACTAGGTGAGTATAGTTGGAGGTGCATATGCATGTCTTGTGTGGCCATCGGTGTGTATGGGTGCTTGTCATGCAGGTGGACCGATTGTCGTGCGCGGGCGGCCATGGTGCATGGATGTTTGCCGAAATGTTGATTCATTTCCATTTCGGCAAACTTTTGCACTACCCATATGTCCTACTTATAGGAGAGGTCATGCCGAATTTTTCCGGCGATCGTGCATGTGTGTGCATGTTGCGGTTCTAATTTTCTGCTCTATGTGTGTGCAGGCAACCATGGTCCTCGAAATGAGTTCTGCTCAAATAGTTAGATACAAGAAAGACACGAAGGCAGACATGATTCGGTGCAACAAGCGGAAAATGAGATGTCCATGTCAATCATGCAAACTCGTGCGCTAGATTGACCCTGATTCTGGACAATTGGAGGAGCACCTTCGCAGACACGGTTTCATTGACGACCACAACCAGGTGGCACCAGCAGCAAAAGGTGTGCATGAAGACAAGGGCGAGCGAGGTAAAGAAGGAAATGATGGCGGAGAAGATCATCATGAAGAAGGATATGTCGGCGGAGAAGATCAACATGACGATGAAGGCGTGAAGACGGAGACCCCACTAATTTCGGCCTTGCGGGATTCTCATGTTCAGGATCTGCTACTCAAGGAGACGAGCAACAACAGAGCTGCAGCCAGGGAGAAAGCTAAGCTGGCGCAAATGGAGATAGATGGGGTGACTCCGTTGTTTCCTGGGTGCCACCCCGAGGATACGCGCTTACATGTAACCCTTGCTGCTCTGAAGATGAAGGCGCAAAACAAATGGACCGACTCGAGCTTCAACAAGAACATGAAATTCTGGCACGATCACCTTCCCGAGGGGAACACATTGCCAAGTAGTATCAACAAGGCCAAGAAAGTCGTGTGCCCTCTTGACCTACCGCACGAAAAATACCACGCCTGCATAAATGATTGTGTAATTTATCGGGGCGAGTACAAGGTTAGAACCACATGTCCGAAGTGCGGCCATGAACGATACAAGAGTGGAACCAACAACAAGAAAGTTCCTCGAAAAGTGGTATGGTACTTTCCTATCACTCCCCGTCTTCAGTGGTACTACGTGGACCCTAAGGAAGCAAAGCTCATGCAATGGCACGCGAAAGGGGAGAAGCCGGAAGAAGATACGGAGAAGGGCTATATCATGACACACCCTGCAGACGCTGCCCAGTGGGAAGCATTGGACATAGCTTTCCCGAGTTTCAGGGGCGACGCGAGGAACGTCAGGCTAGGTATGAGGACCGATGGACACAATCCGTTCGGCAACCAGAGTAGCACGCATAGCAGCTGGCCCGTGTTTGTATGGACTTACAACCTACCCCCGTGGCTGTACACCAAGCAAAAGTACATACACATGAGTAGTCTCATCCAGGGTCCGAAACAACCAGGTGTCAAGATGCATTTGTATCTCGGGCTGCTGAAAGATGAGTTAGACACGTTGTGGAAGACGCCACCCCGTACGTGGGACGCCTACACTAGAGATTATTTCCATATGAGAGCCGTGTTGCTCACGACGGTCACAACTATCTTGGTTACGCATATGTATCTGCCCAGGTCGGCCACGGATTCTGCGGCTGCGTGAATTGCATGGACGGGACCCCGCATCTCTAGCTACCAAGGGATCCTGGGTCTTCGAAAACCGTGTACCCAGGGGCTCGAAGGTGGATTCTCTTGGATCACCCATGGAGAAAACACGGTGAGTTGTTCAATAGTAAAGACGAGCCCGATGGAGCCCCGCTCACGAGGAGCAGCGAAGAAATCGACGAGCTTCTGAAAATTTGGGATGAGTGCCCTTCGCCGGGAAAGAAGCGACCCAAGCCAGAGCCTCTGTTGGGTGTATGGAAAGTGAGGTCTATTTTCCACGACTTGCAGTACTGGCTAGTCCTCCACACGCCCCATAGCCTCGATGTGATGCACATTACGAAGAACGTTACGGAGAGTCTGCTTGGCACTATTTGCAATTCGGAAAAGTCCAAGGATGGGCCGAAAGCAAGATACGATCTGAAACATTTTGGCATTAGGAAAAATCTGCAGGGCCCCGCTGACAGTGATGATGATGATGATGAGGATCATACTGATGGGACTCAACGTCCCTGCAAAAAGGCTAAGAAGAACACGGTGGTGCTTCCTGCTGCCTGCTTCACATTGAGTCTGCCGGAGCTTGAGCAGTTTTTCAGGTGCCTCCTAGAAGTCAAAGTTCCTCACGGATACTCAAGGAGTATAAGCAGATATCTGGACTTAGCGAAGATGAGGTTCACCGGGATGAAGTCTCACGATTGTCACGTGATCATGACACAGATACTTCCCGTTGCGATCCGAGGGATAATGGACGAGCACGTCCGTGATACGTTGTTTGGCCTTTGCAACTTTTTCGACGTTATCACCTGGAAGTCGATCGGCGTGAGGCAGCTCAAGATGCTACATGATGAGATCGTGGTGATACTATGCGAGCTCGAGATTACTTCCCGCCGGCATTCTGTGATATATGCGTCCATCTCCTTCTCCATGTCGTTGATGACATCAGGCATCTCGGCCCAACGTTCCTGCACTACATGATGCTGATGGAAAGGTAGAATGGTGTCCTGAAAGGATACGTTCGCAACAGGGCCCGTCCAGACGCAAGCATGGCCAAAGGATTTCGAACCAATGAGTGCATCTCCTTCTGCGACAATTACCTAAGCACCGAGGACGACCAGGATGTCGGTCTGTCCACCTCAAGAAAGCTATCCAACTATTCCCTAGGTATTAAGTTGCAGCAACAAAGTGATTGCGATGTGTGCAACAGACAAATGCATTAATATCAATACGTAATGTAAGCAGTGGTTCTCATCCGTAGACAAGATCTCCCTAGTTGCAACAACACATCCCCCGTGCACGTTTCAGTCACTTGAGCACAGGCAACAAGGAGGCATGAACCCACTATCTAGCATATAAACCCTGTCTTGGAGGTGAAAACATTTGTGTGGCCAAGGTAATCATAAACACCAGAGAGCATTGCAAGACAAGATGAAAACTTTTTACAAATATAATTGAAGCATCTTAGATTGTCATGAAAATAATATTCATAATCTCATGGTTCATAGTTTCACTAGTGGTGTCTCTCCAAAGAAATTAGGAGGTTGCAATTATGGGGGAAATAGGAACGGGGGCCATAGTTTCACTAGTGGCGTCTCTCCAAAGAAAATAATCTTGTTGGGTAAAAAAATTACATCCGGGCAAATGAAAAACCATGAACGTATAACAATACTACTATGACGAGATATAGTTCATGGGTTCTAACATTGTAGGCATTACGTCAAGGCATGTGGACCTCTATGCAACATGCATCCATACCTAAAAGTCCACCTCAAGAAAGCTATCTTGCAAATATCTCTGGTATTAAGTTGCAGCAAGGAAGTGATTGCTTTGTGTGCAACAGACAAAAGCATTAAGAACAATACGTAATGTAAGCAGTGTTCCTCGTCCGTAGACAAGAGCACCGTTGTTTTCTCTCTAGTAACAACATCACATTCCCCATATTTCATGTTTCTGTCACTCGAGCACAGATGTAAGGGAGGCATGAACCTACCATCTAGCATATAAACCCTCTCTTGGAGGTGAAAACAACTACGTGGCCAAGGTAATCATAAACACCGGAGAGCATTGCAAGACAAGATTAAAACTCTCTACAAATATAAGTGAAACATCTCATATTGACATGAACAAAATAATCATAATCTCATGGTTCATCGGATCCTAGAAAACACAACAAGAACAATTACATAACAGTGGTCTTGATCATGTGAGGCAGCACACAAGACTCTAAACATGGAGGCATAGGGAAGGGACCAACCATCTAGCTACTGCTATGGACCCGTAGTCCCGAGATGAACTACTCACGAATTTTTCCAGAGGCGATCATGGCGATGTAGAGGCCTCCGATGACGATTCCCTCTCTGGCAGGGTGCTGGAGCAGGACTCCACAAGCCCTAGATTGGACTTTTGAGGTGACGACGCCTCTCTGTATGTTTTGTGGAAAATTGCTTCAAACCCGTGATTTTTAGGGTTGAAGGCAGTTTACGGGAGAATAGTGATACGTCTCAAACGTATCCATAATTTCTAATGTTCCATGTTATTTTAATGCCATATGCTACATGTTTCTTATACACTTTATGTAATCTTTATGGATTTTTTGGAACTAACCTATTGACAAGATGCCACAGAGTCAGTTCCTGTTTCTACTGTTTTTAGTTTCAGAAAAAGTTGTTCTGGAAATATTCTCGGAATTGGACGAAACAAAATCCCAGAGTCCTAGAAAGTTGTCACGTACACGGAGTCCAGAGGAGACCCGGAGGGGGCCCTCAGGGGCCCCACACTATACGGCGGCGCGCCCCCCTCTGTCCGCGCCTGGGGGTGGTGTGGGCCCCCTGGCCACCCACCGACGTTTTCCTCTTGCCTATTTAAGCTCCTCCACGGGCTAACCCGAAACACCCAAGCCTTTTCCACCAAAAAGATCCATAGCCACCATCATCGTCAACCCTAGTTCGGAAATGTTCTGGAGCTCTCCCCGGCACCCTGTCGGGAGGGGGAATCATCACCGGAGGGCTCTTCATCACCATGCCTGCCTCTAGAGTGATGTGTGAGTAGTTCATCCCTGGACTATGGGTCCATAGCAGTAGCTAGATGGTTGTTCTCTTGTAGCATCCCAATTTTTAGCAAAAGTGAAATACATGTGTTAGTGTGCTAGCCCCTGGATCAACTGCTAGCACCACAGTACAAAATGAAATACCATGCAAATGCATCAAATTCTATTACATCGCAAGATCCAATCTTTACAAAATAGTATTACAACTTGCATAGTCTTAGAAGAATAGCAGTAAACAAAGATATACAGCGGAAACATAGTACAACATTGAGCCCATCTTCTTCATGTGCCACAGGCAAAACATGTTGGCGATAGTCTCGAGATCCTAAACAAAATCCTCACTCGTCTTCACAAACATCTGCAATATGGAATATGCAGCCACAAGGGAGTCAATACAATTTAATGTATTGGCAAGTAACACTATGGTGGATATAAATGGCAAAACTAATACTACATGCTCATTTGGCTGAGTGGAGTTTTGGCTAAGTTTTGCATAAAGCCAGTTTTCTCCTATCTTTTGTAAAACAAAACTTTCTTTTCAAAGGGTGGCAACATTGGATTAAGATCCAAGCACCACAATACTGTTCACTTGGTCAAAATTTTACTTATTGAAAATGGTGATGTGATTCTTCCGTCCTTCCTTGTCCAGCTGCTCATAGTTGTCCATAACCGGGGACACGGCTAAGATCTTAGTTTGTTGACTCTGCAGAGCTTGTGCACTTTCACCTTCAGACTCAACTCAACCCAAAAATCTTATACACCCTGAGTGCATTAAGGAAAGGAGAAGAATCAAGACGAGATCTTTCAGAAGCAAGAATCCAACCCAATGGCAAGACCCGTTCCACCTATAATTATGCTACATCTGCTTGTCAAGCCTGGGCTGAACCCTCACAACTTAGTTGATCAAGACAGAGCCCATATGACCAAAGGCTGCACTAGAAGCAATCTAAACTTGGGGAACATCATAATCACTTTGTTCCTGGGTGGCATTCCTCAAGTGAACACCCCTCGGGGAGACACTCAACTCTCATCAGCCAAACAACCAAATCCACCCAGGTGGTTCATTGAAGTTGTTACTTAGAATTTTTCCACAACATCAAGTAAAAATCATTTGTCACATTGCATAGCATCTATAAAGTTCTAAGGCTATAAATAACAAGGATAAAAGGGATGGCTACACACTACTAGGATAATAGCATAGCATAATATAACTTAGTAAAATTTCCTATCAATGCATACTACTCAAAAATCAACTAATGCATATAGAAAATAATGGGTAGTTGATGATGTGTTACTTGCCTTGTTGAAGTTGGTGAAGATATCACACTCTCTTCACAAAGGATCGTTGCTCTCCGTACAATCTACTCATTGAAAACAAAATAAACAAACATGCTATCAAGCAAACATACAAGTGAAGAGATCATACAAAGCAATAACATAGCCAAAGGAGTTTAACCTAGTGGGCTAGGACAAGGTCTAGGTTTGAGTTGAAAGATTCATTCTCTAATGGTCTCATACTTGTTAAGGAAATTCCAATGGTTTACTTGGGAAGGACTAGGTTGAGTTTGATGTGATCTAACTTTATTATAACCATACTTGTCGAGGAAGTTCCAAGAGTTCACTAAGAATAAACATATTACTTCTTCAACTAAAGTAATACATGCAAACACTTGGTCATATTCACCTTCAAAAATATTTGAGTGACTATGTTAGTATTTTCCATTGTGGTTAGGGTAGGCCTACTAACTTCCTCATCAAAGGGAAAATATTACTAAGTCTTGGGTTTTCCATTTGGGTCAATGGTTGGACAAAATAACTTGTTATTCTTCAACTTGTATGGATTTCTCAAAGTCTTCACATGCTTGTCTTCTTGAAGATCATCTCCATGCTTCTACTGTAGTCTATTTTTTCCTTGGATGGATTCTTCTCTTGGTCTTGATAGATTCTTCATGTGTTTTACTTCACTAATTGGTTTGGGTATGGGATGGGCACAAATACCACTAAGTCAATTTGAAGGAAAATAGAAGAAGGATAGAAATAGAGAGGAAGATGTCTTCTTCTTCATTTCTTCATACATTTGTACTTCATTGAGTTTCTTCTATTTGTTGTGAAGCACAATTCCCTTACTTCAAATTCTTCAATGATCTTGTTTGTAGCTCTTCATGTTGTCACTAAGTTGGAGATGAAGTTTTCTTCTTGTGCTTGAGTCTTGATCTCCAATTTGTTAGCTTGATGATTTATTGAAGCATGAAAGGGAAGTGGAGAAGTAGATAGAAAACTAAATTTCACTACTTGGTACTATATGTGATTGACACATTCTAAGGACTTGGCTTGGCTCCAAATAAACATAACATCAGGGAATAGCAGTTGAAAACAATTTCTAAGACATGGTAAAGATGGATGAATCACTAGGTTGGGTTTTTGGTCAAAACACATGGCCATGTTCCAAGGATGTCCAAAATGGTTGGGCAAGGTTGTTTCTGGTTCAAGGTTATCAAATGGAACAATTTTGCAAAAGGAACTATATTGAAATTATTTATAGAAATTAATCTATGTCAAAAATACTCAAATAGACAACTTAATTCTAAATTCAATTTTAATTTATTCAAATATTATTTTGGGACAGGGGATATGAAAGTACACATCCTAAGGTTTCCAAATATATTTTATTTACAATTTTTGGATTTGTAGAATTTGAATTATGGCAAATTTCATCAAACAAGCATATTTGAATTTGAACAAATTTAAGTTTGTCAAATTTGAATTTGGCCAGTGCCAAAAGTTTCTAGATGTCAAGGTATTTTCAAAAAGTCCAAGATTGCTAAATTTGGCTTCATGGATAGAAAGATATGATGGATTGAAGTTGCAGGGGCTAATCTGTAAAACTGCCAAAATAATTCCAGCGGAAGAAATAATTTGAATTAAAGGCTGGCCACATGGCATGCTGTGATTGGCCAGGGGTGCTGACTGTGTGTCTACGTGGCAAGCTGACTGGGTCTGATGACGTGGATAAGTCAATAGATCTGGGCCGTCCGATCCAGATCTGAGGGTGGCATACCCCTTCGGTTAAGATCTAATCTTAACCGTTGATGGGATCCAACGGTAGAGAGTGAGGGAGGGGTGCTCACGGGGATTTTCCGCCGGAGAATGGCGCGACGGCGGCCGGAGTCGCAGGAGCTCCACGTTGGAGGCGATGCAGACGGCCTCCGGGCTCTAGAAGGTGACGAGGAGGATCACCTAGACACGGCGAGGCGATTGGTGATGGTGGCGTTGTCGATCTCGTCGGGGAGCAGCAGGGATGGACCGCCGGACTTGCGCGGGCGGCGGTGGGATCGGTCGCGCACCGCGCGGTCGTTCTACTGCGTGCAAAAATGAACAAGGAGAGTTAGGGGATGCGCCAGGTCCTGGGGAGTAGAGAGGGGCGGCGCTTGGTCATTACCTTCGCCGGAATCGGGCGGAGACGGCAGCGGCTATGCGGACTCCGACGAGAAATTTCTTCGCCGTGGTGGCGAGATGCGGAGAGATGGGAGAGGGGTTTTGGAGAGGGGCTCATAGGCTTTTTATAGGGTCATAGAGGGAGAGTAATCACGGCCTTAATGGAGCGTAATCGAGGGGAGAAAATCTCGGCCATGATAGAACGATTTCCAAACAGAGGTAGAATATGACGGTGACGTCATCGCTGACATCAGCAGGTATTTTTCTTTTTCTTTTTCCTGTTTAAACAAATCTTTAATAACTCCTGTTTTAATTATCAAAATGACATCAAATAAATTTCTAAAATCTTTAAATTTCCATATCTTTCAAACCATTTCATTTTTATAAACTTTTCAACATATTTTATTTTTGAATTTTGGAAATTTGTATAATTCCCTAATAGTTACTTAATGTGATTTTTAATTTAAAAATTTATAAAACATAGTTATTGGTCAATTAAATTTTAGTGACATTCTAAATGTTGAAAACATATTTTTGAAAGTCATTTTATCTTGTTTTCACAATTTTATATTTTGAAAAATAAATAAAACACTAATAATACTTTAAAATTTTAGAAAATGATAAAATGATGTTATTATCTAAATAAAATTTCAGAGACATTTTACATGTCATATATTATTTTTGGAAAGCCATTTTTAACCCATTTTCACATTTTTATATGAAGGATTTACTAATAGTAACTTAATGTTATTTAATTAGTTCATATCAAATAATTAATATTGCTGATCAATAAAATTTAGAATAAAACCACAAGTCATAATTTTTTTTTCAAAACCCTCTTTATGTTATTTTCAAAACAATGCATTTTATTTTCACACCTTCATGTTTAAAACTTGGAATAACAACTAAAAGTTATTATTAGCAAATTTTATTCTCATCAAATACTTTTGAGGCTTAGAACTTCATTAAGGGTTATAAATATTTGAGTAATGTTGCCATAAGATAATCTTCAAGGTAATATTGGAGTTGCAAACATTTTAGATAAAGGTTTGTTAATAACAGATATTCCCTTTATATAAAGAAACTTATTTTTTGAATAAGGTTTTAGGGTTTAAGGAACATAGGCATAATTGGATTTCTAATTCCAATAAACTTGGTATAGGACCACATATTTCATTTTTGTTTGAGTTTTATTTGTTTTTGGTGACTTGTATTCGCATGAAAACAAAAGTTTCAAATTTTTGTGATTTTTGAGTTTTTCCAAAAAAGATGTTACAGACTACCACCCTTAAAGGAAATCTCGTCCCGAGATTTGGGGAGGCTAGAAAGAAAGATTTGGGTAACTGGATTCCAAAACAACTGGGTGGGCTACCACCCTTAAAAGAAGCTTTGGTGGGTACTCTATTTTCATTAGATTGGAATGTAGATTGATTTGAGATTGGCTTGAGTAGAACTTTCCTTCGCGGTAGAGCTGTAGACCAACATAGGTATGTTGGACTTCCTTTGACATTGAGGGGTCACTCTTTGGGTCAATCAACAGACCAAGTTGAGAGGATTTCACAACATCATCTCATTATAATGGGAACACATTTCTCAGACATTCATTGTGGTTTATTACACTGGAAGAACTTCTAGGGAAAATAAATTTATTTTCAACATGAACTTTGCCTAAGATTCCTTCTTTCAGAAAGTCATGTTTCCTTCCTTCTCCCTTTGAGGGCATCCATTTGCATAGTGTCCTTTATCTTTGCATTTGAAGCAAGTCACTTGGCTGATGTCTCTATAGACAGGATTGGGGTTCTTCTGAAGTTTCTTCTTCTTCCTTGGTGGAGTTAAATTGGCCATCATATCTTCATACTGCTGCCCAGTATACTCAACTATGTTGGTTGAAGGTCTGGGTTTCTTGTTGGGACAATTTCTAGATAAATGTCCATCTTCTTCACAAGAATAGCAATTATTGGTGGAGTGTTTGGATGAATATGGATGTGGTGTAGTCTTGGCTCCAGTATCCATCTTGACATGGTCCATCTAAATAGTATCCAGTTTGCGTTTTCACTTCACATCTGGTTTTCCTAAGTTCTCTTGGATTGCACTAAGCATTTCCATTTTGGCTTGTTGTCCAACCTGTTGTACCATGGGGTAAAGTGGACATTGTGTTGGAACATGTGTTGTTCCTTCACACAGAAAACAAGTAACTTGAGTGAAGTATCCTTCAGTTGAGTTGTTTGCATCACCATGGGGCCACTCATCAGGACAATCTTTGGAATAGTGTCCTATCTCTCCACAAGATTTGCAGGCTTTGGGTATTGAAAACATTTCTTCTTCTGTCTCCTGGATATCTCTAGCTACCAAGGGTTGATTGTTTCCACTATTGGCCATGCTTTGGGACATCATGTACACTATCTGAGATTGGGTATCTAACACTTGTTGCATTCCTGGTGCTAACTCCATATTGGGGTTGCTGGCTTGATTCTGGGTCATCTGTTGTATCATCTGAGTCTGAGCTTCTAGTAGCATCTCCATTGCTATTGACTTCACGGGGTTGTTGATATTCTGGCTAGACATCTGTTTTGGGGTTTTAAGAAAGATGAGTAGAGATTATAAAGATTAGGCAAGGGGGGTTCCTACTCAAACACAACAGATCAAGGAAACTCATCTTGCAAACAACACATAACAAACATATATCAACTCATTCATCCCATCAAACAACAAACTTTTCAAAAACATCTAGTATTGTCATACCACACTCATTAGTATGATCAATACTCTAATCGTGTTTCGTGTCTCACAACTTTATTACATCTCATGGTGGTCTACTATTCAAGGCAGGGTAACAACATTTCTTGCTTTATTCCTCATGAGAGGTCTTCAATACTCAGTCTTCACGATGATCTCCGCGTTCTTGTACATTGAAATCTCTTTTTCAAGAGTGTTGATCTCTTCTTCGGCTTCCTTGAGACCCTTCTTAGTGTTGTGAAGTCTCCACTTGAGTCTCTCTGTAAGTTCTTTAATAGCACTCCATGCAGCACTTCTTGTTGAATCGAGGAATGAAAAATGCATTATCATGTTGGTGAACATGCAATCTCCTCCCATCTTGTGGTCGTACTCCTTGTTTCTGTACAGATGAATCTGCACCCACCAATATTCGAAACCATCCTCCTCATCTATGTAGGGAAAACCCCAATAGATTGCTGGTGTGACGCCCCGAGATCGGGCACTATGCAGATTTCAGCATTCCCGCCAAATCCGCATAATAACCGATTCCAGGTTGCCATTTATGATAACATTACAATAGTTCACGAATAATCCACAATTACAACAGAGGCAGATAGATACAAGATGACTCAAACGAGCCAGGGTTACAACTGATACATTACAAAGATCCAAATAACAGCGGAAGAAAACAACATAGCGCCCGACTACGGACAAGATCCAAATTGGACTAAGAGTCCTGAAGATAACCGAAGGCGTCCAATCCCTGCCCAGGCCAAGCCGGAGGGATTCCCAAGCTAACGTCGTCAGACTTCAAACCTGTTGACTGCAAGTTGGAATTTGCAGCCACGAAAGAGATTCGTGGGTCAGTACGGTTAAGTACTGGCAAGGGGGATAAAACCCATACTCACAAGTTACCGGCGTAGCCAGTCATCACAAGATACAAATACTTTAGGATCAACGGAAAGGAAGGGGGTTATTGCAAATAAGCGACAACAGGCTGCACTAACCAACTACAGAGATTCTATCACTTCTGACTAACAGAAAAGGGATAAGATCGAGTGATAGTAACCAACTGAAAGATAACTTCAAACAAACCCATCCTGGATCTCGCCCCTTATCCGAAGAAGCAATCCGAGGATAACTCACACCGTGGTGTTAAAGATGAGTCAAGTTATTGTGTGAATAACCTATTACTAGTCAAGTTATTAATTATTGGGTGACACATGATTGATCATTATGTTGAAGTTGTCCTGAGTACTTGTTAGCCAGTACTTTCACCAAGTAATCCATAACCGCGGAGAACACGGCTTCTCGAGAAGATTTACCCTGCAGGGGTGCACCAAAGTAACCGACACTCATGAATATCCCGCCAGATGGAGCGGCCACTCCACCAAGCGGGGCACTCAACACAATCCAACCCTTCTTCGCATCAAGCCCAAAGCACCGCGTGCTGTGCGTGCGCGGCTAATCGAGCCCCACGAAGAAAAGGGGACCCTCATAGCACTGGAAGACCACGCCGCCCTAAATGCCGACTACGAAAGTTCCACCCGGGCGCCAAGGGCTCGCAAGATCATGCATGCAGCAAATGGAAAGCCCGAACTAGTACGGCGATTTGGACGAGATGTGAATCGAGTCAAACTGAGGGGGAGCCCATACTCCCCAAATGCGGGTAGTGCGCTCATCATGGATCAGTAGACAAGACCCTTTTCCTAATTAGGGGGTCGACACTAGCGGGCCTCAAAACCACCCTGGGCCTCCCGCCGGTGCCTTATCATCAAATTTGTTATTAACAGTAGCATTAACAGGATTGATTGATTAACATCGAGCCCCCGGTACGATAATAAAAGAGCACGATAGTAAAAGAAGTAACCGACAACGAGCTCGAGCAAAAGCAACCCTAAGCAAGATAGTAAGACACATGCTCAAGCAAAGGTTATAGGAGTGGAGGTGTGGCAATATCAGGGTTAAAGGATTCATGTGATAGGTTCGCAACAGAAACAACTACTACTAAGGCTAGCAGAAAAGAATCAACGGAAAGAATCGGTAACAAGTGATGAAAGGCAGCCATATGGCATGCAAGTGAGTATACTTGCCTGAGATCCCGCAAGGTAGCAGAACTTGTCGTTGCTCACATCATCTCAACGTCCTATCCGGGAAGAAGCAACGAACCTCGAACAAACACCGGATGCAACAATTACTACTACGGCAAAAGATCCAGCATGATCAAGATATGGATGCATGACAAGTTTAATAGATGCACCAAGGTAAACTAGTGGATATGATACACAAGTTTAAATGGATTCCATAGGCAAAGATTGCATATGGCAAACCCATGCTTTAGAGTTGAATTAATTGTTCTACCACTAAGCATCATGTGTAAGTGAGTTAGAATGATGCATGCATGATGAAGAACAAGAAGGTAACAATTTAGATGCAATTAGAATGATAGTTAACCAATTAAGAAAACATTTATTAAGTTTGGAAAATTGGTTACTTAATGGTGTTGAACAAGTAGTGGTTGTTTTCAACAAGTTAAAGTGCTCAAAGCAACCAATAAAGTTTATATTTGAAAAGGTTATCAAATTTTAGTTGGATTGCATGTTTCACATTTTGAAATTGGACTTTGGATTATTTAATTATGAATTAAACAATATTGAACAATTTTTAATTGCATTAAACAAGATTTAAATGGTTTAGGCAATTTTAATTATTCAAAACAGGAAACAAAAATTATATTTGAAAAGGTGAGATGAAATGGTATGGAAAACATATTTTATTTGCATTATTTGGAATAACAATGAATTATTTATGAATTATTACAAGTGGCATTTGAATTATTTGAATTTGATTTAAATTGCATTTTGAAAATTCAAAACATAACACAAATAAGTTATTTGGAAAGTTTATAAAATTTTGAACAGAAAACATATACAAAGTTTAGTTATTAGATTTACAGATTAAAAGTTATTGAATTTTTTAAGTTTATTGCCTATTCTGCCAATTTAAAAAGAAATAGAATTTAACAGTTTTGATTTTATTTGTTTGTTACCGAGCAGCTCTCTACCCACTGCCGCTTCCGCGTGGGCCAGAGGGGCCAGCGTGGCAGCCACGCAGGCGTGCGCTCTGAGATGGCAGTGGCGGTCACCGACGGGTGGGCCCGCCACCGCGCGACAAATCGCGAAAAAGGGGTGGAGCAAAGTGCTCCCACGGGGGTTCGAACCTGCGAGGTGAGGCGCGCGCACGGTGTGGCCTTACCGCTGGGCTGCAGCTGCGAGTTGTGACAGATAGCTGGTACGGTGAAAGATATGTTTCTGTTTCGCGCACGTATCTGAACATAACTGAAACCGATCGGTATCTCTGTACCCGACAGGGAACGTCGACATCGAAGGGAGGCAGCAGCGCTCGCCGGCCGTTGCGGGAAGGCGCCGTGGGGGTGCGGCTCGAGGTGGTGCGGGAGAGGACGAGGAAGGGTAGCGACCGGGAGGGCTCACCTTGGGGCAGAACGAGGTGGGGCGGAGCAGGACTCGGGGCGGTCAGGGTTGGTGCAGGCAGTGGCGACGGGCTCGGTGGCGGAGGAAAACCTCCACGGCGGCGCCGCCTCGGGCCTCCTCTCGCCGCTGCGCCTTCACGGAAGTCGACGAGGATTGCATCCCGGTTCCATTCCCACCCTCGGTGCTCCTCGAGGTGGACGGGGGGAACGGTGATGAGGGGAGGAAGGTGGGCATCGGTTGGGGTTCTGTTAATGGTTTTTCAGAAGAACAGAGGAAGGCTCGAGCATGAAAGGAGGGGGATGGCGGCGATGGGAGGGACAGTAGCTAGGGTTAGTTAGGGCTCGGGGAGGGTGGCTGTTTTATCGTGGTGGGTGAGGTTGTACGGCGCACATCCAGGAGGGGGAGGAGATCATCCACGGCTCTGAACCTGTTCGTACAGGTGACAGCGACAGGAAGGAAGAAGACAGAAAAGAGAGGGGTATGGGCCAGAAAGGTAATTGGGCTGGGGGAGAAAGAAAAAGATGGAGTGGGCTTGGTTCTTCTCCTTTGTTATTTTTCCTTTTGTTTTATACCCTTTTTTTTTGTAGCAAAAGTAAATGGAATAAAAACATGGCTTTTTGGTTATAGACAAATTTGA
Organism: Alopecurus myosuroides; assembly: GCA_028641055.1. NCBI lineage: Eukaryota > Viridiplantae > Streptophyta > Magnoliopsida > Poales > Poaceae > Alopecurus > Alopecurus myosuroides. Next base: position 480,410,947 of record CM054057.1, read on the forward strand.
GAAATTAGGGTAAATTCTTTAGTTGAAATGCAACCGCTTGGTAGCTTTTTCTTTTCAAAAACTTAATTGTTTGCTCGCTGTTTTAAAAAAATCAAACCAATTTGATTGAAATTCCAAATATTAATTAATAATGGAAAACGAAGTATTTTTCAATAGGGTTTTCTCTAGGGTTTAAAAGTGAGTTAAGGAATTCAAATTAGTGGTGACTTCATGGATTCAAAAGTGTATTGAGTTGAGAGTTTGTTTGACTTTGGAACTGATTTGGAATTAATTGTTTAATTTGGTTAATTTGATTTAAACAACAATAGTTGATCCAATATGAAAAATAATTGGAAGCAATTGATGTTTTGCTTTGCAATTCTTTATTTGAAAGATTGTATCAGACAAGTTGATTAAAACAAATTCAATCATTGAAAAACAATGGAGGGGTTTTGGTTGCAAGTTGGAAATTGGAAATTTTTGAGCAAGGGGTGCAAGTTTAAATTGTTTTTGAAATTTTCAGTGGTGATGCAAACATGGTGCAATGCAATGTGATGCATATGATGCAACCAACAAACAGGTAACACCACAGGTGTTACAGCTGGTCCTTCAAATCACATGATTAACATGAGATCCTTCAGTGCTCTTGGGAACTCAATGTCACACTCCAGGGTCATGGTCATCATTGGTCCTTTCTTGAGTGATTGAATGATGCTGGCCATCTACAGATAAGAGTAGTCATTAGAAATGTATCATGGGAAGGAGTACGAGGAGAAATGAAGTTATAAAAGATTTCTTTGAGGAGTAGTTGTAAAATAGTAAAATTTTATTCCTATGGATTTTCCTATTCTAATCCAAACCTAGGGTCTCGAATCCTACAGGCAACACAATGCTCTGATACCATTTTGTAGCATCCCACTTTTTAGCAAAAGTGAAATACATGTGTTAGTGTGCTAGTCCCTGGATCAACTGCTAGCACCACAGTACAAAATGAAATACCATGCAAATGCATCAAATTCTATTACATCGCAAGATCCAATCTTTACAAAATAGTATTACAACTTGCATAGTCTTAGAAGACTAGCAGTAAACAAAGATATACATCGGAAAACATAGTACAACATTGAGCCCATCTTCTTCATGTGCCACAGGATAAACATGTTGGCGATAGTCTCGAGATCCTAAACGAAATCCTCACTCGTCTTCACAAACATCTGCAATATGGAATATGCAACCACAAGGGAGTCAATACAATTTAATGTATTGGCAAGTAACACTATGGTGGATATAAATGGCAAGACTAATACTACATGCTTATTTGGCTGAGTGGAGTTTTGGCTAAGTTTTGCATAAAGCCAGTTTTCTCCTATCTTTTGTAAAACAAAACTTTCTTTTCAAAGGGTGGCAACATTGGATTAAGATCCAAGCACCACAATACTGTTCACTTGGTCAAAATTTTACTTATTGAAAATGGTGATGTGATTCTTCCGTCCTTCCTTGTCCAGCTGCTCATAGTTGTCCATAACCGGGGACACGGCTAAGATCTTAGTTTGTTGACTCTGCAGAGCTTGTGCACTTTCACCTTCAGAGTCAACTCAACCCAAACATCCTATACAACCTGAGTGCATTAAGTAAAGGATAAGAATCAAGACGAGATCTTTCAGAAGCAAGAATCCAACGCAATGGCAAGACCCGTTCCACCTATAATTATGCTACATCTGCTTGTCAAGCCCGGGCTGAACCCTCACAACTTAGTTGATCAAGACAGAGCCCATATGACCAAAGGTTGCACTCGAAGCAATCTAAACTTGGGGAACATCATAATCACTTTGTTCCTGGGTGGCATTCCTCAAGTGAATACCCCTCGGGGAGACACTCAACTCTCATCAGCCAAACAACCAAATCCACCCAGGTGGTTCATTGAAGTTGTTACTTAGAATTTTTCCACAACATCAAGTAAAAAATCATTTGTCACATTGCATAGCATCTATCAAGTTCTAAGGCTATAAATAACAAGGATAAAAGTGATGGCTACACACTACTAGGATAATAGCATAGCATAATATAACTTAGTAAAATTTCCTATCAATGCATACTACTCAAAAATCAACTAATGCATATAGAAAATAATGGGTAGTTGATGATGTGTTACTTGCCTTGTTGAAGTTGGTGAAGATATCACACTCTCTTCACAAAGGATCGTTGCTCTCCGTACAATCTACTCATTGAAAACAAAATAAACAAACATGCTATCAAGCAAACATACAAGTGAAGAGATCATACAAAGCAATAACATAGCCAAAGGAGTTTAACCTAGTGGGCTAGGACAAGGTCTAGGTTTGAGTTGAAAGATTCATTCTCTAATGGTCTCATACTTGTTAAGGAAATTCCAATGGTTTACTTGGGAAGGACTAGGTTGAGTTTGATGTGATCTAACTTTATTATAACCATACTTGTCGTGGAAGTTCCAAGAGTTCACTAAGAATAAACATATTACTTCTTCAACTAAAGTAATACATGCAAACACTTGGTCATATTCACCTTCAAAAATATTTGAGTGACTATGTTAGTATTTTCCATTGTGGTTAGGGTAGGCCTACTAACTTCCTCATCAAAGGGAAAATATTACTAAGTCTTGGGTTTCCAATTTGGGTCAATGGTTGGACAAAATAACTTGTTATTCTTCAACTTGTATGGATTTCTCCAAGTCTTCACATGCTTGTCTTCTTTAAGATCATCTCCATGCTTCTACTGTAGTCTCTTTTTTCCTTGGATGGATTCTTCTCTTGGTCTTAATAGATTCTTTATGTTTTTTATTTCACCAATTGGTTTGGGTATGGGATGGGCACAAATACCACTAAGTCAATTTGAAGGAAAATAGAAGAAGGATAGAAATAGAGAGGAAGATGTCTTCTTCTTCATTTCTTCATATATTTGTACTTCATTGAGTTTCTTCCATTTGTTGTGAAGCACAATTCCCTTACTTCAAATTCTTCAATGGTCTTCTTTGTAGCTCTTCATGTTGTCACTAAGTTGGAGATGAAGTTTTCTTCTTGTGCTTGAGTCTTGATCCCCAATTTGTTAGCTTGATGATTTCTTGAAGCATGAAAGGGGAGTGGAGAAGTAGATAGAAAACTAAATTTCACTACTTGGTACTATATGTGATTGACACATTCTAAGGACTTGGCTTGGCTCCAAATAGACATAACATCAAGGAATAACAGTTGAAAACAATTTCTAAGACATGGTAAAGATGGATGAATCACTAGGTTGGGTTTTTGGTCAAAACACATGGCCATGTTCCAAGGATGTCCAAAATGGTTGGGCAAGGTTGTTTCTGGTTCAAGGTTATCAAATGGCGCAATTTTGCAAAAGGAACTATATTGAAATTATTTATAGAAATTAATCTATGTCAAAAATACTCAAATAGACAACTTAATTCTAAATTCAATTTTAATTTGTTCAAATATTATTTTGGGACAGGGGATATGAAATTACACATCCTAAGGTTTCCAAATATATTTTATTTACAATTTTTGGATTTGTAGAATTTGAATTATGGAAAATTTCATCAAACAAGCATATTTGAATTTGAACAAATTCAAGTTTGTCAAATTTGAATTTGGCCAGTGCCAAAAGTTTCTAGATGTCAAGGGGTTTTCAAAAAGTCCAAGATTGCTAAATTTGGCTTCATGGATAGAAAGATATGATGGATTGAAGTTGCAGGGGCTAATCTGTAAAACTGCCAAAATAATTCCAGCGGAAGAAATAATTTGAATTAAAGGCTGGCCACATGGCATGCCGTGATTGGCCAGGGGTGCTGACTGTGTGTCTACGTGGCAAGCTGACTGGGTCTGATGACGTGGATAAGTCAACAGATCTGGACCGTCCGATCCAGATCTGAGGGTGGCATACCCCTTCGGTTAAGATCTAATCTTAACCGTTGATGGGATCCAACGGTAGAGAGTGAGGGAGGGGTGCTCACCGGGATTTTCCGCCGGAGAATGGCGCGACGGCGACCGGAGTCACAGGAGCTTCACGTTGGAGGCGATGCAGACGGCCTCCGGGCTCTAGAAGGTGACGAGGAGGATCACCTAGACACGGTGAGGCGATTGGTGATGGTGGCGTTGTCGATCTCGTTGGGGAGCAGCAGGGATGGACCGCCGGACTTGCGCGGGCGGCGGTGGGATCGGTCGCGCACCGCGCGGTCGTTCTACTGCGTGCAAAAATGAACAAGGAGGGTTAGGGGATGCGCCAGGTCCTGGGGAGTAGAGAGGGGCGGCGCTTGGTCATTACCTTCGCCGGAATCGGGCGGAGACGTCAGCGGCTATGCGGACTCCGACGAGAAATTTCTTCGCCGTGGTGGCGAGATGGGAGAGGGGTTTTGGAGAGGGGCTCATAGGCTTTTTATAGGGTCATAGAGGGAGAGTAATCACGGCCTTAATGGCGCGTAATCGAGGGGAGAAAATCTCGGCTGTGATAGAACGGTTTCCAAAGAGAGGTAGAAGATGACGGTGACGTCATCGCGGACATCAGCAGGTATTTTTCTTTTTCTTTTTCCTGTTTAAACAAATCTTTAATAACTCATGTTTTAATTATCAAAATGACATCAAATAAATTTCTAAAATCTTTAAATTTCCATATCTTTCAAACCATTTCATTTTTATAAACTTTTCAACATATTATATTTTTGAATTTTGGAAATTTGAATAATTCCCTAATAGTTACTTAATGTGAATTTTAATTTAAAAATTTATAAAACATAGTTATTGGTCAATTAAATTTTAGTGACATTCTAAATGTTGAAAACATATTTTTGAAAGTCATTTCATCTTGTTTTCACAATTTTATATTTTGAAAAATAAATAAAACACTAATAATACTTTAAAATTTTAGAAAATGATAAAATGATGTTATTATCTAAATAAAATTTCAGAGACATTTTACATGTCATATTTTATTTTTGGAAAGCCATTTTTAACCCATTTTCACATTTTTATATGAAGGATTTACTAATAGTAACTTAATGTTATTTAATTAGTTCATATCAAATAATTAATATTGTTGATCAATAAAATTTAGAATAAAACCACAAGTCATAAAATTGTTTTCAAAACCCTCTTTATGTTATTTTCAAAACAATGCATTTTATTTTCACACCTTCATGTTTAAAACTTGGAATAACAACTAAAAGTTATTATTAGCAAATTTTATTCTCATCAAATACTTTTGAGGCTTAGAACTTCATTAAGGGTTATAAATATTTGAGTAATGTTGCCATAAGATAATCTTCAAGGTAATATTGGAGTTGCAAACATTTTAGATAAAAGTTTGTTAATAACAGATATTCCCTTTATATAAAGAAACTTATTTTTTGAATAAGGTTTTAGGGTTTAAGGAACATAGGCATAATTGGATTTCTAATTCCAATAAACTTGGTATAGGACCACATATTTCATTTTTGTTTGAGTTTTATTTGTTTTTGGTGACTTGTATTGTCATGAAAACAAAAGTTTCAAATTTTTGTGATTTTTGAGTTTTTCCAAAAACACTTTTTAGCAAAAGTGAAATACATGTGTTAGTGTGCTGGTCCCTGGATCAACTGCTAGCACCACAGTACAAAATGAAATACCATGCAAATGCATCAAATTCTATTTCATCGCAAGATCCAATCTTTACAAAATAGTAATGCAACTTGCATAGTCTTAGAAGACTAGCAGTAAACAAAGATAATACAGCGGAAAACATGAATAACATTGAGCCCATCTTCTTCATGTGCCACAGGCAAAACATGTTGGCGATAGTCTCGAGATCCTAAACGAAATCCTCACTCGTCTTCAGAAATATCTGCAATATGGAATATGCAGCCACAAGGGAGTCAATACAATTTAATGTATTGGCAAGTAACACTATGGTGGATATAAATGGCAAGACTAATACTACATGCTTATTTGGCTGAGTGGAGTTTTGGCTAAGTTTGCATAAAGTCAGTTTTCTCCTATCACTTTTGTAAAACAAACTTTTCTTTTCAAAGGGTGGCAACATTGGATTAAGATCCAAGCACCACAACTACTGTTCACTTGGTCAAAATTTTACTTATTGAAAATGGTGATGTGATTCTTCCGTCCATCCTTGTCCAGCTGCTCATAGTTGTCCATAACCGGGGATGCGGCTAAGATCTTAGTTTGTTGACTCTGCAGAGCTTGTGCACTTTCACCTTCAGACTCAAATCAGCCCAAACATCCTATACACCCTGAGTGCATTAAGGAAAGGAAAATTTTGATACGAGATCTTTCAGAAGCAAGAATTCAACCTAATGGCAAGACCCGTTCCACCTATAATTATGCTACATCTGCTTGTCAAGCCCAGGCTGAACCCTGGCAACTTAATTAATCAAGACATAGCCCATATGACTAAAGGCTGCACTGGAAGCAATCTAAACTTGGGGAACATCATAATCACTTTGTTCCTGGGTGGCATTCCTCAAGTGAACAACCCCTCGAGGAGACACTCAACTCTCATCAGCCAAACAACCAAATCCACCCAGGTGGTTCATTGAAGTTGTTACTTAGAATTTTTCCACAACATCAAGTAAAAAATCATTTGTCTCATTGCATAGCATCTATCAAGTTCTAAGGCTATAAATAACAAGGATAAAAGAGATGGCTACACACTACTAGGATAATAGCATAGCATAATATAACTTAGTAAAATTTCCTATCAATGCATACTACTCAAAAATCAACTAATGCATATAGAAAATAATGGGTAGTTGATGATGTGTTACTTGCCTTGTTGAAGTTGGTGAAGATATCACACTCTCTTCACAAAGGATCGTTGCTCTCCGTACAATCTACTCATTGAAAACACATTAAAAAAATAAACAAACATGCTATCAAACAAACATACAAGTGAAGAGATCTTACAAAGCAATAACATAGCCAAAGGAGTTTAACCTAGTTGGTTAGGGCAAGGTCTAGGTTTGAGTTGAAAGATTCATTCTCTAATGGTCTCATACTTGTTAAGGAAAATCCAATGGTTTACTTGGGAAGGGCTAGGTTGAGTTTGATGTGATCTAACTTTATTATAACCATACTTGTCGAGTAAGTTCCAAGAGTTCACTAAGAATAAACATATTACTTCTTCAACTAAAGTAATACATGCAAACACTTGGTCATATTCACCTTCAAAAATATTTGAGTGACTATGTTAGTATTTTCCATTGTGGTTAGGGTAGGTCTACTAACTTCATCATCAAAGGGAAAATATTATTAAGTCTTGGGTTTTCCATTTTGGTCAATGGTTGGACAAAAATAACTTGTTATTATTCAACTTGTATGGATTTGCTTCTAGACCTCATGTGATTTCCTTCTTGAAGATCATCATCATGCCATCTAAGTTGTTTCCTTCCTTGGTGTGGTGCTTCTCTTGGTCTTGATAGTCTTCATGGTTTTCTCACTAGTTGTTTCCCATGTGGTGTGGTCACAACTAAGTGTTTTATTTAACAAATGTGAAAATATCACTAAGTCAAAATAGAGGAGAAATGAGACAAGAGGATAGAATGGGAGAGGTGAGTCTTCTTCTTCATTTCTTCATGTACTTGGACTTGATGGAGTATGCTTCAGATTGTTGTGGATCCTAATTCATTTCTTCAATGATCTTCCTTGTTGCTCTTCATGTTGCCATCAAGTTCAAAGGAGAAGAATAGAAAAGGGGAGGAAAAAGACTTAGAGAGAAAGGGGGTTAGTCTTCTAAGTGCTTCCACTTCTTGGAGATGCTTCTGAAGTTTGTTTTATTTGCTAAGTCCTTCATTGGTCTTCTATATTCATGTTGAAAAATCTCTAGATGGTTAAGTCCTCCATTGCACTTCATGGTTCTCACAAATCCCAACTTGGTGAAATCTTGAAGCAAGCATGGGGAGGCAAGAAGTTGATGGAAACATTTATACTAGTGTTTTTAGGTTCATTTGTTGGCAAAGTATAAGTTGAAACTTCACTAAGTACTTAGCCTTGGTTTCATATAGCCATACACACATAGAACCACTTAAGCAAAATATCTTCCTAAGTCATTTTTAATATGGTGTGAAACATGTGCGTGATAACTTGGCCTAAAATACATGGGTATGGCTCATATGTGTCCAAAATTCTATGGCACTGGTTTCTATGGATTAAGGTTGCCATATGGAGCAACATTGCTTAAGAAAACATATTAAAATTATTTATAGAATTTAAACTAAGTCAAATTTGCTCAAATGGCCATATAATTCTAAAATCAATTTTAATCTGTTCAATTTTTATTTTGGGGCAGAGGATATGAAAGTACACATCCTAAGGTTTCCAAATATATTTTATTTACAATTTTTGGATTAGTAGAATTTGAATTAGGCCAAATCTCATCAAACAAGCATATTTGAATTTGAACAAATTTAAGTTTGTCAAATTTGAATTTGGCCAGTGCCAAAAGTTTCTAAATGTCAAGGGCTTTTCAAAAAGTCCAAGATTGCTAAATTTGGCTAAGTGGTTGAAAAGATATGATGATTTGAAGTTGCAGGGGCTTTTCTGCAAATCTGCCAAAAATTCTACCGGGAGAAATAATTTGAATTAAGGGCTGGCCACATGGCATGCTGTGATTGGCCAGGGGTGCTGACTGTGTGTCTACGTGGCTAGCTGACTGGGTCTGATGACGTGGATAAGTCAACAGATCTGGGTCGTCCGATGCAGATCTAAGGGTGGCATACCCCTTCGTTTAAAAGATCTAATCTAGGCCACTAGATTTAGATCTAACAGCACAGAGAGGGAGAGGGATCTCACCGGAGATCTCCCGCCGGAGAATGGCGACGGCAGCGGTGCTGCTCACGGGAGTTCGACGGCGGCGCGTTCCGGTGTGCCTCCGGGCTCGGGGAGTGCACGGAAAGACTCAGCGAGGCCCCGGGGGAAATGATGGGGACCACGGGAAGGCTCCACGGCTCTGCAACGACGGCGCTGAGGAGTTTCCGAGGTGGCCGTGCGGTTTCCGGCTCCGGCGAGGAATAACTGTGGTCTCGGGGCACGATTGAGAGGGCAAACGGGGGGGGAGAGAGAGGAGAGGAGGGGCTATAAGGAGAGGGTCATGGGGCAATCAAATGCGCACTTAAACGCGAGTAATCACCAGATTCATTTTCGGGAAGAAACGGAAGAGAGAGGTAATGGCCTGAGCTTGATGATGATGACGTCATCATGACGTCATCCAGCCTTTTCTTTTCTTTTATTTCTGTTTTTAATATCTTTTGTTTTATTAATCCAAAAGACCTCAAAACAATTTCTAAAATCTTGTAAAATTTATATCTTTCTGTTTAGAACATTTTTTATAAACTTTTGAACACATTTCACTTTTTATATTTTTTAAAATATAAATAATTACTAATAGTACTTAATGTATATTTTTAAATTAGAAAATTAATAAAATGAGGTTTTGATTAAATAAAATTTCAGAGACAATAAACATATCAAATACTATTTTTGAAATTCATTTTACCTCACTTTCATATTTTTATAAACTTAACATTTCAGTGATTTACTAATAGCAACTTAAATCCATTTTCAAAATAGAAAAATAAATAAATATAAAAGTGGCTTAAATAAAATTTAGAAAACTCCTCAAGCTTTAATATTGTTTTCATGATCTATTTTATGTTATTTCCAAATCAAAACATTTTATGAATACCACTTTATGCTTAAAACTTGGAATGACATTTGGATATCAATAAAAATAGTTGTTATTCTCATAAAATAATTTTGAGGCATAGGAACTGTTAGAGGTAATAATTCTATAGTTTCCAAGTCTATAAAACATTATTCAAAGTAATATTTGATTTGAAAACATGTTATAAAATAAGGATTTCTAAGAGAAAACAATTTCTTTGAATAATGAAATTTTTTGAATGGGCTTTTAGGGTTTAGGAAAATAGAGTCCTACTGGATTCTTAATTTCAATATCATTGAAATGTGTATTGTTTTCTTTTGTTTCTTGCATCTCATTTGGTTTTTGGTGACTTACTAAACATGAAAACAAAAAGTTTCAAATTTTAGTGATTTTTGGACTTTCCAAAAATCAGGGATGTTACAGACTACCACCCTTAAAAGAAATCTCGTCCCGAGATTTGGGAAGGTTAGAAAGAAAGATTGGGTAACTGGGTTCCAGAACAAACTTGGTGGCTACCACCCTTAAAAGAAACTTTTGTGGGTAGTCTAATTTCATTAGATTGGAGTGTAGATGGATTCTAGATTAGCTTGAGTAGATCTTTCCTTTGTGGTAGAGGTGTAGACCAACATAGGTCTGTTGAACTACCTTTGACACTGAGGGGTCACTCTTTGGGTCAATCAAAAGCCTTTGGTTCACTCTCAACTTGGTCTTTTGATATCCTTGGCCATCTTCCATCTTGTTGTTGTCATCCTTGAAGGCAAACACCATGCTATTTCTAAAGAAACTCTCATGGTAGGAAAAATCTTCCATTGCTTGATAGCTCCAAGGTTAGCTTGATCCTCATCGAAAATAGTATGTTTTCAGTAACACTAACATAGGGTCATTATTGTATTCTACCATTCTATGGTTCAGGTTTAACATCGTCGTCTCTCTAATAGGTATGTCACTCAGATTTAGCATTCCTCATAGCAAAAGTAAATAATGTGAGTAGTCACCATGGGGGCCAATCCATGTTGCACTCAATCATTACCTTGTACTTGGATTGATGAATCTTGTTTAATAACACTAGGTCACCTCACTTGTCCAACAGAAGTTTCCAATCTGTAGGACAAACTTGAACTAAATATCATTTCTCAACTAGTGGGTTGCGTAAAACTCATATGTAACACAAATTGGATAGTTGTGTTTCTTCATTATTTCTTCTCTTGGTGTAGTTGGCTCTGTAATCTTCATATCTCATACAACTTGGGGTTCACTTGTCTTTCTTCACTTGATGATTGTCTTGCTTATCCTTATGATGTAGTTGGCATTGATCATGGATGTGATTGTTCCTTCACAAAGAAGAAAGAAATTTGATACTAGCATTCCTCAAATGGGATGGCTTGTAAATCAATAGGGTAAAGGTTGTATGATTCCAAATGGTTCTCACTATGGTTGGTGAATGAGTATGGTGTTGGGTTTGGTCTAGTAGGGATGAGTAGAGATTTAGAAAGAGATAGCTAAGGAAGGTTCTTATCCAAACATAGCAGATCAAGGAAACTCATCTTACAAACAACACAATAATCACACCAAACAACAAACAAAACATCTAGTATTGTCATACCACACTCATTAGTATGATCAATACTCTAATCGTGTTTCGTGTCTCACAACTTTATTACATCTCATGGTGGTCTACTATTCAAGGCAGGGTAACAACTTTCTTGCTTTATTCCTCGTGAGAGGTCTTCAATACTCAGTCTTCACGATGATCTCCGTGTTCTTGTACATTGTAATCTCTTTTTCAAGAGTGTTGATCTCTTCTTCGGCTTCCTTGAGACCCTTCTTAGTGTTGTGAAGTCTCCACTTGAGTCTCTCAGTAAGTTCTTCAATAGCACTCCATGCAGTACTTCTGGCTGAATCGAGGAATGAAAAATGCATTATCTTGTTGGTGAACATGCAATCTCCTCCCATCTTGTGGTCGTACTCCTTGTTTCTGTACAGATGAATCTGCACCCACCCATATTCAAAACCATCCTCCTCATCTATGTAGGGAAAACCCCAATAGACTGCTGGTCCTTCAAATCCCATGATTAACATGAGATCCTTCAGTGCTCTTGGGAACTCAGTGTCACACTCGAGGGTCATGGTCATCATTGGTCCTTTCTTGAGTGATTGAATGATGATGGCCATCTACAGATAAGAGTAGTCATTAGAAATGTATCATGGGAAGGAGTACGAGGAGAAATGAAGTTATAAAAGATTTCTTTGAGGAGTAGTTGTAAGATAGTAAAATTTTATTCCTATGGATTTTCCTATTCTAATCCAAACCTAGGGTCTTGAATCCTACAGGCAACACAATGCTCCGATACCATTTTGTAGCATCCCACTTTTTAGAAAAAGTGAAATACATGTGTTAGTGTGCTAGTCCCTGGATCAACTGCTAGCACCACAGTACAAAATGAAATACCATGCAAATGCATCAAATTCTATTTCATCGCAAGATCCAATATTTACAAAATGGTAATACAACTTGCATAGTATTAGAAGACTATCAGTAAACAAAGAAAATACAGCGGAAAACATGAATAACATTGAGCCCATCTTATTCATGTGCCACAGGCAAAACATGTTGGCGATAGTCTCGAGATCCTAAACGAAATCCTCACTCGTCTTCAGAAATATCTGCAATATGGAATATGCGGCCACAAGGGAGTCAATACAATTTAATGTATTGGCAAGTAACACTATGCTGGATATAAATGGCAAGACTAATACTACATGCTTATTTGGCTGAGTGGAGTTTTGGCTAAGTTTGCATAAAGCCAGTTTTCTCCTATCACTTTTGTAAAACAAACTTTTCTTTTCAAAGGGTGGCAACATTGGATTAAGATCCAAGCACCACAACTACTGTTCACTTGGTCAAAAATTTACTTATTGAAAATGGTGGTGTGATTCTTCTATCCATCCTTGTCCAGCTGCTCATAGTTGTCCATAACCGGGGACACGGCTAAGATCTTAGTTTGTTGACTCTACAGAGCTTGTGCACTTTCACCTTCAGACTCAAATCAGCCCAAACTACCTATACACCCTGAGTGCATTAAGGAAAGGAGAAGATTGAGACGAGATCTTTCAGAAGCAAGAATTCAACCTAATGGCAAGACCCGTTCCACCTATAATTATGCTACACCTGCTTGTCAAGCCCAGGCTGAACCCTCACAACTTAATTAATCAAGACAGAGCCCATATGACTAAAGGCTGCACTGGAAGCAATCTAAACTTGGGGAACATCATAATCACTTTCTTCCTGGGTGGCATTCCTCAAGTGAACAACCCCTCGGGGAGACACTCAACTCTCATTAGCCAAACAACCAAATCCACCCAGGTGGTTCATTGAAGTTGTTACTTAGAATTTTTCCACAACATCAAGTAAAAAATAATTTGTCTCATTGCATAGCATCTATCAAGTTCTAAGGCTATAAATAACAAGGATAAAAGAGATGGCTACACACTACTAGGATAATAGTATAGCATAATATAACTTAGTAAAATTTCCTATCAATGCATACTACTCAAAAATCAACTAATGCATATAGAAAATAATGGGTAGTTGATGATGTGTTACTTGCCTTGTTGAAGTTGGTGAAGATATCACACTCTCTTCACAAAGGATCGTTGCTCTCCGTACAATCTACTCATTAAAAACACAATAACAAAATAAACAAACATGCTATCAAACAAACATACAAGTGAAGAGATCTTACAAAGCAATAGCATAACCAAAGGAGTTTAACCTAGTTGGTTAGGGCAAGGTCTAGGTTTGAGTTGAAAGATTCATTCTCTAATGGTCTCATACTTGTTAAGGAAAATCCAATGGTTTACTTGGGAAGGGCTAGGTTGAGTTTGATGTGATCTAACTTTATTATAACCATACTTGTCGAGGAAGTTCCAAGCGTTCACTAAGAATAAACATATTACTTCTTCAACTAAAGTAATACATGCAAACACTTGGTCATATTCACCTTCAAAAATATTTGAGTGACTATGTTAATATTTTCCATTGTGGTTAGGGTAGGTCTACTAACTTCATCATCAAAGGGAAAATATTACTAAGTCTTGGGTTTTCCATTTGGGTCAATGGTTGGACAAAAATAACTTGTTATTCTTCAACTTGTATGGATTTGCTTCTAGACCTCATGTGATTGCCTTCTTGAAGATCATCATCATCCATATAAGTTCTTTCCTTCCTTGGTGTGGTGCTTCTCTTGGTCTTGATAGTCTTCATGGTTTTCTCACTAGTTGTTTCCCAAGTGGTGTGGTCACAACTAAGTGTTTTATTTAACAAATGTGAAAATATCACTAAGTCAAAATAGAGGAGAAATGAGACAAGAGGATAGAATGGGAGAGGTGGGTCTTCTTCTTCATTTCTTCATGTACTTGGACTTGATGGAGTATGCTTCAGATTGTTGTGGATCCTAAGTCATTTCTTCAATGATCTTCCTTGTTTCTCTTCATGTTGCCATCAAGTTGAAAGGAGAAGAATAGAAAAGGGGAGGAAAAAGACTTAGAGAGAAAGGGGGTTAGACTTCTAAGTGCTTCCACTTCTTGGAGATGCTTCTAAAGTTTGTTTTATTTGCTAAGTCCTTCATTGGTCTTCTATATTCATGTTGAAAAATCTCTAGATGGTTAAGTCCTCCATTGCACTTCATGGTTCTCACAAATCCCAACTTGGTGAAATCTTGAAGCAAGCATGGGGAGGCAAGAAGTTGATGGAAACATTTATACTAGTGTTTTTAGGTTCATTTGTTGGCTAAGTATAAGTTGAAACTTCACTAAGGACTTAGCCTTGGTTTCATATAGCCATACACACATAGAACCACTTAAGCAAAATATTTTCCTAAGTCATTTTTAATATGGTGTGAAACATGTGTGTGATAACTTGGCCTAAAATACATGGGTATGGCTCATATGTGTCCAAAATTCTATGGCACTGGTTTCTATGGATTAAGGTTGCCATATGGAGCAACATTGCTTAAGAAAACATATTAAAATTATTTATAGAATTTAAACTAAGTCAAATTTGCTCAAATGGCCATATAATTCTAAAATCAATTTTAATCTGTTCAATTTTTATTTTGGGTCAGAGGATATGAAATTACACATCCTAAGGTTTCCAAATATATTTTATTTACAATTTTTGGATTTGTAGAATTTGAATTATGCCAAATCTCATCAAACAAGCATATTTGAATTTGAACAAATTTAAGTTTGTCAAATTTGAATTTGTCTAGTGCCAAAAGTTTCTAAATGTCAAGGGCTTTTCAAAAAGTCCAAGATTGCTAAATTTGGCTAAGTGGTTTAAAAGATATGATGATTTGAAGTTGCAGGGGCTTTTCTGCAAATCTGCCAAAAATTCTACCGGGAGAAATAATTTGAATTAAGGGCTGACCACATGGCATGCTGTGATTGGCCAGGGGTTCTGACTGTGTGTCTACGTGGCTAGCTGACTGGGTCTGATGACGTGGATAAGTCAACAGATCTGGGCCGTCCGATGCAGATCTGAGGGTGGCATACCCCTTCGTTTAAAAGATCTAATCTAGGACACTAGATTTAGATCTAACGGCACAGAGAGGCCCGGGGGGAAATGATGGGGACCACGGGAAGGCTCCACGGCTCTGCAACGACGGCGGTGAGGAGTTTCTGAGGTGGCCGTGCGGTTTCCGGCTCCGGCGAGGAATAACCGTGGTCTCGGGGCACGATTGAGAGGGCAAACGGGGGGGAGAGAGAAGAGAGGAGGGGCTATAAGGAGAGGGTCAGGGGGCAATCAAATGCGCACTTAAACGCGAGTAATCACCGGATTCATTTTCGGGAAGAAACGGAAGAGAGAGGTAACAGCCTGAGCTTGATGATGATGACGTCATCATGACGTCATCCAGCCTTTTTCTTTTCTTTTATTTCTGTTTTTAATATCTTTTGTTTTATTAATCCAAAAGACCTCAAAATAATTTCTAAAATCTTGTAAAATTTATATCTTTCTGTTTAGAACATTTTTATAAACTTTTGAACACATTTCACTTTTTATATTTTTGAAAATATAAATAATTACTAATAGTACTTAATGTATATTTTTAAATTAGAAAATTAATAAAATGAGGTTTTGATTAAATAAAATTTCAGAGACAATAAACATATCAGATACTATTTTTGAAATTCATTTTACCTCACTTTCATATTTTTATAAACTTAACATTTCAGTGATTTACTAATAGCAACTTAAATCCATTTTCAAAATAGAAAAATAAATAAATATAAAAGTGGCTTAAATAAAATTTAGAAAACTCCTCAAGCTTTAATATTTTTTTCAAGATCTATTTTATGTTATTTTCAAATCAAAACATTTTATGAATACCACTTTATGCTTAAAACTTGGAATGACATTTGGATATCAATAAAAATAGTTGTTATTCTCATAAAATAATTTTGAGGCATAGGAACTGTTAGAGGTAATAATTCTATAGTTTCCAAGTCTATAAAACATTATTCAAAGTAATATTTGATTTGAAAACATGTTATAAAATAAGGATTTCTAAGAGAAAACAATTTCTTTGAATAATGAAAAAATTTGAATGGGCTTTTAGGGTTTAGGAAAATAGAGGCCTACTGGATTCTTAATTTCAATATCATTGAAATGTGTATTGTTTTCTTTTGTTTCTTGCATCTCATTTGGTTTTTGGTGACTTACTAAACATGAAAACAAAAAGTTTCAAATTTTAGTGATTTTTGGACTTTCCAAAAATCAGGGATGTTAATAAAGGTTTGCTTGATAGCATGTTTGTTTATTTTGTTATTGTGTTTTCAATGAGTAGATTGTACGGAGAGCAACGATCCTTTGTGAAGAGAGTGTGATATCTTCACCAACTTCAACAAGGCAAGTAACACATCATCAACTACCCATTATTTTCTATATGCATTAGTTGATTTTTGAGTAGTATGCATTGATAGGAAATTTTACTAAGTTATATTATGCTATGCTATTATCCTAGTAGTGTGTAGCCATCCCTTTTATCCTTGTTATTTATAGCCTTAGAACATGATAAATGTTGTGCAATGTGACAAATAATTTTTACTTGATGTTGTGGAAAAATTCTAAGTAACAACTTCAATGAACCACCTGGGTGGATTTGGTTGTTCGGCTGATGAGAGTTGAGTGTCTCCCCGAGGGGTGTTCACTCGAGGAATGCCACCCAGGAACAAAGTGGTTATGATGTTCCCCAAGTTTAGATTGCTTCCAGTGCAGCCTTTAGTCATATGGGCTCTGTCTTGATCAACTAAGTTGGGGTTCAGCCCGGGTTTGACAAGCAGATGTAGCATAATTATAGGTGGAACGGGTCTTGCCATTGGGTTGGATTCTTGCTTCTGAAAGATCTCGTCTCGATTCTTCTCCTTTCCTTAATGCACTCAGGGTGTATAGGATGTTTGGGTTGAGTTGGGTCTGAAGGTGAAACTGCACAAGCTCTGCAGAGTCAACAAACTAAGATCTTAGCCGTGTCCCCGGTTATGGACAACTATGAGCAGCTGGACAAGGATGGACGGAAGAATCACATCACCATTTTCAATAAGTTAAATTTTGACCAAGTGAGCAGTAGTTGTGGTGCTTGGATCTTAATCCAATGTTGCCAGCCTTTGAAAAGAAAAGTTTGTTTTACAAAAGTGATAGGAGAAAACTGGCTTTATGCAAACTTAGCCAAAACTCCACTCAGCCAAATGAGCATGTAGTATTAGTTTTGCCATTTATATCCACCATAGTGTTACTTGCCAATACATTAAATTGTATTGACTCCCTTGTGGCTGCATATTCCATATTGCAGATATTTCTGAAGACGAGTGAGGATTTCGTTTAGGATCTCGAGACTATCGCCAACATGTTTTGCCTGTGGCACATGAAGAAGATGGGCTCAATGTTATTCATGTTTTCCGCTGTATATCTTTGTTTACTGCTAGTCTTCTAAGACTATGCAAGTTGTAATACTATTTTGTAAAGATTGGATCTTGCGATGTAATAGAATTTGATGCATTTGCATGGTATTTCATTTTGTACTGTGGTGCTAGCAGTTGATCCAGGGACTAGCACACTAACACATGTATTTCACTTTTGCTAAAAAGTGGGATGCTACATCTCTCCTCTTTATGCCTCATGTTTAGGTCTTGTGAGCTGCCTAACATGATCAAGATCATCTTATTGTAAGGATGCATGTTGTGTTTGCTGGGATCTAACGAATATTGAAGGCAATGTCTAGTGATTATCAATCTATCATGTTCTTTCATGTGTATCTCATTTATGATCTTGCATGCTCTCCGTTACTAACAGATGATCTGGCCAAGTTGATGCTTGTAACTGCAAGAGGAAGTATTTATGCTCGATAGTGTGTTCATGCCTCCCTTTCACTCACGCTCGAATGATAGAAACGGAATGGGTGGGGGATGTCATGTTGCCTTTAGGGAGAAAACAATAATGCTTTGTCTAAGGATAATTTTATTGTTTACATTACACACTTTGATTAATGCAATTATCTGTTGCTTGCAACTTAATACCCAAAGTTTGCTCGGATGACACACTAAGGGTGGATTATTAGTCATAGATGTAGTTGGATAACGGTCTATCTATCTTGTTGTAATGCCCGCATGAATAACATAATAATCATCATGTCATGCATATGCACTACAGTGCAGACTTTATATCTGTTAATTGCCCAGCTGTAATTTGTTTATCCAGCATGTTATCTATCTGCCTTGGAGAGACACCTCTAGTGAAATGTGGACCCCGGTCCATTTCTTTACACTGATATACAACCACTGCGACCATTGTTTTTCTATTGCAATTATTGTTCTCTTTCATCTACTGCAAACAAGTACTACTTTCCACACTATATGTCTAATCCGTTGTTTCAACAAAACCGGTGAGATTGACAACCTCACTGCTTTGTTGGGGCAAATTAATTTGATTATGTTGTGTAGATTCCATGTTGCTGCTGAACCGGCAGTGCGCCCTGCCAACATCTGCTGCATCAACCTTTGGAAGTGATTTCTTTCTCTTACTGGTCGATTCAACCTTGGTTTCTTTCTGAGGGAGAACTTGTTGTTGTGCTCTTCATACCTTCCACTTGGGGTTTCCCAACGAGAGCATCAGCCTCCATCGAATAGGCACCATGAGGCGGTGGCCAGGGTCTCTAGGGGCCCACCAGGCGCAGCCTAGGGTGGGGCCGCGCCTGGCAACCCCTTGGGGGCCCCTGACCCCCTCTAGCTCTTCTTTGAACTCTGACTCTGTTATGGGTAACAAATGATCTCCATGGATTTTCAGCCCTTTTCGAGAATGTTTCCTTAAGAACTTTTTTGAAATAGAAAAACAGCAAGAAACAACAATTGCCCTGGGGCATCTTGTCAATAGGTTACTTAGTGAAAACATCCAGAAAACGAAATAAAACAAGCGTAAAACAAAAGTTATTGGGTAAAAAAAATCATGGGGCATCAATAATTATAGATACGTTTGCAACGTATCAAGGGGCTCGAATTAGATCATGTAATTATACTAGAGTGAGAGACTTGAGAGCCAATTGATATATTTTGCTTCGAGCCTTGGGGTCATTTTATAGGTGGATGAAGGGGGATACCTTCCTTGGTAGGGAGGTGTCCCTCCCTAATTCCACCATGGAGGTGGCCGCACCATAGAGGTGGCCGCACCACCCTCCTAGGAGGAATCGGGTTTGACACCCATGTGGAGTCCAACTCCCCTTCCCCCTTCCCCTTTCCTCTTTCCTTTCCCTTTTGTTTTTATTTTTCTCTCTTAATTAAATATGGGAAGAATGCAGGGAGAGCAATGTGCCATGGTGTGATGCCTAGGGTCCGACCTGACAGCCCCCAAAATATGGGTGCGGTCATGGGGGCATTCGTGCCCCCTCCTGCACTCCCCCTTTCTTAGTTTTTTCTTGAAACTCTTCTGGAACCCTATGACCCTTACAAATAAAATCATCGAAATTATCTAACAATGTCAGAAATATATTTATGACTTCACGGAACATCTCATACCACTCTGCACTTGCCCCGGAAAGCGTGCAACCTCATTATCTCTCAGAAAAACTCTGGAGTAAATTCCGTCAGTAATTCTACTATCCTCATTATAACTTCTCCCCAACATATAAAATATATCTATCACACTGAAACACCATTCTGCTGATACTCCTTGTTGATCTGGACCTACCAATATACACATAAACCAGACCTAACTAAAGTGTGTTACCCCTACAAGTCCGATAGTGTGTGGACATGAAACTGGAAACTCTTTCCTTTTAAATAATCAACGTCATAGCCATGGATTCCCATATTGAACCCCACATACTATACAATATTGGCTATTATACAATATTGACAGAACTCTCAATATCGAACTTACCCGAGACTACGAATTTCGCTAGTCGTGAAACAATATTTGGTATATAACTTTGTATATCTCGTTAACTTGTAAGCTTCCTTTTAGTAGTTACTGTATTATGACATCCCACATGATGTATCATCGTCATGCATTGTCTACAGAACATATGGATATCAAGAATACCGAGTGGGCCCAGGCTTGTATCTCTCCTTTTACGGAGGAGTAATTCCCATCTCAAAACATCGAGGTAATATACTCCTTTAGAATTACCTAGTGGCTACCATTATGTTCAATAAGTTTATGGTGTTACACTTGATAGTACTAAAGTAAAACTTCCATAATATATAGCACCAATAGCCTCATGATAAAAGGATATGTTGTAATATAATCGTGTTGTGATATAAGGACAAAGACATTTTAATGGAATCCTTAGCATATCAAATACTAGGGTATACCCAGACATATTGTTACCTTTCAACAATATTATATTCATTGATGCTGACGTAAACAATGTCCATGACCGGGAAAACACAACCATCAAGCATCCAATGAATTAGTCGTAAAAGACAAGACTAGGGTTTGATTCTTTGTTCATTCTACTACACATGAGAGGGAGTTTTCTTCTAGAGCTCATATTCAGGAGCCACGTCAATTAATCATAATAATATGAATCATAATTATGAAATAAATGTACAAAAAATATTTCCTTTTGGGCATACTTCCAACAGTCTCCCACTTCCACAACTAGCTATAAACCATTTATATAAGTCCCTCAGACATCTAGAAGATGTAAGTGAACTCTCATGCAAACAATGTGTATGAACCATATGTATTATGAAGAAACTCTTTTATCATAATACCCCTTGATCATATCATCAACTACAGTCTTGTCTATTATAGATGAAACATTGGTGTTTCAACTAAGAATACAGTTTCACCATTTATCACAGATCATTCTACATCTTTTGTGAAAGACCACACCTAGTCTATATAATGAATTGATATCCAAATACTAGAAGTATTTAAACTTCTACCCTTTAATCCTATTGTTGTACTGTTCGTA
Organism: Alopecurus myosuroides; assembly: GCA_028641055.1. NCBI lineage: Eukaryota > Viridiplantae > Streptophyta > Magnoliopsida > Poales > Poaceae > Alopecurus > Alopecurus myosuroides. Next base: position 480,432,075 of record CM054057.1, read on the forward strand.
AATATATGCTCCAAATTAATTAAGCAATTTAATCCACGCTACTCATATAATCATAAGATTATACCTTAATCATTGGTTAACACTTATCACATAAGTACCACTTTTCTTTTATGCACTTATCTCATAAAATATTTATTGTAATGTAACTATTACATTACAAGCCTATTCTCCTCTTTTGAAGAAACATCTTCAAATTAATTTATGGAGAATACTCATAATAATTTGGAGTTAATTGAAATTTTGTTAAATTCAATTTTTCCAACAATTATTATTTTTTATATTTGTTGATAGAAGGCATAGTTTTAGGAATTTCCACTATGATCATAATGATAAATCATCATCATGTTCACCGTTGTTCTACAACTATGGGTCTTCCTCTTGAAATCCCAATCCTTAAAAGAACCTAGTTCTCCCAAGTTTCGAATTGTCATTCAAAACTTTATGCATTAATCATTGATATTATTAAATAAATTCACACTTACGATTTAATCTATTATGAATCAATAATTGTACTGTCACATGTATATTAGAAAAACACCTTTTAAATGATTCATCTATTCTGACAAACAAATCCTTCAATGATTTTTAATTACTTAGACACCATTAAATAGCTCCCACTAACTTTAAAGACAACAAGACTTCTGTAATTATCCATGAAGTCAAAACAACTCTTGTTTTAAATCATAAATTATATTGCCACTCCAAACGTTTATACCGACTAGCTTTTATTTGTACAAATCAATTATTCCTTTTATAATTAGTACTGTATTTAACAAAACCCTCGAGCTATACATGGTACACATCCTCGATAAATTTTCCTTCAAAGGAATACGTTTTGTTAATTTTCCAAACAGACTTATTATACTGATCAATAAAGCTTTGCTGCAGATCATAAGACCTTTAGTAGTTAACTCTTGATCTTGTCGTAAAACCATTTAAGACAAAACAAACTTTATGATCATCTTATTCCAACATGAATTCATTCAATTTTTTTACCTGAACTTGACGGTATAAAAATACTTTTGACTCTAAATCATTTGGATATTTTAGCGCTTTATTATCTTTACATATTCCATGTACATAGTTCATTCAAGTTTCCATGAATCTTCTATGTGCATTACTGGTTAAGTGTTTTTCTAGATAAGCAGCCATGCCTTAACTAGAATGGCTCTCGGTATTCGTCTAAGAGAATTGTCAAATCGGAAGTGCTTCTGCCTGCACAACTCTGAGAACTAATTCCTGAGATTCAATAATCCCTTCAAGAAACACCATCCTCCCACTGCATTCAACAAGAAATGAATTCCTTAATAATCACATATCTCCTAGTAACAAAACATTGTTGCTTATGTCGTGGTTTTATAAGAGGATTTCCAATTTGAAATTAGAACAACTAACAAAGTATTACTTTGTTTCTCCATTTTCGGATCAAGTTTCATTCTTTCATAACATTTTAGATTCTAATACAAACTTGTCTCTTCATAGTTTATCTTTCAAAACAATGGCACAAAGTAAATACAATAATTTCGTGCTAAAATTCTAACTTAATTTACCATACTATTTCATGGGTAATATCAAGAAATCTTACAAAATAATATTTATTAATGGTGACTTTGTCTCACTTAGTCAGAACATGTCTTGAAAACATTCAAGATTTTCACTAAGACATAATTTCTAAAATTTATTGTGAAGTTTTTTTTATTTACAAGATTATCATTGATACGTCCATTTTGCATCACTACTTTATATTGTAATTTTCTTTTATTCATCGATATATTTCATATTATGATGCATATTATGACCAGATTGTTATTCATCATTATATCATCTCTGATTATGATCCATATGATGTCTCGTGAGTGGTTCATTTAGTTCTTGAGGACATGGGAGAAGTCAAGATGTTAGTAGTGGAATTCTGTTGAAGTAATATCTAATGGTTTGATATTTAAGTTGTGGTGCTATTCTTCTAGTGGTGTCATATGAACATCGACTACATGACACTTCACCTTTATGGGCCTAGAGGGATGCATTGTGTATTTGGCTACTAATTGTGGGGTTGCCGGAGTGACATAAACCTAAACCCCCGTTAGAAAACCGATGCACGAGGGAGTGTAGGATCGCAGAATTTAAGGCTGTGGTTAGATTTATCTTAATTACTTCTTGTAGTTGAGGATGCTTGCAAGGGATTTAATCACAAGTATGTATTAGTCCTAGTTGGGTGGTGCATTCGCAAAGGTTCACCCACACAACACTTCGAGGCGGCGGCTCCGGCCCAGCCCAGTATGCAACTCCAAGGCCAAGGCTTCCATCCGCAGCAAATGGAGCCATCTTCCTGGGCCTGCCAGCCAGGTGGGCCTAACCGATGGGGACTCACGCCTTGGGGAGGACCGTACTTCGCCCTCACTCCTCTCCCTGGGAATCTCCTTTCAAGAGGGTACAACCCATGTGCCTCTGACGACCGCTCCTCTGAGTAGTGACAGAGGCGTCACAGGACCTGTTTGACCACAGTTGCCATTCTCGTGTATAAAGAGGGAGCAGGCGTTGTGGGCGCCAAAGAGGCCCCCAAAGATTTCCCCTTTGGCGCAAGAAGCGCGCTACAAGACGGAGGCGGCGTCACCGGGCTCTCCCACCATGACGCCATGGACGGTGGAGCTGTCTCCCAGCGACCAAGACCGCGCAAGAGGCGCAGAAGTACGGGACACTCCTCCCTTTGGAACCTTGTGGGAACCCTTTCCCGCCAAATGAGCTAGAAGGAGTTCCAAATGCCGGTATGAGAAGGGAACCCCCGGCCCTTGGAGAAGAGGAGCTCGAACCATCATAGAGCCCAAGTAGTCTGTTCCGAGTACAAGCTTGCATTTGTACTGTAATCACCGCAGTGCAATCCATCAGACAAGAAGGAGTAGGGTTTTACACCACACTTGTGGCCTGAACCTGGGTAAACTCTCTGTGTCACCATTTTTGTCGTGCTCAAGCTTCCCTCTCTAAGCCTCCTCTAGAAGTGAAGGAAGTGTGTTTATCCCCTAGTGTTCGAACCTCTGAGAACTATCCTCTCTAGGATAGACGAGCTTTCTCCGACATTTTTCGCGCCAGGTAGGAGGCTAAGGAAATCCTTCGTTTCTTCAGCGCGATGGCCCCTGCCGCCTGGAGCATCCCACGCCTCACCCACTCCGAGCGCGCTCGCCACCGGGGGCAGGTCGAGCCGACCGACAACGCCAACGACGCGCCACGGTGCAACACCACTAGCGTGGAGGGTGAATGCGGCGCCAAGGAAGAAGCTTCCTCCCACACGCCACAGTGAGACGCGCCTGCGTCTCAGCAACCGCCCCCACCGCCGTCAGGAATGCAGGGGCGCCTAGAGCAACCTACTTCTGCAGCAGCCCTGCTGCTGACCCGGGAGCTTCTTACGCACCCGCCCGCACCTAAAGAACACGCCGCATGGCTCGCTTGCCTCCAGGAGCTCTCCACCGTCGCAAACATCCCCCCACGAGAGCTACGGGAGGCAACGTCGGCCAGCGTAGGAGCGCGGCAGCCCATGACGTGATGCCCACTTCTCACGGTGTAACCTCGCCGGTGCAAGGCGACCCCCGCACCAAGTTCCCTGACAAGGCACCCACCACCAAGGTGCCTGAGAAGAGCCGCAATAGCTGCCAGATCCTACGCACTCCACCGGATCAACGGCTTCCATGAGCGTGAGCGGCGCACCATCCGCGACCTTGCCAAGGACGGCCGCGCCAACCGCCCGGCGGATCTTGACGCACGCGCCACAGTCTATGTCAGTGGAGCCTCGCGTTCACCAAACAACTTCGCACGGTCACCTGGCCGCCCAAGTTCGACCCCATGCAGCCATCTCGCTATGACGGCATTACCCCTCCCCTCGACTTCCTGCAGCTCTACTATCTCAGTGTAGGAGCTCCCAAGGGGGACGATAAGTGCATGGCGAACTGGCTGCCCATGGCCCTCAAGGTTCCGGCCCTCATCTGGTGTCAGGGGGCTACCCCCGAGTAGGATCAAGCTTAGTATAAAATGGTATCCAAGGAGTGGATACCGAGATCCGTATTGGTACCGAGTTGATGGTTACCGAGATGGATCTATCTCAGTAAGAAGAATCAAGGGAAATATGCAGAAACGGGTGTCCCCCGGGTTATCCGAGATACACTTGGAGAATCCGGGTACACAAAGAACCATCCATCCCGGAGAAAGGTCAACGGAGCAGCTGAGATCTCGAAGATCACAGGAGAGTACAAGTGTGCGGTTCAACTTACTAGGCATAATAATGTATACGCGTACACGGGAGCAGTGCAGGGCATGGGAGAGGCCACGTCCTCTCTTTGACAAGGGGGACATGTCATGGCAGCGGCTACGGAGGAGGCGACTTTCGGCATAGTGACAGCGAGCATGCGCTACGGCACAGTGTTCTCCGCCTAACCCTGTATGGTCCGTCGTTGGCCACCAGTATATAAGGTGGTCACATCCCTCCTGCGCGAGGGACGACCCTAGAGAGAGAACCACTAGGCATTTTCCTTAGAGAAAAAGAGAGCCGGAGAGAGCTTCTTCTTCCTCAAGCTTTGTGAGTTACCACATTGTATCTCGGTGACACACATATATTGAAAGACAGGCAGGAGTAGGGGTGCTACCTCCACACGAGGGCCCCGAACCTGGGTAGATCTTGATGTTTCCAGTGTAGTAAGCGCGCCATCTAGGCGTGCAATACCTCCTTGGATACCCACACTGTCCATCGGCCCCAACCTTAAGCCATCCCATGGCATGTGTCTCTACACCACCACGACATCTGGCTCATGAATCTGCAAGAGGGCTCCATCGGGTCGTTCGAGGAGTTGTGCCTCCACTTCGTCGCCAACTCAAGGGATCCTACGAGCGCACCCTCTTCTTCCAGCTGGAGAGGATGTGGGGAGACTGCCTCATGAGGGGTGGCCAGAAGGAATACTCTCGAGGCGGAGGCTGGCGCAGTCCTAGGCGAGGGGGAGGCCGCGCTGGAGGGAGATGGGAGGCGCGCGGCCCAAACCAGTACAACGAGTATGACAACTACAACAGAGGCGGCTACAAGAACAACGACTACCAGCCGCCCATGTAGCCGCCACCCCCGCAATAGCTACAGCGTCCCAACCCACTCGCGCCTCAGGTGAAGGCTACCACACAGCAACACGCTGAGGGCAACAAGGGCCAGGGCGACAAACACTATGGGGGCTACCAAGAACCTACAGGCTACATGGCATGCATTCTTGGCGGATCACAAGCTCCACCCTCCAACTGCCACTTCAAGAAGATCTCGCGCAAGATCTCCATTGTCCACTCATGCACAGGGGCGGCAAATTAAAGTTACTCAAGTGGTCGGACCACAAGGTCTCCTTCGACATCAACGACCACCCCAAGTCCACAAGGACCGTGGGAATCCTTCCCATGGTCTGCACCCCCACCATCAACAACATCGCCGTCAATAAGACTCTGCTCGACAGGGGTGCATGCCTCAACGTCATCTCGGTGCTCACATTCGAGCGGCTCAAGGTACCCTACGAGCGTCTGGCCCCCACAAGGCCATTCACCAGCGTCATCGACAGCACCATGGTCCCCCTGGGGCAGGTGCGCCTCGCCGTCACACTAGGCACTAGCCAGAACTACCGCACCGAGACTCTCGACTTCGACGTCGCGGACATCGCCCTCCCCTACAACGACATCCTCGGGTACCCAGCTCTCGCTAAGTTCATGGTCGTCACAGACCACGTGTACAACTCGCCAAGCTGCCCGGGCCTGTTGGCACCATCACCATCCATGGAGAGGTGGAGGAGGCAACACGCTCCGTCGAGCGAGCCTACATGGAGGTGGCCATCTCCCACCCGGCTTATGAAAACGATGCGGGACACCTCGATGAGGCTCCCAAGAAGAGGCTGCTCACTTCTCGCGAAGGAGAAACCACACTAAAGACCCCCCCAGAGCGCTGGAGGCTCGGCGACTGCCCCCCAGAAGACCCCACCAGAGTGCTGGAGGCTCAGGGGCTTCCACTGCTCTCCATGCGAGCGCGCCTCCTTACTAGGGAGGAGCTCTCACCACATGCTCGTCCCATGGCCCCCTCAAGGCCATGGAGACGCACCCTCGAGGGGATTCCTTGACGCCACGGTAAAAACGACGCCAGGACCTCTCTATGTGAGGGTCTCATGGAGATCTTGCTAGGCGGACCAAAAGGCCGCAGGAGCTTCTACCCACACAAGTGGGAGCCTCGCTCCAGCGGGGCAAAATTTTGTTACTCGAGGGCGCCACAAGGCCACTACATCCTCGAGGTGTGCACCTGAACTCGCGCGAGTATCAGCCCCATGACGATGGGAGTCCTATAACCGCACGGTGACGTCAAGTGCTTCTTGGTGGACCCCAAGGTCACGACATCTCCAGGTGTTTTGTAAGAGAACAATGCCTCGCCCTAGAAGTAAAATATTGTTGCTTTCACAAAGCAATCCCATCTCTCCTTGCATGTCAGTGATACGTACAAAACGTATCTCCTTTTCTGAACACTTTTCTTATTGTCTGCCTCTAAAGTTGTAAGTTTAGGATACCACTAACACGGACTAACGTTATTTTCAGCAGAATTACCTTCGTGTCTTTTTTTGGTGCAACTTTCGGGAAATTGCCCGAAAAAGACCCTATTGAGCTTATATCACCTGTAGACCCCGGGAGCCAGAAGGACACCTGGAGGGGGCAAGGAGTGGCCCAAACCACCCCCGGGCGCCCCCCTAGTCCGCGTCGCCTGGTGGTTTGGGGGGCATCTCCACCCCCTCGGGCTCCCCTTTCGAATAGATATGCCCCGTAAACCTAAAACGCGAGGGGGTTCATCATATTCCAAAGAAACACAACAGAGCGCCGCCGCCACCTCGAAACTCAATTTGGGGATCAGAAGTTCCTGTTCTGGCGCCCTGTCGGGACGGGGATTCAGAGGAGATCATCACCATCGACACCGCACCTCTTCTCCATCAACCATCCATGATTCCCCCGTCCATGTGTGACTAAACACCACTGTAAGCTGAGAGGGATGGAAGGGGTTGGATGAGATTGATAATGTAATAATGCCAGATTGTTAGGGCATAGTGCCTAGTATCCATTGTTAGTGTTTTCTACCGTTGTTGCAACTTGTTATGCTTAATGCTTGTCACTAGGGCTCGAGTGCCATAATCTAAGATCTGAACATTTTAATTTTTCATGAGTATAATTATGTTTCTTGATCATATCTGCAAGTTGTTTACACATGTCATTGTCCGGAACCCGAGGCCCAAAAGTGACAGAAATTGGGACAACCGGAGGGGGTGGTTTTGATGTGAGGATCACGTCTGTTCATGGAGTGTTAATGCTTTGCTCTGGTGCTTTATTAAAAGGAGCACCTTAATTACCAGTAGTTTCCCTTGAGGCGCCGCTGCAACGGGCTGGTAGGACAAAAGATGTTGTGCAAGTTTCTGATTGCGAGCACGTATGACTATATTGGAACACATGCATATGGTTTGCCGAGAACTTGGATGCTTTATTATTGTTATCTGCAATGCCCATGTTTATAATATTACATGACCTATCTTATCCATGCAACGCCCGTTCATCCATTCCCTCTATGCTTACTGTACTTTCATCCTATTGTTTCCCACGATTGCTACTGTTGTTACTATTTTATTCCTGCTGTTATTTTACTACTACTTTTGCTATAGAACTGTTACCACTGATAAATTGTTGCAAGCAAGTCTACTTTCAGGTGCAGCTGAATTGACAATTCAGTTGTTAAGGCTTATAAATATTATTTGGCTCCCCTTGTGTCGAATCAATAAATTTGGGTTTTACTTCCCTCGAAGACTATTGTGATCCCCTAAACTTGTGGGTCATCAAGACTATTTTCTGGCGCCGTTGCCGGGGAGCATAGTTTTATTTATTTGCTCACTTGACCGTGATATTGTTCGCTGCAAGCCTTTCATAATGGGAAAGACTTGTGATGGAAATGTTCCTATATTACCATCCACTACAAGGATAGGTACAACTCTGAACACCTCTATTGCTCTTGATTCACCGTATGTTATGAGTAAGCTTCTTACACCACCACATGCTACATGTACTGTTACTTTTGCTAAGTCTAAAAATGCTTCTGATACTTTTCATGATGCTTCTACTATGCTTGATGATACTGGTTCACTAGGTCCTTTCCTAGATGCTACAATTGCTAAATCCAAACAAATTCAAAGTGCTGAAATTCGTGTTGAAAATATTAGTACACATGTAAATTCATCTGAGTCTATTGATGATCTTTATTAAACCTATATTGAACTTAATGATTATTTTATTAAAGAAGCTCAAGCTACTACTGGTTCAAGTGCTCTTAAGAGTATTTTTGCAAGACATGCTGTGAAATATATATCTTCTCTTGATGCTAAGTTTGCCACATCTCCCATACACATTAGAGATAAGGATTATGATTTCTCTCTTGATCTATCTTATATATCTATTGTTGAGAAGGGACCTTTTTGTGGAACTTAAAGTAAATGTGCTATATAACACATGAATGAGCTTTCATCTTTGCGTAGTTTATTTTCTGATGATACTAAATTACGTACTTATTTTGTTACCAAGATCTTCCCTTTCTCATTGAAAGATGAAGCTAAAACTTGGTTTAACTATCTGTCACCTGGATCTATTACTAGTCCTATGGATTTTTTAATGCTTTCTTTGAAAAATATTTTCCTGCTAGTGACCAACATGCGGTTGTGCACGACATCTTTAACTTTGAGCAAATTGAAGGAGGGAAATTGCCTGAATCTTGGAAAAGGTTTTGTTCTTTGATAAGATCTAGCCTTGGCTATCCACCACCTAAAAATGAGCTCCTAGATATATTTTATAATGGACTAACTGTTGAATCTAGGACATGCCTAGATAGTTGTGCTGGTTGTGTATTCAGGAAAAGAACTCCAGAAGAAGCTGAGGAATTAATGGCTAAAATAGCCAAAAATAATGATGATTGGAATATACCTGAGCCTACACCTACACCAATCCCAACACCCAAGAAGAGAGGGATGATTGAACTAAATGATAAAGTGACCAAGGAAGCCAAGAAATCTCTTAAAGAGAGGGGTATTAAATCTAAAGATGTGAAGAATTCACCTCCTATAGAAGAATTATGTAAGCCTATTCCTCATCCATCAACAGTTGAGGTACACTATCTCCAATACTTTGATAATAGAGATATTCCCTACTCTAAACCACCTGATCAATTCTTAGATGAATTTGATAATTATGTTGTTAAGCAAACCAACTTAAATCTGAGAGTGCAAAACCATCTTATGGAAAACTCTAGAACTATTGATAATCTGCATGGTATTATTGAGAGAACCTCTAATAATGTTAAAATGCTTGTTAAACATTTTCATATGGTTCAAACTCAAATTGATCAACTTCTAAAGATATGCTAGCTAATGCTTCTAAAGAAAAACATGTTTGTGAAATAATTACTAGAACTGGTGTTTCTACTCAGGACCTCTTGTATCCTGAAGGACATCCTAAAAGAATTGAACAAGATTCTTAGCAACCTAAAAACAATAGTTCTCCTTCTAAGAAAAAGAAGATACATGTAACTGTTGTAGAATCTCCCGAACCTGCTAAAGATCCTATTAGTATATCTATTTCTGATGTTGAAACTCAAAGTGGTAATGATAAAAGTGATGCTTCTGATCAAGAAGAAACTTTAGCTGAACCTGAAAAGCAAACTAAAACTGTGAAGTATACTAAGGAGGATTTCATTGCTAATAAATATGGTAATGAAAGAGAGCCTTGGGTACAAAAAGCTATGCCTTTTCCTAATAAGAAACACAAATCAAAGGAAGAAGAACATTATAACAAGTTTTGTGAGTGGATGAAACCTCTGTTTTTGCAAATTCCGTTGACTGATGCTATTAAACTGCCTCCTTATTCTAAATATATGAAAGATATTGTCTCTAAAAAAAGGAAAACTCCTAATGAGAAAATTTCCACTATGCTTGCTAATTACTCTTTGAATGGCAAGGTTCCAAAGAAGCTTGGAGATCCTCGTATTCATACTATCCCTTGTTCTATTAAAAATAATTATGTTAGAACTGCTTTATGTGACTTGGGAGGTGGAGTTAGTGTTATGCCTTTCTCTCTTGAAAATTTTATACACAATGATATATATTTGCAAATGGATGATAAATATACTGCTATTCCTGTTGGTATATGTGAGAATGTTTCTGTTCAAGTTGCTACTAGTTGTTTGATATTAAGTGACTTTGTTGTGCTGGAAATGCCTGAAGATGATAATATGTCTATTATTCTTGGGAGACATTTTCTTAACATTGTAGGCTATTATTGATTGCAATCAAGGAAAAGTAACTACTAATGTTAATCATAAAGAGCATATTGTTTATTTATCCAAAAAGATTGATAGAAGATTTGGTCTAAGTTCGATTGAAAATACTGAGACCATCAAGATTGGAGAATTTATTGTCCCATTCCAATGCCACCAAAAGAATATGAAATTATTATGATTGGGACTATGTCTATCAAGGTTGAGGTAACATAACTATTTAGTGAGAAGCAAAGTTTTGCTTCATATAAAAATTGTTCTGGTAACAAGATTTGAGCACCCTTGTTAACAAAATGATTTTGAATGAAGATGACCATGTTTTCACTATGTTTTCACCTTCCCCATTATTTTTTCACCATGTTTACTTCTGTTGTCACCTTGGTACTTTAGTATAATCATGTTTTCCATCATCCATAGTCATATTTTCCCCATGTTTTCATCCTGATTACTTTGGTTATGCATTTTTTCACCATCCACATTTTTGTTTTAACCACTTCCACCTTTGTTTTCTTTGATTATTTTTTCCATTGGAGTGTCTTAGAACCTCTGTAGTTCTGGTTTTGGTTTTGTTTTCCACCTTTCCACATTTGTTTTTTCTGGGTTTTAATTAATTATTAAATTTTGGAAATACCTCAAAAATAAAGTTTCTTGAAAAATTCCAGAAAAATATAATAAATTTTTACGTCAAAAATGAGGCAGAGAGCCACCTAGGAGACCCCATGGGGACCCACCCGTCAGGCACACCATAGGGGGTGCGGCCTGTCCCTAGTGGCACCTGGTCATGGTGTGGGGCCCCTGGCCCTCCACTAACTATCTCCACTTCCAAAGATCCCTCTCTCACCCCAGAAACTCAAAACATTTCCCGGAACCCATGTTCTTGTTGTTCTTCCTCGGGATTTTTCGATCTCTTTGCTCAACCCATCATTGTTGCTGAAATTTGGTGCATTTTCTCTCCTGTATGTGACTCCTCCGATTATCCAAGTAGAATTTTGTTTAGTGGAGTATTTCTTGAGTATTTTCTTACTGTAGGTGACAGCTTATGTGAGTTTGCATTCATTATTTCAGTGGAAATAATATAGTTTCCTATGGTAGTTTCCACCTTATAGTTGCTTGAAATCAATTTTTATAATGATTGTTATAAATTTCAGAGACAAAGCACAATGTGCATCAACTAAACCAGCATGAGTGCATGCTTGTGCACCATGAAGAAAGAGTGTTTCCATCGATCTATCCATGTCCGGAATTCATGTGTGCTATGGGAATTCTGCAGTATTTCTATACTCTTGTGCATAATGCAGGTTTGAACCGCTTCATTGAGGATGAACCTACCCAACATGTTAAACTAACTATGTCTGTGGTGCAGGACTTTCGCTTTATATGGTCTTCGACCAACTCTATGGTCCATTACGAAATTTATAATAAAGCTGTAGACTTGCATTTCATTGTTTTTTGTGCAGCTATCAAGGTGCCACAGTAGGGTTCATGTGAGAAAATAAGAGGGCAGCCTAAACCATTGCTGGATTTATATGAGCAGATTTGCCAAGGCAGAAGCTTCACGGGGGAGAGTGGTAAAATACGAGAAATTCAACTCCCAAGCATTTGATACTTTGCTTATTTTATTTCTAAATGTGTGCTAGCTAGAAAAACTGCCAACAAGCTATATGTTTATGATCTGGCTTTTATCTCAGCTGCCTTAAGACGTGATAGCTCTTATAACTTTGGTGCTTTAATTGCTTACCGTCTCTCACTTAACCGTGAGAAGGGCGGAATTTGTGGATGTCTTATTGCCTCACGCTTGCTAGCTTTGCATGGTGTGGAGCCACACCCTCTATACCTTCAGTTTCCTTTAGAGAGGCTCGAGCTTATTTCCATGATTCAACATAAGTTTCTCTCTACCCTTGCTCACCTAAACAATTTATCTTATGGAATAACATTCTCCAAAGAATCCAGGTGGAGAGTGACTAAAACTGATACAGTAGTACTTTTGTCGGCACCTCTTTTTTTTAATCTTAATGACAGACAAGGATGGACGCTTTCTGAGAGTGAGCTGGACGCATACATTGAGCACCACCCCCAGCTTGGGGAGGATGTCGGAGAGGGGGACGATAGTGATTTTGTCTAGCCCTACGACACTGCGGGGATCCCATACCAGCACTCCGGTTAAGACTATGCGCCTGCTGCTTCATCTTTTTCATGGGCACCCGAGTACGACCATGCAAGGGACGACCCACCACAGTGGGGATACTTCCCGCGCTGTGATTGATCTCTACTTAGGCCAAAATCCTAAGCTTGGGGGAGTTATACCGACATCACACTCATCTTTATATCATGTTCAGTCGGTTCTTTGTATATCCATGTTTTCGTTTATTTCGTTTGTTTTCATTTTCTTTCGCTTCTTCCGTTTCTTTTTGTTTTATTGTTTTGTTCTTGCTTTCCAAAATATAAAAAGACCAAAAATATTTCTGTTATTTCTCTTTATTTGCATCTTTAGTTTCTTTTATTGGTTTTCTTTCTTTTCTCGTTTCGGTTTAGTATTCAAAAATCCAAAAATATTTTGTTTTGTTTATTTGTTTCCTTCTGTTCTTCTCTTAAATTTGAAAACCCAAAAATATTTGTTGTTCTTCTTTGGTTTTGTAAAGTTTGTTGCAGAATTCACCGGACTTCTATGTCTCCTTTGGAGCTTGGTTATCATTCTGTATTATTCAATCCACAAGTGAAGAGCAATAATTACGATTTACAATGATTCAAGTTGTGGTGAGAGGCTGGTATGAACTCTATTTGTTTTATTTTTGTACATATACTCATCCATGTGAACAGGCTTAGTATGTTCTTGTAAGTTTGATGTTATTTAATTGATGCTTAGTAGTTTGTGCTCTCACGTGTTTAGTTCCAACTTATTAATATAAGATAGAATGTCGTATGAATGTTTGCTTGCTATGTTTTATTCATAGAAGGGTATGACATTGTGGTATCTTCCTCTGATTGTTTCACTTGAATCGACTTGGCACATGCTCACACATGCATATGACTGAAAACAAAAAGCCAATTAAGCCTCGGAGTATTTGTATCATTTTTATGCCCCTGTTAATTTTGTTTTGTCGCAAGCATGATTATGACAGTTGTTGCTCTCTTGATTGTCGCTCCCCGTCTACTGCTAGCCTTCACCTATACTGAGTATGAGCTCTAATCGTGCATCCAACTCCCAAAAACCAAAGTTTTCCAAATGTATCCACCATACCTACCTATATATGTGGTATTTAACCGCCACTCCAAGTAAATTTCTCATCTTCTACCTTTAAAACCTTCAAAAAATTATTCCTGTTTTGTGCCCCTGTTTTAGCTCATGAGGACATAAATAGAGAATCTTTATCTCACTTGTTGATTGGATTTAACACCCTAGACTAGTGGCTTCATCCGCTTATCCAAATTATAGAAGAGCCGTCAGCGGGGTGCCCAGCCCCAAATTAATACAACAAATTCTTTTCACTATTTTTGCCCTTGATTTATCAGTCAAAGCATAATTGTGTAACCAAAAGAGAAAGAGGGATGACCTTCTACCCAGATGCGTCCTTCTATGGGAGCCGCTCTTGTGAAGTCTAGTTGGCTTGTGACATACCGTATTGTGTATTTACCATTCGTTAACATAAGCATACACCTCTCTTAAAAAAAATGTTTTCAATACCTCTGTTTAATAAAATAAGAAGCTCCAGCGCGTGAGTTAATCCCTGCTTCCCTCTGCGAAGGGCCTTTCTTTTATTGTTATTTTGAGTCTTCACCTTTTCACTTTATGCACCTTCTTAAGAGCATGGTTGTCATTCTTAGTGTAATGTGCTTGTCCCAAAACACGGTTGATTGTGGTATAACTTTGATGCTTGTATCTTTGATATCTTTATTTCTAGTCTTCATTTGAACTTCAGAGGTTCCCTAGCATTTATGTTTTTCTCCATTATTAAGGGCAAGCGAGTATACTTTATCATACCCTATTATGAGCATTGCAATCCTGCAGATTGATATACTTCATGTTGTTTATTATTAGTTTGTTGGAATCTCTTCATGGTTTACATAACTTTTGGGTGACTTTTATCTTGCATACATCTTATTATGAATTGCCTCAACACTTGATCATATAGTGATTATATTTACATCATATGAAACAAATGTGTTCGTAAAAGTCTTTTATCGCACTCAGTTGTCACTGAATTGCTTGAGGACAAGCAATAAGCTATGCTTGGGGGGGTTGATACGTCAAAAACGTATCTCCTTTTCTGAACACTTTTCTTATTGTTTGCCTCTAAACTTGTGAATTTTGGATCACACTAACATGGACTAACGCAGTTTTCAGCAGAATTACCTTGGTGTCTCGTTTTTGTGCATAAAAAACAACTTTCGAGAAATTGCCCAAAAAGACCCCATTGAGTTTATATCACCAGAAGACCCCGGGAGCGAGAAGGACACCTGGAGGGGGCAAGGAGTGGCCCAAACCACCCCTGGGCGCGCCCCCTAGGTCACGCCGCCTAGTGGTGTGGGGGCCACCTCCACCCCCTCGGGCTCCCCTTTCGACTACATATGCCCCGTAAACCTAAAACGCGATGGGGTTCGTCATATTCCACAGAAACACAACATAGCACCGCCACCACCTCGAAACTCAAGTCAGGGATAAGAAGTTCATGTTCTGGCGCCCTGCCGGGACAGGGATTCAGAGGAGATCATCGCCATTGCCACCGCCACCTCTTCTCTATCAACCATCCATGATTCCCCCGTCCATGTGTGAGTAAACACCACTGTAGGCTGAGAGGGATGGAAGGGATTGAATGAGATTGATCATGTAATAATGCCAGATTGTTAGGACATAGTGCCTAGTATCCATTGTTAGTATTTTCTATCGTTGTTGCTACTTGTTATGCTTAATGCTTGTCACTAGGGCCCGAGTGCCATGATCTCAGATCTGAACATGTTATTGTTTCATGAGTTTAATTATGTTTCTTGATCATATCTGCAAGTTGTTTACACATGTCATTGTCCGGAACCCGAGGACCCCAAAGTGACAGAAATTGGGACAACCGGATGGGATGGTTTTGATGTGTGGATCACGTCTGTTCATGGAGTGTTAATGCTTTGTTCCGGCGCTTTATTAAAACGAGCACCTTAACTACCAGTAGTTTCCCTTGAGGCCCCGCTGCAATGGGCTGGTAGGACAAAAGATGGTGTACAAGTTTCTCATTGCAAGCATGAATCACTATATTGGAATGCATGCCTATGGTTTGCCTAGAACTTGAATGCTTTATTATTATTATCTGCAATGCCCATGTTTAGATTATTACATGACCTATGTTATCCATGCAACGCCCGTTCATCCATTCCCTCTATGCCTACGGTACTTTCATCCTGCTGTGTCCCGCGATTGCTACTGCTGTTACTATTTTATTCCTGCTATTATTTTACTACTACTGCTGCTATAAAATTGTTACCACTCATAAATTGTTGCGAGCAAGTCTACTTTCAGGTGCAGCTGAATTGACAACTCAGTTGTTAAGGCTTATAAATATTCTTTGGCTCCCCTTGTGTCAAATCAATAAATTTAGGTTTTACTTCCCTCTAAGACTGATGCGATCGTCTATACTTGTGGGTCATCAGCCGGCATTCCTGCATTTTGCATCCAACAAAGATCATACGCATTCATCCAAGCATGCATCCTTCCTCTCTCTAGAGTGGCGCACGAAGGCCTCTTTCCTCTCGAGAGGATCCCACGAGCGGGGGCTGGAGCAGTGTATGTGAGCGGGTCGCTACTGCACACAAACACTTTGCCAAGTCCCTCGGCGTGTTTCTCCTCGCGAGATGCTCACGAAGGAACAACCAGGCGCACACCTCTCCAGAGGCAGAAAATGCCGGCAGCGGCGGTAACCTCACTCCTAAGGAGCAAGTACACAACATACAAATCCTTGCATGGAGCCCAGAAGGATCCTCCACAAGAAGCAACTGGAGGCCCACCATGAAGGGCACAAGCAAAGTATCTAGAAGGACATCATCGCAAAATCTAAGTATTCTCGCACAAAGAGCGCCTAGAAGCAGAATAAAAGATGGGGATACAATAAGCAACAAAGTGCAGAATATCTCCTTACAAGACAGGTGCTGGCGGCACTACGCATCAAGAACCACGTCCACGCTCTAGGAGTCTTCCTACAGCGAGTCCATTAGGCTGGCAAAGAAGTGAAGGGTGCGTATGACGTCCTGCCTGCCGGGGGAAGGAGGCAGCTCAAGGTCCAGTCGGTCTCCAACCACTTGGGCTACCAGGACGACGCGCTGGAACAAATCCTCCAGCTGACGTTGAAGCTCCAGTGCTGGCTCGGCTAACTCTTCCTGCTCAGGCACCCCCTTCGTGAGAGGAGCCATCCACTCTCAGAGGGCGGACAAGTCCGACTGGAACTCTGCGGGCGCGGAAACGGCGCGCTCCCTTGCGATGCTCTCCTCGGCAAGTTGCACGCGAAGCCGACCGACCTCCGCTGAGAGCCTATCGACCTCCAAGGGTAGTTCTCGCTCGGTCACGGCCTCCTCTTGCATCTGCTTCCCAACCAGGCATGCCTCGATCTCTTTGCAGTACGCTTCGTACCCCGCCTGGATCCCTTGCTCCACTTGCTTCCGTTGTTTCTCCTTTTCCTCTTTCAGTTCACTTTCATCCTCTCGAGGCGCTCGTGCTCCTCGCTCACCTCGCCCACAAGGCGGGTGGTCTCTGCCTCGCGTTTCTTGACGTCCTCCTCGAGGCCATGGACCTTGTCTTATCTGAGGGAGACGGCGGATTCACGGGAAGAGACGCCCGCCTCGCGGCGCACTAGAGCCTCCTCACGTAGGGGCGAGGGCCTTCTCTTGCTCCGCTCCATGAAGGTTCCACTCGTCCACCGCCAAGCGGTGCTCCTCCTGCTCCGAGTAAAGTCGGGCCTGCAGATCCCGGGCGGTGTCCAGCGCGCGGTTGGCCTCCTCGCGAAGCACCTACGCCTTGTGGGTGGAAGCCTCGCACTTACACGTGGCCTCGCTGAGCTTCTGACGGTGCCCTGCTCGCACTGCGTTCTCTCTCTCGCGGCAGTTAAACATCGCCTGGCGAAACCAGGTGCTTAGGTTCTCCAGGCGCTTTCTCTCTTTGATGAGGAGGTGGGAGTGTGACCTCGCCCTAACCCGGAGCGCCTCCACGACATCCTTAGCGATATCGATAAGGGGGGCCTTTGAGTAGAGCTCGTGGGGAGCGCTAGAGTGGATGCGGGCAGACAACCAATCCTCTGCCATCAAGTCACGAAAGAAATTGTCCGGGAGAAACGAGCCATACGGTCCCTCGGGAGGGGTGTCCCGAAGCAACTTCTCTACAGCGTCATTGAAGTCCTCCTGCAATGCACCCTGGAAGGGATGGAGGAAGACCTCAACACTCCCCTCGCCAGCGAGAAAGAAAGCCCTGCGCCCACTCCTCGGTCGGTGGGGGCGACCTTCCCTTCTCCGACACCTTCCACGACGGGGGTCGCCCCGACCACATCACTCGAGACAGCGGCGCTAGGGGTTGCGGTCGAAGGCGACGCTGGATGGGCCACAGAACTGCCCTCGGTCAGGACGTCCGGCTCGGACCGCGGGGCAACATCAGCAGAGGGGCCACTGGGCGGCGCCCCCATCCCTGCTCCGCCTCCCGTCGAAGGGATGACGGGGTCCACAAGCTCCTCAGTCGTTGGATAATGTGGAGGGACCCACCTTACCTCGGGAGTGCTGGGGCGGACCGCCCCCTCTGAGGATTGAGGGCTGGGTGTCTCGGACACCTTCTCCCTCTTTGGGGACCCGCGAAACGAACGAAGTCAATATCAAGGCTACCCGAATAATGAAGGACTGCCATGACAAGAAACTTACTCATCCCGGTACTCCCAAGCTCGGGGAACGCGTCTTCCACCGCGGGGTCGCGTCACGGCAGTCTTTGGTGCCGAAGAACCCCCCGCGCATGCATCAACCCTCGCGGGGTGCGGCTTCTCCGCGCCCGCAACCGTACCGGGAGCCGCCAAATGCGCAGGAGGCGGGGAAGGAGTGCTCGAGTCTGCTGATGACTCATTGTCCGCTTCCCGTGATTGAGAGGATGTGATCTCCTCAAGCAGGCGCTTCTTCGAAACACGCGCAGGAGCCAGGTCAGTTGGAGCGGAGTCCTCCGTCTCGGCTGGCTCCGCATCACTCTTGTCGAGGGGGCACGGGAGAAAGGGATTCTCCTTGCACGAGGTCTTGCCCTTGGCCAGGAGTCCCCACCGATCGAAGCGAGTCATGGCTCCAATCATCGTGTCACGCTCCGCTTCCCCAAGGTTGTAGAGAGGAATAACAATAGGAGGAAGAGGTGGTGCAGAATCCTTGCCAAGAGGAATTTGCATCATCCCCTCGAGCTCCCTCATGTTGTCCTCTATGTCGCCACAATAGCACATGAGGCGCTCGTGCTCTTGGAGGGGCGTCAACCTCTGGCAAACGAACTCGCGGACGATCATGGACGCCTCGAGCCCACTCTCGCGCTGCTCCTCCATTCGCTGCACAAGGGGAGCCATGTTCGGGCCGTTAAGGACCTCCTAGGACCAGCCAGCATGCTTCCTGGGTCTACCAGTAGGCACCTCGAGAAGAATCACAAAGTCGTGAGCGTCCATGAACACCCAACGACTAACAATGTCGTCCACCTTCTTCTTGTGGTCCAAATGGGGGAACAAAGCTCCTTTCCCCAATCCAATGCGGAAGGAGGCGCACCCGGCACAACAACGTCGGCCCATCACACGAAGATTGAAGAAGGAGCGGAAGAAGGCTACAGAGGGCGTAACGCCAAGGAGGGCCTCACACCAGAAAGCAAAGATTGCCAGGGTCAGAATGGGTTCGGATGGAGGTGCAGAGCATCGATCTAGTACCATTCCAAGATGGCCAGAAAGAAGGTGGAGAAAGGGGGAATCAGGACGGCGAAGACAGTGTGGAAGAAGAAAGCATAGGCGGTCGCCGGGAGGGAGTTGAGCCGCGCCAAGTCAGCATGGAGCGAGGTGGCCCCATACTTGTTGGTGGAGGAGTCCACCATGGGGTGCACTCTCTCAAGCGAATACCCTGCATGGATGCAAGATGGCTCAAGGATCGAGTGCGATCGCGACGACGAGGATTTCGCAACGGTGGGAGCAGATTTCTTGCCGACCATCTTGGGAGTACGGATCTCGAAGGAAGTGGGGAATCTGGAGGATGAACGGTTTTCAGGTGGCGGAAGGTGAAGAGGAAGAAAGGAGTCTCGGGCGCTCTGTGGCCTTTATGAGCGGGGCCCCCCACGTCGTAGGGAGCCGTTGCCTCGGGAACATCATGGGTCGTGGCCACGTGCCAAGGTCTGGCCCGCAGCAGTTGGCCCCGCGTCTACTCGTATCCTCCGAACCCGTGTACCCCGCGAGCCCAGGGGATACGGTCGGGCCTCTGGATACCAGGGTATCTCGAGGCGACGGCTTCGGCCTAGCCCAGTATGCAACTCCAAGGCCAAGGTTTCCGTTTGTAGCGAATGGAGCCATCTTCCTGGGCCTGCCGCCAGGTGGGCCTAACCGATGAGGACTCACGCCTTGAGCAGGAGCGCTATTCCTCACTTGCTCCTCTCCCTGGGCATCTCCTTTCAAGAGGGGACAACCCATATTCCTCTGTCGACCGCTCCTCTGAGCAGTAAAGGAGGCATCGCAGGACCTCTTTGACCGTAGTTGCCATTCTCGTGTATAAAGTGAGAACAGGTGTTGTGGGCGCCAAAGAGGCCCCCAAAGATTGCCCCTTTGGTGCAAGAAGACCAAGTCCGCACTACAAGACGGAGGTGGTGCCACCGGGCTCCCCCACCGTGACGCCATGGAGGGTGGAGCTGTCTCCCAGCGACCAGGACCGCGTAGGAGGCGCAGAAGTACGGGAAGCTCTTGGCACCTTGTGGGAACCATTTCCCACCAAATGAGCGGGAAGGAGGTCCAAACGCCAGTATAAGAAGGGCACCCCGACCCTTTTCGAGAAGAGGAGTCCGAACCATCATAGAGCCCAAGTAGTTTGTTCCGAGCACAAACTCGCATTTGTACTGTAATCACGGTAGTGCAATCCATCAGACAAGCAGGAGTAGGGTTTTACACCACCCTTGTGGCCTGAACCTAGGTAAACTCTCTGTGTCTCCATTGTTGTCATTCTTAAGCTTCCATCTCGAAGCCTCCTCTAGAAGCGAAAGAAGTGTGTTTAGCCCCCAGTGTTTGAACCTCTCAGAGCTATCCTGTCTAGGACAGACGAGCTTTCTCCGACAAATATTAATCAACTGTATGAAATGAAAGCACTTGACGAAGTTCCCATGTGTCCTCGAGAACGTTTGGTAATCATAAGTAAAACAATCGCTGCAAATATATTTACTGTCTTTAATTTACTCGTACTTTATTTATTTGCTATATGAGAAACCACCAAAAACATGTTTTCTAGTGCTTACAGTGAATCCTCTATCCAACCTGCTTGTCAACACCTTCTGCTCCTCGTTGGGTTCGACACTCTTATTTATCGAAAGTACTATGATACACCCCCTATACTTGCGGGTCATCAAGACTATTTTCTGGTGGAGTTGTCGGAGAGTGAAGCACTATTTGTATGTGGAATTGGTAAGAGAAACTTTTACTGTGAGCGTTGTTTTTATTTCTGTTTGCTGCTTTATTTCATTATGGATAGTCCATATGGTTCTCTATTTAAGTGTAACATCCCAAGTTTTCAAAAAGTTGAAAAATCAGAAAAATTTAAAACTTTCAAAAACTACTAAGTATTTTGCTTTAAAAATAAAACCATGCATGCATTCATGAGCATATTTCATCGTTGCATTTGAAGATTTTCAGATGGTGGATTTATAATTTCACTTGAAAACATATTTAAGAAAATAAAAGGGGGCAAGATATGCCCTTCAGATTATTTTAATTTGTGCTATGTTTGTCAAATGCTTGGTTGTATTGTTTGTATATAATTGGAAAATAATTAATTTTCCAATTGTATTATTTTATTGAGGCATAAATATTTTTCCGACATTAAGTGTCAAAATCCATTTAAACACGTTTTGAATTTTTTGGAATTTTATTTAAATTGGAAAGATCTTATTTGAAAGTTTAAATCAAAGTGTTTTTACAAAACTATAGAAATTGGTTTGAGATCATTTGGATCTATAAATCAAAAGTTATAAAGAAAACAGTAAAAAAAAATCGGCCGAACTGGGCCGCCCCATGAAGCGAGCGAACGAGCTAACAGGCAGGATCGAACCAAATTTCCAGAAAACGTGGTTTTCTAAACTACCTTCGGTTAAACGCGAATATCTCAACAAATATGACTCCAAATCCGGATCCGCTTGTTGCTACGCGTTCATAACTTCGAGCCCAAGCTATTCCACCGACCATTAGCCTATATAAATACCTGTAGCCGCCGGTATTTCTTTTCCCCTTTTCGTCCCACCGAAACCCTAATCAGCAAAATAGTATTTCGTTTATCTACCCATCAAAACGATCTCGAATCGCACCGGAGCCTGAAGCAATATTGAAGCTCTCTCCAATATCTTTCCATCCCGAGAGGCCTCAACTCTTTTCATCAACCGTGGAGGAAGAATTTCGAAGCGCTATCTTTCAGATCTGAATTCGTAATTCCTATATCTCTTCGTGCTCGGATCTTCAAATCGAAATTCCTTTGGTGAGAAGTTATACTTAACCCTGACCTACAGTTTTGTTTTTGAACACTTTTTGTTTTGACGTACGAAATTTTCTGTACAATACAGTTTGCGTTTGACGTTTTTCGGAGAAGAAAACCATCTCAAATCTTCGGGGCCTGATAACCAAAGTTGTTCTCCTGATCAAGACCTTTCGTTTGCCCCAAACCTCACCTCTTTTGGTCGAGCGAGCTAGGAGTTATTCACGGTCAAACTTTTGGACCAGAAAGGTAAATTGTGATTTGTGACTAAACTATTCATCAACTGATGTTATATTTGTGCTAGTGAGAAAGAGCACGTAATTCTTTACAACTTTCGTTTAGATTGTTTTCCCATCCGAGCAACTTTATTTTTGGTCAAAATCAGTAGTCAAAGCCCAGTCAGCAGCTCAGTTAGCGACCACGTCGGATCCAGTCAGCGCCCCGTCATCATCGCGTCAGCACAGCGTGCCAGGGACTTCAGCGCGAAAATTCTTCTATTTTCTTTTCACTTTAGCCCTGCAACTTAGATCTATCATTACTTTTTAACCGTAGATCCAAATTTAAAAAGCATCTCCAAGAAGAAAAGTACTTAGAATATAATCAAGAGGAGCTTCAAGATGATCAACCCCTACTTTTCCCTAAGTCTTGTTTTCTTTCTGTTCTTCTTGTCTTTTCTTATCTATGTAACTTAGTGGCGGCACCAAATGATGAAGTCTACAAATCCTCAAGTCTACAAGAAGAAATGGAGTCTTCAAACCAAGAAAAGAATGACAAGACTGAAGATGGTTCTTGAAGACTAATTTCTCTCTTCTATTTGTCACATTGGACATAAAACAAGTCCTTGTGTCTATGACTAAATCCTTAGAATACAAGCTGAAGATTTTTCTAAGTCAATTTTATCAAATTCATGTTTCCCAACCTTGACCTTGACCTAGCTAACTTGTTTAAGTTATTATTGTCTATGTGCCTTGAGTAATTTTTGCATGTCATGCATATCATTTGCCTTAGAATATTTTGCACATCATACATGGCATATTTTCCAATTGATTTGTTGGTTTGCTTGTATGTTTATTGTGGTTGTTTTATTGTGTTAGAATTTTCGGAGAGAAACGAAGGCTTTTGCAACTGCCACTCCTGCTCTTCCTATTGCCAAGGCAAGTGGCACACCCCTCATAAATTTCCTATGTATTTTCTATGCATGACTTAGTGTATTTCTTTTGTTGCATGTGTTGGATAGTATTGCTATGCTAAAACTACTATCTCCTTTATACTAGTTGTGTCTAGCAACCATGACAACTTAGTAGAATTATTGATGCTATGCAAAAATTGCTTTCTGGAAGTGTTAAAATCTACTAAATTAATGAATAATCTTGGTGGAAGTGGTTTTGCATGGTTTATGTTGAGTGGCTACTCAGGACCATGTTCATGGGGGTTTTCACCTAAGATAGTTTACTATACTTAGGACCATGGTATGTGGGGGTTCTCACCTGAGAGTTCACTTGAGGATTGCCACCCAGGTACAAAGGGACCAAAGTTTTGTCCAAGTGAAGATGCTTCCCGTGCAACCATGTGGTATAATGGCTCTGCCTTGACTTTTCCCCAAAGGTATCGTCTCAACTCTCTCCTTTTCCTTAGCACAAATTGAGTGCTTGAGGATAGTTTGGGTTTGTTGGGTCTCATGGTGAAAGTGCACAACCTCTGCAGTGTTAAAACTAAGTACTTAGCCATGTCCCCGGTTACGGACAATTTGAGCAGCTAATCAAGGATTCAATGGAGGTTTCCCAACATTCCAATTTCTGAAGTTAAAATTTTGAAGGTTGAACAAAGGTAGAAAAGAGGGTGGTTTTCATGCCATACCTGCTTTGACAAAAGAAAAATGTTTTGTAAAGAATTAGGAAAAATTGGCTTTGTGCAAATTAGCCTCAAACTGCACCAGCCAAATATGCATATAGGTTATTAGAGTTATTCCATTAAGTGTCCACATAGTGTCACTTGCCAGATCCATTTTTAATGGTTCTGACCCACTCCGTTGCAACAATTTTATTTGTTGCAGATTGTTCAGATGACGAGTGAGATTACGATTAAGGTTTCGAGTCTGCAACCAACATGTTTCGCCTGTGGCACATGAAGATTATGGAGACTCCTTGAAGAATAAATTTCCGCTGCTGTACTCTTTCAAGCTAGCCTTGTGCTATGCAAAGTTGTATTTGAACAATTTATTTTACCAAGTCTGGATCATTCGTGTAATAATGATACAATGTTGTGATATTCATCTTAAACTGTGTGTGCAAATGAAATCGATCCAGGGGTTTGCACTATACACAGGTACCTTGCCAAATTTTAGGTGCAGGTACGCTACAGATGGTATCAGAGCACTGTGTTGCCTGTAGATTCGAAACCCTAAGTTTGGTTAGAAATAAGAAAGCCACTAGGATAAAAATTTATTTGCTCTAAGTCTAAAACTTTTCTACCATCATTCTTGTAACTTTCTTAACTAATTGATTTTTAAACCTCTTCTCTGGTTTTTAGATGATCAGCCTCATTGAATCAATCAGGAGAGGACCAGAGATGACCATGACTCTTCATTGTGACACTAAGTTCCCAAGAGCACTTAAGGACATCATGAAGGACCTGGGATATGAAGGAGACACTGTTTACAAAGGATTTCCAATGAAAGCTGATGATGGTAAAGAGTACTGGTGGGTGCAACTCCACATATACAAGAACAAGGGAGATGACCATAAGACTCAAGGTTGTTGCATGTACACAAACCCAATAGTGTACCCATCATTCTTCAGTTCAGCAAGAAGTGCAGCTTGGGAAGCCATAGAGAACCTTGGAAGGAGGCTTCGTTTCAGACTCCATAACACCCAGAAGTACTTTGATGAGCTGAAAGAAATAGGAGATGAACTTGATGCACTTAGAAAACAAATAGACTAGACCGCATTCCTAGGAAATAGAATAATAAAAGCTCCTTGAAGTATTTATCTACCAAATTGTGGTATGGCAGTAGTTAGGCATTATTTTTTTCGAACATCCGTATGATTATTTTCGTGTAAGGACAATTGAAAAGTTTAAAAGTTTAGGTTTGAGTTGTGTTTGTTTGTGTTGTGTGTTGTGGTTGCTTGTATGGGTAGGAATACTTCTTCTAGACCTGTCTATCTTGTTGCTCATCTATTCTTAAACCACAGATGCCTCCTCGTCGTGACCCTGAGGGCAACAACAACAACAACGACAATGAAGTTATGATGCAGCAGATGATGGCTGCCCAAACTCAGCTGATGACCATGATGGCTCAATTCATGGCCAACCAACAAGGACCTCCACCACCACCACCTCCCCAAGTGGACAGGCTTGCCAGATTTCTAAGGCTTAAGCCCAACAAGTTCTCAACTGCACCTGAACCAATTGTAGCTGATGATTGGCTGCGTTCTGTCCAAAAGGATCTGGTGACAACTGAATGAGATGACGCTGAGAAGGTGAGATTCACCGCACATTTGCTGGAAGGACCTGCTGCCCAATGGTGGGAAACATTCCAAATCACTCACCCTCTGGACACCTTGACTTGGGAGGACTTCAAGGATGGCTTTCGTAATGCTCATATCTCCTCAGGCATTATGAACTTGAAGCAAGAAGAGTTTAGGAACCTGAGACAGGGGAACAGATCACTCAAAGAGTATATGGATGACTTTCTTGCATTGTCCCGTTATGCTCCTGAAGATGTAGATACTGATGCAAAAAGGAAGGCAAAATTCCTCAAAGGGTTAAGTGATGACCTAAAGATTCCTTTGACTGTGGCATATGCTCCAAACTATCAGGCACTCCTTGACCAAGCCATCACACTGGAGGATAACATCAAGAAGGCAGAAAACAGGAAGAGGAAGCTGAGTATTAACAAGCATCATGCTGAGCCTTCATTCAAGAGGCACTCCACCCATGATGGGAACAATGGTCACAAACATGGGAAACACCATAATGGAGGAAGTCACCACAATCATCAGGATCACAATGGATGATCCAAAGGAAGCAATGGAGGCCTCAAGGGAAATGGACAAGCTGATCACGAACATAACAATGGACAACCCCGCCCAAACTCTGAATACAGGGATATCAGCCAGGTGCTTTGTTACAAGTGCAAGAACAAGGGCCACTATGCCAACGAGTGCCCAGCAAAGAAGGCCAAAGCAGCTGCCAAGCCAAATCCTTTTGATAAAGGATATGTGAACCACATCAATATGGAAGAAGTGGAAGGTATATTATAAATCAAGTTTGCATCTAGAAGTTTTACACTACCATTTTAAAAAAATCTTTTTAAGGGTGGTAGCCATGCAGTCACAACCTATTGCTAGCCTTTCTGAATCTCGGGACGAGATTCTTTTTAAGGGTGGTAGTCTGTAACATCCCAAGTTTTCAAAAAGTTGAAAAATCAGAAAAATTTAAAACTTTCAAAAACTACTAAGTATTTTGCTTTAAAAATAAAACCATGCATGCATTCATGAGCATATTTCATTGTTGCATTTGAAGATTTTCAAATGGTGGATTTATAATTTCACTTGAAAACATATTTAAGAAAATAAAAGGGGGCAAGATATGCCTTCATATTATTTTAATTTGTGCTATGTTTGTCAAATGCTTGGTTCTATTGTTTGTATATAATTGGAAAATAATTAATTTTCCAATTGTATTATTTTATTGAGGCATAAATATTTTTCCGACATTAAGTGTCAAAATCCATTTAAACACGTTTTGAATTTTTTGGAATTTATTTAAATTGGAAAGATCTTATTTGAAAGTTTAAATCAAAGTGTTTTTACAAAACTATAGAAATTGGTTTGAAATCATTTGGATCTATAAATCAAAAGTTATAAAGAAAACAGTAAAAAAAAAAGTCGGCCGAACTGGGCCGGCCCATGAAGCGAGCGAATGGCAGGATCGAACCAAATTTCCAGAAAACGTGATTTTCTAAACTACCTTCAGTTAAATGCGAATATCTCAACAAATATGACTCCAAATCCGGATCCGCTTGTTGCTACGCGTTCATAACTTCGAGCCCAACCTATTCCACCGACCATTAGCCTATATAAATACCTGTAGCCGCCGGCATTTCTTTTCCCCTTTTCGTCCCACCGAAACCCTAATCAGCAAAATAGTATTTCGTTTATCTACCCATCAAAACGATCTCGAATCGCACTGGAGCCTGAAGCAATATTGAAGCTCTCTCCAATATCTTTCCATCCCGAGAGGACTCAACTCTTTTCATCAACCGTGGAGGAAGAATTTCGAAGCGCCATCTTTTAGATCTGAATTCGTAATTCCTAGATCTCTTCGTGCTCGGATCTTCAAATCGAAATACCTTTGGTGAGAAGTTAGACTTAACCCTGACCTACAATTTTGTTTTTGAACACCTTTTGTTTTGACGTACGGAATTTTCTGTACAATACAGTTTGCGTTTGACGTTTTTCGGAGAAGAAAACCATCTCAAATCTTCGGGGCCTGATAACCAAAGTTGTTCTCCTGATCAAGACCTTTCGTTTTCCCCAAACCTCACCTCTTTTGGTCGAGCGAGCTAGGAGTTATTCACGGTCAAAGTTTCGGACCAGAAAGGTAAATTGTGATTGTGACTAAACTATTCATCAACTGATGTTATATTTGTGCTAGTGAGAAAGAGCATGTAATTCTTTACAACTTTCGTTTAGATTGTTTTCCCATCCGAGCAACTTTATTTTTGGTCAAAATCAGTAGTCAAAGCCCAGTCAGCAGCCCAGTCAGCGACCACGTCGGATCCAGTCAGCGCCCCGTCATCATCGCGTCAGCACAGCGTGCCAGGGACTTCAGCGCGAAGATTCTTCTATTTTCTTTTCAGTTTAACCCTGCAACTTAGATCTATCATTACTTTTTAACCATAGATCCAAATTAAGCAAACTAGGACTTTTTGAAAAGCCCTGAACACGTAGAATCTTTTAGAACTGTCCAAATTCAAATTTGAAAAACATAAATTGGTTCAAATTTAAATAGGCTTGTTTGGTGATTTTTGGCATAGTTTCAATTCTATACATCTAAAAATTGCAAATAAAATATTTTTGGATACCTTATGATGTTTGCTAACAGTCCCTTGCGCCCAAAATAGTTTTTGGCTAAGTTAAAAGGGTTTTGGTTGTTATATGCTCATGTGACTATTTTTGACTTAGTTTATTTTCTGTAATTATTTTCAATATGTTTTCTCTAGCTAATTTGTTCTAAGGACTAACCTTAGACCAGAGAGACAAAAACCAAAGCCCTTAGAATATTTCTAAGTTATTTTTCCTAGTTGACCCTCCTAGTTGAAAACCACTAAGTCTGGATTAGTGAAAATCCATGGAGAGGATGCTACAATTTTCAACTCGAAGATTTTCAACATGAAGATAGAAAACTCATGATGGACTTAGCAATGTTAGAAGCATCTCCAAGAAGAAAAGTACTTAGAAGAAAATCAAGAGGAGCTTCAATATGATCAACCCCTACTTTTCCCTAAGTCTTGTTTTCTTTCTGTTCTTCTTGTCTTTTCTTATCTATGTAACTTAGTTGCGGCACCAAATGATGAAGTCTACAAATCCTCAAGTCTACAAGAAGAAATGGAGTCTTCAAACCAAGAAAAGAATGACAAGACTGAAGATGGTTCTTGAAGACTAACTTCTCTCTTCTATTTGTCACATTGGACATAAAACAAGTCCTTGTGTCTATGACTAAATCCTTACAATACAAGCTGAAGATTTTTCTAATTCAATTTTATCAAATTCATGTTTCCCAACCTTGACCTTGACCTAGCTAACTTGTTTAAGTTATTATTGTCTATGTGCCTTGAGTAATTTTTGCATGTCATGCATATCATTTGCCTTAGAATATTTTTCACATCATACATGGCATATTTTCCAATTGATTTGTTGGTTTGCTTGTATGTTTATTGTGGTTGTTTTATTGTGTTAGAATTTTCGGAGAGAAACGACGGCTTTTGCAACTGCCACTCCTGCTCTTCCTGTTGCCAAGGCAAGTGGCACACCCCTCATAAATTTCCTATGTATTTTCTATGCATGACTTAGTGTATTTCTTTTGTTGCATGTGTTGGATAGTATTGCTATGCTAAAACTACTATCTCATTTATACTAGTTGTGTCTAGCACCCATGACAACTTAGTAGAATTATTGATGCTATGCAAAAATTGCTTTCTGGAAGTGTTAAAATCTACTAAGTTAATGAATAATCTGGGTGGAAGTTGTTTTGCATGGTTTATGTTGAGTGGCTACTCAGGACCATGTTCATGGGGGTTTTCACCTAAGATAGTTTACTATACTTAGGACCATGGTATGTGGGGGTTCTCACCTGAGAGTTCACTTGAGGATTGCCACCCAGGTACAAAGGGACCAAAGTTTTGTCCAAGTGAAGATGCTTCCCGTGCAACCATGTGGTATAATGGCTCTACCTTGACTTTTCCCCAAAGGTCTCGTCTCAACTCTCTCCTTTTCCTTAGCACAAATTGAGTGCTTGAGGATAGTTTGGGGTTTGTTGGGTCTCATGGTGAAAGTGCACAACCTCTGCAGAGTTAAAACTAAGTACTTAGCCGTGTCCCCGGTTACGGACAATTTGAGCAGCTAATCAAAGATTCAATGGAGGTTTCCCAACATTCCAATTTCTGAAGTTAAAATTTTGAAGGTTGAACAAAGGAGGAAAAGAGGGTGGTTTTCATGCCATACCTGCTTTGACAAAAGAAAAATGTTTTGTAAAGAATTAGGAAAAATTGGCTTTGTGCAAATTAGCCTCAAACTCCACCAGCCAAATATGCATATAGGTTATTAGAGTTATTCCATTAAGTGTCCACATAGTGTCACTTGCCAGATCCATTTTTAATGGTTCTGACCCACTCCGTTGCAACAATTTTATTTGTTGCAGATTGTTCAGATGACGAGTGAGATTACGATTAAGGTTTCGAGTCTGCAACCAACATGTTTCGCCTCTGGCACATGAAGATGATGGAGACTCCTTGAAGAATAATTTTCCGCTGCTATACTCTTTCAAGCTAGCCTTGTGCTATGCAAAGTTGTATTTGAACAATTTATTTTACCAAGTCTGGATCATTCGTGTAATAATGATACAATGTTGTGATATTCATCTTAAATTGTGTGTGCAAATGAAATCGATCCAGGGGTTTGCACTATACACAGGTACCTTGCCAAATTTTAGGTGCAGGTACGCTACATTAAGGGTACTACTATTACTGCTAGGGTAGTAGATGACCCGTTATCTTCTAAATTGGATCCTTTTATAATACCTATGAAAATTGTTGGACGTGTTATGGATAACTGCTATTTTTGAGATGGAACTGTCCATCCCGGTGATCATTTGCTCTTTATATATGAATTATGCGAGTTATTCCGGTGTGCATGTATTACAATGGACCAAGTTAAGAGGAAATTATTATCTTTATCACTAGAGGGTAGAGTTGCGGAATGGTTTAAAATACTGAAGAATGGTCAATCTATTGGATGGGAGGAAATTATACCTCTCTTTTATTCTAAATTCTATCCTCCCAGTGAGTTCCATAAAGATCGAAATCAAATATATAATTGTTGGCCTCATGATAGAGATATTATTGCCCAAGCTTGGGGAGAATGAATTTATTAATGCTTAAATGTCCCATTCATGAGCTCCCAAGTAATATTGTTATTAATAATTTTTATGCAAGGCTTTCTCTTCATGATAAGGATTTATTGGATGCTTCTTGTTCTGGGTCATTCACGCATATGAAAGGATAAGCTAAATTGGACCATGTTGACAATATTCAAGAAAAACACTGAAGGCTACAAAGGTAGAAAGTCAGGTATAAATTATGATTATGAATGCATTAAATCTTTTATGGGAACTTATGATTTATATAGTGTTAGTGTTGTTTGTTGTCTTGATTCTCAAATATTTGGAAATTGTCTTAAAGCCTTTGCTTCATATCTTGATATTCCCAAAAAGGAGTTGAACAAGTATCATGCACCTTATAAAGATATTGTTAATTGTGTTCCTACTAGGAACATAGAAGTGCATATTGTCAATCCTGCTGTGCTTGAACCTTATATTGAGAAAATGCCTTTCCCTGCTAAGGTAAAGGAATATTCTACGGTAGCTAGTGTGGTTAGCAAGAGTATAAAGAAATCTATTGAACCTGATGAACAAATAACTGTAGAACCAATAGTAGCTATAGTAAAAGACCTTGTCTCTGGAAGTGTAGAGGATGAACACATTGTCTTCTGTGAGGATGCTTCTAATATTGTTTCATATCCCAATATACCTAAGAAAACTAGTGTTCTTGTGCTTTCTGTTAGGATTGGTGATCATTTCTATTATGGTTTGTGTGATATTCGTGCAAGTTCTAGGGCTATTCCTTACGAACTTTATAAAGAAATCATGCATGAAATTGGCTCTTGTGAACTTGAAGATATTGATTTGGTTATTTAGCTTGCTAATAGAGAAATTGTTTTTCCGATTGGTATTGTTAGAGATGTGGAAGTTTTATGTGGTAAAACTAAACATCCTACTGATTTTCTAGTAATGGGTAAAGCTGCTAGTAAAACTTGTCCTATTATCCTTGGTAGACCTTTCTTGAACACTTGTGGCGTTGTTATAGATTGTAGGAAAGAGAAAATATTGACTAAATTTTATGGAAAATCTTATGAGTTTAATTTTTACAAATTTGTTAGAGCTCCTTATGAATCTGAATTTCCTAATGAGGATTTTAGAGTTGAACAACTTGCTCCTATTTCTCTTTCCCCTAATAATGCTTTGCAGCAATATATGGAGGACCATGAAAGTGAGGTCTTTGTGGTAGAAAGAAATGAGATTGACGATATTCTTCTTCGTCAACTAGTGATGCTGAAACACAATTTACCTGTGGAAGATTTGGTTACCACATTAACACCCAAGGAGGATCCTGTTTTCGATTTAAAACTTTTACCCGATGATCTTAAATATACTTATATTGATGAGAAGAAAAAATATCTTGTTATTATTAGGTCTAAACTTTGAGGTGAAGAAGAGGAAAGGTTATTAGGAATATTGAAGAAACACCGTGGAGCTATTGGATATACTCTTGATGATTTGAAAGGGATTTCCCCCACTATATGTCAGCATGTAATTAATATTGAACCAGATGCAAAGTTAGTAGTTGAACATCGATGTCGTTTAATTCCTAAGATGAAGGAAGTGGTAAGAAATGAGGTATTAAAACTCGTTGATGCTGGTATTGTTTTTCCTATTGCTGATAGTAGATGGGTAAGCCATATGCATTGTGTCCCTAAGAAGGGAGGAATGAATGTTGTACCTAATAAAAATATTGAGCTTATTCCTCAAAGCGTAGTAGTTCGTTATAGAATGTGCATTGATTTTAGGAAAGTTAACAAGGTTACTAAGAAAGATCATTATCCTTTACCTTTTATTGATCAAATGCTAGAGAGGTTGTCTAAGAAAACTCATTTTTGCTTTCTTGATGGTTATTCTGGGTTTTCTCAAATTGCTGTTAGGGCAAAAGATCAAGAGAAAACAACTTTTACTTTTCCTTATGGTACTTATGCTTATAGGTGTATGCCTTTTGGTTTGTGTAATGCTCCTGCTACGTTTGAAAGATGCATGTCTGCTATTTTTCATGGTTTTATGAAGAAATTTTGGAAGTATTCATGGACGGTTTCTCCGTCTATGGAACTTCTTTTGATAACTGCTTGCACAATCTTGATAAAGTTTTGCAGAGATGTGAGGAAATTAATCTTGTTCTTAATTGGGAGAAATGTCACTTTTATGTTGAATGAAGGCATTGTTATTGAACATAAAATTTCTGAAAGAGGTATTAAAGTTGACAGAGCTAAAGTGGAAGCAATAGAGAAAATTCCCTATCCCAGGGATGTTAAGAGTATTCGTAGTGTTCTTGGTCATGCTGGGTTTTATAGGAGGTTTATTGCAGATTTTTCTAAAATATCAAAGCCTCTTACTAATTTTCTTCAAAAAGACGTACCTTTTGTTTTTGATGATGATTGTAAGGAAGCTTTTGAAACTTTAAAGAAGGCTTTAACTACTGGTCCTATTGTTCAACCACCTGATTGGAATTTGCCTTTTGAAATTATGTGTGATGCTAGTGATTTTGTTGTAGGTGTTGTTCTTGGACATCGAGTAGATAAGAAATTGAATGTTATTC
Organism: Alopecurus myosuroides; assembly: GCA_028641055.1. NCBI lineage: Eukaryota > Viridiplantae > Streptophyta > Magnoliopsida > Poales > Poaceae > Alopecurus > Alopecurus myosuroides. The sequence continues at coordinate 480,465,308 of CM054057.1, forward strand.
ATTATGCTAGTAAGACTCTTGATGATGCTCAAAATAATTATGCTACCACTGAAAAAAAGAGTTCTTAGCTGTAGTTTTTGCTTGTGAAAAATTTAGACCTTATATTGTTGATTCAAAAGTCACTATTCATACTGACCATGCTTCTATTAGATACCTTATGGAAAAGAAGGATACTAAGCCTAGGCTTATTAGATGGGTGCTGCTTTTACAAGAGTTTTGATTTGCATATTGTGGATAGAGAGGGTGCTGAAAACCCTGTTGTTGATAATTTTTCTAGATTGGAAAACATTGCTTATGACCCTATTCCTTTTAATGATAGTTTTCCAAATGAACAACTAGCTGCAATAAAAGTAAGCTCACGAGACAGACCATGGTATGCAGATTAAGCTAACTTTATTGTTTCCAAGTATTTGCCTCTAACATTTACATCTCAACAAAGAAGGAAATTATTTTATGTTTTGAAGCATTATTTTTGGTATGACCCACATTTATATAAACAAGGAGTAGATGGTATTATGCGAAGATGTGTTCTAGAATATGAACAACGTGAAATATTGAGAAAATGCCATGGTAGTGCTTATGGAGGACATCACGCTAGAGATAGAACTGCACAGAAGGTTCTACAATCAGGTTTCTATTTGCATACTCTCTTTAAAGATGCACGAAAATTTGTTTTATCTTGTGATGAATGTCAAAGAGTAGGTAATATTTCTAGACGTAATGAAATGCCTATGAGTTATTCTGTTGTTATTGAACCTTTTGATTCTTGGGGATTTGACTTTATGGGTCTATTTCCTCCTTCGAATGGTTACACTCATATTCTTGTTGTTGTTGATTATGTTACTAAATGGGTAGAAGCTATACCTACAAAGAGTATTGATGGTGAAACCTCATTAAAAATGCTTAAATATGTTATTTTCCCTAGGTTTGGTGTGCCTATGTATCTTATGAGGGATGGAGGTTCTCACTTTATTCATGGTGGTTAATCATAGAATTGCCTCAACTTATCATCCTCAAACCAGTGGGCAAGTAGAATTGTCAAATAGAGAAATTAAATCTATCTTTCAAAAGACTGTTAATAAATCTAGGAAAAATTGGTCTGATAAGTTGAATGATGCTTTATGGTCTTATAGAACTGCTTGTAAAAATCCTATGGCTATGTCTCCTTATAAAATGGTTTATGGAAAAGCTTGTCACTTGCCTTTAGAATTAGAACACAAAGCTTATTAGGCAGTGAAAGAACTTAATAAATATTTTAAACTTGCTGGTAAGAAAAGAATGCTTGATTTGAGTTCTCTAGATGAATGGAGGAGTGAAGCTTATAAAAATTCTAGACTCTTTAAAGAGAAAGTTAAACAATGGCATGATAGGAGAATTCTTAAAAGAGAGTTTCATGTTGGTGAGAAAGTTCTATTGTATAGGTCTCGTCTCTGATTTTTGCAGTAAAATTACTCTCAAGATGGGAAGGACCTTATGTTATTGAAGGGGTGTATCGTTCGGGTGCAATTAAAATTGCTTCCCTCAAAGATAACACTACACAAGTGGTGAATGGGCAAATACTCAAACATTATATTTCCGAAGATTCTTATGATGAAGATGTTGATATTATTCAAATGGTGACTCTGGAGAAGTTTATTAGAGGGAAGATTCTAGAAACTACAGAGTCCATTTCGAATAGGTAATAGTTCTGTTAAGAAAAATTTTGCGGATTACTTTCCAGTTTATATTTTTTATCATTTATGGAAAATATGAAAATAGTGAGCCGGAGAAGGGTAGGAGACAGTGCCCGAGGGCACCACACACCAACTGGAGGCGCGGGCCCACCCCTGGCCGCGCCACCCTATGGCGTGGAGACCCAGAGCCCTTCTCCAACCCGTTTTCGCACTGCACCTTCCTTTTGTCATGTATATTTTTGCTATATAACCCCCCGGACCCCCTTGGTCAGTATATCGTTTTCTCGTCTTGTTTTCATTTCGATATGTTTCTGCCAGATTTCATCTTCATATTTAGAGCCACGGTGTCCTCTTCCGGCCTCCCAAAGACAGTTTCTTTATGAACGTCTTCAACCCGTATATCAACGAGTTGAAGATGCATCCCAAGGAGTTGCTGCTTAAGGATGGGGATGGTGCAGAAAGAAGATGTTCGGGGTCCTAAAGGCGAAGGAAACCTGGAAACTAGGATGGAAGAGATGCAGCAAGAAGTCTTTAGGTACATGAAGATGGCGGAGCGTGAAGTGGACATCATCCATAGCATAAAGACGAAACCGATCGTCGAGCACAAGAAGGAGATTTCAAAGCTTTGGGAGGAGATATTCTCACTCACAAAGACAACCAACAATTTACAAGCACAACTCTACGACGTGCAGAATTAGAACTGTGAGTATGAGAACATGTTTAAACGTATAAGTTCTGCTGCCAGTTTCAGGATATTGGAGACCAAGTCATCATTTGTTGATGGAGAGCCTTTACCTTGGAAGTCTGATGATGGGAAGGATTCACCACCACCACCGAAGAATTAATTCGTCGTTGGTATTGATATCCCCTTGGCTTGTTCCAAGCTTGGGGGAGTGCCGCGGTATCAAACCTTTATCTTTTACCTTTTTACCTTTTAGTAGAGTCATATCATGAGTAGAGAAGTTATCATATAGGATGGTTTGCAGTATGGAAGTATCTCTCCTTTAGGTGGTTATCAATGTATCCCTTGGTTTGAGTTGCTGTTATGGAATATTAATGAGAAGTTTCATAATTTACTTTCTACACTTTATTTTAGTTTGCAATTTTTGTTATATGGTTGATCTTGTTATTAGTATTGGTATCAATACTAGAGCATCAAGTTAATCTAGTTGGTTCTGGCAAACTTAGCATTGGTCAGTAGCAACAATACTTTGAAGCTTAAGTAGAAAATAGGGAGTTGCATGTAGATATAGTATTCCTTGATCTTTCTTTCTTGTTGGCTCATAAGATTAGTATTTTAAAGTTAAGATTGTTTGTACTTCCAAGGAAGATTTCATGATTGGTTCTATCATATGTATATTTGTTTATTTTCCCTCAACTCTTATGCTTGCTACCCAGCCTTATTAGCCAAAAACATGTACTGAGAGGGAATGCTTCTCGTGCATCCAAACCTTGAGCCCCAAAACCATGCCATTTGTGTCCACCATACCTACCTATATATGTTATTTAACCTCCACTCTAAGTAAATTTATTGTGTGCTACCTTTAAACCTTCAAAATTACACCTGTTTTGTGCCCCTATTTAAGCTCATGAGGACACAAATAGAGAATCTTTATCTCATATGATTGATTGGCCTTTACACACCTGGACTAGTGGCTTCATCCTCTTATCCAATCACTAGAAGAGCTGGCAGCGGGGTGCCCAGCCCCAAATTTAATTACTACAAATTCTCTTCACTATGTTTGCCCCCTGATTTATCTGTCAAAGAATGATTGTGTAAAAAAAAGAGAAGAGGGATGATCTTCTGATTCAGTTAGCGTCCTTCAATGGGAGCCGCTCTTGCAAGGTCTAGTTGGCTTGTGAAATACTGTATTTTCTGTTTGCCATTCGTTGACATAATGTAACATCCCTAAATTTTGGAAAGTGAAACAATCAAAAAACTAAACAAGTAACCAAAAACCAAATGATATGCAAGAAACAAAAAAAAACAATACACATCTCAATGCAATTGGAATTAAGAATCCAAACTACCTTTCTTCATTGAACCTTAAACCTATTCCAAATCTAGATTTCATTATAAAGAGAAAATACTTCTTCTTAGAAAACCTCTTTACAAACATGTTTTAAACCCATTTATAACTATGGAAAATGTTTATGATGTTGAAAATCAGAGAATTGCTATCTCTAATATTTTCTTCATGCCTCCAAAAATTATTCATGTGAATAAAAATATTTCCATAATCTCGTTCAAGTATTATATCAATGTAACACCCCGGGTTTTTCTTCCATTAGATTTTGTTTGTTTTCCTTATTGACATCATACCATCATGCATCACCATTCATTCAAAACTTGCAAACAAATTAAAACTCATCAAGACTTATTTTCTAAATCTCCTGCAATTCATTTGATGCCTCAATATATCTTTATTAATGCCCAAACAATTTCTAGAGCTGAAAACAATGACACAAAAAAATGTTTGGCTGGTGGGCAGCCAATCGGCCAGGCCCTAGTGGCCCAACCGGAGGCCACCAACCGCACCTAGCAAACCCTAAGCCCACCCGCACCCAACACACACAACGCACACCACGCACACGACCCAGGCCCCCCACACACGCACGCACGGGAGGAGGGGATCGAACGATCCCCACCCGTCGTCTGCCTCCTCCCTATCGAGCGCCGCCAGCCTCGATCCCCTCCTGGTCCGCCCTCCCGAGCCTCGCTGCGTCCTCCTCCCTCGACGCCTCCCTCCTGCCCCTCTCCCGTCGCCTCCATCCCCTCCTGTGCCTCGATCCCGAGCCCAGCTCGCTCCCTGCCCCCCGTCGCCTCCCACCTTAGCCTCCCATCTCTGTCCATGGCCGCCGCCTGGCTCCCGCCCCGCCGCCGGACGTCGCCGCATCCTCGACCCCAGCCCCGTCCACCTCCTCCCTCCGGCCAGACCTTGGCCGCCCTGCTCGTGACGTCCCCGAGTCCCTGCCGCCGGGAAGGAGCTCGCCAGCATCCGTCCGCCTTCGTGCTGCCGGGAAGGAGCTGCAACGGCAGCCACTACCTCCTCCCTACCTCGAGCTCCTCCATTTTGCCATGGTCGTCCCCGACCCCGGCCCTGCTGCGCCCCGACGTGGTGCTGCCGTCCCCGCGCTCCTGCTCACCGTCGACAAACCTCCTCTACCCCGCGACGGTCGCCTGCCATGGCCGTCGTGGTTGGCCTCCGGCCGCTCCAGCGTGTACCTCGACGTCAACTGCAGCTGCGCCGACCTCTCCAAGCTCATGTCGTCGTCTTTGTTGTTTCGAGGACAAGGACGGGAACTGCTCGTGCTTCTGTCGCGTCGTCGTCCCATCCTTTGCGTGTTCGGCGAAAGTCCCGCAAGAGGCATGGTGCCTAAGCAGTACACGTTGCGCCTCTGTCTCCGTGTGTGTGGATGTGCTGTTCGTGCTGCCTTCGTCCGTGGGTGCTCGTGCACGTCTACCCGGCGACACACCCGTGTCCGGTGCCCAGGCCAAGACCTCCGACAACGGAAGACGGTGTCCACAAGTACCTCAGTTGTGAACATCGATCGTCAACAAGATCTTCCACCGACCCTGAAGATTGGAACCTTCAAGGCCTTCAACGACAACTACATGTACAATGAACAAACGTCATGATCTTCGAAAACGAGATAACCATCGACAAGATCTCCGTTGCATATTCGTCAACTCCTACGTGTCCGCTTTGCGTTGGCCGCCTTCGTGCGCGTCCATGAATTCTCATCGACCGGAGATGCGGCACGATCACCTCCGACCCCGAAGACGATCCGGTAGCAGCTCGCCCACGACTACTACGACTACACCGGCTCCGGACGTTGAACGACTACTTCGACGACGATGATCGTGTGGTTTGAGAACGATTACTTCGACTACTTCCTCGACGTCGGCTACTTCCTCTACGTCCCGAAGTTTCTGGCGTTGACCCCGGCGATCCTCTTTCCAACGTGCGAACCCAAACCCTAAAACCCCTATACCTATGCCCTATTTTCTATAACATATCAACTATAATTAAAATTTCATCTCATTCATGTGTTGCATTGCATCTTGTGGGTTTCGGGGTAATAGTAATATCATCTAATAACTAAATATGGAATGAGTTGGGATAATTAAATATTGTCCGGGTTCCATTTAAAATTGCATAGCTCATCCTTATTTTATCTCGCCATGTTAAACAACATTTAATCTTGATGGGTAGATAAATAACTCGAACCTCCTAAATTAAATGTTGGGCTTCCGGCTCAATTTAAATTGATTTAATTGCATAAATCATAACTAATTCATTTCAACTCCAAATTTGAAAAGTAAAATATGTTTTCCAATCAAAATTCTCTAAACTTTGCAAATATTAACTTTGTTTTCTGTTTTGAATAATTTAAATTGCTGAAAACAACTATTTCTTAATTAATGCATTAAAATTGCTAATTTGATAACTTGCTCATTTTAATTCCAAATCCAACAAATAAAATATGTTTTCATACTAAAAAAATGCACTTAATCTGTTCATGTTTGCACCTTGCATGTTGCATTTGTAGTAGTGTTATTTATGTTCACTTAATAAATAAATATGGAATGTGTTGGGGTATTTAATTCAATTGTTGCCCTATTCCATTTAATATTGCTTAACTCACCTATTTACTGTTTTCCATGCTAAACAACATCTAACTTGATGGTTAGCTAAACAACTTGAACCAATTCCTATTTCTCCGGACTCCGGTTCCGATTAAATTGCTTAAGTTGTTTCCCCTGTTGCATCTTGCCATGCCATGCATATAGAACAGGATCATGCTGGATCTTTTGCCGTAGTAGTAATTGTTGCATCCGGTGTTTGTTCGAGGTTCGTTGCTTCTTCCCGGATAGGACGTTGAGATGATGTGAGCAACGACAAGTTCTGTGGATGTACCTCTACTTGCTGGATTCCAGGCAAGTATACTCACTTGCTGCCAAATGGCTGCCTTTCATCACTTGTTACCGATTCTTTCTGTTGTTCTTATTCTAGCATGTTGATTCGATGCTTGTGTCTCGATCCTATCATATGTTACCTTGCAGTCCTGACATAGCCTTCCTTCCACTTCCTATTAACTGTTGTTTGTTTACCTTGTTGGCCCTCGTGTCGTAGTTGCATGCTTAGTGTTGTTTGCGCTCAAGTTCTGTTGTCCGTCTTATCACCTGTTTAGTTGATAGTTGGGTTTCATTTCAATCAACAACATGTTAATGTTTTGGGTAATAATAATTTGATGATAAGGCACCGGCAGGAGGCCCGGCGTGGTTTTGAAGCCTGCTAGTGTCGACCCTAATTAGGAAAAGGGTCTTGTCTACTGACCCATGATGAGCGCACTAACCGCATGTGGGAAGCGAGTATGGGCGCCCCCCTCAATTTGACTCGATTCGCATCTCGTCCAAATCGCCACACTTAGTTCGGGCTTTCCATTTGATGCACGCATATGCAGGTACGAACCCTTGGCGCCAGGGTGGAACTTTTGTAGTCAGCATTTAGGGCGGCGTGGTCTTCCAGTGCTATGAGGGTCCCCTTTTCTTCGTGGGGCTCGATTAGCCGCGCACGCACAGCACGTGGTGCTTTGGCCTTGATGCGAATAAGAGTTGGGTTGTGTTGAGTACCTCGCTTGGTGGGTTGATCCCCCGTCTGGCGGGTTATTCTTACGTGTACGACCAAATTGGTGCACCCCTGCAGGGTTAAATCTTCTCGAGAAGCCGTGTTTTCCGCGGTTATGGTTGACTTGGTGAAAGTACTGGCTAACAAGTACTCAGAACAACTTACACCTAACTAATGCTAATTTTGACTAGTAATAGTCTTATTGACACAATACCTTGATCCATCATTAATCCAACAGTGTGAGTTATCCTTGGGTTGCTTCCTTAGTAGGGGGTAACATTGGATGGGTATTGTTTGGTGAGTAGTTACAGTTGTTTCCGATACGCTATCTTATCCCCCTCTTTTAGCCGGATGTGGTAGTGGGTCTCTGTAGTTGGTTAGTGCAGCCCGCTGCCGCTTATTTGCAATAACCCCTTCCTTTCCGTTGAACCCGAAGTATTTGTATCTTGTGATGACTGGCTACGTCGGTATCTTGTGAGTATGGTTTATCCACTTGCCAGTACTTAACCGTACTGACCCACGAATCCTTTTTCGTGGCCGCATATTCAATATTGCAGTCAACAGGTTTGAAGTCTGACGACGTTAGCTTGGGAATCCCTCCGGCTTGGCCTGGGCAGGGATTGGACGCTCTCGGTTATCTTCAGGACTCTTATTCCAATTTGTATCTTGTCCGTAGTCGGACGCTATGTTGTTTCTTCCGCTGTTATTTGGATCTTTGTATGGTATCAGTTGTATCCCTGACTCATTTGAGTCATCTTGTATATATCTTTTCTGTTGTTGTTGTGGATTATTCGTGAACTGTTGTAATGTTATCACAAGTGGCAACCTGGAATCGGTTATTATGGGGATTTTAGCGGGAACGCTGAAATCTGCATAGTGCCCGATCTCGGGGCGTCACAATCAAGTAATAAGCAACAAAGTGTTTATATAAATTATTTTGTTTTGAAAACAACTAAAAGACCTTGAAACCCAATATTTACATTTGAGACAACCTAATCTTAATTTTGTTAAACCCTATTTCAAATCATTTGCTATTTTCTACACAAAATGGTATTAAACACCTTTAGGGGTTATCCATTAATTCTATTTGAAAAATTTAGAAGTGATGAAAACAACTCAAACATGCTTCTAACTGAAACATTAAGTTTTTACAAGTGTTTAGAAATTGGTTTGATGCAAACTGGAATTTTAAAATAAATGTTATGATTTGTTAAATAAAAACAGGAAAATAAAAGGACAAAAAAAGGAGAAAAAGCGAACTACTGGACCGAACCCAGACTAACCAGCCATACCAACCCAGCAGCCCAGCCAACTATCCCGCGCCCACGCGGCGCAAAGCAGCCCAACACCCGCCCGCACCCGCTCTCCTCTCTGTCTCTCGCACACAGGTGGGACCCGCGCGATGTTATGGATGACGTCAGTCGTCTTCCACCTCCTCCCGCTTTTCCCGCTCGTTAACCGTCGAGCCCTCGCACGACCACCTCGTCCACGATCTCTTCTCCCGAAACCCCCTCCGTAAGTGCCCTGGACGCCCTGTCACTTCTCCCTCTCCCCCGTTCAAATCATGCTCCGAGACTGCAGGAATTGCTCGCCGGAGCTGCCACGACCGACGCCGTAGCCATTCCCGGCGGGATCCCCTTCGGTGAACTCCTATCCCTCTCTATGCCGTCGGATTCGATTCAACGGCCGTGATTAGATATAGCCCGAGTCAGCAGTGCCCAGTCAGCACGCCATGCAAGCACCCATTCAGCACCTTGGACCAATCAGGAGCTGCCATGTGGCGTGGCCGTTAATCTGTTTTATTCCAAATAGAATTAAAATGGCATTTTACAGAAAAAGACCGTGTTACTTGTAATCATCATAATTTTTGATCCATAAACTCAAATTTAGCAAACATGGATCTTTTAAAATAAGCACAACAGGTAGAAACTTTTGGCACTGTCCAAATTCAAATTTGACAAACTTAAATTGGTTCAAATTTTAATATGCTTGTTTGATGAATTCTGGCATAATTCAAACTCTACAAACCCAAAAATTGCAAATAAAATATTTTTGGAATCCTTAGGATGTGTACTTCCATACCCCTTGTCCCAAAATAATAATTGAACGAATTAAAATGGAGGTTAGAATTTAAATGACCATTTGAGTATTTTGCACCTAGTTATAATTCTATAAATAATTTTAATTAGTTTTCTTCTAGAAAATTGTTCCATTTAGTAACCTTAGACCAGAGAAACCAGTACCCTAACTATTTATGACCAGAGAACCCATTCCATGTAATCTTTTCCATATAAACCACCCATAGTAGTCAATCATTATACTTTAACGGTTGTTTGATGAAACCCCCTTTTAGGAAAATTGTGGTGTGATAATTTTGGTCAAAACCAACACCCATTTCATGTTGACCATATCAAAAGTAACTTTTGGATCAGAAACCCATAGCACAAGACCTTTTGTAAATTTACAAGTCATATTGTGAATTGCTTCAACCCTAGTAACCAAAGCCATGAAAAGAATCAGGTTGATCATGGATTTGTTTTCTAAAACCCTTATACCAAAGACTTGTGTGATCTTTATGAGATAAGACGAACCTTAGGACCTTTGGAAATAAGTTTTTCATGTCAATGTGGAAAGCCTGACCCAAACATCTTAATTCCTTTGGTATATCGAATTAAGTATTAAAACCTAAGCCTTATCACGTCCACTTCTTTTGTATATTGAGTGAATTGATATTCCTTGAAAACCCTAAACCACAAATGGAAAACCCCATATACAAACACTTAGTTTATCTTGCACATTGAATTATGTGTCAGAACCTTGTCCATGTTAGCACCAATCAAGTTGAATAACTTGTTATGCTTTTGTATTGTATTTGTTTGTTTGTTGGTGAATTGCTCGTTTATTGCTATTTATTTGTATTGTTTAAAGTGTACGGAGAGCAACGTTCTATTTGTGAAGATAGTGTTTTTATACCAACTTCCACAAGGAAAGTGATACTCCATGTCCCACTTTTGTTTTCCAATTGCATTAGTGTTTTCAGTAGTATGCATCATAGGTGATTTTATTATTTTCCAAGTATATGCTATGCTTAGAACACCTAATAGTGTGTAGTCAACCTGAAACCCCTGCTAGGTACTTGTACTTGAAATACTTGAATACTATCAAAAATGTTGTTGTTTCATTTTGGTTATGGAATTTATGAAACCTTGAAAACTAACAACCATAATGAAACACCTGGTTGGATTGGTAATTGCTTGGTTTACGTTGAGTGTCCATGTCCATGGTGGTTGTCACCTGGGTGACACCCAGGGTCATGGTATGTGGTGGTTGTCACCGAGAGTACACTTGTGGATAGCCACCCAGGAATAATGAGATTTGTAGGTCTTGACTATATAGTTAGCTTCTAGTGCAACCTTGAGGTAATATGGGCTCCGCGAAGATTTTATGACATTGAGTGGTAGAATTTTAGGAGAGTCAAGTCATGCTGGTATGGTTGAATCCCTCTTCCCAAATATCTTGTCCCATTCTTCTCTCGGGGAGGATGACTCTCAAGGTGAAAGTGCACAACCTCTACAGAGTTAAAAACTAAGATCTTAGTCGTGTCCCCGGTTATGGGAAATTTGAGAAAACTAGACATATTTGATGCTGAAGGATCTCCTCATCTTTTCTAAATGTATTAAAACATGGTAAAAAAAACTCTTTTAGGTGCACATGGTGTGTCTACCCCTCTGTGCTCCCTTATCAAACTTCATGGTGTGTCTACTCATGATGACTTTATCAAACTTCATGGTGTGTCTACCCATGACGACGTTATCAAACTTCATGGTGTGTCTACCCATGATGATAGTATCAAACTTCATGGTGTGTCTACCCATGTTGATTCCAAGGATTTAAAATGATTTATCAAATACAGGGAATTTTGGCTTTATGCAAATAACCCCAGACTCCACCAGCCAAATATCATGTAGCTAGTTTATTCCTCAAAACTTCCACCATAAAAGTGTCACTTGCCAGTACATTAGTTGTACTGACTCCCCCATGTGGGGCTGCATATTCCAACGTGCAGATGAATCTGAAGACGAGTGAGGATTTCTTCTAGGATCTCGAGTCTATCGCCAACATGTTCTGCATGTGGCGCATGAAGTGAATAAGGCTCATTGGAGTTTTAATTCCACTGTGTTTGCTTTGAAACATTGTTATTTTGGCTAGTCCATGTTGATTATGCCATTTTTAAGACTATTTTATTTCATATCCATTTTATCAACGATTTAGAATGATGCTATTGCAATGAATATTTCATTTTGTCATGTGTATGCTATCAGTGATCCGGGAATAGCAGGTTACACAGGTGTTCTACCTTTATTAAAAGGTAGGGCACTACACATAAACATACACCACTCTCAAAATTGTCTTCAATAACTCTGTTTATCAAATGAAAAACTCTAACACATGAGTTAATCCCTGCTTCCCTCTGTGAAGGGCCTATCTTTTACCTTTATGTTGAGTCAGTAAATCTACTCATTTCTGTTTTAAGCAAGCATTTGCGTTGTTGTGATCCATCCATCTATATGTTGATTTATTCAATCATGTCTTTTATCCTTCCTTGCTTAGTAAAAATGTTCTTATGTGGATGAATATCACTTTGAAAGTTACTGATGACTGTAAAGAAATTGTTATGATTGAGCATGTTAAACTATGCAATATAAGCTCTAATATAAAGACTCTAATCGAAAGATAAGTACAATATGTTAATTGTTCGCTGACCAAGAACGAAGTTTTCCTTCACCAATTATGATTTCCTTTTAGAACCTTTATTGTGATTCCCTCTACTTGTTTCAAGTTAAATTATATGAGAGGAAGTTGTTGTCTAGAATGACTTGTGTATTGATAGATGTGATTCTTCTTGTCCGTATTTTATTTATCGACACCTCACTCCATAAACCTGTGGTCATGTTTACCGAGTTCATTTTCGCTTGGGTACAAGCGAGGTCTAAGCTTGGGGGGAGTTGATACGTCCATTTTGCATCACTATTTTATATTGTAATTTTCCGTTATTCATCGATACTTTTCATATTATGATGCATTACATATGTTATTTCATTTTATTTTGCATGTTTAATAATTATTGGAGAATAAACACCGGGACCAGAAATCTGGTAGAAAAAGCACCGTCAAGATACCCTATTTCAGAAGAAGAAGAAGGGGGCATCGAAGGAGTCTTAGACGTCTAGAAGAGGGAGCTAGCCATGAGGAGAGCCGGAGGGGGGCCACCAGGGGCCCACACCACCAGGTGGCACACCCCCACTTGGTCGCGCCTAGGGGTGGTGTGGCAATCCTGGCCCACCTCTAGCCGCCTCCTTTCGCGTACTTGACCCCCGGGGAAACCCTAAGACCTACAGAGCCATCGACGAAATATTCCGCCGCCTCCTCGGGGCGGAAAAAAACAGAGAAAGAGAAGCTCTCCGGCAGGGAAAAATCTGCCGGGGAAATTCCTCCCCGGAGAGGGCAAATCATCGCCATCGTCACCGTCATTGCTCTGAGCATCATCAAGATCGTCAGCATCATCGTCATCATCATCACCACCATCACCCTCACCATCCATCTCCGTTCCACTGTAACAATTAGGGTTCTTTATAGTTGTTTTCTACTAGATCTCTCTCCCGGTGTGGATTACTTTATAGTAGTTGATGCCTACGAGATTTATCGGTGTTTGCACTTTATGACCAGATTGTTATTCATCATTATATCAACTCTAATTATGATCCATATGATGTCTCGTGAGTAGTTCGTTTAGTTCTTGGGGACATGGGAGAAGTCAAGATGTTAGTAGTGGAATTATGTTGAAGTAATATCTAATGGTTTGATATTTATGTTGCGGTGCTATATTTCTAGTGTTGTCATGTGAACATCGACTACATGACACTTCACCTTTATGGGCCTAGAGGGATGCATTGTGTATTTGGCTACTAATTGTGGGGTTTCCGGAGTGACGGAAACCTAAACCCCCGTTAGGAAACTGATGCATGAGGGAGTGTGGGATCCAAGAGTTTAAGCTTGTGGTTAGATTTATCTTAACTACTTCTTGTAGTTGCGGATGCTTTCAAGGGGTTTAATCACAAGTATGTGTTAGTCCTAGTTGGGCGGTGCATTAGCATAGGTTCACCCACAAAAAATCTATCAAAACAGTAAATATTAATCAACTGTATGAAACGAAAGCGCTTGACGAAGTTCCCATGTGTCCTCAAGAATGTTTGGTAATCATAAGTAAAACAACCGGCTTGTCCTTTGGTCTCAAAAGTATTGGGCCACTCGCTGCAATTATATTTACTGTCTTTTACTTACTTGTGCTTTATTTATATGCTATATCAAAAACCACCAAAAACCTGTTTGCTAGTGTTTACAGTGAATCCTCTATCCAACCTTCTTGTCAACACCTTCTGCTCCTCGTTGGGTTCGACACTCTTATTTATCTAAAGTATTACGATACACCCCCTATATGTGTGGGTCATCAATCATCAATAATCTAAGAACTCTTCTCTCATTGATTTCACTATGTACTTCAATACTTTAATGAATTCACCCTTCAAAGAAGTGTGAAATCCATCAAGTCTTTCACTCGACATCTCAAACTTCCTTCATTGTGGATATGATGAGTTTGACCTTATAGTGCCACTCTATGGTGGTGTCAACACAATCACAACAATATTTTAGAACAAATGATATTTCACTAATTCAAAAGATTTGTAACTTGATCATTCACAAAGGGAGTGATCCATAATATTCTCATAAGATAACCAGGACTATTGTCCCATGAAACCACAAGAGTATTACGTTTCCAAAACTTGCAAACTTATTACGGTAACTTGATCCAAATCTAACAAATCTTTTGAACTTATAAAAATAAAATTGGATATGTATTCATCCTTGCGTGATTCCTTGCGCCAAACTTGATGCACATCAACACCTTTTATTCTTCCGTCTCCTTAATTTCTTCATCTCCTATATCGAATGCATAAAATGCTTTAGCAATCGATACAATACAGATACTAGCAAGAATCACAAATATCATTTAGGAATAACTCTTATATCTTTATCACTCTTAGTGAATTTATTTATTTTGCTTGAGGAAACTTTTACGGTTCCTCTTCCAATGCCCTTTCTTTTTTACAGAAAAAGCATTCATATTTGTTCTGAGCAGAAAACTTGGGATATTATTTTGTCTTGGAATCTTTTCCCTTCATGTCCCTTTTCTTCTTGAATGAAGTTTGGGAAACCATCAATACTTGATTTTTTTCCTTCTTACACCAGCCTTAGCAGCTTTAAACATAGCAAGGAGCTCATTTGGTGTCTTCTCCATCCCATTCATGTTTCAATTCATGAAAAAAAAACACTGTAAGACGGGAGGAGTGAAGCCAACACCAAATTTGTACTTAGCTCAGCTAGGATTGGAAACCCCAAAGTCTGAAGCCTGGTTCCATAACCAAACATTTTGATTATATGCTCGCTCACTCGTCTTCCTTCTGCCATGTGACATGACCATAGTTCCTTTGTTATCTCATAACATTTAGTCTTGGCCTGAGTCTGGTACATGGCCGTGAGTGAAATGATCATATCATACACGGATGTACAATCAAATCGTTTCTGCAACTTAGGATCTATACAAGTCAACATGAGACATTAAACAGCTATTGCATCATCACTATTCAAGGTGTGAGTATCCTTTTCAGCATAAGAAGTGTTTTCGTCGATATCCTCCGAAGGAGGAGCATCGAGGACATACTCTTTCTTGATACTCCTAAGAACAATTCTCAGGGACCCAGTCCACATAGTTGCTTCAATTGGCAGCAAGTGGTTTCTTCTCAAATAGCGGGTGCATTATGAGCCATTGATCTACAGACAATGTATTATTTCACTTATACATGATCATAATTATTTATCAAGCATGGTTAAAATTAATTAACTATGTGATCACACTAAAACAAATATTCCCCATGATCAAAATTTAGTGTACTGTGGAAACCACACTCAACTCATAACCAATAATGGATACATCTCAATGATTACAAGCTTACAACAAGTAGGCCAAATTGCCAATCACTTCCACCGTGATTTCTGCTTCATGTTTTGATGTATGTGCTCCAAGCTCATGACTATCATACCTGAACGACACGACAACCAACTAATCCTGCTGCATCATGTGATGACATGCTGACCCTTGGATACAAGTGACCAACATGGACCAGCTTGATGCTTGCCTCCCAATCATAAGATCACGTTGAACTTATTATTGCCTTTTGGGCATACATCCAGTAGAGAGACCACCCACATATTATTCAAATGAAACAGTGAAATGTATGGCTTCAAGTTCTTTTGATGATACTGATCTATAGCGAAATCGCTCAAGTTGGACATGGTCGATTGGCCACATTAATTTTCTTTGTTTTTTTTACCATTGCTAGAATTAGCCATTCAATACGCTCGATTAATTTGTGAGAAAACTATCATTAGGCACTCATAAGGTACTACACTTAATGTTTGCTACTTTTCATTTATTGTTTGCATATTTATCTCGTTGCGCGTCAATTATTTTTGTACCATAAATAAAAATAAAAATAAATGAACTTTTATGAGCTTCCCTGCATTCCTAGCTATCAATTATCCAAAACTTCTTTAAAAACGTCCACACCCGGCATGTACTATACGCATAGCACACAGATCCCCAATTATCTCGTACTTACAGACCAACTTTCGTTCAAGCTCATAGAATAGAAAGATCATGGCCTTCGTCTCTATCGGATCAAGGCGATTGGATGAGGTGCCAATGGTTCCTGGCCCGATCTACAATTGTTCTTTCTGCTCCAGAACTTTCACAAGCCTCCATGCTCGTGGGGGCCACATGACAATGCACCGTCAAGAGGTCCTAGAGTCTAGGAGGGAGTATGCAGAATACATGAGCAAAAGGCCCAAAGACTTCACCATGCATGTACTAGCGGCAAACAAGGCTTTCTGGAGAAGGTATCACAAGGGCCAGGAGAGGCTCATACTTTTTCCAATACTGAAATATAAGTCTTTATGTGATGGTCATGGAAGATATATCCATGACCCCATGCCATCTAAGAGGGTGGTGACCAAGGATCAGGATAAAATAAGGAAGTTGGAGACACTGAACTTTGATCTTACTTTGAAGCCATGGTTTGCGTAGTCATTAGGATTTGGCTGATATTATAGTGAGGATCTATGTGCCCATTTCATTCTTATCATCAATTATGTGGTTATGTGCTAGTTCAGTAATTTACTGTTTTATTCTTGTGCTTGTATGATCGATGATCGTTTTTAAGTTATATCAAACAAACTATATCATGTACTCTTGTTCTCAAATTACTTGTGGTGATCCTGCCGATTGATCTTACCTTGAAGTTGTTATGCATTTAGTCATCACCATTTGGATGAGTTTTATTACATATATGATGTATGTTTTAGTAAATACAACTTATTATTCCCCTTATTGTGTTTGTTTGATCAAGTATTGTGATTTAGCTATATGAAATAAATCATATCATGTTATCAAAGTTGATGGACATACATATCGCTTTCTATCGACTTTTTCTGGTTTATAATTCCTATATATTTTACGGATATGACATCTACTATTATTTAACTATATCAACCCAATATATAATTCGTTAGTACAACAAATTATGAGTGCTTTTAAATTTTACCATGGTTATAATTTCTCCTTTCATTGCACTGGCTTTTTTTGGTAGGATATTTAAAACTAGATATCTAGACATTGGAAATTGTTTTAGATAAAAATGGGGGATCATTAAACTTTCGTGACAAAGTTAGAGGTAAGATCACTAGATAAGTAAAAATGTGAGGCATTAACCAAAGTTTAATTACTTCAGAGGTTGTATTTTCACGGCAGATACAATTATGAATAATTTATATAGTGCAATGACATACTGTTTACAACAATCCTAGGAAATGATGCACTGATTTACATTGGTTGTTTCTTCGCCATGCATGGTTTATCCATAGACCCTTGATTTTCGTGAAACAGACAATCATAATACTCCCTCAATTCTGATTTATTAGAAGTTCAAGTAGTATCATCGTGACCATGGAAGGCACTGGTTGGGCGAGAGAAATCCCTCTAGCGCTATAATCCCTCCTATTTCTCTTGTTCGGTGTGGTTACTAATTAGGGAAGTCCAACGATCACCGTTAGTCCCTCATACCAGCAACCCTCATCGGTTTGCATGGATCCATATCGAAACATAATCGCCCAATTACAAGCGAGGATTAAGCGCTTGCATAGAATAGTTCTGTTTCCCCCGGACCACCCCTCTCTCCATCCTTCTCCCCCAACAAAGAGTGCGAAAATGTACGTGCTAAATATCTTCCGACGATCTCCTCCCTTCCAAAAACGAAAAATTTCTCCCAAAATATCTCCCTCACACATCACAATGACTTAGATCGTTGGGCACCAGAATCCATCATCCTATATGAATAGACTAACATCACCGACAATATTACATTTGTTTCATAGTTCCCAACAGATGTATGCCTCACAAGTTGATTGCATAATGATGGGAACGGGGATGTTCTTCTCTACCTTCATTATGTTATCGGCTATCATCTCCACACCTTCCATGGCCATCACCACCTCCTGCTTGCACATCTTTGTGACTCCCATCTCGGCCACCAAATGAATGCCCTACTTAGCCAGCAACTCCATGCCTTCTTGGCCATAGTCTACACCTCATCCGCACCATCTATCAGCTACATGAAGACCTGCTCACCCTCTTCTTCCTCACCTTGTTGGTGAACGGATAGTATGGGCACCTAGAGGGGGGGTGAATAGGTGCTACTTCTAATTTTAACACTTTTTCGATTTAGGCTTGACACAAAGGTAAATTCTGTATGTAACTACGGTGAACTTACGTATATGACAAGCACCACACTAAGCAAGATACAAACAAAAAGTTAAAGAGAGGGAACGAGGTAACCGATAACGGAAGCACGCGGAGACAAGAATGTATTCCCAAGTTCCTCCTTTTGACGGGAGTATGTCTCGTTGGAGGGGTGTGAGTTTCGCCACGGAGGCCTGCTCAACGCCACGAAGACCACACACTATTATCCGATGAACTTCGCCACAAAGGTCTAGTTCACCTTCCACTATTGATTTCCTTCGAGGCGGAAATCGGTGCCTTTACAATGAGCTTGAGGCACACACCCACAACTGAATTGGGGGCTCCCAGGAATACCAACAATCTTCCTTCAATCAACAAGTAAGCGACAATGGAGTCTTCGTTTTTTACAAAGAAACCTAAACTCAAACCCCTCAAGTGAATGAGGGGGAAATGAAGAACGGTTTGATGAAGTTGTAGACCGGGGCCTTCTCCTTCAATTCTCCAAAGATCAATGAGTTTGGGTGGAGGAATTGGGAGAAATTTAACTTTTGGTGAGCTCTAAAATTGGATCTTGAAGGTTTGGACGAACTAGAACTCTTGAAGAAGAAGGTATATATACCCCCTCACGAAATGTGGTCATTGGAGTGCAGGAAACAACCGGAATTTCCATTTCAAATTTGAACCGGATATTCCGAGTGGCGTTGACCAAACCGGAAATTCCGGTTTCTAGAAATTTCCGGTAGCAAATATCCGGTAGGGTCCGGTGCCAATTGGTTTCTGGGACTTTTTCAAATTTCGAGTTCTTCTCCACTAATCGGATAATCCGGTCGCCTGGAAGTTTCCGGTTGTGTTCTGTCCCGAAAACGCTTGGTCCTTAGCCGTTTTCCCCAGCCACTGGAGGCAATTGGATATTCCGGTTTGCCAGAAATTTCCGGCTACCTCCAGTACGAGAGAGTTAACTTTGTTTAGCCGTTTTCGTTGTGTTTCTCCAGAACCGGATAACCCGGCTGACCATAAATTTCCGGTCCGGTTGCCTTCAGAATCAGCAACATCTGATCTATCTTCACACATTTTAATGTTCGATTCAGAGGATGGACTCAACGACCTGCACCACTTAACACCTGATCAAATATATCACTAACACACAAAACACTAGGGATTAAGAAATGCTCTTTCAGTTGGCCCGCCTCCACCTCGTGTTGGTTGCCCTCCGCCACGAATACATGCTCGATGTCCACCACGACTCCGTGTTTGCCCTCCTCCACATCGATATGAACTTGAACACCGGGAACCATGTCTTTTTTTCATTCACCGGTTCATATCCGACGTGAGAAGTTCCATCCACCAATCATTTCTACCCCTCATTTGTTTAGGACGAACAAACTATGGCATCGTCGTTGTTCTCCATCCTGTCCGGTGCACCCGTTCAGACAACATGGCTTGGTTTAAAAGGAAAGCAACATGGCGGGGGTATAAAACACATGGGGTGGGGCACAAACGACATGCCGAGGATCCCGATCTTGTTCACACAACATGCACAGCCGTTTCACACGTGAGAAAGCGGATTGTGGGTTTTTATGGGGCGACAGGAAGCGTCCACACGATATTAGGAGGATGAGGGGCCACGCTTGCAATCAAAGCTAATACCCGATTCGTGACTAAAGAACCGAATAACCTGGTTTTAGGGTCCCTACTTTTTTGCGAGTATCCTATGTGACCCATGATGGAATCATTTGTAAAATTTAAACTTCAATAAGTTTAATAAAAGCTGATGCATCGATCCATGGAGAGGCTGGGGCTGCCCCATTTCGATGAAATAAGGAATTCACAGCCTCAATCATATGATTCAAGGGGTCGTTCTTCTGGAGTATTTCTCCAAGTAAAATCCTCCAAAATTTCTTCATACAATCCAAAAAGGGCTCACACTATTATCCGATGGAGTTCACCACAAAGGCCTAGTTCATCTTCCACTATTGATTCCCTTCGAGGCGGAAATGAGTGCCTTTACAATGTGCTTGAGGCACACACCCACAACTGAATTGGGGGCTCCCAGGAACACCAACAATCTTCCTTCAATCAACAAGTAAGCGACAATGGAGTTTTGGTTTTTCACAAAGAAACCTAAACTCAAATCCCTCAAGTGAATGAGGGGGAAATGAAGAACGGCTTCATGAAGTTGTAGATCGGGGTCTTCTCCTTCAATTCTCCAAAGATCAATGAGTTTGGGTGGAGGGATTGGGAGAAATTTAACTTTTGGTAAGCTCTAAAATTGGATCTTGAAGGTTTGGACGAACTAGAGCTCTTGGAGAAGAATGAGGGGTATATATACCCCCTCACGAAATGTGGTCAATTTGAACCGGATATTACGAGTGGCGTTGACCAAACCGGAAATTCCGGTAGCAAATTTCCGGTAGGGTCCGGTGCCAATTGGTTTCTGGGACTTTTCCAAATTTCGAGTTCTTCTCCACTAATCGGATAATCCGGTCGCCTGGAAATTTCCGGCTGTGTTCTGTCCCGAAAACGCTTGGTCCTTAGCCGTTTTCCCCAGGCACCAGAGGCAACTGGATATTCCGGTTTGCCAGAAATTTCCGGCTACCTCCAGTACGAGAGAGTTAACTTTGTTTAGCTGTTTTCGTTGTGTTTCTCCAGAACCGGATAACCCGGCTGACCATAAATTTCCGGTCCGGTTGCCTTCAGAATCAGCAACATCTGATCTATCTTCACACATTTTAATGTTCGATGCAGAGGATGGACTCAACGACCTGCACTACTTAACACCTGATCAAATATATCACTAACACCCAAAACACTAGGAATTAAGAAATGCTCTGTCGGTTGGCCCGCCTCCACCTCGTGTTGGTTGCCCTCCACCATGAATACATGCTCGATGTCCACCACGACTCTGTGTTTGCCCTCCTCCACATCGATATGAACTTGAACACCGGGAACCATGTCTTTTTTTCATTCACCGGTTCATATCCGACGTGAGAAGTTCCATCCACCAATCATCTCTACCCCTCATTTTTTTACGACGAACAAACTATGGCATCGTCGTTATTCTCCAACCCGTCCGGTGCACCCGTTCAGACAACATGGCTTGGTTTAAAAGGAAAGCAACATGGGGGGTATAAAACACATGGGGTGGGGCACAAACGACATGCCGAGGAGCCCGATCTTGTTCACACAACATGCAAAGCCGTTTCACACGTGAGAAAGCGGATTGTGGGTTTTTATGGGGCGACAGCAAGCGTCCACGCGATATTAGGAGGATGAGGGGCCACGCTTGCAATCGAAGTGCAAAATTAATACCCGATTTGTGCCTCATGAACCGAATAACCGGGTTTTCGGTACACACCTAATAAATCGGAACGGAGAGATTTTGATTTTATATCCTATACCAACGGTGTGGCATTATTTATTTTGCACAAATACAAGATACACCCTTCGTTCGGAATTCACAGCCTCAATCATATGATTCAAGGGGTCGTTCTTCTGGAGTATTTTTTTCTAAGTGAAAAATCCTCCAAAATTTCTTCATACAAATCCAAAAAGGGCTATAAATGGTTGATAGAGAGCTCGTAGCGTGAATGGGAGGAAGAAGGTGACGTGTGTGCATATAGAAACGAAGTAATCCCACATATATACGAAACTACACATGTGGAGATTTACTATATCTGCGCTGGTCCTATATAGTTTGTGTCACAATATATGCAGCGCAGGAGCTAGCCCCTTGTTGTGTCGAGCAGTTTGATCACACTCGTGATTGTACATGTATATCCTAGTGACCAAAAAATATGTATGCGGCTAGTGCATACGTTACCGACTTACAGCTCACCCCTTCGGACGTGTGCACGCACCTAGGGGGGTTTCTCCTCCTCCGGTTTGTCATACGTTACATCCTTGCAGCACCATCGCCATTTCATATGACACGTACGCTTCAGAAAGCACGAACCCCACGCGCTCCCTGCCCTAGTCCCTTCCTATAAGAAATGGCGATGCCTCTCGATCCAACGCCCACCCAAGCAAAACATCACAAGCAACAGCCAGCCATGGGTTCGAAGGGTGGACCACCCAGCTGGAAGGCCTGCCTCTGCTGTGGCACCGGCGCGCCGGGCTCGTCCTCGAGCTCGTCCTGCACGGTGTGCCCTGAAGCCAAGGTGGACAGTAAGAAGCCAGCTGCTCGCGCTCGCAAGCCGAAGCGCACCTCCTTCGAGTGCCTCGAGTGCAGCAAGACGTTCCCGACCCAGCAGGCCATGGCCGGCCACTGCAGCGCCCACACCCGTGCCGGCGCCAGGACGAGGATGCCCGCCGGGTACACCACCCATCTCCCAGCTGCTGCTCCCGTGGCCGTCGTCGCCGCCGCGCCTTCCCACCCGCTGGTGCAGCCGCTGCCTCTGCCGCCCCAGCATCCTCATAACGTCAATGCCATCCAGTGCTGGTGTCCGCAGGTGCAGGTCTCACCAAGCCCCATCCCCATGCCGCCGCTCGCCGTCAGGTACGTGCCGTATGCTCGCCCCAACAGCAACCAGATGATGGTGAGGCTGCCGTACCTCGACCCGCTGGGGCGCCGGGTCAGCAGGACGACGCTTGATCCAAGAACGAACTACCCTGCGTTCCGGCCTGCGCCTGGGCCGATGCTGCCCAACGTGCCGGCATCCGGCCAGCTTGGCTGGACAGCCTTTGTTCCGATCTACAGCGTGCCACCGCCCTTCAACATGAATAGTGCTCCGCCCAGCGACGCCGCGTCCTCGACGGCTCGACGGGGGCGCACGCGGGCTGATGTCACGCTCCAGTTGGGCTCCGGTCGTGAGCACGCGCAGACGAGGGCGCTCCCTTTGCTCCAGCCAGTAATGGTGCCAGACGGTCACCGGCACCAAGGTGCCGGTCGTGAGCGCAAGATGGTAACTGCAGATGGTGGTGGTGGTGATCAAGATAGAGAGAGGGCGAAAAATCAGAATCAGATGGCCGGTTTGGATCTGGAGCTGCGTCTGTATCGCTGATTGCGAAGTGAGATGCATGGAGCTTAGTTGACAGGGACGCACCCCGAACCGTCCTAATGTGGTGCACCAGCTCGTGCTGGTAGGCCATTGGGCTTCCTTGTAATCCTCGAATAAAGGACTTTTACTTTTTATTTTCCTCTTAATGCAATGTAGGCGAGAAGCCAACGGGAGGTGATCATCGTCTATGCCCCGCGGACCATTGTATGTTCCTTGCTGAGCTGCAAGCGAAGGTGAGACGGTGCTCCACTCCGCTTGTGATCGCCGGAGATTTTAATAGTTTAAGATCCCCGAATAAAAGCTCGGCGAACGTGGATCTTCGGCGGATGAGGATGTTCAACGACTGTATTGTTGATCTCGCGCTTAGAGAGATCAGGCGTGTGCGAGTAAGATATACCTCGACGAAAAAACAGGGTGGGCCCTGTGCGGAGCGTGCTAGACCGTGTCTTTGTATCGGTGGATTGAGAGGTTACTTTTTCACTATACTCCCTACGCAAGGTTGGTTCAGATTACACTCCCCTCCTCCTATCGACTCGAGGAGCTCAACCGCCAAGGTTGAACCTCTTCCACTTTGAGAACTTCTGGCTCGAGGTTTGTGGAAATAGTCCAATTGAAGTGGGTCATGACGGCTGAGCATCCTTCACGTCTATATAACACGGTAGATGCTTGGCACCACTATGCCCAAATAGCACGCCAATTCATGAGAGGTTGGAGTGCCAACCTTGGGGCAGAGCTGAGGCAAAGGAGATCATCCCTCCTATGGGAGATCCTAATGCTAGACCTAGCGTCAGATTCGTTTGGTCTCACTATTGAGGAGTGGCTTTAGCGGTACACCTTGAGAACTCCCTTATGGGGATCTAGAAGGGCGAGGAGACCTTCTGCCGGCAGCGGAGTCTTCAGAATTGGATCCTTAAAGGCGACATATCTCCACGCGATTGCTAATGGGCGACGTAGTAAGTGTTCTGTTCCGTGCCTATGGGAGGGAGACCATCTCTTGGAAGAGACGAGAGATATCTCCACCCACATATGCTCCTTATATAAGGATCTCTTCACGACGGGACCCCCACTCGGGGGGTCACACTGTCAGCAGATGTCTAGCCAGTGCGGGCAAGGGTTTCTCATGATGAGAATGCGGAGATTACCCTCCCATTCCTACAGAAGAGGTGGCTCGGGCGATTATGAAGATGAAGGGTAATTCGGCCCCTAGGTCAGATGGCCTCCCGGTTATTTTCTTTCGGAAATTCTAGGAGATTATTAAGGAGGTGATTATGCCAATGTTCCAAGAATTAAATATTGGAACTCTAGTAATTTCACGTCTTAACTTCGGTGTGGTTACCCTTATCCCCCACGGTAGTGGCGTCCATGGACATCCGCCAATTTAGACCAATCACTGTACTCAATGTCATCCATAGAATCTTCTCTAAGGTGTGCGCTAGTAGGCTTGCCCCTATAATGGAACTCCTTACACACCCGTACCAGCTCGCCTTCCTTAAGGGGCAGTATATCCATGAAGGAATTCTATCACTTCATGAGATCATTCATGAAATTAAGTCACGCTTCACAAATACGTGTTTTTTAAGTTAGACTTCCAAAAGGCATATGACTTCTTGGATTGGGACTTGCTCCATTTAGTTTTGGAACGGGGAGGGGTAGTTGATCGGATCACTAGTAAGAAAAGGCCTATCTGGGAAAACCTACTAGCAGCGATCCTAACCGTGGCACGCTTCTGCTAATTGGTGGCAACGTGTATGGGTGGGGGACGCTTCGAGTAAAACTTATCGGCAGCGTGCGGCTCGGAGCACACACTGCTAGAACATTCCAGCAAGCCCTGTGAGGGAGACGGAATGTAGTAGCAGTGTGTTATAGGACACACACACGATGCTAGTATGGCTTGATCTGTACTAGCTGCGAGCAGCCGCAGACGCACGTGAAGCGTGCGTTACTATGGCTTGATCTGTGGTTATTTTGGGAACACCCTAGGCACGGAGCCCTCATTTTAGATCGATCGAAAGACCCCTCCCTCGCTTCTGGATAGAGCCCCGAGCATCATAGCCGCTTCCGCCCTCCCCGAGCGCCGTAGCCGCCTCCGCCCTCCCCGCGCGTCGTCGCCGTCGCTGGCTCTAAGCTCCATCTCCACAACCGGCTGGCCCCGAGCAACGTCGCCGCCCCTGTCCCGAGAGTAGGTAACGCGCTCTCCTCTTCCCCATGTTTGTTTTGTATAGATATTGTATTGTGTTGGATACTGGTATGATTTTGCTATAGTTCCTGTACAAATCTTGTAGTGTGCTACGATGGTTTTGATATCCATCGACTATCTTACATTGGATGAATCCGATTCGGCACGTTATCTTTAAGGACTATTATTTTAATATAATGTTTAGTATGAATTATCTTGACATAATTTGACATTGATACTCTTATTAGGATTCCATATTTTAACCGGATGTGAAAACCGACTTACAAATATGTGTTGAGAAGATAGATCTAGTTGAAAAAGAAAACCGGATATTGAAACAACTTGTGAAGAAACTTGAAAAAGTCTTCTTTAAGATGGTATTGGAGCAGCATGCTGCCTATATCATCCATGATCACAAGATCAAGATGGAAACAAATCGATTGAATATTAGAAAGATTAGAAGATATGCTATTGATAAGGAAGTTTAGTTTCATCATGCTGTTGGTTCGATTGTTATCTTAGTCGCGGTAATAATCGCAATGCTATATTTATATGTACTAGGTAAATGCTTGTGGATACCTCGACTATATAAACAAGAAGTATCGAACTCTGACGGTACACCTATATTTAGATGCTTACTATATGGTAGATACTTGCTATATTTAGATGTACTAGATAATTTATGTAACAACTTGTTGTTTTGTTTTTATATGGTTGGAAGGCGTGAGGTTACCAGCATGGACGAGGATCGTGTTCTTCCTAAAAGTACGTCTGCAGTCATACAAGAGTACACTCACCATCTCGCGACCATTGCTCATGAAGAATGCAACATCAACAACAATGGCTTGTAAGGTGCTGACCAAAACGGTTTGTGCAACCTCCTCCTTCCAAGGCTTCACCAAATTTATGAATTCTCGCCAATGTACGACAACTACAACCAAAGCGGAAATCTTGTGAATCAAATCTCCCTCATCAAGTTCTCAAGAGCCTTCGGTGTTTGGAAGATGAAATTGCGCAAAGTTTATCTTAACAGTGAATTCGATGTGGTACAACAATGCTTTCCTACTATCACTACAGAAAATTGAGAGGAGTTCAAGAATAATAATGATATGTAGTATCTAGCTATCAGCATATATAAACCTTTGTATGTAATATCTAGCTTGCCATATAAATGTTGTGGCATTAGTATAATTGTTTTGTTATTTTGCTGGAGAATGAATGTGTGCAAGACTTAATTATATGTATCATATATTATTCTATTGGGCAAATAATTATGCTGTGATGTTTTTTTAATTCCCAAAATTATAGTAGCGGTGTGCCCGACTGTGCAGACACTTCGCAAAGAGAAATATATCGGAAGTGTGCCCCCAAGATCACGCGCTTCGGGTATGGGAATGCGAGAAACGTGCACTTCCCACACACTTCCGCTAGCTTTATCAGCAACAAGATATCAGTAGTGTATGGACGCACACTTCTGATAGGGGTTTTGGTCACACTTCAGATAGGTTTTTTCCTACCGGTGGATGATTTGTTAGATTATGCATATAGTAATAAGTGGTACACCAACATTAATATAAATAGAGAAGTGGGTCCCTATTTTAGGTCGACTTGTGGGGTTAGACAGGGGGGTCCTATTTCCCCTTGCTCTTTATCGCCATAGTTGATGCCCTTGCAGAGGTCTTAGAGAGATCTCAAACTTCTGGCAACATATCGGGTGTGGTTGGACATCGTGTCCTAGGGGTCGTGTGACAAATCTCCAATATACGGATGACACCATGATCATGGTGGAGGGGTCGAAACTTGATATCATTAATCTTTAATCTGAAGTTTCTTCTCCTCTGCTTTGAAGCCATGTCAGGCCTCAAGACCGCATTGATAAAATTGAGGTATTGATCCTTGGTTATTCCAGTGAGGAACAACAACGGATTGCGGACTGAAGGGAATATGCCCAAGAGGCAATAATAAAGTGTTTATTATGTTATTCCTTGTATATAATAGATATTTATTTCTCATGCTAGAATTGTATTAACCGTAAACGTTGATACATGTGTGATTAATAAACAAACCAACGTTCCTAGTGAAGCCTCTCTTTTAACTAGCTCGTTGATTAACAGATGATCAAGGTTTCCTGATCATAGACATTGGATGTTGTTAATAACGGGATCATGTCATTAGAAGAATGACGTGATGAACTTAGACCCTAACTAAGTATAACAATACGATCAAGTCTGTTGTTATGTCTTACATTCGGAGTAACATTGTTCCTTATACCATGAGATCATGCTAATCACTAATACCGAAAGAATACTTTGATGACATCAAACGTCACACCGTAACAGGGTGACTATAAAGGTGGAATTAGGTATTCGGAAAGTGTTAGTTGAAGCTCATGGATCAAGAATGGGATTTGTCCATCCAATATGACGGAGAGATATACTCAGGGCCCTCTCGGTGATATCACATCGACACCGCTTGCAAGCACGTGATATGATCACAAGGATGTTATATCACGGGAACGAGAAAAGAGTGCTTGTCGGATAACGAGATCGAAAAAGGTATGGTGGATACCGATGATTGGATCTCGGACAAGTAAAATATCGTGAGACAAAGGGAAATCGTTACGACGTTGAAAGGTTCACACGATCACGAGAGACATCGTTGAATATATAGGAGTCATCACGGATCTCTAGATCCCGCTATTGATTATTGATCGGAGAGGATTCTCGGTCATGTCTATATTATTCGCGAACCGTAGGGTGACACTCTTAAGGTTCGATGAAGCGTTAGAGAGGATACGGAATACCGAAGAATATTTTGGACAGCTCCAAAAATTATTTCGGGGAAAATTGAAATAGTTCAAGGGGTTTTTCGTCGAATGGTTGTTAATAGAATTAACAAATGATTCGAGGTTCTGCATGAAAAAGTTTGTTAATGGAATTAACAAATATAAATAAAGAAATAAAAATGTTTTATTTATTTATTAAAGAAAAACCTTTGGATTTTCTAAGTCGAAAATTAAGGGAGTATGAGTGGGTGTGAGTGGGGATTCCACTCACATGAAGAGAGGAAGGGGTGGGGGCACCCATGGCTGGCTGCACCCCCCCCCCTTGGGCTGCCTCCCCTTCCCCTATAAAAGGAGGGTGAGAGCTCCCACTTCTCTACACACTTGCCCACTTCCTTTTCCCTCCACCCGCTGCTCCATTCCATGGTCTCCGGCTTGGTGAAGCCCTGACCGTGGGATTCTTCACAACCACCACGCCGTTGTGCTGGTGGAGTTCCGGGGGGATCCTCTACTTCTGCTACCCACTGGATCGAGGGAACGGAAGTCTTCATCGGGCTGAACGTGTGACCGATTACGGAGGCACCGCCGGATTGCGGTGCACTTCTTCTCGCTCGGGATCGGCGTGAGTACGACTACGCCAACAACGAGATTTTATCTTGTACCGCTTTGAGTCTTCGAGGGTATGTTATCTCAAGACTCTTTTTCTCCCTCTTGCCTTTCATCTCATAGATTAGATCTTGGCCATTCGGGTTTATCGTGCGTAGGAAATTTTTTGTTTTCTATGCAACGTACCCTTCAGTGGTATCAGGGCCGGATCTATGCGTAGATGATTTGTACGGGTAGAACACATAGGTATATGTGGGCGTTGATGATCATGGTATTTCCTCCTTGAGTATTTTATGATCTTAGTGGCATAGTGGGATAAAGCGGCCCGAACTAACTTTACATGTCCACGTACATGAGACTTGTTCCACAACTGACATGCAACTTGTATTGCATAAGTGGCTTGCGGGTGTCGGTTTCTCCTACTATAGTTAAGATCTAATCTACGAAGGGTTGTTAAAAAATATATTTTATCAACGGTGTGGCTCTTGTACGTAGGTATGAACGGTTCTATCCTCGTAAGCCCAAGCCATGTAAAATATGCAAAAATAAATTAGAGGCGTCTAACTTGTTTTTGCAGGGCATGTGATGTGATATGGTCAATGTTACAAACGTTATGTATGAGATGATATATTTTGTAAATTATTGACATACCGGCTGGAGCCATATGGTTTTCTTATTTTTATGGCCTGCGTGCTGTATATCATATCCATGTGATATGTTGTAATGGACAATCAAGATGGAGGTGCCACGAACCTTGGTGCCACGCCGGTGGAATGATGGAGATCATACCATGATGCACAAGATGGAGATCAAGTGCAAGAAGGACCATACACTACTAGGGAAAAGCCTACCCGTGACGCACCAATTTGCTTATCCGTGGCGCACCTGGGCGCGTCACGGGTAACACGCCGCGCCTATGGATTTATCCGTGACGCACCTGGATGGTGCGCCACGCCTATTTATACCCGTGACGCACTGGGCCGGTGCGCCGCGGCTAGTTCTAGGTGCGTCACGCCTAATCTCCCAGGTGCGTCACGGGTACTCGTTTGGGTGCGTCACGGCTATTCTATGCTGTATTTTTTTTAAAAAGGCAGTACCGTATTTATACAGGTATATACGGCTCAAATACAGAAGAATGACAGTACACAAAACACAGGTATTCAATTGATAGAATAAATTTTCATAGCAGAAATATTACATAGTCTCGAAAACAAACATATATACTACTAATAAATCCAGAAGTTAGTCTCGAAAACAACCATATTACATAGTCTCGATCATCACCACATAATCTATCTAGCGGGCGCGGATGTAGTCGATGACCATCATCATGTCCAAG
This sequence comes from Alopecurus myosuroides, assembly GCA_028641055.1. Lineage (NCBI taxonomy): Eukaryota > Viridiplantae > Streptophyta > Magnoliopsida > Poales > Poaceae > Alopecurus > Alopecurus myosuroides. Next base: position 480,495,426 of record CM054057.1, read on the forward strand.
TTGGCGATGTCACTATTCCTCATGGTGATCAGAATAGCTCGGCCAACCTCCATACCACCTCTTGCGGAATGGAACTGCCTCCATGCTTGAGAGTTGAGGATGACGCGACCATCAGCGTTATCCCTGGTGATCGGAACTGCGGTGACAGGTCCTGATTCTCCACGGCGTACTCCAATGGTACCTTGCTCCATGCCAGCACTATCCGCTACCGCCATCGGTATTTTCTACAACACACAATTCCAAGAAAGAATAAAAGCACAATGTCAAATACCGGATAAGAAAGTGTTAAGAACATAAGCAACTATACGAATAAGAAAGTGTTAAGAAACATACCATGACATGTCCATTGGAGATGTTAGTGTTGGTGATGCGATGCACGAAAGGGGACCCGATGTAGCTATCTATCTGGGCAAGTTTCTGAAGGACACGGTCCTTCTCAAACTCGCTAAGATTCGCTCTTTGAGCAACCACCACATGTTTCCATGGGTCCTCCTCGTCCATATCATCCTCAGTGTCCATATCCTCGGTGTTCCCAGTTTCCTCCTCACTCCCGCCATCCTCGCTCGCAATCCCGCCCATATACAGAATTTTGATGCGAGGTTGCGGTCCTTCCATAGAGAAGTGAATGTAATCACCTCCGCTTAAATTGTACGTGGCGATGATAGCCTGCAATTGTGGCCCGCAGAAGTAGGTCTTCGTTCTTTCTTTTTTCACTCGAAGAATGTAGGTGGTCCCGTGAACATTGAAATCCACGTTACTGCCAACTAACTCGTTAAACTCTTCGCGAATATTGCATGGTAGAATCTAAAAAAGAAATATAAAGAATCTTTTGTTAATAAACACAAGTCTCAAGCTAGATAGTAAAACGAAAGAACAAGTTAACATAAAAAGAATTGTTAATTACCAACGAATCAACGTCACCGTCGTGGAGCTGAAGCATAAAAGAAGCCCCAGTGAATCGTCCTTCGGCACATCGGGACCGACATACTTCGCAAGCCATGTTCTATTAAATTAAGAAATGACACATAGAGGTTAGAGGAGCATAGCTATCACAAAACAAAGACAAATGGCAGAACCTACCTATCACAAAACAAATGCAGAAAGGCTATTAATGAAATGGTTAAACTAGGATCCAGATTCCCTCTTTGTTTGCTAGATAATTTCGTAGCTTCTGCTTTGTTTCTGATCTGAATGAATGTGGAAGAGGTCCCTGCTTTGTTTCTGATCTGAATGAATGAATGACCACATAGTGTAGCACTTGTTCTTGTTGCCTTTTTTCAGTTCAAACCGAGTGTAAATGTTTCAGATGCAAAAACAAGGCAAACTGATGTTATATTTTGCTACATATTAGATGTTACTATGCAAAGATGACATGTTTAAGATGCCAGATGTTATTTTCCAGTACATTTGGTACTTGGGCATGTTTAAGATGTTCCAGAAATAGCTCCATATGGCATATTTCGCTCACATTCCAGCACATAATTTGTCCTGAAAGCACTGACATAAAATGCACCAGACAAGTACTTGGGAATATTTTGCTGAAGTCACTGACACAAATGTGTACACATATATTGAACATTATTCATATCCCCAGTGGACACAATTGCTCAAATATTACATTACTCAAGTTCACACAAACCCTCTAATCAGCAAGGCTAAAAAAGCATACAACATTACGAGAGAAATGAATACTATCACTGGCCATGTGCTCTACAACTTCAGTTCTTGGCAATTTGCCACCCATATCTACTATTCCCACATGAGCACACAATGCTTGCCACTTGTGCTGTTATACATTGCATCAAGTTCCAAGAACCTCTACTCACCAATGGGGCATGGCCACTTGTGCTGTTATACATTGCATCAAGTTCCAAGTTCCAAGAACCCGTATAGACTCAACAGTAAATGAAACATGCATGTATCAGGAACAGACTAATCCCCTATTGAACTAATGATACATCAGTAGCCCCTCGTCAGGTCGAAGGGCACATACATTACTAGAACATATTAACTTATTTGTGCAGGCCAAGTAAATCTCATCCAAATAAGCAAGCATCTTGTTAGCATGCAGGCTTAAGACCAATATATTTACAGAAATTTCTCTCCGACAAGAACACAATTGTTTCAGCATTCTTTTGCCACCTAAGTTTGAAGATAAGGAGCAGAAAAAGAGCACAGGAGGCCAGCAACTGAAGTGTTTGCTATTCTTACAATCCTTAACAACAAACTCCAACACACAGGCCAGAACATATCTCGATGGAAAAGATATTGACATTATGGGGATACAGAGTATAATTAGCATCTCCATAATATAAAATTTCAGCACCGGTCAATATATTTTCCTAAATAACTAGCTAGAGTACTGCTATTTGCTAAAGTTTCATCACATTTCACAAGAAATGTAGTCATGGTTGTTAGTTATCAACTAGGTAATTAAGGAAAAAAACAAAGAACAGTGGGGCGGCCAAACATACTAGTTTCGGTATCTGCACATGTTTTGTTCCAAAATCTCAAATTATCTCAAATGGAAACCAAAGGTTTTCAAATGTACATGTGTAAAAATGTAAATTTTCATGGGAAAATACAATTTATGTTGCTTATGTAAATTAAACTCCAAAAGTTGTTTTTTATAGCACAGTTTTTTTGTTTTTTCAGGGCACTAAATATGACTTTTCTTCTTGAAACTTTACACGCATACAAAAGGCGAGAACATGTACATTATAAAAAAAATCAGAATATTTTGAATTTGTTTAACATTCTTAAAGATTTTTCTGTTCACCCAAGCCAAGAGCACACACACATGGTCCTTGGAACCAATTTACCCCCCGCCGCCACCCACCCAGGGCCAGGAGGAACCGGTGAAGACAATGATTTGGAGTTTCTATAAACACTGAAAGAACACAACCACGGTATAATGAGCTGATGCTCTATAAGCATCAAATATTTCAAGTTCGAAACTAAATCCAAGTAGAAGTATGAAAAACAAAAATCAACCGAGATAAACAGTACAACGTCACTTCTTGGACCGTGTTTGGACTCAAGCCACAGGATCTTTACATTGAGGTTCGTGTGCTAAGCTTTTCTTCTGTCTCATTGCTTCGTGGCATGCTGTGGATCATACTTTGCTTTCTTCGTCAGGTTCCCAATGCTATCGGTATAGCACTGACAGGGTTCGAGCTGCTGGTGTGGATCGTTGTGTGGATCACCAACCGCAACAACCCACCGGCGCAGCAGAACCGCAACAACCCACCGGCGCAGCTGAAGAACCAGCCATCGGATTCACCACTGCAGAACCAGAACGAGCAGCCGCCGCACCTGAACAACCAGCCATCGGATCTACCACTGCCGAACCAGAACGAGCAGGCACCACAGAACCAGGAGGCAACGATCCCACCCACGCGAAGGCAGGCGCCCCTCGCGACCGCAACCGCGCCATTCAGCCTGCCGGCGGCGCCCCAAGCAAGGGGCGTGCGGCACTGCGGCGGCGGCTGCACACACGCCGCGAGCACCGTTGGAACAGCCGAATCGAACGAACGCAACGACGGAATCGACGATCTACCTCACATCGCGGACGAACTAACACAGAGAGAGAGAGAGAGCATGCAGGAGGGAGGCAGGAGGAAGGGGAGGAGGAGGTCGGCCCCGTAGGTACGTACCTTGCGGTCGCGATGACAGAGGTGGGCAAGGCGATGCTGACGGTCGATCCGGCCGCTCCCTCCTTGCTGGCCCGGTCCGGCTCCCTCCTCGCTGGCTCCTAGTCCTGCTCCGGGTCGTGCTCCTCCTCGAGCAGCGGCGGCGCGGTGGTTCAGATCGAGATGGCGGTGGGCGGCTAGGGGAACGGTGTGGAAGACGACGATGTGGAAGACGACGATGTGGAAGAAGAGGGGAACGGTCCCGCGCGCGTGGCCCTATAGCTGAGGATAGCCGTGACGCACTGCAGCGAGATGCGCCGCGCATAGGTTACCCGTGACGCACCACCGGAAGGTGCGCCGCGGGCACCCAACATAGCCGTGACGCACCGCTGGCAGGGTGCGTCGCGGGTATGCCTCGGAGGCTCGCCTCCCCGGCCCCACACATACGCGCGACGGGCCTTTAACTTGGTGCGCCGCGGGTATGCCTTTAGGCGCGACGCGCGAAAGCATGGTGCGCCGCGGGTAATAGGCGTGACGTGCCGAATTGGAAGTGCGTCACGGGTATCATCACTCCTATAGCTATTTTCCTAGTAGTGATATCATATCACATTATCCATGCATGTGATGTTTATCCTTTTATGCATCTTTTTCTGCTTAAATCGCGACGTTAGCATTATAAGATGATCCCTCTCACTTAATATCAAGATAATAATGTGTTCTTCCTTAAGTATGCACCGTTAAGAAAGTTCGTCGTTTCGAGACACCACGTGATGATCGGGTGTGATAGACTCAACGTTCGCATATACAACGGGTATTTTCAAACCTATCATGTACAAACATGGCCTTGAAACACACGCAATACTACGGTTCTACTTGGCGAGCCTAGCATGTACAGACATGGCCTCGAAACACATAACCGAAAGGTAAAGTATGAGTCATATGGATGATATGATGAACATGTTGATGTTCTCCTTTGCAACTACACTGTCTCACGTGATGATCGGTTTCGGTGTAGTGAATTTGTTTCGTCTAATCAATAAAGACGACTAACAGGGATGTTGTTTTTGAGTGGGAGTTCATGGGATAATTTTAGAATTAACTTGAACTTAATTTATCATAAACATGGTCTAAATAGTCTTTGCAAATATGTTATAGATCATGGCACCACCCACCTTCAATTTCAATATGTTCATGGAGAGAGAAAAACTAGCAAACAATGGAAGCAACATTACCAACTGGGCACTTAACATGAGGATTCTCCTCACCGCTTGCAAGAAGCTCTATGTGCTTGATGCACCGCTAGGTGACCAGCCCTCTGATGATGCTTCTGATGAAGATAAAAATGTTTATCTGACTCGACAAGAAGATCACAGTATAGTTCATTGCGGCATCCTCTATGGATTAGAGCCAGACCTGCGAAAACGTTTCGAGAACAGCACTGCTTATGCTACAATGGGAGAATTGAAAATGATTTTCGATACCCATGCCGCAGTTGAGAGTTATGACGCTTCAGAAAAGTTTTTTAGCTGCATGATGGAAGAGAACAGCTCCGTTAGTGAGCACGTACTCAAGATGTATGCGTACGCTGATAAGCTCATAGCCTTGGGAATAACGATTCCCATTGAGCTAGGGATACATCGTGTTCTCCAATCTCTGCCACCTAGTTACAAGAACTTCGTGATGAACTATAATATGCAAGGCATGAAGAAGTATCTTCCTGAGCTTCTCTCGATGCTTAAAACTGCTGAAGTGGAGATCAAGAAAGAACATCAAGTATTGATGATCAATAAGACCACTAGTTTCAAGAAAGGCAAGAAAGGCAAGCCAAGGGTAAACTTCAAGAAGGGTGGCAAATCTGCTGTTGCTCCTAAGAAGAAAACCAAGTATGGCCCTAACCCTGAGACCGAGTTCTTTTATTGCAAGGGTACTGGCCACTGGAAGCGCAATTGCCCCAAATATCTGGAATATAAGAAGGCCGGCAAAGTGAACAAAGGTATATATGATATACTTGTTATTGATGTGTACCTTACTAGTACTCGCAGTAGCACCTGGGTATTTGATACTGGTTAGGTTGCTCACATATGTAACTCGGAACATGAGCTGCAGAATAAGCGACCACTAGCAAAGGATGAGGTGACGATGCGCGTCGGCAATGGATCAAGAGTTGATGTGATCGCCGTCAGGAGCTGCCTCTATGTCTACCATCGGGATTAGTTATAAACCTCAATAATTGTTATTTAGTGCCTGCATTAAACATGAATATCGTTTCTGGATCTTGCTTAATGCGGAATGGTTATTCCTTTAAGTCTGAGAACAATGGTTGTTCAATTTATATGAATAATATCTTTTATGGTCATGCACCTGAGAAGAATGGTTTATTTCTTCTGAATCTTGATAGTATTGATACACATATTCATAATGTGAATGCCAAAAGAATTAAGTTAAATGATGATATTGCTACTTACATGTGGCATTGCCGCTTAGGTCATATTGGTGTTAAACGCGTGAAGAAGCTCCATTTTGATGGACTCTTAGAATCACTTGATTATGAATCATTTGAAACATGTGAACCATGCCTTATGGGCAAGATGACTAGAACCTCGTTTTCTGGAACCATGGAACGGGCGAAAGACTTACTGGAAATCATACATACTGATGTGTGTGGACCAATGAGTGTATCAGCGCGCGGTGAATATTGTTATTTTGTCACTTTCACAGATGATTTGAGTATATATGGGTATATTTACTTAATGAAACACAAATCTGAGACATTTGAAAAGTTCAAAGAATTTCAGTGTGAAGTTGAAAATCATCGTAACAGAAAGATTAAATTTCTATGATCTGATCGTGGATGTGAATATCTAAGTTACGAGTTTGGCATGCATATGAAACAATGTGGAATAGTTTCACAACTCACATCTGTCGGAACACCACAGCGTAATGGTGTTTCCAAACGTCGTAATCGTACTTTATTGGATATGGTTCGATCTATGATGTCTCTTACAGATTTGCCACTGTCGTTTTGGGGTTATGCACTAGAGACCGCTGCATTCACTTTAAATAGGGCACCATCTAAATTCGTTGAAACAACACCGTATGAATTATGGTTTGGAAACAAACCTAAGCTATCATTTCTAAAAGTTTGGGGATGCGATGTTTATGTGAAGAAGCTTCAACGTGATAAACTCGAACCCAAAGCGGAAAAATGCGTCTTCATGGGATACCCTAAAGAAACAATAGGGTACACCTTCTATCACAGATCCGAAGGGAAGATTTTTGTTGCCAAGAATGGATCCTTTTTGGAGAAGGAGATTCTCTCGAAAGGTGTGAATAGTAGGAAGGTAGAACTCGACGAGGTTATTGAACCTTCTCTTCTTCGAATGGCGAGTAGCGCAGCACCGGAAGTTGTTCCGGTGCCGACCCCGTCAGTTGAAGAGAGAGCTAATGATCAAGATCATGAAACTCCAGTAGAGGAAACTACCGCACCTCGTAGGTCAACTAGGGAACGTACAGCTCCTGAACTGTACAGAGATCCCGTATTAAACTTCATGGTAGATGGAGGTGATGACCCTGCGAGAAGCGATGATGATCCCAGATTCCAACAAATGGCTTGAAGCCATGAAATCCGAAATAGGATCCATGTACGAAAACCAAGTTTGGACTTTGGTGGACTTACCCGATGACCGCAAGGCCGTTGAGAACAAATGGATCTTTAAAAAGAAAACTGACGCTGATGGTAATGGGACCGTCTATAAAGCTCGACTTGTCGCAAAAGGTTTTCGACAAATTCAAGGAGTTGACTATGATGAGACTTTATCACCAGTAGCGATGCTTAAGTCAGTTAGGATTATGTTAGCAGTTGCTGCATTTTTCGATTATGAAATCTGGCAGATGGATGTCAAAACGGCATTCCTTAATGGTGACATTGAGGAAGAGTTGTATATGATGCAACCCAAAGGTTTTGTTGATCCTAAGGATGCTGACAAGGTGTGCAAGCTTCAACGTTCCATTTATGGACTGAAACAAGCATCCAGGAGTTGGAACCTCCGTTTTGATAAGATGATCAAAGGGTTTGGATTTGTCCAAACATACAGAGAAGCTTGTATTTACAAGAAAGTGAGTGGGACCTCTGTAGCATTTCTAGTACTATATGTGGATGGCATATTGTTGATTGGAAATGATATAGAACTTTTGAAAAGCGTAAAAGGTTATTTGAACAGTAGTTTTCGATGAAAGACCTCGGTGAAGCAGGTTATATATTAGGCATCAAAATCTACAGTGATAGATCAAGCCGCTTAATTGGACTTTCGCAAAGTACATACCTTGACAAGATTCTGAAGAAGTTCAGAATGGAAGATAGTAGGAAGGGGTTCTTACCTATGTTGCAAGGCAAAACATTGAGTAAGACTCAATGTCCAGCTACAGCAGAAGATAGAGAGAGAATGAATAAGATTCTCTATGCTTCAGCCATAGGTTCTATCATGTATGCTATGCTATGTACAAGACCGGATGTGGAACATGCTATTAGTTTGACTAGTAGGTACCAATCTGATCCAGGTTTGGAACACTGGACGGCGGTCAAGAATATCTTTAAGTACTTGAGAAGAACTAAGGATATGTTTCTCATATATGGTGGTGAAGAAGAGCTCGTCCCAAGATGTTACGTCGATGCTAGCTTTGACACTGATCCGGATGACTCTAAGTCTGAGTCCGGGTACGTATTTGTTATGAATGGAGGAGCTGTAAGCTGGAGGAGTTCCAAGCAATCCGTGGTGGCGAGATCATCAACAGAAGCAGAATATGTTGCTGCCTTGGAGGCAACACAGGAAGCAGTTTGGACGAAGGAGTTCATATCCGAACTAGGCGTGGTTCCGAGTGCGTTGGATCCAATGCTTATCTATTGTGACAACAATGGTTCCATAGACAATGCTAAGGAGCCAAGGTCTCACAAGAATTCCAAGCATATCAAGCGTCGTTTTCACTCCATCCGTGAACATGTCGCAGATGGGGATGTGAAGATTTGCAAAGTACATACGGATCTGAATGTGGCAGATCCGTTGACTAAAACTCTCTCAAGGGAAAAACATGATCAACGCCAGAACTCAAAGGGTGTTAGATTAATCACTATGTAATATAGATTATTGCCCCTTGTGCAAGTGGGAGACTGAAGCGAATATGCCCGAGAGGCAATAATAAAGTGTTTATTATGTTATTCCTTGTTTATGATAGATGTTTATTTCTCATGCTAGAATTGTATTAACCCGAAACGTTGATACATGTGTGATTAATAAACAAACCAACGCTCCTACTGAGGCCTCTATTTTAACTAGCTCGTTGATTAATAGATGATCAAGGTTTCCTGATCATAGACATTGGATGTTGTTAATAACGGGATCATGTCATTAGAAGAATGACGTGATGAACTTAGACCCTAACTAAGTATAACAATACGATCAAGTCATTTAGTTTTGTTGTTATGTCTTACATTCGGAGTAACATTGTTCCTTAGACCATGAGATCATGTTAATCACTAATACCGAAAGAATACTTTGATGACATCAAACGTCACACCGTAACAGTGTGACTATAAAGGTGGCATTAGGTATTCGGCAAGTGTTAGTTGAAGCTCATGGATTAGGAATGGGATTTTTTCATCCAATATGACAGAGAGATATACTCAAGGCCCTCTCGGTGATATCACATCGACACCGCTTGCAAGCACGTGATATGATCACAAGGATGTTATATCACGCGAACGAGAAAAGAGTACTTGTCGGATAACGAGATCGAACAAGGTATGGTGGATACCGATGATCGGATCTCTAGAAGTAAAATATCGCGAGACAAAGGGAAATCGTTACGACGTTGAAAGGTTCACACGATCACGAGAGTCATCATTGAATATATAGGAGTCATCACGGATCTCCAGATCCCGCTGTTGATTATTGATCAGAGAGGATTCTCGGTCATGTCTATATTATTCGCGAACCGTAGGGTGACGCACTTAAGGTTCGATGAAGCGTTAGAGAGGATACGGAATACCGAAGAATATTTTGGGCAGCTCCAAAAATTGTTTCGGGGAAAATTGAAATAGTTCAAGGGGTTTTTCATCGAATGGTTGTTAATAGAATTAACAAATGATTCGAGGTGCTGCATGAAAATGTTTTTTAATGGAATTAACAAATATAAATAAAGAAATAAAAATGTTTTATTTATTTATTAAAGAAAAACCTTTGGATTTTCTAAGTGGAAAATTAAGGGAGCATGAGTGGGTGTGAGTGGGGCTTCCAGTCACATGAAGGGAGGAAGGGGTGGGGGCACCCATGGCTGGCCGCACCCCCCCCCCCCCCCGTTGGGCTGCCTTACCCTCCCCTATAAAAGGAGGGTGAGAGCTCCCTCTTCTCTACACACTTGCCCACTTCCTTTTCCCTCCACCCGCTGCTCCATTCCATGGTCTCCGTCTTGGCGAAGCCCTGACCGTGGGATTCTTCACAACCACCACGCCGTTGTGCTGGTGGAGTTCCGGGGGGATCCTCTACTTCTGCTACCCGCTGGATCAAGGGAACGGAAGTCTTCATCGGGCTGAATGTGTGACCGATTACAGAGGCACCGCCGGATTGCGGTGCACTTCTTCTCGCTCGGGATCGGCGTGAGTACGACTACGCCAACAACGAGATTTTATATCGTACCACTTTGAGTCTTCGAGGGTATGTTATCTCAAGACTCTCTTTCTCCCCGTTGCCTTTCATCTCATAGATTAGATCTTGGCCATTCGGGTTTATCCCGCATAGGAAAAAAATTTTGTTTTCTATGCAACGTACCCTTCACGGACAACATTAAATTGAGTTAATTATCATGGAATGCCAATCCGGGATACTCGGATTTTTATTAAGGACCTGGACCGTCTACTAGAGCGGGTCAAGGGTAAATTCAAGACCTGGCAGTGGAGGTTTAACTCCAAGGGGAGTAAGACTATTCTCATCGACTCCTGCCTCTCTAGCCTCCCCATGTATATGATGAGGTTGTATTTATTGTATGAAGGAGTACATGCCATATTTGATAAAGAGTTGCCTCGCTTCTTTTGGTAAGCATCTAACGAATGTCAAAAAAATCATATGGTTAAATGGACAGATATTTGCACCCAATGATCTTGGGGGCATAAGGATTCTCGCGTCTCGCCGCATGAACAAGCCCTTGATGATGTAGTGGGTTTGGAGGATCCTTAGGGATGATGGGGGCCTTTGGGTTCAACTTGTGAAATCCAAATACTTGAGAGGATTTCCTCTCATGACTTGCGAGCGTAAGGATATCGGTTTTGGAGATCTATCCAATCCATCAAGCATTAGGTCCGACTAAGGGCGACCTTCTCCGTAAGCGACAGAAGAGGTACCCTATTTTGGTTGGATTCATGGCTTGGGGCGCGCCCTCTATGGCATGAATTTCTAGAACTCTTTGATATCTTCTCAGACCCAGTGATCTTGATTGCAGGAGTGACCCAATAGGGACGATGCAACATTGGGTTTCTCCGCATGTTTAGCCCATTGGAGGCCGATAAGTGGGAGTTGTTGCTAGCTAGCCTCCCATGGTCCATGTTGGACTCTCCGGATAGTATCTCTTGGGTGCTTTCTCCTTCGGGTTTCTTTACCATTGGACCCATGTAACGGTCCCTATTTAGAGGGCATGTTATTTCTTGGTCCTCCTATCTTCGGAAGGCTCCAAAGTCGTTGAAGATTAAAATCTTCAGTTGACAAATATTGAGTAAGCGCCTTATATCGGGCATGGAGATTGCTAAACGGTTTGGACCAAGTAATGATACTTGTCTGTTATGTGCGGTCACCGAATCTGGGATCCACACGTTATTCTCTTGCTCTGCAGCTCGTTTCTTTGGAGCTTCTTGGCAGAGGAGGTTGGGCCTAAGTAGCAGTCCCAAGACCTCGGCAAGTTCCTGAAAGTTCAGGAAAGCCGTACTGGTAGGAGGGAGCGCCTCTTCTAACTGCAATATTTCGCGATGACCTAGATTTTATGGACTATTCGTAATAAAATAGTTGTCAAGCGTGTATTTCTGAGACGGGGCTCTGTCTCTTTGTTTAAATTCTTGCCATTCTTGTAGCGGTGGCACCCGCTCTCTAGACAGTGGGACAAGAAGCGGCTGGGTGGAATGATCGAGGACCTTCTGAGGGCGGCATGCCGACATTCTACGCCATCCAGACGTTGAGTTGTAATCCATGAGGAGTTGTATCGGCAATTTTCATTTATCTTTGTGAATATTTGTACCGATGCACCAATATGGACCTTTTTTTTTTTCTTTAAATTTGCTAATTGTATATTTGTATGACTGTGGGTGGTTTGCTTATTTATAAAGATGTGTGTAAAGCATGTAGAGTAATGCAAAGTCAAAAATAACTCGGTTGCATGAGGGTATGGTGCCTCATATATAGGCAGCACGGTTCGGGGCACGGCGTAATAGGAACCCTCTATCAATCCATTTGCCCCTTTCTCTCCATGTATGATCTGCTCCATCAGAAATGGACATTGGCTCCTGAGCTCACATGGTCCTGCCTGTTTAATTTCTTTGAAAAACTAGTAAAACATTTAAAAATTTCTAGGAAAAAATTCCAATAAATATATACAAGTTTACTGCATATATGCATATTTTCGTGATCAAATGACACTTTTGGTGTCATGTGCCAAAAAGTCAAATCGCAAAAAAAAAGGATACAAAAATATAGTTTTCAGAGCAGTGATTTTGTCTTTTTTGCACAGAGCACGCAGAGTTTCATTTCTTTACAAAACTTTCCACTATCGTAGTAAACTTGTATATGTTGATTGGAATTTTTTTAGAATGTTTTGAAATATTTTACTATATTTTTGGAATGTTTTAATTGAGCAGAGCATATGACCTCATGAGCCAAAATTCCTCCCCCTCCTTATTTGTATAGTATTGTAGTGCGGAAATCCACTACGAGGTGAGACAATAAATGCTTGAGAGGCCTATAGAAAGGGATAGGTGAAATGGACTGGCCCATCAGACTATAGTGGTGTAAGATAGTCGCTCTTAAAGTATATCAAATGTAAATCAAATATGATGTGTAAGCATCATAAAGAAAATGTTCACGACATAAAATAACTCATGTATCTTTGAAAAATGTTGACATATTTCCACAAAAATAAATAAAAGGTAGAACACATACATACTTAACTAAAATAAATAAAAATATAAACATGTTCAAGTATTTAGAGAAAATGCTCACAAACTCAAAAATATTGTTGATGCATTTCATCAAGATAAAGGTAAAATAAAGAACAACAAAAATATGAAAAATAATTAATAAGTAAAAATGAAAAATATAGAACGATAGAAGGAATGGTAAAAAAGATAAGAAAAATATATAGCGAAAAATAAAAAACAAAGAAACAAAAAGGCAAAAGAACTTCTCTTCCTTATTGTTCTAGCCATGTTGGAATTGGTGATTCTTCAGGATTCTCTATTTTTTGTAATAGCGAGAGGTAGAAAACTTTGGAGAAAACCCTAATAGGTTTAGTGATGGTCACATGTGTAGCACAATGACCCGCTGGCTTAGATCGATGTGTTGGTATACGCTTCAGAATTTTTTTAAAAAAATTGCTACATAGTCCGCCAAGATCACAAAGAAGTTAACGAGGTATGGCCATACATACTTAGTGGATAGCGCATTTGATATAGTTGTAGAAGAGATCAAACAATCGTAAATCTTCACAACTAGTTCTAGTTGTAAGGATGTCGCTAAGTCCTCCCTCGTCAAGGATCACACGTCTAATACCTCTTATGGTGGGCATGCGTACGCTCGTGTCAACCCGTTAGAGCTCCGTCGTCCAGGACTCGTGTCAACCCGTCAGAGCTCCGACGAAGAGAGACAACCTTTCGGCGTTGCTAATTAGTATCTCTAATCAATTCTGATTGGAGCTATTTATGAAACTGGAAGTTCTCAACACATGAGAGAAAACTATAATTAGAACTAGATATAATCGGGAGAGGACACCTCAAAACCCAATTAGAAGAGACGCTAATTCAATTAGAGGGGCTCTAATTAGAAACTCTAATTAGACACTCTAATTCTACCAGAGATAGAGGCTTAAGAGCCAATTGCATGTTTTTCTTTAAGACTTGTGGTGCTTTGTACAGTGGGAGGGAGGAGAGACTTTCCAAAGAGGGAGGGAGGAGTCCTAGTTGATCTAGGAGGACAGTGGCTACACCAAGGAGGTGGTCGCACCCCCTACCCTAGCCCAACTCGGATTGGGGGTGGAGTCCAACTCCACCCCCCTTCCTATTTTCGTTTACCCTTTTTCTTTTGCTATACAATAAAATCAAGAAAAATAGCGGGACGATGAGTACCAGCTTGTGAATCCACTGGGGCCCACCTTGGCAGCCCCCTAAAATACGGTTCAGCCATGAGGGGGAAATCTACGCCCTCCCGGTACCCCCCCTTATATGGAAAGTCCGGGAAACTCCTCCGGAACCCTTGACCCGTATAGATGAAATCCTTGATATTATATAACGATGTTAGAAACACATTTCTAACACCCGGGGCATTTCATGTCCTCCATTATCTCTCATATCAATTCACCGGCATAATTTTTCTCTTATAGTAACTTCCTCGAAACCACTCTGATTGACACCGGAATTGTTTCTATGACATCGTAACGATATCGAACATACATAAAACCAACAATCTCTTCTCTGCTATATAATAGCCTTAAGGTTTCTCGCTCGTCCGTCTTGGTACGTCGTACTTCGCGCCTATTTTCCAGTCGAGCCCCTCAGAAATTCTAAAATCAACCCACGGTCCCTACCCTCTCCTCACACCGTGAAAACAAATCACTCCCAACGGCAAAGCATGATCGAGCAGGATCCAAATCCTCCGGCGGCGGCGCGGTCTCCTCCGCCCTCACGTCCTCCTCCTCCGGCGTGTTGTCGTCCCGTCTTCCTCACGTTCCACTGCTCTCCGGACCCCGAGGATCCAATTTTTAAGTGCGTTGTGGGAAGGATTAGGAGAGGAGATCTGGGGTGCGCCGGTGGTCGAGCCATCAAGCACCGTCGATGCGGTAGAGCGCCGCCTTTAGACCCCGTGGTTGACCTCCACCCGTAGGCGCTGTGGCCCAGAGCTGCTGGCCCAAGGATGTCGCCCCATGTGACGACGACATTAGAGAACATGAGGAGTGAGGCGCAGTCCCATGGCCTCCGTCAGAGTTGTTGATGTCGACTCTGACTCCGGAATTCAGAGTGAGCTTTTATGTTTCCAATTCCTCACCAACTGTTTCTGTACCCACTTTGGACAATTTTGTCTATCGATTTTGGGTTTAGTTCCTGCATACATGGTCGTGTATATATTTCGTTCTCATTCTTCATCTCTGGTTGGTGAACTGAGATTGGTGACTTCAGATTTAGATTAAAAAAGATTACCTAAGAGTTCATTCACCACGGCCGGAAGAAAACTGCCCTATGGGCTGTGGTGCGTGGAGTTAAAGGGGATTTAAAATAGAAACTTTTGCTTGATTTCAGAGTGTGAAACTATCCATTGTTTTCATGTAGGATGAGGTACCATGTGCGAAAAACACAAGACGTGGACGTGGGGAGTAAAATGTTGGGATCTCTGTCTTCGTTGGAATTCCGAGATTCTGAGGTTCATCATGATCGAGGTTCAGAGTGCCCGAGAAGGATTCATGCAATTCCGAGATTCTGGCCTGACCTCCAAATTAGGGCCCTCCACTTGGTTGGCCTGCATCTGTGGTACCAGCCTTCTTGAAACACACATCGTTGACTCTGGTAAATAGTGAGACATACCACGATCATATGCACCTGTCGACACTGCAGTGTGAGTCTGAGTCTGATGATGCATCTGGCATCGATTAGCTTGCCGATAATATAGTAGGATTAGCATTGCAGCTTAGAGACTGTACCAAGAACAGGATCTAATTCAGAACTGTTAGACAAAAAAATTCTTTACACTTGACAAATGTGACAGGAATAAATAGATTCACAACTGTTAAACAAAAACTTTATGTATGGTAGAGTTATTACATGTATACGCACTCCTGTAAACTCTCCAGAATTTCATAGCTCTCTGGATATCAATTGCTCGGTGCAATTTGTTAAGTGCTCTCCATACAGTACACCTGATTCTTCATTCAAATATGCATGTTTGCTTTTTTTTACTTGACCTTTCATTGATGATCTTTGCTCTACATGTATGATAGTTCTCAGCTTTTCATCTAGACGTTCTTTGTTGTCAAGCACATATAACCTCTTCGGCGCAATTGAATCACATGATATATCGCGTACCAAAGCCGCCCATAAATTGTTAGGTTCTCTTGAAAAATTGGTTGTGGACATTGGGCTAGCTAATCAATACAAATTTGAATAGCAAACGGACATGGATGATCTATTGGTGTTTTTTCTTTCAGAGATATCAGGCGAATTATGTTATTGTACAACAAACTATAATATAAGTTACAATAACTCATGTAGTTAAGTTTACCTTTAAGATAAGCTAAATACAATACTAAAAATCGTGCGATTTGGAGTATCCTTATTTTCTCAAACTTTTTTTCAAATTTAATAGTTAAAGTTGGAAAAAAGACACCGTAGCGAAGCACGGGCATTTTGCTAGTAACATATTAATTCTCTCAATTTAAGGTTGGAACGGCTTAAACGTGTGACCCGTAAAGACTCGATAACACACATACATGCTCGGGAACTTATCAAACAATAACCAACAGCGTGGCCGTGGACGTCCATGATGGCTCCTGTGTTCCCCAAGAACGAGATAACCTTAGAAGTTACCTATTCCACATATTCCCTCAACTTCACAATATCAACGATATCATGAGCTGAGACTATGTGATCTGGTCTAATCAAACTCTTTGATCATAACACATAAAACCCGTTTACCAATATTGTTATCTTTTATCATTCATATACCCGATGACCTTGTGATAAATCACATTGTGTCTGGCCAGACGATATGTCATCGGTGATACTGAGAGGGTCCAGAGTTTGTATCTCTCTATCGTCTAGAGGATTTAAGTACTAGTCTTGAATGATTCCTGTTCCATTACACTTTTAGGTCATACCTAGATATCACCGTTATGATCTCTAGTTACAGTAAGATGGTTGATGATATCCAAAGTATAACTTTTGATCATGCGGTCACTAGATATTCTCATAGTATAGGAATTATTGTCAATGAAAACTTCTTATGTATTTTCTAAAATACATCATGATTGTTTAGTGTATTTTAGCAACAACATACACTTGGGTCGGTTTAGTACTACTATTACCCTAACAATAAACTCATATGTTTTGCTAGACTTTTAACCAAGTCCATGATCAGGAAAATAAGATCATCTCATAAACCATAAGAGAATCTTAGAGACAAGATTAGGGACTCTTGTTTGTTTATGTTTTCACACCCCGCACAAAGATTTTCCATTGAAAACTCACTTTTCAAGTGCTATACGGTTGTAGCATGATGACATAAACTAAATTCTGAACTTGGAGATAGAATAATAACTGAATATTATTGTCTCTAGGGCATATCTCCAACAGTCCCCCACTTGCACTTCAGTCAATTAATACTCTAGTTAGTATGATGACATAACACCTAGGGAATTCCGCTGTTACTCACACTATGCATATGGTGCCTTAGACGTTTTGCTTCAACTTTTGATCTTATCAACTTGTGATAAACTTGTGTTTAGATTTATTAGAAATTGGATTTGTGTGAGCCCGGTTCCGTGACTGTATTAACAATTCAAGTGTCTTTGAATGAATTATCAGACCATCGTTTGAAACCTCACTAAGTCGAACAAATTTTATCCAATAACTTGCTATCAACAAGGTCTAACATGGAGTTGCAACTATCCATAGCAAAAAACATTGTATAGTCCACTCATAATACTCTAATATTGATATTCATACAACATACGGTATTATCAATTGAAGAATTATAATATGAATTAAAATCAATAAAGATTTTATTTTGTAATTCCATCACAAGTACATATGTGAATACTTCTCAAAATATTATTTCTAGCTATAGAAAATTCCATTGAGTCGTTTTATACTTAGTACTATTACCATTGAATATTTATGTGAGCAACTTCTCACCACAATATTCCTTGATCTTATTACAAACAATTAACTACATGAGAAATTTTTTTACTTAATTTCCTTTATACCGGATTTACTAAAACAATTTTATTCAACAGAAATCTATCAGTTCTTGTGTGCTTTCTTTTATGACTATGAGATTGGTCGAATCAAAAAATATTATGATTTGATCTCAACCCTTTAGATTTTTCTACGAAGGTCATGTCTATTGCAAAATTTCATATCATTTTATCTTTGGGACAAAATATTTTATCTCAATGTAATTTGAAATTTATTCCGGAAACACTTTTACCACACCCATCATAGTCATGTTTATTAAATTCCTCAATCTATCTCATAGATCCTGAAATTAATAAGACACTTTCTGATGTTGCATTTAAAACCTTTTTAAATCTTTTCATGAGCCAACTTTATTTTAATTACGCCTAGCCAAATTTAAAAGATCATAATCAGCTCCCACTTACTTTTAAGTCCCTTCGCTTTATATAATGAAAAAGAAATTCTTCTTATTTCATTAACATGATCGGCTTAATACTTATACTTGTAATATTAACTCATCATTATCATTTATTCGTACTTGATAAAACGATTTTATGAATACTAGTTTCATGAATATAGAGTATTCATATCTATTTTCCTTGTGATTTTAAAATCAGTCCAACTTACCTCAAGATAAAATCATGGAATCAAAATGAATATCTTCTTTAACATTGATCTATATGATAATCTAATATCATATATTTATGAGTACTATTATCTTGTTTTTTTTGCACGCTATGTTCATTGTCTTGGAATTTTTATGACTATATCACAAAGTAAAAAATACATCAAATTCTTCATATGACGTCTATTTAATATTAAGTTTGAACTTTATGTACCTCATACATAAATTTCTGGATAAGGTCATGAATTGGAAACATTTTTATGTTGTCCCTTCCATTCAATCCTTCTCCAAAGATTCACAATCCCAACTTAATATAATTTCCTCATCTCTTTCATGAGAAGACACTTTTGTCCTTAATCTAATGTGTATAAAACACTTGGAGTTTAAAGTGGAAGTTTACTAACAATAAACTTATTGGTTTTATGCAAACCCCCTTTAATAAATTAGGCATCATGCTTGAGAAATATAGATTAATCGAAACTATCATTAAAATAACTCTAAGTTAATTACTGACTTAGTTCCAACCTTAACAAACAAACAAAATAATTTTCTGTAGCGGGTTGAGAATTATTTTCTTTTCACGCTTTCACTTTATTACACAAAGACATTTGACAATTATAACATTGCTAAAATCCTTGTCTGACAAAGATTTTATCATCACGATCATTTTGAGGCTCTCAAAATTTATCTTGAGTAATTTTGACCAAGAAAACATTCTCTGACAACCATGTTATAATTTCTATTAAGTCATTTATACTTCAATCAAATTTCTTTGATCTTGGTTTTTGTTTCAAAATACTCTCGCTAACTCTTATGAATCGTTGGAACTTCAATTATTTGATCTATTCCACTTCTTCAATATGATTAACTTATCACCCTGAATCTTAAATGGAATTAAGTCAACTGAGAAACCATCCATGACTTATATGAATTTCGAAATTCACATGTGCCTAGCACTTAATGGATTTTTTTCTATATTAATTATTTTGGAGGTAGTTTTTCAACCTTGATAAATCAAATAAAAGACTTATCTCCAATTTATTTAACAAGCCATAAAACTTTTTCTCAAACTTGAGCAGTAATTTGAATCAAAATATTTAAGACTTAATAATAAAACTAACTGGCATAACACGATAAATAAGATCATAAACTTTGACTTACCAAGCTTGGAATTCCCGCACATATTTTATAATTCGAACTCAACAAGGTTCATGAACATAAAATATTCATTACATAATGATCAAACTCAAAATAACTATTATTTCGAAGTCCTAGTGGTGATCTTCTCTATTGACTTGGACTTCATGAGATGACCAGCTACACTCCAAGTGCATTTGCTACGTCATTCCATGACCTCCTCTTCTTTCCAGCAGTTTCTTCTTCCAAAGTACATGCCACTGTTGCAAGTAAGAGCATCAATTAGTATCTCATACTAAATTACCTTTGTTGGAACTATGTCAATAGTGATGGTATACCTCTTATACATGTCTTAGTCCATGTAAGATCTCTGGCTTCAATGTCAGCTTATGCTTCCTTGAGTAAGGAAAACAACATCTGAACTGGACACTCTTCCACAATGGTATTGTAAAGCTTTACAAAATCATGAAATATAGTCGGAAGAGATCCTTGTACAATGTAAGAGAAATTCTCATGAGTTATTGCAAAACCAACATCTCTGATTTTTCTTTCTAATCTGATCATCTTGATTTCAAACAACTCTTGGGTTCACCCAATCCAAGCCGACTATTCATCGGTTCTATGGTCAGATTATAACGCTCATTGCGACTTGATGTGTGAACATAGCTTTCACTTCCTCTACTAGATAGTAAGGATAATGGTTATCTAACCGATCAACCATCTCACGATCAATGCATGTGTGCATGAGTTCCTTGACAATGCACACGTCACATTGGATACGAGGTCCATCATGATCCTCATCTCCAAGCATGCGACCCACAAAGTGATCCATGTGAGAGTTCCTGAGAACCTCCATCAAGAGCATGAAACCATTCCCCAAAACTTTTTTCGCTTGCAACCAAAGGATCGTGACTCATCATCATATTAAATTGATATCTAACAAAGGGATCTATCTCTACAATAATAAAACTTTATTTAGACTCTTATAGTTCAAAATTAATTTGCACTACTTAATTCAATAATATTGAAATTAAGATATGCTTCCACTGAAACTAATATTCCTCAAGATCAACTTTCAGTGAAACGATAACCCAATTGATTATGATTAGAAGGACGTATCCACCTCAATCAACCATAACCTAGAGAGTAGGCCACCATGCCAATCACACATGTGATTGTCGCTCATCTTTCGATGTTTGTGTTCCGAGCTCATGACTTTTATTCCTGAATGACAAAATTACCAACTGACTCCGCCATATATAATGCACTTTGTATACAAGCAAGCAAACTATGACTTGCCTCCCGGAAAGAAGAGGCACACTGAACCTTGTATCCAAGTGATGAACGCGTACCCATGCTGGTTTGATGGTGCTACAATTGGGAGAACATGAATTACCTTGATAATTTTAAGTGAGGAATCACACTCATAAATGACTATTCGCAATCAAGGTGCAATCAACAAAAGATAAACATCACAAGCAATTTATAATTCATGTGATTCGGTATAGCCTTTGTTTTTCGTGGATTCTTGACGCATCTCCAATGAGGATCCCCCATCTTCGTTATTCTCACCATAGCAAAAAATCCGAGAAAATTCCGATGTAGTGAAAATTATTTCAAATAATTTCATGATTGGGAAACGACCACTTTCTCCTATCATGTACTTACTTCGAGATCCCTGATAAACGCTTGATTGTCGATGTCGAACAATGAAAATCCTTTCGCATTGGCCATCATGTCAAAACACAATAACACAATAGCTATACCAAATCACACGCACACTCTGCAAAACAAGTCAGACGCCTCTAACGTTATGTTTGTAAGTTTTAGCGTGGTTGCAGGTTCTACGATCAACTAACTTCATCACCTATGCAATTCGAGGTTTCTTTAATCTCATTGATATATTAACTTTGCAGGGTGATTGAAACACAGACATTACGAAGATGTCTTGAGACTCAGTCTAAACTTATTGATAACCATGATCCCCATGTGGATCCAATCCACATTCCCCTTCCACCATGTTGTTATATGATACCAACTATGGTGCGACCCAAAACTACTGAAGCAGTTTTTCGGATCAAGAGAGAAATGCCAGGGAAACTGAGCATCCAAGGATTGCCAAAAGTTTGTAAAAACCCATACCATGCAGCCGTAAACAAAACAAATATGGCTTATTGGGAAGCAAAGAAAATAAACTGAATATTAGAAGGCTTTCTAATGTACTTTCACAAACTTATCCAATACTCGCACAAAAATTGTGCTCTGAATCTAACTGTATCTACGCATAGTATACTCTGATACCACTGCTGGTCTACGCTGTAGAATTTTAAAAAAAATCCTACGTAGTCCGCCAAGATCACTATCCAGATAACGAGGCATGCCCGTACATATGAGGATTAGGATCACGACTCACCAGATAGCGGATTCGATGTACTCGTAAAAGAGATCTGAGCAATCTAGATCCTCACAACTAGGCCTAGTTGTAACGATGTTGCTAAGTCTTCCCTCGTCAAGGATCACACGTGTAATCCCTCTTATGGTGTGCATGCGTACGCTCGTGTCAACCCGTCAGTGATCCACACTACTACGATACCCACAATCTCAGCCGGTTCTCGTACATAGGCCCGAGGCGGTCCCCCCGACCGGCTTGCTGCATAAGGTGCTAATAATCAGGCCCACGGGAAGCCGGTTTCAAGGCCCGTTTTGGAAACGGCATCCCTCAGACGGGTTTTAAAACGGGCCACCTTTGATAAGGTCTACATCGGAAGCGGCTGAAACAAATACTTGACATGCCACTTAGAGGCGGGTCGTTATGACAGCCGACTCCAGCTTTGTCAGACTGTCCGATATCGGTTAGACGGTCCAGCCTTTATATGTTCCGAGGTTTTCCAGATGGTCCATAGAATGGCGAGCCGGTTCGAATAAAGGACAGCCTCACGCTAGATAGAGACAGTTTCAGTTTGTAAATGGCTCTTCATTAACTGGAGAGTCCAAAGTTATTTGGAGGTTGCATATTTGTTTTTTGCACCATCCTTGAGTCGGCTATAAACCACCTCTGTTAAGTTTGGATGCACCATTATTGTCTGGAATTTCGCAACCTCTCCGGATGGAGCAAATGCATGACAATATGACAGCTATTTTGATATTATACCAAATATTTAAACTAAACAGAGAATTTGTAAATATATTCATAATTAAGCTCAATTCCATTGCAGTACATTCACGGTATTGCTGAGTTTACGACAGGAATTAACAGTGCAGGAACCAAAGTGTAGAACATTTGAATGGGTCACAAAAGCACAGCTCGGAACATCATGATCACTACGTAACCACAAATATGTTGTCACGTGTCGTCAGGCCCTTCAGCCATCACTTTCTGAACCAAGAAATGGGACATGTTGTCACGGAGCATTCGTAGCTTGGTGATCGACAGTTGCTTGGCTCCGAATCCCGGATGTTGTTGATAATTTTTATAGTCTAGTAAGCATGGTATAAAGCACATAAAATCTTAAGATGTTCGGAAAATGAAAATAGAAGTTGTTTTACTACCTCCAGTTCCGTATCTAGGGACCAAGTCATCATCAAGTTCATATGATGGGCAACATAGAACCCGCTTAACTGCATATTTTGCTGGTAGAGCTGGTCATGGTACGCGCCAAACTTGTTGAATTCCGACGGGTGTGGTGGAACTGGGAAAAATAGTGTATATATAAGACTTTCATATCCAACGGAAAAGGCAGAGTTCATCCACTAGAATGTGGCAGGTGGAAACTAACCTGATATTTCAGGAGGTGGGTAAATCTGGTATAACCCTTGTGACTTATAGGTTCATTTGACACCGTGAGGAAATCGAATGCTCTAATGGATTAACAAAATTAATTAACATAGTGATACCGTGTGATGTGCATATATTGAACATGATGTGTCTATGTAGAGGACAATAATAAGTCACCTGTCAAGAAGCCTGCTTATGTGGTCGACATTGATCTTATGATCTAGATGAGAATCAAGATAGTACACATCACCTTTCACAACTGACAGGGCGACAATAATGCACCAATCCCTACAAAATATGTACTTAATTTGAGTTACTAGTGAACTAAATCAATGGTTTGTAATCATAATTTAGATAATGAATACTCTACCTTCCCATAAAAGGACATAGGATTAGAATGGTGTCTTCGATATTCTTCATCACGTGGATGAAGTAATCCTCGACACGTCTCTCCTCAAGATCAATCACTCGCTGCAAAGTACGAATAGAATCCATGAAGACTACTTTAAAGGATTGTTCCCTCGCCTGACTCATACATTTTCTACATAATAAGCACATAAATATGAGTAACATGTATATATAGATTTAGTTTCATCGGCAAAAATAACATGTGTACATAGTAGCATAGATATGGAAGCATATATTGAGGGTAAGTAGTTACGGCGTGAAGCATCTCAGAATGGTGTCGTCCAAGGATGTCAGCCGCATCATGTTTGACATGGCATCCCACGTGACCAAGAACTGACCGGCGTCCTCTTCGTTATGAACATCTCTGTAATTGACTATAATTCTCGCGTCATCCTCTTTGGCCCAAATATTGGTCTACAAATTTAGTGCTTTGCACCTCTTCGGTTGCTTAAGATTCTCCCGGACTCTTGTTCTCATGTTTGAAATGCTATGTCCTCCCGCCTGATAGTCAGCATATACTTTAGGCCCAACTCCCCCGAGTGCTATTTTCCGAGCAGCAAGACCCTTCGCAATGAACTGGGGTGCCATCTTCAGCATCACAAATTGGGTCCACTAATCATCATTGATGTAAGGATATGCTGTCAAAGGACTCCTATTTGAGTGCACGTACTCTGTAACGAGCTTAGTTTTCAAGTTCCTCCATGTCATGCCAGCACAGTTTAGAGTCACCCGTTCTGCACGAGACCTGCTGCACGGAGGAAGGACGAAGTAGTTGAGGATCTTGTTTGCGATATCGTTGCGCCGCGTTAGTGATACAGACTTCCAACTAGAAAGGAGGATAGAAACTCGTTCCCGGTCGACGATACCATAAATGGTACTGAACTTTCTTCTAACTATCTCTGGCTGGAAAGGAGCTCCGGTAATGGGACAGATTGAGGTGATGGTCATCATCGATAGCGGTCGTCTGGATGCCTTCCAACCATTGTGTTTGCAGGTCATGTATAGTCTTGCACTTGTCAAAATTTCAATGCTACAACCAGTTCTGTAGAATATATTTCAATGACAAAACCTACCATACGGGAACCAAATAATTAACATGCTGATGAAAACTAGTACATTACAAAAACAGCTTCGTAACTAGAAGAAGTAGTATACAACAAACATATCATGTAAATAGGAAATAATTAAAATGCTGAACAATAGAATAACTAGTTTAACATGGTACTCAAAAGTAAAATATTTTTCTGACGCATGTTTTCAGTTGGGCAAGGTGAGAGGTGATGAGTTGAGAGTACTAATTATGAATAAAGGAACAAGGGGATGAGCAAAAGGTGTACAAGGCTTCACATTATCGGTGATGGCGCGTTCACATCGACTCCCTCGCCCACGTATGGTGTGACGGAATCGACCGCACTGTTCGTTGCGTCCATCGCTCTCATAGTAGCGGAGAAGACCGCGTCTAGGGCGACATAACCGTCTGTGGCAAACTCATCCAGTGGGGGGTTCAATCTAGGAGAACGCAGAGTGGGAGCGGTCGCGCTCTTCTGCGTCCTTCGCGGTCATAGTAGCTGGGAACGCCGGAGGGCCTGTACTGACGGTTATGGTGGGTTGCGGCGGGTGGGTGGGTCCTATTCCGGCGCGGCACTGGAGGGGATTGTGGGGAAAGGGCGGCATAGAGATTGGAGTTTAGTTCAAAACTGAGTTGGGGAAAATTAAAGAGCGGAGTGGGGGGAGATGTGTCCGAATTTTAGGCGCGTGGTGGAGCTAAGTAGCTGGCGAAAATGAAAAAAACCCGCCAAAATGTTCAACGCCAAATCCTGGCCGGTCAAATCATTCAGTGTGGCTGATCATCCCACATCGTTCACCCCATGGACCCCGCCAAGACATTCAACGAGTTGAACAAAAATTCATGGTCGTTCAACGCGTTCAACGCCAGATCCTGTCCGATCGTCCAACATTGTCCATCCCATGGTCCGGCTTCGAAAGTTCAACACAAGGAACTGGAAAATTTACAGTTGCGAATAGCCAAATATTGCAGGAAATATACAAGGTGCAAAATTAGAATCTTTCTCCGCCCGCTCTTCCCCCAAAGGTGTGGCCACCGTCGTACAAGTGTCATGGACTTGTGTCATCGACGTGGCCGGCCCATGTATTGAACCCGTGTCGACGTGATGTGTCATCTCCGTCGTGCACATTGGGTAGGTCGTTGATGATCGGGTTGTCATCGACCATTTCCACGAGATGGATGATAATTCGATGGGCGTACAAGTGAATGTGTTATGGATGCTAAGCAGGTCGTCGAACACCTTTGGGACACTCCGAGGTTCCTTGATAAATGCCCTGACGTTGGTGGACCAGCTGTCCGCGGGCGGCTGTAGCTCCAACATCTCCCCGCCGTCCCTGTTGACGAGTCGTTTCAGGGACTCCGGCTCCCTGGCATGGAAAGGGAGACCGTCGAAGCTTAGCGTGCATAGGTACATAAGCTCCGACGGCGTGCCACCATAGCCAACATTCCAACGCGAGAAGCTGCTGCGCGTGTCTCTGCACAATAATGTTTGCTAGGTGTCAAGGACACGTTCGCAGTCGTCGTTGGACTTGAACCGCATGAAGAAATCGGTGGGTGATGGCGAATGATGCTCTCGTTGGAAAGCCCTAGTGGAAGGTATGAAGAGCACAACAACAAGTTTCCCTCGGAAAGAAACCAAGGCTGAATCGACCTGTAGGAGAAAGAAATCACTTCTAAAGGTTGATGTAGCTGATTTTGGCAGGACGCACTACCGGTTTAGCAGCAACATGGAATCTACACAACACAATCAAATTACTTTGCCGCAAGCCCATAACGAAGCAGTGAGGTTGTCAATATCACAGGTTTTGCTGAAACAAATGATTAGACGTATAATGTGGAAAATAGTATTTGTTTGCAGTAACGAAAAGAGAAAAATGATTGCAGTAGTAAAACAGCCGTTTCGGTGGTTGTATATCAGTGCAAAGAAATAGACCGGGGTCCACAGTTCACTAGAGGTATTTCTCCAAAACAGATAGATATCATGCTGGGTAAACAAATTACAACTGGACAATTTACAAATATAAAGGTTGCACCGACGTCGGTGGGCAACCAGGGGGCCCACACCACACCTAGGCGCGGCCAGAGTGGGGTGCGCCGCCCTATGGTTTGGGGCCCCTGAGGCCCACTCTTGGTCTCCTCCGGACTCCGTGTACGTGATGACTTTCTAAGAATCTGTGTTTTTGTTTCGGCCAATTTCAAGAATATTTCTAGACAACTTTTCTGAAAAAAAAAACAGCAGAAAACAGGAACTAGCTCTGTAGCATCTTGTCAATATGTTAGTCCCAGAAAATCTATAAAAATGACATAAAATGTATAAAAAAAAACATGTAGCATAAGGAATGAAAACAGCATGGAACATCTGAAATTATAGATACGCTTGAGACGTATCAGCGGGCGGCACACACACCTCGACCAGAACTTCACTCTGCGGATGAAACATTGAGCGGTCAGCGCCGACAGCATGCCATCAGGCGAGACTGGAGGTCGTGACCCGATCATTGTGGCGACAAGGACGTGTCCAAACTATTTTTGCTCCCTGGACGCCATGCCATGAGTGCGCGACAAGACGCACGCCTCAGATGCCAGTCGCAACTCCGGCTCGTCGCGCTGCCAAAATCCAGCCATGCTGCATGTATGAGTACGTCGTGAATGTGTGCGGCGTGGTTGATGCCAGTGGGGAGCGTGAACCGGTGACAGGGGAGATATATATAGGCAGTGTACAACGGCTAGTTTGGGCTACTGAACATAGGTTATTCCGTATGTTCGAGTTTCCTCCCGGATGGTACGACTTAACAACGGACGGTTGTCCACCAGTAAGTTGCACGCGCAGTTAATCAACACATATTCAATGACAATTGGGACCTACAGTACGCTAGCCCCACCTGTTTTTGAGGAGGCTTAGACCAGTAAAGTAAGGATTTGGTCGGGATGCTCTACTTGGGTGGTCCGAGTTTCTTTGGCTAAGTCCGCATAACTAGAAACTTCTAAAAAAATAGAAATGTAAAATATGCCAAATTTAAATTTCCCTCGGCATAGCATCATATTTTGGTTATATAATCCATACTTAAATTTCACAAGACATTACACTAGTTTAAATTTCAAAAAAAAGCTATGTATAGCAAAGTCTACTAAATAGTGGAAAAGTAGCTACAACATTGTCATAATACATACTTCGATAATGAGAAACGGCAATAATGTAGAACTTCACACCTAATATTCTACAATTAATAGTGTATAATGTGAGACCTTCTTGTGCACATGTCTTCTATTATTATCATAGATAAAAAATAGCGCGCTATTTCGACGCTAATAACACGATATAGCATATCTGGAGGGTACACGCTAAATTTTAACACTTTTGCTCGCTATTGCGCTATTCACGAAATTGCATGCTATATCACGCTAAAACGGCGTGACGTTATAGCACGCAATTATTTTTTCCAGCCTATCGGGCCAAATGCCGATTTTTTCGACTTAGGAAGAAGAAAAAATTACTTCATGTTTTTCGTGGCGATGAAAAACAATCATGAAGATGACATGTTAGGTTATAATTAAGTAATTTATACTATGTTATTGCCCCGTGGGATGTTCATGTTAGGATCTAACCAACCAGAGAACAATTTTATGTGGTTGTACATATATTTTTCATAACATTTTTGGACTACATCATTTATTTTTGTTGAAATTCTTCATTTTTTAGATATATTTATAATTTTTTCAAAATGTTATTTTGATACAACACGCTATTATCACGCTATAGCGTGGATAGCATCTGGAGGAGTCTGCCTCTATTTCTCATAGCACGCTATTTTTTCCTTATTATCATGTGATTGATTAATATGGACTAAATTCCATTTTGCGAATCTTCTAAATACTTGCATTTAATGGTTTTTCTATCGTAATATGCAAGCTATATATCCACATCATCCATTCTCTCAGCCAATCAATTGCCCATATCACCTCCACTAATATCTATTAACCACTACATGCAAATTACACATCATTTATTTCGTAAATCATCCAATTATTCATATTAACAATTTTAAAAATATATACTATGATAAATTAATTTTTGCATATTCCGTTACTATCAATCTATTATAAACTTTTGTTTACAATATTATTATAGTTTTTAAAGCGATCCCTGCAGCAACGCGCAGCATATCCTTCTAGTTTAAATGAATATCTTGGTCAATATATGGATGGTCCGGGTTTTCGTGTGTTCAGCTAACCTCGAGTTTTTAGTTTTCAATTAAGCTTTTATCCCTGCAACAACGCACGGGATATCCTTTTAGTTTAAATGAATATCTTAGCCACTATATGGATGGTGCGCAGTTTCGTGTGTTCAGATAAGCTCGAGTTTTAAATTTTTATTTAAGATTTTATCTTGTTAGAATATATATATATATATATATATATATATATATATATATATATATATGTATATATAGGTCGAGTTTATTGCTTTTATTTCATCTCGAACATTGTAACCATACAAACAGAATATACTTGTAGACTGTAACTTTCTTTTGAAAGAAACAGTCCATTTATTACATAAAAAGCATAAAAGCTAGTGATACATGCAGATTGAGATAACACAACTAATCTAAATCGTACAATGACGACATGTGCCGACTTGTACTTGGCACTCCCTCCACGCTGATGTAACATCCCAAGTATGAAAAATATCCATTAGAATGTTTGCTCTCTGTTATTTTATGTTTTGCATCATGACATCATGTTCATTGCATGTGTTTTCTTTGTTTTCCTTTGTTTTCTATTTGAATTTCAAATCAAATTTCAAACCTTTTGTTTCATACTTGTGATGTTACAATTTCCAAATGAATACTTCAAATCAAAACAATCAATTGTTTCCATTAAAGTGTGATTCCAAAACTATTGTTTTGTTTCTATCAAAAATTCATTTAATATCAAACCCTTTTCAAATTCAATTGCATTTCTTTCCAAACAACACCCATTTGAAATTAATGAAACAAAACCACTCCAATCAATTGTTTCAAATAAGCTTAAGGGTTCACACTATTTAACTGGGTCTTTTTAATAACTCATTTAATAAGCAAATTTCATTCGTTTTCAAACAAATGGCAAATATCAAATAAATTCAAATCTTTTGGAAAAATAAAAGTCACACAATGTTGTTCTAACCCTAAATAAACAATAACCCAATTTTCCTAATTTTTACTAACCCTAAACCCTAGCCTTTTCTTCCTTTTCTAATCAGCAAAAAAAAAACAGAATCAAAGAATAAAAAGAAGAGAGAGAGAGAGGAGCACACCAGGCCCAGCCCAACTCCCCTTAGCCCATACCCCTTCGACCCACCATCTCTTTCTTCTTCCTCTGTACGGTCTCCATCCGAACTACCCACGTATACAGAGCAGAGCAAGCAACGGTGCAACATCCTCCCCTCCTCCTATATCTAACCCTAGGGTTCCCCTAACCCTACCCTAGCACATCTTCTCCCTCTCCCCCGCCTCCATCTCTCCTTCCACCTCCATCTCTTTCTCTCTGTATTATTTCCTCTGTACCTGAACCTGTACCACCACCGAAGAACACCTCTGCCCTCTGGCGATCACCGGCGTAGAGCCCTCCTCCGGCCGGGCAAACGGCGGGAATGGAACCCCCCGGCCGCCCTCTCCCTCCTCCACCACTCGGCGCGGGCCGGGGGGCACCGGAGCGCCGCCGCCGACCACCTCATGTCGCCGTCGCCTCCCTGTCCGTGCGCCTCCTCCTGTACGTCCTCGAGGTGAGCGCACCACTTCCCCTCCATCTCCCCTCGTCTCTCCTCCCTTCCCCTCGCAGCAGCACCCCACGCACGCAGCACACGCAGCTGCAGCACGCCCACGTCGCGCACAGCAGTCGCCGGCGACCATCCATCATCGATCTGTTACGTGCGTTTTCAGTTAGCTGTCAGTTAACCGCGTAGATGTACCTTAAGCCCCCCCACTGCCCCCTTCTGTTACGAACGCACAGCACACCCCACTGGTTAACCCCCTTGCGAGCAAGCCTCAGGTCCTGGGTTCGATCCCCCAAAGCCACACCTTTTTTCTGCTTTTTCTTTTTCTGTCCGAATTCCAGAAACTCAGATCTGAGACATTAACTCTAAAATCAATATCAAATTGAATATTACTCCAATTTGAATGATTCAAAATCCTGTGGATTCATAATTTTGTTCTCCTTCTATTAATGTCAAATTTGCAATATGTTTCTGTAACAATTTTTGCACTAAATAATTAATTACTGAAAATGCAATAAAAATTGGAAACTTTGGAATTTCATAACTTTAGTTCTGCTCATCCAATTTAAGCAAACTTGGTCTCTAAAAATTTGTCTTAACAAACTCTACACATTGGTATTTTATTTGGACACAATTGAATTAATTTTGAGCATATTTCCCTCTGTTTACTAAAAATGGCAGAATAAGAATGATTATGGAAAATTGCATAATAAATTCAATAATCACCCAAAAATTATGTTTAATAGCTCAAAATGTTCAGTGAAACATTTGCTACATGTTTTCAACCTTTTCAATGCAATTTGTTTATTGTTTTCACTAATTAAAAGTGGTGCAATAATCCAATGCTTTAATTAAACCCTTTTAAATTGCAAAAATCATAACTTGGGCATAAAAATTCCAAATCCAACAAACTTAATATGTTTTCCAATCAACTTTTCATGTACTTTCCAAATATCAACTTTGTTTGCTGTTTTGAATAATTTAAATTGCTGGAAACAACTGTTTCTTAATTATTGCATTTAAAATTGCCAAATTAATAACTTGCTCCTTTTAAATCCAATTTCAACAAATGAAATATGTTTTCCATGCAAAATTAAACCACCTTTTCAAATATAAATTTTGTTTCATGTTTTGAATAATTAAAATTGGTTATATAATTTAAACCTTGTTTAAATCATTTAAAATTGTTAAATTCCTAACTTGGTCAAATTAATTTCTTTTGAACCTATAAAATATGTTTTCCAACCATAAAAGTATAAACTTTTGAAATATGAATTTGGTTTAAATGTTTTGAACAAATAAAGATTCAAATAAGTTCATGTTTGAATTAAACTCATTTAATTCTTGCTTAAACTTGTTTAATTCATAAATAATTTATTTGAAATCCTTTTTCAACAAGTGAAACATGTAATCCACCTAAAATTTTGTGTTATTTCCAAATATGAACTTGGTTATCTATTTTGAACAATTAAAAGTGGTGAAAACAACAAATGCTGGTGTAACACCTTTAAGGAACCAAAATTTCATAACTTAATAAATAAATTCCAAAAATTGGTAAACCTTATTTCCAATTGATTCTATTGTTGTTATTTTTCTCTTTTCCTCATCCATGCATCATACTAATCCACTATCACCCATTTATTAGTTGTAAAACAATTGTTTCAACCATAATTCATGGGCTTTTCATATGCAACTCAAATTGCATGTGGGTCCATTTAATCATGGTGTTACCATGTCAACTAGTTTATTTTGATGCATCAATTAAATGGTCATGCATCATCCCATGTTTGTGCGCTATGCCATGTTATTGATTGTTTACCTCTCTGCGTTGTTTGTTTGGTTCTTCTCGGATACACGACGACATTGAGACCGACGATACTTACGACACCCCTTCTAAGGACTTAGCTCAGTACCAGCCTACCGGGTTTGCAGGCAAGTATTCACTCACATGAACCATTGTGTTCCTTTCAACATTGGATACCGATACTTTCCGTTGTCTATTCTGCTAGCCCTATGAATAGTTGTTTCTGTTACGAACCTATCACATGTTATCCTGTAACCCTGATATTGCCTCACCTCCACTCCTATAACCCTGTTGCTTGTGCCCGTGTCTTACTAGCATGCTTAGGGTTGTTTTGCTCGATTCTGTTACCCGTTACTTTCTGTTACTATATTTCTATTATGTTCTGGGGCTCGATGTTAAACAACAACCTGTTAATTTTGAGGTAATAATAATTTGATGATAAGGCACCGGCAGGAGGCCCGGCGTGGTTTTGAGGCCTGCTAGTGTCGACCCTAATTAGGAAAAGGGTCTTGTCTACTGATCCATGATGAGCGCACTAACCGCATATGGGAAGCGAGTATGGGCGCCCCCCTCAATTTGACTCGATTCACATCTCGTCCAAATCGCCTCATTTAGTTCGGGTTTTCCATTTGCCGCATGCATATTGCAGGTGCGAACCCTTGGCGCCAGGGTGAAACTTTTGTAGTCGGCATTTAGGGAGACACGTTCTTAGAGTGCTATGAGGGTACCCTTTTCTTCGTGGGGCTTGATTAGCCGTGCGCTCACTGCACGGGGTTCTTTGGGCTTGATGCGAAGAAGAGTTGAGTTGTGTTGAGTGCTCCGCTTGGTGGAAGTGCATTTCCTATCTGGCGGGGTATTCTTACGTGTACGGCCAAATTGGTGCATCCCTGCAGGGTTAAATCTTCTCGAGAAGCCGTGTTTTCCGCGGTTATGGATTACTTGGTGAAAGTACTGGCTAACAAGTACTCAGAACAACTTACACCTAACTAATGATAACTTGACTAGTAATAGGTTTATTGACACAACAATTTGAACCATCATTAATCCAACGGTGTGAGTTATCCTCGGATTGCTTCTTTGGATAAGGGGCGAGATCCAGGATGGGTTTGTTTGGTGGTCAGTTATAGTTGGTTACGATACGCTATCTTATCTCCTTTCTGTTTAGCCGGAAGTGGTAGTACCTCTATAGTTGGTTAGAGCAGTCAGTGCAGCATCTTTTATACCCCCTTCTTCCGTTGAACCCAAAGCATCTGTGCTTGGTGTTGACGGGCTACACTTTGGTGAACCGTGAGTCTTGCTTGCCAGTACGTTTATGTACTGACCCCTTTGGGGCTGTGGTTTCCGCAGACTACGTTTCCGAAGATCTACATGGTGGCTACTACGTGGAGTTTGACGAGGCTGCTGACGAGTAGATAGCAGACCCGGGCAGGATCCGAGACTTCGTGGATGGGCTCCGTCTTTTCGTTTCTGGCCTCTTAGGCCTATTTGGTTCTTGTCTGTACTCAGACATTTTGGATGCTTCCGCTGTGTTCTAATGATGTTATGTTGGGACATGTGTCCTCTGGATGATTGTATTTGCTATCTCTCCTCTAATGAGAGCTATTTGCAACTTATTTCCATCTTTTGTGTCGTAGAGATCTGTTGTGATATCACTTGTTCAAACGCCGTTGACGTACCATGTGTGTATGTTTTGAAGTACGTCAACGGAAGTATCTGGATTTCTACGGGATGGTTTGCGCAGACGATGAATAGTAAGAGAATGGTTGTCACACATTTACGTGTTGGCCTGCTCATATTGAGATGCGGGTGCCGGTATGCCCCGTAAGCCATTTATCTACTGTTTAACGGACTATGAGTATCCCCTAGAAGTCCGGGTGCGACAAATGGTATCAGAGCCTGTCTGCCTGTAGGATCCCTTTTTACTGGTCGCAGTTGAGTCTAGAAACTATTTTGTAGCTATATAGGAAAAATGAAACGTGAGAGTAGGAATTCTGTTCTTTTTTTTCTTTCCCCACCCACCCTCCCTTTTCTGGTAAGGAAGTGCAACGTTGTTTTCCCTTCTCATCTTTCAAGTTAGGATTTCACGTATCCTGGTTTCTCTAGGATGGTTATATCTACTAGACCATAGGAATGGAGGTGGTTGTGACATGATTTATCATGTTGCCTACTCATGATTGAGAACGGAGGCGTGTAAGCCCCGGAAGCAAATCCTCTATTCCTTAAGCAGTAGATATTGATCCTTTAGAAGCCCGGATGGGTTTTCCGTAGTACCTCAGGAGTGTTTTGATCTCGTGTTTTCCCGATGTTGATATCCTGTTCTTCTCAACATCCTTTTCGTCCGTTGAAACCTTGTTGTTGCTTTCCATTTCAGTTATTCCACCGGCGTCTAATCAATAACTCTGTTCCACCCTTCTGGCCAGATAGTCTATTCTCCAAATGAATCAAATTCTATCCAGCTATACACCCTCGATACAAAACCCCTTCCTCTATTTGAAAATGTTCCGGTGGTTTGCGAATTCCCTGACATCTTTCCAGAAGAGTTGCCAGGAATGCCTATCATCTTGAAATTCCAGAAAAACTATCAAAGGTGCACGATGTGTTTCACGTGTCACAGCTCAAGAGGATCTTCCCAAGAAGTATCCGGACCTTTTCTGTTCTCAGTAGGAATCTCGAGGCGCGATTCCTTCAAGGGGGGGCGTTTTGTAACATCCCAAGTATGAAAAATAGCCATTAGAATGTTTGCTCTCTGTTATTTTATGTTTTGCATCATGACATCATGTTCATTGCATGTGCTTTGTTTGTTTTCCTTTGTTTTCCTTTGTTTTCTATTTGAATTTCAAATCAAATTTCAAACCTTTTGTTTCATACTTGTGATGTTACAATTTCCAAATGAATACTTCAAATCAAAACAATCAATTGTTTCCATTAAAGTGTGATTCCAAAACTATTGTTTTGTTTCTATCAAAAATTCATTTAATATCAAACCCTTTTCAAATTCAATTGCATTTCTTTCCAAACAACACCCATTTGAAATTAATGAAACAAAACCACTCCAATCAATTGTTTCAAATAAGCTTAAGGGTTCACACTATTTAACTGGGTCTTTTTAATAACTCATTTAATAAGCAAATTTCATTCGTTTTCAAACAAATGGAAAATATCAAATAAATTCAAATCTTTTGGAAAAATAAAAGTCACACAATGTTGTTGTAACCCTAAATAATCAATAACCCAATTTTCCTAATTTTTACTAACCCTAAACCCTAGCCTTTTCTTCCTTTTCTAATCAGCAAAAAAAATAAAACAGAATCAAAGAATAAAAAGAAGAGAGAGAGAGAGAGGAGCACACCAGGCCCAGCCCAACTCCCCTTAGCCCATACCCCTTCGACCCACCATCTCTTTCTTCTTCCTCTGTACGGTCTCCATCCGAACTACCCACGTATACAGAGCAGAGCAAGCAACGGTGCAGCATCCTCCCCTCCTCCTATATCTAACCCTAGGGTTCCCCTAACCCTACCCTAGCCCATCTTATCTCTCTCCCCCGCCTCCATCTCTCCTTCCACCTCCATCTCTTTCTCTCTGTATTATTTCCTCTGTACCTGAACCTGTACCACCAGCGAAGAACACCTCTCCCGTCCGGCGATCACCGGCGTAGAGCCCTCCTCCGGCCGGGCAAACGGCGGGAATGGAACCCCCCGGCCGCCCTCTCCCTCCTCCACCACTCGGCGCGGGCCGGGGGGCACCGGAGCGCCGCCGCCGACCACCTCATGTCGTCGTCGCCTCCCTGTCCGTGCGCCTCCTCCTGTACATCCTCGAGGAGAGCGCACCACTTCCCCTCCGTCTCCCCTCGTCTCTCCTCCCTTCCCCTCGCAGCAGCACCCCACGCACGCAGCACATGCAGCTGCAGCACGCCCACGTCGCGCACAGCAGTCGCCGGCGACCATCCATCATCGATCTGTTACATGCGTTTTCAGTTAGCTGTCAGTTAACCGCGTAGATGTACCTTAAGCCCCCCCCCCACTGCCCCCTTCTGTTACAAACGCACAGCACACCCCACTGGTTAACCCCCTTGCGAGCAAGCCTCAGGTCCTGGGTTCGATCCCCCAAAGCCACACCTTTTTTTTTTCTTTTTCTTTTTCTGTCCGAATTCCAGAAACTCAGATCTGAGACATTAACTCTAAAATCAATATCAAATTGAATATTACTCCAATTTGAATGATTCAAAATCCTGTGGATTCATAATTTTGTGCTCCTTCTATTAATGTCAAATTTGCAACATGTTTCTGTAACAATTTTTGCACTAAATAATTAATTACTGAAAATGCAATAAAAATTGGAAACTTTGGAATTTCATAACTTTAATTCTGCTCATCCAATTTAAGCAAACTTGGTCTCTAAAAATTTGTCTTAACAAACTCTACACATTGGTATTTTATTTGGACACAATTGAATTAATTTTGAGAATGTTTCCCTCTGTTTACTAAAAATGGCAGAATAAGAATGATTATGGAAAATTGCATAATAAATTCAATAATCACCCAAAAATTATGTTTAATAGCTCAAAATGTTCAGTGAAACATTTGCTACATGTTTTCAACCTTTTCAATGCAATTTGTTTATTTTTTTCACTAATTAAAAGTGGTGAATAATCCAATGCTTTAATTAAACCCTTTTAAATTGCAAAAATCATAACTTGGGCATAAAAATTCCAAATCCAACAAACTTAATATGTTTTCCAATCAACTTTTCATG
This sequence comes from Alopecurus myosuroides, assembly GCA_028641055.1. NCBI lineage: Eukaryota > Viridiplantae > Streptophyta > Magnoliopsida > Poales > Poaceae > Alopecurus > Alopecurus myosuroides. The sequence continues at coordinate 480,532,568 of CM054057.1, forward strand.
TACTTTCCAAATATCAACTTTGTTTGCTGTTTTGAATAATTTAAATTGCTGGAAACAACTGTTTCTTAATTATTGCATTTAAAATTGCCAAATTAATAACTTGCTCCTTTTAAATCGAATTTCAACAAATGAAATATGTTTTCCATGCAAAATTAAACCACCTTTTCAAATATAAATTTTGTTTCATGTTTTGAATAATTAAAATTGGTTATATAATTTAAACCTTGTTTAAATCATTTAAAATTGTTAAATTCCTAACTTGGTCAAATTAATTTCTTTTGAACCTATAAAATATGTCTTCCAACCATAAAAGTATAAACTTTTGAAATATGAATTTGGTTTAAATGTTTTGAACAAATAAAAATTCAAATAAGTTCATGTTTGAATTAAACTCATTTAATTCTTGCTTAAACTTGTTTAATTCATAAATAATTTATTTGAAATCCTTTTTCAACAAGTGAAACATGTAATCCACCTAAAATTTTGTGTTATTTCCAAATATGAACTTGGTTATCTATTTTGAAAAATTAAAAGTGGTGAAAACAACAAATGCTGGTGTAACACCTTTAAGGAACCAAAATTTCATAACTTAATAAATAAAATTCCAAAAATTGGTAAACCTTATTTCCAATTGATTCTATTGTTGTTATTTTTCTCTTTTCCTCATCCATGCATCATACTAATCCACTATCACCCATTGATTAGTTGTAAAACAATTGTTTCAACCATAATTCATGGGCTTTTCATATGCAACTAAAATTGCATGTGGGTCCATTTAATCATGTTGTTACCATGTCAACTAGTTTATTTTGATGCATCAATTAAATGGTCATGCATCATCCCATGTTTGTGCACTATGCCATGTTATTGATTGTTTACCTCTCTGCGTTGTTTGTTTGGTTCTTCTCGGATACACGACGACGTTGAGACCGACGATACTTACGACACCCCTTCTAAGGACTTAGCTCAGTACCAGGCTACTGGGTTTGCAGGCAAGTATTCACTCACATGAACCATTGTGTTCCTTTCAACATTGGATACCGGTACTTTCCGTTGTCTATTCTGCTAGCCCTATGAATAGTTGTTTCTGTTACGAACCTATCACATGTTATCATGTAACCCTGATATTGCCTCACCTCCACTCCTATAACCCCGTTGCTTGTGCCCGTGTCTTACGAGCATGCTTAGGGTTGTTTTGCTCGAGTCTGTTACCCGTTACTTTCTGTTACTATATTTCTATTATGTTCTGGGGCTCGATGTTAAACAACAACCTGTTAATTTTGAGGTAATAATAATTTGATGATAAGGCACCGGCAGGAGGCCCGGCGTGGTTTTGAGGCCTGCTAGTGTCGACCCTAATTAGGAAAAGGGTCTTGTCTACTGATCCATGATGAGCGCACTAACCGCATGTGGGAAGCGAGTATGGGCGCCCCCCTCAATTTGATTCGATTCGCATCTCGTCCAAATCGCCTCATTTAGTTCGGGTTTTCCATTTGCCGCATGCATATTGCAGGTGCGAACCCTTGGCGCCAGGGTGGAACTTTTGTAGTCGGCATTTAGGGAGACACGTTCTTAGAGTGCTATGAGGGTCCCCTTTTCTTCGTGGGGCTTGATTAGCCGTGCGCTCACTGCACGGGGTTCTTTGGGCTTGATGCGAAGAAGAGTTGAGTTGTGTTGAGTGCTCCGCTTGGTGGAAGTGCATTTCCTATCTGGCGGGGTATTCTTACGTGTACGGCCAAATTGGTGCATCCCTGCAGGGTTAAATCTTCTCGAGAAGCCGTGTTTTCCGCGGTTTTGGATTACTTGGTGAAAGTACTGGCTAACAAGTACTCAGAGCAACTTACACCTAACTAATGATAACTTGACTAGTAATAGGTTTATTGACACAACAATTTGAACCATCATTAATCCAACGGTGTGAGTTATCCTCGGATTGCTTCTTTGGATAAGGGGCGAGATCCAGGATGGGTTTGTTTGGTGGTCAGTTATAGTTGGTTACGATACGCTATCTTATCTCCTTTCTGTTTAGCCGGAAGTGGTAGTACCTCTGTAGTTGGTTAGAGCAGCCAGTGCAGCATCTTTTATACCCCCTTCTTCCGTTGAACCCAAAGCATCTGTGCTTGGTGTTGACGGGCTACACTTTGGTGAACTGTGAGTCTTGCTTGCCAGTACGTTTATGTACTGACCCCTCTGGGGCTGTGGTTTCCGCAGACTACGTTTCCGAAGATCTACATGGTGGCTACTACGTGGAGTTTGACGAGGCTGCTGACGAGTAGATAGCGGACCCGGGCAGGATCCGAGACTTCGTGGATGGGCTCCGTCTTTTCGTTTCTGGCCTCTTAGGCCTATTTGGTTCTTGTCTGTACTCAGACATTTTGGATTCTTCCGCTGTGTTGTAATGATGTTATGTTTCGACATGTGTCCTCTGGATGATTGTATTTGCTATCTCTGCTCTAATGAGAGCTATTTGCAACTTATTTCCATCTTTTGTGTCGTAGAGATCTGTTGTGATATCACTTGTTCAAACGCCGTTGATGTACCATGTGTGTATGTTTTGAAGTACGTCAACGGAAGTATCTGGATTTCTACGGGATGGTTTGCGCAGACGATGAATAGTAAGAGAATGGTTGTCACACGTTTACGTGTTGGCCTGCTCATATTGAGATGCGGGTGCCGGTATGCCCCGTAAGCCATTTATCTACTGTTTAACGGACTGTGAGTATCCCCTAGAAGTCCGGGTGCGACAAATGGTATCAGAGCCTGTCTGCCTGTAGGATCCCTTTTTACTGGTCGCAGTTGAGTCTAGAAACTATTTTGTAGCTATATAGGAAAAATGAAACGTGAGAGTAGGAATTCTGTTCTTTTTTTTCTTTCCCCACCCACCCTCCCTTTTCTGGTAAGGAAGTGCAACGTTGTTTTCCCTTCTCATCTTTCAAGTTAGGATTTCACGTATCCTGGTTTCTCTAGGATGGTTATATCTACTAGACCATAGGAATGGAGGTGGTTGTGACATGATTTATCATGTTGCCTACTCATGATTGAGAACGGAGGCGTGTAAGCCCCGGAAGCAAATCCCCTATTTCTTAAGCAGTAGATATTGATCCTTTAGAAGCCCGGATGGGTTTTCCGTAGTACCTCAGGAGTGTTTTGATCTCGTGTTTTCCCGATGTTGATATCCTGTTCTTCTCAACATCCTTTTCGTCCGTTGAAACCTTGTTGTTGCTTTCCATTTTCAGTTATTCCACCGGCGTCTAATCAATAACTCTGTTCCACCCTTCTGGCCAGATAGTCTATTCTCCAAATGAATCAAATTCTATCCAGCTATACACCCTCGATACAAAACCCCTTCCTCTATTTGAAAATGTTCCGGTGGTTTGCGAATTCCCTGACATCTTTCCAGAAGAGTTGCCAGGAATGCCTATCATCTTGAAATTCCAGAAAAACTATCAAAGGTGCACGATTTGTTTCACGTGTCACAGCTCAAGAGGATCTTCCCGAGAAGTATCCGGACCTTTTCTTTTCTCAGTAGGAATCTCGGGGCGCGATTCCTTCAAGGGGGGGGCGTTTTGTAACATCCCAAGTATGAAAAATAGCCATTAGAATGTTTGCTCTCTGTTATTTTATGTTTTGCATCATGACATCATGTTCATTGCATGTGTTTTGTTTGTTTTCCTTTGTTTTACTTTGTTTTCTATTTGAATTTCAAATCAAATTACAAACCTTTTGTTTCATACTTGTGATGTTACAATTTCCAAATGAATACTTCAAATCAAAACAATCAATTGTTTCCATTAAAGTGTGATTCCAAAACTATTGTTTTGTTTCTATCAAAAATTCATTTAATATCAAACCCTTTTCAAATTCAATTGCATTTCTTTCCAAACAGCACCCATTTGAAATTAATGGAACAAAACCACTCCAATCAATTGTTTCAAATAAGCTTAAGGGTTCACACTATTTAACTGGGTCTTTTTAATAACTCATTTAATAAGCAAATTTCATTCGTTTTCAAACAAATGGCAAATATCAAATAAATTCAAATCTTTTGGAAAAATAAAAGTCACACAATGTTGTTGTAACCCTAAATAATCAATAACCCAATTTTCCTAATTTTTACTAACCCTAAACCCTAGCCTTTTCTTCCTTTTCTAATCAGCAAAAAAAATAAAACAAAATCAAAGAATAAAAAGAAGAGAGAGAGAGAGGAGCACACCAGGCCCAGCCCAACTCCCCTTAGCCCATACCCCTTCGACCCACCATCTCTTTCTTCTTCCTCTGTACGGTCTCCATCCGAACTACCCACGTATACAGAGCAGAGCAAGCAACGGTGCAGCATCCTCCCCTCCTCCTATATCTAACCGTAGGGTTCCCCTAACCCTACCCTAGCCCATCTTATCTCTCTCCCCCGCCTCCATCTCTCCTTCCACCTCCATCTCTTTCTCTCTGTATTATTTCCTCTGTACCTGAACCTGTACCACCACCGAAGAACACCTCTCCCCTCCGGCGATCACCGGCGTAGAGCCCTCCTCCGGCCGGGCAAACGGCGGGAATGGAACCCCCCGGCCGCCCTCTCCCTCCTCCACCACTCGGCGCGGGCCGGGGGGCACCGGAGCGCCGCCGCCGACCACCTCATGTCGTCGTCGCCTCCCTGTCCGTGCGCCTCCTCCTGTACATCCTCGAGGAGAGCGCACCACTTCCCCTCCGTCTCCCCTCGTCTCTCCTCCCTTCCCCTCGCAGCAGCACCCCACGCACGCAGCACACGCAGCTGCAGCACGCCCACGTCGCGCACAGCAGTCGCCGGCGACCATCCATCATCGATCTGTTACGTGCGTTTTCAGTTAGCTGTCAGTTAACCGCGTAGATGTACCTTAAGCCCCCCCCCCCCACTGCCCCCTTCTGTTACAAACGCACAGCACACCCCACTGGTTAACCCCCTTGCGAGCAAGCCTCAGGTCCTGGGTTCGATCCCCCAAAGCCACACCTTTTTTTTTGCTTTTTCTTTTTCTGTCCGAATTCCAGAAACTCAGATCTGAGACATTAACTCTAAAATCAATATCAAATTGAATATTACTCCAATTTGAATGATTCAAAATCCTGTGGATTCATAATTTTGTGCTCCTTCTATTAATGTCAAATTTGCAACATGTTTCTGTAACAATTTTTGCACTAAATAATTAATTACTGAAAATGCAATAAAAAGTGGAAACTTTGGAATTTCATAACTTTAGTTCTGCTCATCCAATTTAAGCAAACTTGGTCTCTAAAAATTTGTCTTAACAAACTCTACACATTGGTATTTTATTTGGACACAATTGAATTAATTTTAAGAATGTTTCCCTCTGTTTACTAAAAATGGCAGAATAAGAATGATTATGGAAAATTGCATAATAAATTCAATAATCACCCAAAAATTATGTTTAATAGCTCAAAATGTTCAGTGAAACATTTGCTACATGTTTTCAACCTTTTCAATGCAATTTGTTTATTTTTTTCACTAATTAAAAGTGGTGAATAATCCAATGCTTTAATTAAACCCTTTTAAATTGCAAAAATCATAACTTGGGCATAAAAATTCCAAATCCAACAAACTTAATATGTTTTCCAATCAACTTTTCATGTACTTTCCAAATATCAACTTTGTTTGCTGTTTTGAATAATTTAAATTGCTGGAAACAACTGTTTCTTAATTATTGCATTTAAAATTGCCAAATTAATAACTTGCTCCTTTTAAATCGAATTTCAACAAATGAAATATGTTTTCCATGCAAAATTAAACCACCTTTTCAAATATAAATTTTGTTTCATGTTTTGAATAATTAAAATTGGTTATATAATTTAAACCTTGTTTAAATCATTTAAAATTGTTAAATTCCTAACTTGGTCAAATTAATTTCTTTTGAACCTATAAAATATGTCTTCCAACCATAAAAGTATAAACTTTTGAAATATGAATTTGGTTTAAATGTTTTGAACAAATAAAAATTCAAATAAGTTCATGTTTGAATTAAACTCATTTAATTCTTGCTTAAACTTGTTTAATTCATAAATAATTTATTTGAAATCCTTTTTCAACAAGTGAAACATGTAATCCACCTAAAATTTTGTGTTATTTCCAAATATGAACTTGGTTATCTATTTTGAACAATTAAAAGTGGTGAAAACAACAAATGCTGGTGTAACACCTTTAAGGAACCAAAATTTCATAACTTAATAAATAAAATTCCAAAATTGGTAAACCTTATTTCCAATTGATTCTATTGTTGTTATTTTTCTGTTTTCCTCATCCATGCATCATACTAATCCACTATCACCCATTGATTAGTTGTAAAACAATTGTTTCAACCATAATTCATGGGCTTTTCATATGCAACTAAAATTGCATGTGGGTCCATTTAATCATGTTGTTACCATGTCAACTAGTTTATTTTGATGCATCAATTAAATGGTCATGCATCATCCCATGTTTGTGCACTATGCCATGTTATTGATTGTTTACCTCTCTGCGTTGTTTGTTTGGTTCTTCTCGGATACACGACGACGTTGAGACCGACGATACTTACGACACCCCTTCTAAGGACTTAGCTCAGTACCAGGCTACTGGGTTTGCAGGCAAGTATTCACTCACATGAACCATTGTGTTCCTTTCAACATTGGATACCGGTACTTTCCGTTGTCTATTCTGCTAGCCCTATGAATAGTTGTTTCTGTTACGAACCTATCACATGTTATCATGTAACCCTGATATTGCCTCACCTCCACTCCTATAACCCCGTTGCTTGTGCCCGTGTCTTACGAGCATGCTTAGGGTTGTTTTGCTCGAGTCTGTTACCCGTTACTTTCTGTTACTATATTTCTATTATGTTCTGGGGCTCGATGTTAAACAACAACCTGTTAATTTTGAGGTAATAATAATTTGATGATAAGGCACCGGCAGGAGGCCCGGCGTGGTTTTGAGGCCTGCTAGTGTCGACCCTAATTAGGAAAAGGGTCTTGTCTACTGATCCATGATGAGCGCACTAACCGCATGTGGGAAGCGAGTATGGGCGCCCCCCTCAATTTGATTCGATTCGCATCTCGTCCAAATCGCCTCATTTAGTTCGGGTTTTCCATTTGCCGCATGCATATTGCAGGTGCGAACCCTTGGCGCCAGGGTGGAACTTTTGTAGTCGGCATTTAGGGAGACACGTTCTTAGAGTGCTATGAGGGTCCCCTTTTCTTCGTGGGGCTTGATTAGCCGTGCGCTCACTGCACGGGGTTCTTTGGGCTTGATGCGAAGAAGAGTTGAGTTGTGTTGAGTGCTCCGCTTGGTGGAAGTGCATTTCCTATCTGGCGGGGTATTCTTACGTGTACGGCCAAATTGGTGCATCCCTGCAGGGTTAAATCTTCTCGAGAAGCCGTGTTTTCCGCGGTTTTGGATTACTTGGTGAAAGTACTGGCTAACAAGTACTCAGAGCAACTTACACCTAACTAATGATAACTTGACTAGTAATAGGTTTATTGACACAACAATTTGAACCATCATTAATCCAACGGTGTGAGTTATCCTCGGATTGCTTCTTTGGATAAGGGGCGAGATCCAGGATGGGTTTGTTTGGTGGTCAGTTATAGTTGGTTACGATACGCTATCTTATCTCCTTTCTGTTTAGCCGGAAGTGGTAGTACCTCTGTAGTTGGTTAGAGCAGCCAGTGCAGCATCTTTTATACCCCCTTCTTCCGTTGAACCCAAAGCATCTGTGCTTGGTGTTGACGGGCTACACTTTGGTGAACTGTGAGTCTTGCTTGCCAGTACGTTTATGTACTGACCCCTCTGGGGCTGTGGTTTCCGCAGACTACGTTTCCGAAGATCTACATGGTGGCTACTACGTGGAGTTTGACGAGGCTGCTGACGAGTAGATAGCGGACCCGGGCAGGATCCGAGACTTCGTGGATGGGCTCCGTCTTTTCGTTTCTGGCCTCTTAGGCCTATTTGGTTCTTGTCTGTACTCAGACATTTTGGATTCTTCCGCTGTGTTGTAATGATGTTATGTTTCGACATGTGTCCTCTGGATGATTGTATTTGCTATCTCTGCTCTAATGAGAGCTATTTGCAACTTATTTCCATCTTTTGTGTCGTAGAGATCTGTTGTGATATCACTTGTTCAAACGCCGTTGACGTACCATGTGTGTATGTTTTGAAGTACGTCAACGGAAGTATCTGGATTTCTACGGGATGGTTTGCGCAGACGATGAATAGTAAGAGAATGGTTGTCACACGTTTACGTGTTGGCCTGCTCATATTGAGATGCGGGTGCCGGTATGCCCCGTAAGCCATTTATCTACTGTTTAACGGACTGTGAGTATCCCCTAGAAGTCCGGGTGCGACAAATGGTATCAGAGCCTGTCTGCCTGTAGGATCCCTTTTTACTGGTCGCAGTTGAGTCTAGAAACTATTTTGTAGCTATATAGGAAAAATGAAACGTGAGAGTAGGAATTCTGTTCTTTTTTTTCTTTCCCCACCCACCCTCCCTTTTCTGGTAAGGAAGTGCAACGTTGTTTTCCCTTCTCATCTTTCAAGTTAGGATTTCACGTATCCTGGTTTCTCTAGGATGGTTATATCTACTAGACCATAGGAATGGAGGTGGTTGTGACATGATTTATCATGTTGCCTACTCATGATTGAGAACGGAGGCGTGTAAGCCCCGGAAGCAAATCCCCTATTCCTTAAGCAGTAGATATTGATCCTTTAGAAGCCCGGATGGGTTTTCCGTAGTACCTCAGGAGTGTTTTGATCTCGTGTTTTCCCGATGTTGATATCCTGTTCTTCTCAACATCCTTTTCGTCCGTTGAAACCTTGTTGTTGCTTTCCATTTTCAGTTATTCCACCGGCGTCTAATCAATAACTCTGTTCCACCCTTCTGGCCAGATAGTCTATTCTCCAAATGAATCAAATTCTATCCAGCTATACACCCTCGATACAAAACCCCTTCCTCTATTTGAAAATGTTCCGGTGGTTTGCGAATTCCCTGACATCTTTCCAGAAGAGTTGCCAGGAATGCCTATCATCTTGAAATTCCAGAAAAACTATCAAAGGTGCACGATTTGTTTCACGTGTCACAGCTCAAGAGGATCTTCCCAAGAAGTATCCGGACCTTTTCTTTTCTCAGTAGGAATCTCGGGGCGCGATTCCTTCAAGGGGGGGGCGTTTTGTAACATCCCAAGTATGAAAAATAGCCATTAGAATGTTTGCTCTCTGTTATTTTATGTTTTGCATCATGACATCATGTTCATTGCATGTGTTTTGTTTGTTTTCCTTTGTTTTACTTTGTTTTCTATTTGAATTTCAAATCAAATTTCAAACCTTTTGTTTCATACTTGTGATGTTACAATTTCCAAATGAATACTTCAAATCAAAACAATCAATTGTTTCCATTAAAGTGTGATTCCAAAACTATTGTTTTGTTTCTATCAAAAATTCATTTAATATCAAACCCTTTTCAAATTCAATTGCATTTCTTTCCAAACAGCACCCATTTGAAATTAATGGAACAAAACCACTCCAATCAATTGTTTCAAATAAGCTTAAGGGTTCACACTATTTAACTGGGTCTTTTTAATAACTCATTTAATAAGCAAATTTCATTCGTTTTCAAACAAATGGCAAATATCAAATAAATTCAAATCTTTTGGAAAAATAAAAGTCACACAATGTTGTTGTAACCCTAAATAATCAATAACCCAATTTTCCTAATTTTTACTAACCCTAAACCCTAGCCTTTTCTTCCTTTTCTAATCAGCAAAAAAAATAAAACAAAATCAAAGAATAAAAAGAAGAGAGAGAGAGGAGCACACCAGGCCCAGCCCAACTCCCCTTAGCCCATACCCCTTCGACCCACCATCTCTTTCTTCTTCCTCTGTACGGTCTCCATCCGAACTACCCACGTATACAGAGCAGAGCAAGCAACGGTGCAGCATCCTCCCCTCCTCCTATATCTAACCCTAGGGTTCCCCTAACCCTACCCTAGCCCATCTTCTCCCTCTCCCCCGCCTCCATCTCTCCTTCCACCTCCATCTCTTTCTCTCTGTATTATTTCCTCTGTACCTGAACCTGTACCACCACCGAAGAACACCTCTCCCCTCCGGCGATCACCGGCGTAGAGCCCTCCTCCGGCCGGGCAAACGGTGGGAATGGAACCCCCCGGCCGCCCTCTCCCTCCTCCACCACTCGGCGCGGGCCAGGGGGCACCGGAGCGCCGCCGCCGACCACCTCATGTCGCCGTCGCCTCCCTGTCCGTGCGCCTCCTCCTGTACGTCCTCGAGGTGAGCGCACCACTTCCCCTCCGTCTCCCCTCGTCTCTCCTCCCTTCCCCTCGCAGCAACCCCCCCGCACGCAGCACACGCAGCTGCAGCGCGCCCACGTCGCGCACAGCAGTCGCCGGCGACCATCCATCATCGATCTGTTACGTGCGTTTTCAGTTAGCTGTCAGTTAACCGCGTAGATGTACCTTAAGCCCCCCCACTGCCCCCTTCTGTTACAAACGCACAACACACCCCACTGGTTAACCCCCTTGCGAGCAAGCCCCAGGTCCTGGGTTCGATCCCCCAAAGCCACACCTTTTTTTCTGCTTTTTCTTTTTCTGTCCGAATTCCAGAAACTCAGATCTGAGACATTAACTCTAAAATCAATATCAAATTGAATATTACTCCAATTTGAATGATTCAAAATCCTGTGGATTCATAATTTTGTGCTCCTTCTATTAATGTCAAATTTGCAACATGTTTCTGTAACAATTTTTGCACTAAATAATTAATTACTGAAAATGCAATAAAAATTGGAAACTTTGGAATTTCATAACTTTAGTTCTGCTCATCCAATTTAAGCAAACTTGGTCTCTAAAAATTTGTGTTAACAAACTCTACACATTGGTATTTTATTTGGACACAATTGAATTAATTTTGAGCATGTTTCCCTCTGTTTACTAAAAATGGCAGAATAAGAATGATTATGGAAAATTGCATAATAAATTCAATAATCACCCAAAAATTATGTTTAATAGCTCAAAATGTTCAGTGAAACATTTGCTACATGTTTTCAACCTTTTCAATGCAATTTGTTTATTGTTTTCACTAATTAAAAGTGGTGAATAATCCAATGCTTTAATTAAACCCTTTTAAATTGCAAAAATCATAACTTGGGCATAAAAATTCCAAATCCAACAAACTTAATATGTTTTCCAATCAACTTTTCATGTACTTTCCAAATATCAACATTGTTTGCTGTTTTCAATAATTTAAATTGCTGGAAACAACTGTTTCTTAATTATTGCATTTAAAATTGCCAAATTAATAACTTGCTCCTTTTAAATCCAATTTCAACAAATGAAATATGTTTTCCATGCAAAATTAAACCACCTTTTCAAATATAAATTTTGTTTCATGTTTTGAATAATTAAAATTGGTTATATAATTTAAACCTTGTTTAAATCATTTAAAATTGTTAAATTCCTAACTTGGTCAAATTAATTTCTTTTGAACCTATAAAATATGTTTTCCAACCATAAAAGTATAAACTTTTGAAATATGAATTTGGTTTAAATGTTTTGAACAAATAAAAATTCAAATAAGTTCATGTTTGAATTAAACTCATTTAATTCTTGCTTAAACTTGTTTAATTCATAAATAATTTATTTGAAATCCTTTTTCAACAAGTGAAACATGTAATCCACCTAAAATTTTGTGTGATTTCCAAATATGAACTTGGTTATCTATTTTGAACAATTAAAAGTGGTGAAAACAACAAATGCTGGTGTAACACCTTTAAGGAACCAAAAATTCATAACTTAATAAATAAAATTCCAAAAATTGGTAAACCTTATTTCCAATTGATTCTATTGTTGTTATTTTTCTGTTTTCCTCATCCATGCATCATACTAATCCACTATCACCCATTGATTAGTTGTAAAACAATTGTTTCAACCATAATTCATGGGCTTTTCATATGCAACTCAAATTGCATGTGGGTCCATTTAATCATGTTGTTACCATGTCAACTAGTTTATTTTGATGCATCAATTAAATGGTCATGCATCATCCCATGTTTGTGCACTATGCCATGTTATTGATTGTTTACCTCTCTGCGTTGTTTGTTTGGTTCTTCTCGGATACACGACGACGTTGAGACCGACGATACTTACGACACCCCTTCTAAGGACTTAGCTCAGTACCAGGCTACTGGGTTTGCAGGAAAGTATTCACTCACATGAACCATTGTGTTCCTTTCAACATTGGATACCGATACTTTCCGTTGTCTATTCTGCTATTCCTATGAATAGTTGTTTCTGTTACGAACCTATCACATGTTATCATGTAACCCTGATATTGCCTCACCTCCACTCCTATAACCCCGTTGCTTGTGCACGTGTCTTACTAGCATGCTTAGGGTTGTTTTGCTCGAGTCTGTTACCCGTTACTTTCTGTTACTATATTTCTATTATGTTCTGGGGCTCGATGTTAAACAACAACCTGTTAATTTTGAGGTAATAATAATTTGATGATAAGGCACCGGCAGGAGGCCCGGCGTGGTTTTGAGGCCTGCTAGTGTCGACCCTAATTAGGAAAAGGGTCTTGTCTACTGATCCATGATGAGCGCACTAACCGCATGTGGGAAGCGAGTATGGGCGCCCCCCTCAATTTGATTCGATTCGCATCTCGTCCAAATCGCCTCATTTAGTTCGGGTTTTCCATTTGCCGCATGCATATTGCAGGTGCGAACCCTTGGCGCCAGGGTGGAACTTTTGTAGTCGGCATTTAGGGAGACACGTTCTTAGAGTGCTATGAGGGTCCCCTTTTCTTCGTGGGGCTTGATTAGCCGTGCGCTCACTGCACGGGGTTCTTTGGGCTTGATGCGAAGAAGAGTTGAGTTGTGTTGAGTGCTCCGCTTGGTGGAAGTGCATTTCCTATCTGGTGGGGTATTCTTACGTGTACGGCCAAATTGGTGCATCCCTGCAGGGTTAAATCTTCTCGAGAAGCCGTGTTTTCCGCGGTTTTGGATTACTTGGTGAAAGTACTGGCTAACAAGTACTCAGAACAACTTACACCTAACTAATGATAACTTGACTAGTAATAGGTTTATTGACACAACAATTTGAACCATCATTAATCCAACGGTGTGAGTTATCCTCGGATTGCTTCTTTGGATAAGGGGCGAGATCCAGGATGGGTTTGTTTGGTGGTCAGTTATAGTTGGTTACGATACGCTATCTTATCTCCTTTCTGTTTAGCCGGAAGTGGTAGTACCTCTGTAGTTGGTTAGAGCAGCCAGTGCAGCATCTTTTATACCCCCTTCTTCCGTTGAACCCAAAGCATCTGTGCTTGGTGTTGACGGGCTACACTTTGGTGAACTGTGAGTCTTGCTTGCCAGTACGTTTATGTACTGACCCCTTTGGGGCTGTGGTTTCCGCAGACTACGTTTCCGAAGATCTACATGGTGGCTACTACGTGGAGTTTGACGAGGCTGCTGACGAGTAGATAGCAGACCCGGGCAGGATCCGAGACTTCGTGGATGGGCTCCGTCTTTTCGTTTCTGGCCTCTTAGGCCTATTTGGTTCTTGTCTGTACTCAGACATTTTGGATGCTTCCGCTGTGTTGTAATGATGTTATGTTGGGACATGTGTCCTCTGGATGATTGTATTTGCTATCTCTGCTCTAATGAGAGCTATTTGCAACTTATTTCCATCTTTTGTGTCGTAGAGATTTGTTGTGATATCACTTGTTCAAACGCCGTTGACGTACCATGTGTGTATGTTTTGAAGTACGTCAACGGAAGTATCTGGATTTCTACGGGATGGTTTGCGCAGACGATGAATAGTAAGAGAATGGTTGTCACACGTTTACGTGTTGTCCTGCTCATATTGAGATGCGGGTGCCGGTATGCCCCGTAAGCCATTTATCTACTGTTTAACGGACTGTGAGTATCCCCTAGAAGTCCGGGTGCGACAGCTGATGCCTACCATACAGAAGTATCCGGTCGATCGACCACCGGACGGCGCTCGATAACTATTCACCGGGTGGTCGTAGTAACTGCGGATCTTCGACAGGTCCTCGAACCTAGCCTTCACGGTGTCAGAGACGTCGTTGAGGCTGTCGAGCACCTCCACCAGAGTGCCACCGATGGCGCTAACGATCCGCGTGAATGTCGCCTCGTCTTTGTGGCGTCGATAGAGGCCAGTTATGGTGACCGTGCGTAACTCTCCTGGCTCTGAAGGTGTTCCTCCGTTGGCCTTCACCCCGCCGAAGCCCAATCGGTGGATGAACTTGGAGCTGGGGAACTTGTCAGCTCATTCAAAGGACTTGTGATAGCCGGTGAAGACGACGACCTCGCTGCCACAGCGGTAGCCACAGTCGTAAAGTACGTCAGCGTCGTGGGGGTTGACGAAGATGACCTTCATCATGTCGTGCTCGTTGGTCAGGATCCTATACATGCGGCCGCCGTCGGGGGGGGGGGGCACTCGTCCGCCATAGCCCCTGTCAATGAAGGCTTTCGCCACGTCCACCGCCTCCCACTGCGGTCCCCAAGCGTAGACCATCAGCGTGTCTACGTTGTCCCACCGGCACGCAGGGTAGTCTTCCTCTGTCCGAGTGGGCGGGAGGTTGAAGGAGAGGTGGCTAAGGACGTGTTTCTGCAAGGTGGTGGTGGCCATCGCGAGTACGTGGTCGGACGAGTTCACGAGAGAGAAGAGGATCGGAGATGTTGCTGCTGCTTGCACTGAGAGATGCAGATGGGGGGTGGGAAACATGTGAGTTATAAAGGGAAAGAGAGACAACAAGACGGGGTATTGATGCTTCCGGCGATGTTCCGAGGGCACAAACCCATTTTTTCACGCGACGGGACAGTGCATTGACGCTCTTTCGTGGCCTAACTATTAGCACAGCCCCAATTTATGAAGCGGCGTGACTGGGCTCCGACACTCTGTTGCGACGGAGCTAGTGGTGACACAGCCTAAATTTTCCACGCGCCTGAACGTTCACTGTTCGTGTTTGATGGCACAACCATCATTATCAATACGTGTCACGCGCACGGACGTTGCACCGCACGTCCTTGGCACATGCAGAGGCACAATCCACGATACCAGCGAGGTCTTCGTCGACGGGATCCAAGAGGGGGTTGCTAGCGTGCTTCGTACAATTCTAGCCCTAGCGTCATTTGGGTGGTCCGAATTTATATGGAGAAGTCCACATTTTTTTTAACTACTTGAAAATTGTAAATTAAATGAAAAATTTGCCGAAAACCAAAATAAGTTGCCATGGTACCATATTTACTTAATGAAAGATTAGTTAGTGATAAAATTGAATAAAGGAATTTGAAATGGTTGGTAAAGCACATATACGGGCCATGTACCACTGGGACTCTCAAATTGTCGTTGAAACCTTCCGCTACGAAATAGGGTAAACCAACACATTTTTATATTTTGATCCCATATTATTAAACTGAATCTTACATGATGTAAATATGACACTATGCCTACTTATTTTGGTTTTCCGTAAAATTTTCATTTAATTTAAATTTTTAAACTAGTTCCAAAATATGTGGACTTGCCCAGAAAAACCCGGACCGTCCAACTAGATTGCACCTAGCCAGAGTGGGGCCGGTAGGGGAACTTGTTTACTCGGGGAATATCGCCGATGGCCCACATGGTTTTGTTCCCCTGCTTTCCGTCGAGAGAACCCCAGAGAAAATGCCAGGAAAGCACAAGGATATAGCACGGAGCAATAGTAGTTGGATTGAAGGGAGCAGAGAGGAGGAGGATTCGAGGCGCAGAGGATTTCCATTGTCATTGACGTCGCTTGTGGCCCGTCGGGGAGGGAGGAGAAACAGAGAAGGCCTTCGCAACTTCCGTGCATGTTTATTGTACGTTCGCTGTCGTCGTTGCTTCCTGCAGCAATCCAACAAATCAGTTTGTAAGGTTATTGTTATCTTCTCTACATGTGTTACAGCTCCCGAATGGTGAAATATATGACGGTTATCTTTACTTTCTATTTTAGTTGCCAAAGGGAAGAAAACCCTAGTTTCTGCAAATATGCATGTGCACGAGGTTCTAAATTTCTTTTGTTATTTCAAAATATAGAATGGAGTTTAGTTACTCGGAATACTTTTTCTCTGATATGGAACAAGAGCTTTGTGATCTATGCATTTACCCGACTAATATATGTACTAGAAGCAATCGCCGCAACACTTTTAGTTTTCCCATTCAGATGGAACATTCATTCCGAACGATGGTAAACGATGGTAAGTAATGCCTTTCAATTCGAGTGAATACATTTGTTTTCTTTCAATTCGTGTGTTCTTAGTTTCTCCCTTTTTTGTATTAAATATAGGTATTTGTGTCATGCTCCTTAAAATATCGGCTAGATAACCTTGCCGCTAAGCACCCATAAGAATTGGATGGTTTGTAAGTGTGCACGGGGAGACATATACCACTTCTACCTAGAGAAGTGGGATTTCTGTTTGGGCGATAGGTGTGGGCAGTTAAATTGCAGTCCATATTCAACCCATATTCGGATCCTTATATGTGAACCGGAGTGGAAAGCCTTTTGTGTATGTTATGGCATCATAGTCAATGATACTGTCAAGTTCGCGTATGATGAAATGGATAAAGTGTTTCGTATTTAAGTGACTGACTAAAGAAATGCTCCGAAAGCTCGGGTTCAAAATTGTGGTATGTTAGTATATGTTGTGTTATTTTTTTACATATTGGTTAGTTCATAGTTTTCAAACTGAATTTCCTTATGTCTTTGATTAGAGTTAGAACAAGTTCACAAATGGTGCAAGGCTTCTCTGCTAAAGACCATATTTGACAACACGACAGAAGTCAGATTTTTAAAAATGAATGCAATATCTTTCGCTTTATTCAAGGATGCGACAAGGGAATCGGATCCTGACGAGTTCTTTGAGATCCCTCAGTTCTACGTGCACGGGGTGGAGTCTGATATAGATAAGGATGCTCTGGTATCATTTAAACTGATTTTATGATTCATGTACATTTTTATGATTCATTTCCACTTTTCTGATATAATGTTCATGTTATTTTGGTCAGCGTCTGAACGTTCAGGTAGCAGATGGGTATACACTACCAACTTATGGGATTTCACGTCTATGCACGACAGATTTCCCGATGCTCGAAACATATTCCTTACATGGCGATTACATCGTGTTTACTGGGCAGTGGCCTTCATTCTACCGTCTCGTGCATATACGCAGAGGTGATCTCTTCTCCATCAAGGTAGAGATCAAGTCGTGGTACATCTAGCTCATATTTGAGAAGATGAGCACCAAGGAGGCAAATGAAGAATATAATCTCAGCGACATGGATGTGGAGTCCAGTGAAGAAGAGGCCGACCCCCTGATAAAAGAAGAGGTCAAAGAGGAGATTAAAGAAGAGGCGGACCGCTGACAAAATTAGAGGTGATCAAAGAAGAGATCAACTAAGAGGTGGACCTCCTGATAATAGAACAGGTAAGGAGGACATTAAAAAGGAGGTTAAAGAGGAAAACGAATAAGCGAGTGTCTAGTTAACATTTCTAGACGTTGTTGTTTGCAGTATGTTTTTCTTGTTTAGTGACTAAATAGGATTGTATATACTTTTCGTATTTCTGTCGAACAGTTTAAGTGCGCTCTCTGGACGCGCTCTGAAATAATGTAGCGCGTACTTATTTAGAAACAAGCTCCTTCGCGAAACCACGGAATATCTTAGCTAGGGAAATACGGAGTTGTAAAATGCTATTGTGCTTTCATGTCAAATTTGAGGCAAATTTTAAATTGGGTGTTTAAATCAAATTTGAACCAATATTTGAAGTCTATTGCTCTGTGATATGATGTTGCAGTGCTTTGTAAGCACAATAAAATAACACGAATATGTTATTAATCCGATCTCTTTGCTTTGTGAAAGAGATATTTATGAAGAATGTATGTATATGCAAAGGTCTCTGGATTAAACAAAATGCCCCTCCCGGCCCCAATACGACCGCAATACAGCACCTCCATATTTTGGTGGACGACCCGAGTGCGTGCAAACCCGTCCCGCTCATCGTTCTTTCAAATAGATCGTCTAAAAAACCCTTATGAGCCAGGCGCTTTTCCAGACCGACGCTTGCATACTTTGAGGCCGTTTGTAATACAGGTCGGCTCCTATAATGTAGGCTACAGCGTCGGTTATATTTTGCAACCGTCTTACCAATTATGGGAGGCGGGGTTTGATTTCGACCCGTCATAGATCGGAGCTTATTGGATCCAGGCTTTTCTTTATAGGCGGTTTATCTACGCAAACCGGCTGAAGGGTAGTGTTTTCGAGCCTGCTTTTTTTTCAAGGGTAAAATCGTCTCTAGTAATAGTCTCTAATACTCGATTTTCTAATAGTGCTACCGTCCAGGACTCGGCACCGAGAAGAGAGACAGCATTTTGGCCTTGCTAACTGGTAGCTCTAATCAACTATGATTAGAGCTATCTATGAAACTGTAAGTTCTCAACACATGAGAGAAAACTGGAATTAGAGATACGTCTACTCAGGAGAGGTCACCTCAAAACTCAGTTAGAATAGGCTCTAATTCAATTAGAGGGGTTCTAATTAGAAACTCTAATTAGACCCTTTAATTCTACGAAAGAGAGAGATAGAGGCTTGAGAGCCAATTGTGTGTTTTGCTTTGAGCTTTGGGGTGTTTTACATAGTGTGAGTGAGGAGAGACTTGCCAAAGAGGGAGGGAGGAGTCCTAGTTGATCTAGGAGGAGGGTGGCCGCACCAAGGAGGTGACCGCACCCCGTTCCATAGACCAACACGGATTGGGGGTGGAGTCCAACTCCACCTCCCTCTCCCTTTCTATTTTCTTTCTTCCTTTTCTTTTTCTCTTTTTCTCTCTCGTAAAATCAGGAAAATACTGAGACGATGAGTACCAACTTTTGAGGCCACTGGGACCCACCCGACAGCTCCTAAAATAGGGTTCGGCCATGAGGGGGGGATCTGCCCCCTCCCGGTACTCCCTCCTTGTATGGAAAGTCTCTGAAACTCCTCCGGAACCACTTTACCCCTATATGTAAAATCATCGATATTATATAACAATGTTAGAAACACATTTCTAACACCCGGGACATCTCATGTCGTCTGTTATCTCTCATATAAATTCTTCCTAACACCCGCATAATTTCTCTATTATAGTAATTTCCCCGAAACCACTCGGATTGACACTTCACTTGTTTCTGTGACATCGTAACAACATCAAACATTCATAAAATCAATAACTACATATTAATTTTCTCAATTAAAGGTTAGCACGGCTTAAACGTGTGACCCGTAAAGGCTTGATAACACACAGACATGTTCGGGAACTTACCGAACAATAACCAACAGCGGGACCATGGACATCCATGATGTCTCATGTGTGTTTCGAAACAACGAGGGAACCATGTAAGTTACTCATTGCACATATTCCCTTAACTTCACGATACCAACGATATCACAAGGTGAGACTATGTGATCTGGTCTGATCAAACTGTTTGATCATAATACATAAAACTCATTATCGATGTATATCGTTCTCTTTTCTCATCCATATCTCCGATGACTTTGTGATAAATCACACTGTGTCTGGCCAAACGATATGTTATCGATGATACTAAGAGGGTCCAGAGTGTGTAACTCTCTATCGTTTAGAGGAGTTAGTACTGGTCTTGAACGAGCTCAGTTCCATTACACTTTCTAGTTCATATCCAGATATCACTGTTATGATCCCTAGTTGCGGCAAGACGGTTGATGATATCCGTAGTATAACTTTCGATCGTGAGGTCACTAGATATTCTCATAGTATAGGAATTATAGTCAATGACAACTTCATATGTAGTTGCTAAAATACATCATGATTGTCTAGTCTCTTTTAGCAATAACATACACTTGGGTCGGTTCAGTACTATTGTTAACCTAACAATAAACTCTTATGTTCTGCTAGAGTTTTAACCAAGTCCATGATCAGAAAGATTTTATAATCTCACAAACCAGAAGATAATCTTAGAGACAAGATTAGGAACTCTTGTTTGTTTATGTCTTCACACCACACAAAGATATTTGTTTGAAAACTCAGTTTTCAAGTGCTATAGCGGTTGTAGCATGATGACATAAATTAAATTCTGAACTTGAAGATAGAATAATCAATAAATATTATTGTCTCTAGGACATACCTTCAATAGGATGGGTGTGAATCTATGGAGGTGAACTAGCCGAGGAATGAGGTACAGAGCATGAACAAAAACAAGGACATAGTGTGAAGGAGGTTAAGAGATGAGGGGGCGAAAAAGAGAGTCTGAAAGTATAGTATAGGCACCTAGAGAGGGATGAATAGGTGTTATGACCAATTTTAATTTTTCTTAGAGTTTAGGCTTGACACAAAGGTAAATTCTCTAGATAATGCAACTAAGATGAATTTACCTATATTAAAAGGATAAAAACAATCACAATACAAGTGCAAGTAAAGGGAGAAGGGAACAAGGTAACCGATATGAAGCACGCGGAGACACGATGTAATATCGAGTTCCTCTTTGTTAAGGGAGTACCTCTCATTGGAGGGGTGTGAGCTGGCCATGAAGGCCTACTCAACGCCACAAAGGCCTCACCCAATTCTCCGATGAATCCCGCCACAAAGGCCTAGTCCACCTTCCACTATTGATCCCCTTTGAGGCGGGAATCGAATCATTTACAAACAACTTGGGGCACACACCCACAACCAAATTGGGGGCTCCCAACAATCTTGAATCACCAAGAGTAGCAAGATGCCTAGGTTCTCCACAAGAGAAAAACCTAGGGTAGATCCCTCAAGCTAATGAGGGGGAAATGAAGAACGGCTCGGTGAAGATGTAGATCGGGGCCTTCTCCTTCAATCCTCAAAAGATCTTCGAGTTTGGTGGGAGGGACTGCGAGTTAATGCGGATTTGGTGAGATCTTAAATGCTATTAAATGCTAAGGGGAAGAACTAGAGCTCAAGGAGGAATAGGAGGGGTATTTATACCCCCTCCTCAAATCTAGCCGTTTGGCTGGAAAACAGGTACCGGAATATTCGGTCCAAGTTTGGACCGGAATATCTGGTTGGGATATTTCCTCAGATCTGCTCGAGTTCGTTGACTTAAACCGGATAATCCGGTTTCCTCTGAATAATACGGTTATGAATAATCCGGTTGGCTTCTGTCTTGCACAAGCAACTGAACCATATATTCTGGCTCCTCCGGAATAATACGGTACAAATAATCTGGTTACCTTCTGTGAGTTTCATCTCTGATCCTTAGCCAATTTTGAGCAGAACCTCCACAACCGGAATATCCGGTACGATTTGAACAATCTGGTACCAATATTCCGGCTCATCTCTGTCCCAAACTGGACCCAAACTATCCTAACCGGAATATCCGGTTTCCCAGAATAATCCGGTTAGAATAATCCGGTTGCCCACTGTCCCAAATCACTTAGCCCAATATTCACCGATCTTTTCGGTGATCGATGCCGATGTTAAGTATAACACCTGCACATTAAACACCTCGATAAATAATGTACTTAGTATTATTAACTAACACACAAAACACTGGGAAAACGAAATGCACTTTCAATCTCCCCCTTTTTGGTGTTAGATGACAATACTAAAATTTGCAATAAAACTTTGACGGATACATGTTTGAAACAAAATGGAAATGTCTCCCCCTATCTATATGCACATCTTCTGTTTGCCTCAAATGCAAAATGTGCAATAATATACGAAGAGCAATTTCCAAAAAGTAGCAAACATGCCAAAGTAACAATATCACCAATATGTTTGAGAATAAGAGAGAAATATATACCTTGTGCGTAGAGATGATAAAAAGAATACCCAAGCACAATAATAGATAATATCCTCAACATATAAGATAGATAATCCACGATAACCAATAACTTAGTCTCACAACACATAATAGCACATAGTTTTAAACGAGACGTTAAAACGAAAATAGTTCACGAATGAGACTCAATGGACACAAGCTCTAAAGAAATGGTAAAAGAATACGCTTGTGCCCAAAACCCATGCAAATCCCCGTATGCCTACTACTACTTCTCCCCCTTTGGCATCAAGACACCAAAAAGGAGATATGTAGTGGTGCTAGCGTCCCAACAACGATCTAAGCATCGGAATTCTCAGACGACTCTCCAGATGACGCGTGAGAAGCACCCTCGGCCTCCCTCTTCAGATCCTCGTCCTCATCCTCATATTCCTCATCAAAGCCATATCCATCATGAGCACGGGAAGAAGTCGTTGTGGCACGAAGAGCCTCCTCAATCCGCTCCCAAGGGGTATGGTCTCTGGCAGACCACTTAGAGTAGGACTGTGGAACAAGAGGGGCAGGAAGATCACCAGAAGCACCACTCACAGGGTGAAGGATCTCACTCTGAGTGTTAGTCATAGTTGTGTTCCTGCGGTAGGCCTGGTACTGCTCCTTGTGGATGTCCACCTTCATGAAGAGCACGTTGCACTGAAACCAGGAGAGCTTCCTGACATTGCGCAAAGTGGAGGAAGGATCGGCCTGGGGAGGACTAGAAGGGGGAACACCTCCCCTAGAGGAACCACCCTCAGAAGGAGGAACAGGAGCAGGAACAGCCTTCTTCCTCTTGATATACAGCCTCTTGAACTGATGTTCTTCCTTGGGCAACTCATTGAACTCCCTCTTCATTGTGTCCTTGATAAGCCTCATAATATAAGGTCCATAAGGTATGGTGTTCCCACCAATTATAGCATTGCGCAACTCATGAAAGATGATATCCATGACATCCACAGTATAAGAGGCAGTAGGATCATCAGCCTCCATACACTGCTTAGCCAAAACGAGAAGGTTGCACAAAGGACTGGTGAGAGCATCATTGTTACCTCCACTGGGCACCAAGAAGGACCGGAAAAGGCGCACGAGCTGATCATAGAAGGGGAGGAGCCCTTCCAGCTTCCCAATAGTGAACCCTGGAGCATACATATCAGCCATGGACCTCTCCCACTGTGGTCTCTCCACCTCATGCATACGGTGACCAAGTGGAGGATGAGAGTTGTGCGAGTACCCAAGCAAACGACCCGGCCTGTGGAATGGGGCCTCACAAGGAGTGGACTGAGTCATTCACTTCATACCACAAGGAATACTATTGTCAAACACCACTTTGGAATGAACTGAACAACAAGCTCGGTGGTGTAGGGGCAGCGGGTCTCCAGAAGCCTCACAAGACCAAACCTCTCTATGATACTAGCAGCATCACCAAACTCTTCCTTGTCCCTGATCATCTGAAACATGGTAGGATGCATCTGACGGATAGGAAACTTGTAGTCGGAGTAGATGTCAGCATAGATATATGACTGCTCCAAGCACCAGAAACGAGCATCCTCACACTCCATATCACGGGGAGTGTTGTACCAATCCTTTTGTCTGATCTGAGCATAGTCCTGAGTGGAGATATATGTCTTGTAGTTCTGCCTAGCTGCCTTTCCTTTCTTATTCTTTGATGGCTTCAAGGAGAGAGTCTTGCCCTTGGCAATAGCTTTCCTTCGAGGGATCTCACCGGGATCCTCATCACTAGTGTCCTTGTACGAAGGACGCTTGCAAGGGCCCAACTTGTCAGCGTGAGAGCTACCTGTGAAGGAGAATCATAGAGGAAGCAATAGGGGTAAGTGCACATATGTCAAACAAAGAAGAAATCCTACGTAAAAACAATAGGGAAGATTCCAAGGTATTATCGAGAATTAATTCCAGTTAGAATCAAACTAGTACTGATGAAATTTGGGACAGAACTCAACCGAATATTCCGGTTCAGTTCTGTACCGTATATTCCGAGTGCATGACAGAACACCACCGGATATTTCGGTTCAGAACTGAACCGGATATTCTGGCTGCTCGACAGAACACAACCGGATATTCCGGTTCAAAACTGAATCGGATATTCCGACAGCACGAAAACAGCACTAGATTGATTCTACACTAGATTTTAAAACTAGATCGGTGACATGTGAATCTAAACTATTGTCTCTAGCATGCAAATGGTACCCTAGGGAGCAATTTCTACCAAGCATTGTCAACAAAAGCACAAATTCATGGATGGGTATGGTTATGGCACCAAGATTCAAAGGATTTGAACTTTACCAGCGTCCATGGATGAAGATGCTTGGATGGAAATGCTCCTGAGTATGAGGGGAACAAGATCCGGGCAAGAACTCGTAGATCCCGCGGAGGAAGTGGCCCGGAAGGCCAAGAATCAAGGTTGCGGCGCTTGGGTGGAGAAGAGGAGTTGGGGATAAGAAAAAGTCAAGAACTCCCTCTCTCCCCGTGCCCCCTCCGAATAAGTGAAGATGCACCGGACCGGATATGATATTCCGATTCAAAACTGAACCAAAACTTCCGGCTACCATCTGATTCGAAACTTCCTAGTTTCAATGGATTGACAAATGTGCTAGATACATTTTGGTTTTTGGGTAGGAAGGCTTAGGATAGAAACACCAAACTGAAATTAGTACTTATCTCACTCTATTGCTAGAATCAAACAATCAAAAGACCAATTGAGAGAGATTTTCCTATGAAAACACTTAGCAAGGAAAAAACAAGAGAAATGCAATGAAATATCGAATAAACCCCAACTAAGATCCAACTCTTCACAAAGAAGAGGTTGGTGGCCTAATCCACCAAGTAAGAGATCATGGTATGACACCGCGAAGATATATCTTGGGTGCATGGCCAATACTCGACATTGAAGCTCACAATTGAACATTAGAAAAAAAGAGATAACAATGAATTTTTGCTTTGGGCATAATGGGGGGAGGGAGAATCCAGTGTGTTAGGATAACACTCCCCCTATGTCCATGCCTACACCTAAACCCAAACACGTTTCATCTATAGGGGTGTATGCAAGATCCTCAAGTCAAACTCCTAGAATCAATGATGTTTAGTTCATTCCTCAAGAACATGAATATTGCATTGTCGAGTGGCTTCGTGAAGATATCCGCAAGATTTTTCTTGGTGGTCACATATGCGAGAGCAATATCACCTCTTGCCACATGGTCACGGATGAAATGATGGCGAATCTCGATATGCTTCGTTCCTGTGTGTTGCATGGGGTTGTAGGCGATCTTGATGGCACTTTCATTGTCACACATGAGAGGAACCTTATCCAAATGAACGTCATATTCCTTGAGAGTTTGCCTTTCATACATATCAATTGGGTGCAAACACTTGCGGCGGCTACATACTCGGTTTTGGCGGTGGAGAGAGATATGCAATTTTGTTTCTTGGAAGACCAACTCACCAAAGACCTACCAAGAAATTGGCAAGCCCCGGAAGTGGACTTCCTATCATCTTGATCACCCGCCCAATCGGAATCCGTGTAGCCCTTGAGAGAGAATTGTGCCCCCTTTGGTTACCACAAACCAAACCTTGAGGTATGAACAAAATACCTAAAAATCCTATGGACCGCCACTAAGTGGCTTTCCTTAGGAGCCGCTTGATACCTTGCACACACACCTACACTCAAAACAATATCGGGCCTAGATGCACAAAGGTAAAGCAAAGAACCAATCATAGAACGATACAACTTTTGGTCCACATCTTTACCATCCGGGTTACGCTTGAGGTGGCACTTGACTTGCATAGGAGATGGCTTGATCTTTGCATTTCGGAAATTAAACCTCTTGATCATGTCTTGGGTATACTTGGCTTGAGAAATGAAAGTACCACGAGCCAATTGCTTGATCTCAAAGCCAAGGAAGAATTTAAGCTCTCCCATCATATACATCTCGAACCTGTCAGTCATAAGCTTTGAGAACTCATTATTGAAATCTTGGTTAGTTGAGCAAAAGATAATATCGTCCACATAGAGTTAGCATATGAAAAGCTCTCCCTTTAATCTCTTTGTGAAGAGATTGGGGTCGATCTTCCCAATTTCAAAACCACGGTCATCCAACAACTCTCTAAGGTGCTCATACCACACACGTGGTGCTTGTTTAAGTCCATAGAGCGCCTTATCGAGCTTGTAGACGTGGTTAGGGAAGTTGAGGTTCTCAAACCCCGGAGGTTGCTTAACATACACCTCCTGTTTGAGTGGACCATTCAACAATGCACTTTCGATATCCATTTGTTGCAATTTGAAATTATGCGAAGATGCATTTGCAAGAAGGATACAGATGGACTCAAGGCGAGCCACGGGAGCAGAGGTTTCATCAAAGTCAATGCCTTCAACTTGACTGTAACCTTGAGCTACCAATCTTGCCTTGTTCCTTATAACAATGCCATGCTCATCTTGCTTGTTCTTGAATATCCACATAGTGCCAATAACATTGTGGCAATCTTTGGGCTTCTCAACTAATCTCCAAACCTTATTTCGCTCAAAATTATTGATCTCATCATGCATAGCTTCAAACCAATCGGGATCCTCAAGAGCTTCAAACACTTTCTTTGGTTCCACCATAGATATGTGAGCTCCATGCTCACTAAAATGTGCCAATTGCCTTCTTGTGGATCTTCTAACTTGAATATCTTCCAAGACCTTGTTATCTTGGGTGTCAATATGCTTCAAATCTCTTCTTATCCTTCTAGCACGACGGGCTTCGATCTCCTCATTATTGCTAGGAGGGATCACTTGATCATCTTGATCATTTGGGTCCCCGTATTGACCAACTTGGCCTTGATCATTGTCGCACCCGGACTTCTAGAGGATACTCGCAGTTCCGTTGAACAGTAGTTGATTGGATTACGGGGCTTACCGGCACCCGCATCTCTTACGAGTAGGCCAACACACGTATGTGTGACAACCAACCCCTACTGATCATCATCTACGTAAACCATCCCATAGAAATCAGGATACTACCATTGACGTACTTCATACCATACACACATGGTACGTCAACGGCGTTTAACGGAATGATAGCACAACATATCTCTAAGACACAAATAAATAGAAATAAGTTGCAAATAGCTCTCACTAGAGCAGAGATAGCAAATACAATCATCCAGAGGACACATGTCCCAACATATCATCATTACATCTCAGCGGAAGCATTCAAAGGGTCTGAGTACAGACAAATCCAAATAGGCTTAAGAAGCCGGGAATGAAAGGAAAACGGAGCCCATCCACGATGTCTCGGATCCTGCCCGGGTCCGCTACCTACTCGTCAGCAGCCTCGTCAAACTCCACGTAGTAGCCATCACGGGGATCCTCGTAAGCGTAGTCTGCGGAAACCACAGCCCCAAAGGGGTCAGTACATAAACGTACTGGCAAGCAAGACTCACAGTTCACCAAAGTGTAACCCGTCAACACCAAGCACAGATGCTTTGGGTTCAACGGAAGAAAAGGGTGATACAAAAGATGCGGCAGCTGGCTGCACTAACCAACTACAGAACATGATACAACTTCCGGCTAACAGAAAGGAGGTAAGTTAGCGTATCGTAACCAACTATAACTAGCTCCAAACAAACCCATCCTGGATCTCGCCCCTTATCCAAAGAAGCAATCCGAGGATAACTCACACAGTTGGATTAATGATGGTTCAGATTGTTGTGTCAATAAGGCTAATTACTAGTCAGGTTATCATTATTTAGGTGTACGTTGTTCTGAGTACTTGTTAGCCAGTACTTTCACCAAGTTAACCATAACCGCGGAAAACACGGCTTCTCGAGAAGATTTATCCCTGCAGGGGTGCACCAATTTGGCCGTACACGTAAGAATATCCCGCCAGACGGGAATCAAACCCACCAAGCGAGGCACTCAACACAACTCAACTCTTCTTCGCATCAAGCCCAAAGAACCACGTGTTGTGCGTGCGCGGCTAATCGAGCCCCACGAAGAAAAGGGGACCCTCATAGCAATCTAAGACCACGCCGCCCTAAATGCCGACTACAAAAGTTCCACCCTGGCCTCGGGTTCGTACCTGCATATGAGTGCATCAAATGGAAAGCCCGAACTAAGTGTGGCGATTTGGAGGAGATGCGAATCGAATCAAATTGAGGGGGGCGCCCATACACGCTTCCCACATGCGGTTAGTGCGCTCATCATGGATCAGTAGACAAGACCCTTCTCCTAATTAGGGTCGACAGTAGCAGGCCTCAAAACCACGCCGGGCCTCCTGCTGGTGCCTTATCAGCAAATTATTATTACCTCAAAATTAACAGGTTGTTGTTTAACATCGAGCCCCAGAACATAATAGAAATATAGTATCAGAAAGTAACGGGTAACAGACTCGAGCAGAAACAACCCTAAGCATGCTAGTAGGACACGGGCAACAAGCAATGGGGTTATAGGTGTGTGGGTGAGGCTATATCAGGGTTAAAGGATAACATGTCATAGGTTCGTAACAGAAGCAACGATTCATAGGGCTAGCAGAAATAGACAACGGAAAGTATCGGTATCCAATGTTGAAGGAACACAGTGGTTCATGTGAGTGAATACTTGCCTGCAAACTCAGCAGCCTGGTACTGAGCTAACTCCTCGGAAGGGGTGTCGTAAGGCTCGTCTGTCTCAACGTAGTCGTCTATCCGAGAAGAAGCAAACAAACAACGCAAGGAGACAAACAATCAATATCATGGCATAATGCACAACCATGGGATGATGCATGGCAAATTAATTGATGCATCAAAGGTAAGCTAGTTAACATGGTAACAATATTAAATGGACCCCTATGCAATTTGGGTTACATATGGAAAGCCCATGAATTTAGGTTGAAATATTTGTTTTACAACTAATCAACAGGTGAAAGTGGATTAGTATGATGCATGGGTGAGGAAAACAGAAAAATAACAACAATAGAACAATTTTGAAATAAGGTTTACCAAGTTTGGAATTTTAGTTATTAAGTTAAGGAATTTTGGTTCCTTAAAGGTGTTACACAAGCATTTGTTGTTTTCACCAATTTAAATTGTTCAAAACAAATAACAAAATTCATATTTGAAAAGAGCACAAAATTTTAGGTGGAATACATGTTTCAAACATTGAAAAAGGAAATAAGATGAATTATTTATGAATTAAACAATTTAAACAAGATTTAAATGAATTAAATTCAAGTATGAATTTATTTGAAATTTTATTTGTTCAAAACATTAATTCAAATTCATATTTGAAAAGCTTATGTTTTTCTGGGTTGGAAACATATTTTATAAGTTCAAAAATAATTTAATTTGAGCAAGTTATGAATTTAGCAAATTTAAATGATTTAAACAAGGTTTAAATTATTTAGGCAATTTTAATTATTCAAAACATGAAACAAAATTTATATTTGAAAAGGTGGTTCAAAATGGCATGGAAAACATATTTTATTTGTGTTATTTGAATTAAGTATGAATTATTTATGAAATTAACCAACTTTAAGAGAAGTTGTTTGAATTTGAAATTTGAAACAATTTGAAATATTCAAAACAGAGAACAAATGGTTTAAATAGGTAGAGAATTTAATTTGGTTCAACAAACATATTTTATTTGCATTAATTGAATTTAGAAAATAAAAGTTATTAGCATTTTAATTCTGGGGACTAATCTGTGAAAGAAAAAGGATTTAATTTAAAAAAAACTCGGCAGAAAACCTTCTACACCGTGCAGTGACCTAGCCCAGTCACTGCCAGTGGGCCCTGGGGCCAACGTGGCTAGCGTGTGTGCGCGCGGCAGCACAGGCCACTGACGAGTGGACCCTGCCTGGCCAGCGTGGCGCGCAAAAATTGGGGTTTATTCCGCGGGGGTAGGGCTCGAACCTGCGCCCCCGGGTGCGCGCGCAAGTGTTGCTACCAGTGCAGTGGCTGATTCAGTTTTGTTAGGTACGCATACGCAGCGAGGTTATCTTTCAGTTCGTGCTCTAACTGAATTTTCTGCAGTTCATCTCTGAACTTTTCGACAGGGGCTTGCTGGCCGGCGGCGATCTGCTGCCGCGCTGCGGTTGCCGTGCTGCTCGTGCGTGTTGGTGGTGGGTGTACGATGTGCGCGTGCGTGTGCTTGCGCAAGAGAGGAAGGAGGAGAGGGAAGGTGGCGTGCTCACCGGCGGTCGCAGGTGAGGCAGAGGCTCGGGGCAGTGCGGTGGCCGGCGATGTCGAGGACGGCGACGTCGATCCAGGCCCCTCCCGTGCTCGCAGAGGTGTCCAAGAGGTCGAGGAGGCTACGGGGATCTCGTTCCCGGACCTAGCTCGCGCCGAGAGCCATCGGATGCGGTGATTGCCGGAGAGATTCAGAGAGGTGGCGCCGGTGGATGGTGGTGGTGAGATTCAGAGGGAGAGAGAGGTGGCAGAGATGGAGGAAAACGGCGGCGCGGTGGGTAGCTGAGGGTGTCTAGGGCTAGGCTAGCTCGGGGAGGCAGCGGGTAGGTTTATAAGGAGGGATCGAGCCGCTGCTGGCCGTTCCTCCTCCGCAGCGGTGACGTGGGCACGGCGGATGTGCTGCCATACCGCAAGAAGAAGAGGAGCGAGGGGGCGAAGGGGTACCGGGCCGTGGAGCTGGGCTGGGCCGTGCTGCTCCCCTCCTCTGCTTTTTCTTTTTTCCTTTTTAATATTTTGTTCTGTTTCTTTTTTTTTGCTGAAATAGAAATAGGAAGAAATAGATAGGTTTTTGGGTTAGGAAAATTTAGTGATAAATTTTTATAGGATGTTTATTGCATCAGCAACATTGCAAAGTTTTTGTTTTCAAAATATTTGAATCTTGTTGCTGTTTGGAAAAATAAGTGAATTTAATTGAATATTTGAATTAAGTGATTTATTGAACTTAAACAATTTAAAAACCTTGTAAAATTCATGTTTATTTGAAACAATAGATTGGGAGTGATTTGTAATTTCCATAATTTCACATTGGGTGTTGTTTGTAATATGTGATTTAAATTTTGAATGCAATTTGAATTAAGTGGATTAT
Source organism: Alopecurus myosuroides (assembly GCA_028641055.1). Classification (NCBI taxonomy): domain Eukaryota; kingdom Viridiplantae; phylum Streptophyta; class Magnoliopsida; order Poales; family Poaceae; genus Alopecurus; species Alopecurus myosuroides. Next base: position 480,563,440 of record CM054057.1, read on the forward strand.
TAAAAGCCAATTTTAAATAGTGTGAACCTTATGGCTTAATGGAAACAAAATGGTTGTTTTATTTGAACTTTTTATTTGGAAAAATTGTAACATAACAAGTATGAAACAAAGGTTTGAAAATGTTTGAATTTCAATTGTGAAAACAAAGGAAAACAGATGCAAACAAATGGAAAACAAATGCAATGACTAAGATGCCATGATGCAAAACAATAATTAAACAAGAAACAAACATTCTAGGGGTGTTTTCATACTTGGGATGTTACAAAACGCCCCCCCTTGAAGGAATCGCGCCCCGAGATTCCTACTGAGAAGAGAAAAGGTCCGGATACTTCTTGCGAAGATCCTCTTCGGTCTCCCATGTTGGCTCTTTATCGGAATGATGAGACCATTGCACTTTCAAGAACTTGGTGCTCTTGTTGCGAGTCTTACGCTCGGTCTCATCGAGAATTCGAACAGGGTGCTCCTCATAAGAGAGATCTTCTTGCAGTTCAATGGAATCATGATCAACTGCACGATCTGGATCTTTGAAACACCTCTTGAGCTGTGACACGTGAAACACATCGTGCACCTTGGATAGTTTTTCTGGAAGTTCAAGACGATAGGCATTTTCCGCACGCCTTGAGAGAATGTTGAAAGGACCAATGTATCTTGGTGCAAGCTTTCCTTTCACACCAAAACGATGAGTGCCTCTGAGGGGAGTTACACGGAGATATGCCTTGTCACCAGGTACATAGATCATATCCCTGTGCTTGCTGTCATAGTAGCTTTTCTGACGAGACTGAGCAATCTTGAGATTGTCACGAATGATGCGAACTTTCTCTTCGGCTTCCTTAACAATGTCAGGGCCTAAGAGTGAATGTTCACCAGCTCCAGACCAATTGATTGGACTCCTGCATCTGCGGCCATAGGGAGCTTCAAATGGTGCCATGCCCAGACTTGCCTGGAAGCTGTTGTTGTAGGAGAATTCAGCATATGGAAGGCAATCCTCCCATTTCATGCCAAAGGAGAGACCACATGCTCTGAGCATATCCTCGAGAATCTGATTTACTCTTTTGACTTGCCCCTGAGACTGAGGGTGATAAGCTGTGCTGAACAGAAGTTTGGTGCCCAATGCTTCTTGAAAGCTTTTCCAGAAATGAGAAGTGAAGATGCTTCCACGGTCTGAGCTTATTTCCAATGGAACACCATGAAGAGGAACAATCTTTGTTGTGTAGAGCTCTGCTAACTGGCTAGCTGAGATTGTTTCTTTGACAGCAAAGAAGTGAGCTACTTTAGTGAGACAATCAATGACAACGAAGATTGCATCGTTGCCCTTCTTGGACTTTGGAAAACCAGTGAAGAAGTCCATTTCAATCATGTCCCACTTCCACTCAGGGATTTTCAGTGGTTGGAGTAGACCGGCTGTTTTCTGATGGACTGCCTTAACACGTTGACAAACGTCGCATTCAGAAACGTATTGAGCAATTTCACGTTTCATGCCAGTCCACCAATACAGTGTTTTGAGATCCTGGTACATCTTTGTACTTCCAGGGTGGATGGAGAGAGGAGTTTCATGAGCCTCCTTGAGAATGACATCTTTGAGACTTTGAATTTGAGGAACTGCAATGCGTCCTTCGAAGAACACAGTTCCCTTGTCATCAATTGAGAAGGACTTAAATTTCTCCTTGCCTTCCTTGATGTGTTCTACCATCTTCTTGATTTCAGCATCACGAAGTTGTTCAGAACGAATCTTGTCCTCGAGAGTTGGACTAGCTGTCAAGTTTGCAAGATAACCTTGAGGAACAAGACCAAGGTTCAGCTTCTGGAATTCTTCATGAAGTGGAGGTTGGCTTTCCATGATCATGAGATTATTGCAATACGACTTGCGACTGAGAGCATCGGCCATAACATTAGCCTTGCCTGGAGTGTAAGAAATGGTGAGATCAAAGTCTTTAATCTTTTCAATCCATCTCCTTTGCCTGAGGTTTAGATCTGGTTGAGTGAAGATGTATTTCAGACTCTTATGATCGGAAAAGATTTCAGTGCGATTACCCAACAAGTATTGCCTCCATTTCTTGAGGGCAAACACAACTGCTGCAAGTTCTAGGTCATGTGTGGGATAGTTTTGCTCATGTGCATTCAACTGACGTGAAGCATAAGCCACAACTTGACGTTCTTGCATAAGAACTGCTCCTAGACCTTGGAGAGATGCATCACAGAATATCTGGAAAGGTTTGGTAGTATCTGGGCCAACCAGAACTGGTGTAGAAGTGAGTTTAGTCTTCAGGAGATTGAAACTTTCATCACACTGTGGAGACCAAACGAACTTCTTGTCCTTCTTTGTGAGATCAGTGAGAGGTTTGGCAATCTTGGAAAAGTTTTGGACGAAACGACGGCAATAGCTAGCCAAGCCAAGAAAACTTCTGACTTGCTTCACCGTCTTAGGAGGTTTCCAATCAACAATTGCTTTAACCTTTTCTGGATCAATGGCTATGCCCTTGGCAGAGATGACATGACCAAGGTAAGCAACTTCTGGAATCCAGAACTCACATTTGGAGAACTTGGCATATAGACGATGCTCACGAAGGTTCATGAGAGTGAGACGAAGATGTTCTTCATGCTCTTCCTCAGATTTTGAGTAGACCAGAATGTCATCAAGATATACCACAACGAACTTGTCGAGGTATTCATGGAAAACAAAATTCATGAGTCGAGAGAATGTCGCCGGTGCATTGGTGAGACCAAAGGACATGACGGTGTATTCATATAGACTGTAGCGAGTGGTGAAAGCTGTTTTTGGAATATCTTCCTTTCTGATCTTTATTTGATGGTAACCCATTCTCAAGTCCAACTTGGAGAATATTGAGGCTCCAGCAAGTTGATCAAAAAGATCATCGATACGAGGAATTGGATACTTGTTTTTGATGGTTTTCTCGTTAAGAGGACGATAGTCAACAACTAGTCTCTTTGTTTGATCCTTCTTCGCAACGAACAGAGTTGGGCAACCCCAAGCGGAGGAACTAGGTTGAATGTAACCTTTTTCCATGTACATATCGATTTGCTCCTTTAACAGTTTCAGTTCAGGAGGAGCTATCTTGTATGGATGCTTAGAGATTGGAGCAGTACCTGGTTCAAGCTCGATCACGAACTCAACTGCTCTGTCCGGAGGCATCCCTGGCAACTCTTCTGGAAAGACGTCAGGGAATTCACAAACCACCGGAACATTTTCAATTGAAGGAAGGGGTTTTGCATCGAGGGTGTACAGCTGAACAGAACTTGATTCATTTGGAGAATAGACTATCTGGCCAGAAGGGTGGAACAGAGTTATTGACTTTTGAGCACAGTCAATCCTTGCTTTATTAGCTTTCAACCAATCCATACCAAGAATGACATCAATGTCAGAATTGCCAAGCAGTATGAGAGAAGCAAGGAATATATGACCTCCAATTAGGATCTGATTTTCATGACTGATCTTGGAAGTTTGCATAGTTGCTCCAGGGGAGTTTACTACTAGCGGGGAACCCAAACCAACAAAGGGGAGTTTAATTGCTGTCGCAAAGATCTTTGACACGAAAGAATGCGATGCTCCGGTATCAAACAACACTTTAGCTGGGTTAGAGTTTACGGGGAATGTACCGAGAACGACGTCAGCAGCTTCCTCAGCTTTGTCGACCTTGACATGATTCACCCTCGCGGTCCTCCCGACAGGCCTGTTGTTGGAGTTAAAGGCTTTAGCCGGGGGAGCACGCACCATTGCCTGGTTTGTGTTAGGACGAAGTGGTGGTGGAGGTAGCTGCCTCTGCGTGCACTTGTCAGCGTAGTGCCCCGTCTGCTTGCACTTGTAGCAAGTGACGACACGAGGAGGATCTGGCCTTGGCTGCCCCATTGAAAACCTCTGACCATGCATCTGAGCAGGGTTGGGTGGGCGGGGAGCGAAGCCTGGAGAAGCTTTGGCGTATGGAGCCCGAGTGACAGCACCATTTGGCACCCAGATGCGGCGCTTCTGCGGAGGGGTGGTCATGTTGGAGGAGGAACCACCCTCACGCGAGTGCTTACGAGACTCCTCGAACGCCTTGCGCCCATTTTCTTCATTGAGCGCGGTGTTAACGAGCTCCTCGAAGTTGTTGGCCTTGATGTTGGTGAGGGCGTACTTGAGTTCAAGGTTAAAACCTCTGCGGAACCTTGCCATCTTCTTAGCCTCAGTGGACACCTCATCACCAGCGTAACGAGCGAGGCGATTGAACTCACTCTGATAGCCAATGACGTCCAGCTTGCCCTGCTTGAGTGAGCAAAACTCTTCACGCATCCTTTCCATGAGACCATCTGGAATGTGGTGCTTCAGGAAGGCTTCCTTGAAACAACCCCAGGTGATTGGATAGCCCGCTCTCATGGTCTGGTAGTTTTCCCACCAAGTAGATGCCTGACCCTTCAGCAGATAGGATGCATACTTGACCTTGTCTTCCTCAGCAACGTGAGCAATCTCTAGAGCCCTAGCTATCTCACGGATCCAGTCATCAGCATCCAGAGGCTCGCGTGTTGCCACGAAAGCTCTTGGGCCCAGACTGAGGAACTCCTTGATACTGACTCGTGGAGCATTCTGGTTGTTGTGCTGGTTAGTCTGAAACTGGGCCATCTGTGCCATGACTTGGGTCATCTGAGTCAACAGCTCCGTGATTGGCGGTGGCTCAGGCGGGTTGTTCCTTGTTGGCGGCATCCTGAATGGAAATGCATTTTAGCACAACAACAGAAAAGGATAGACTTTGTAACCGAAAGATAGATTAATCCGACGCATGAATAGATAACCAACAGGTACATCATCACATGTTCCAATACATCAGAATATCCAACACACCATAAATGGTTCGAAAGCCAAAGGATAACTAAACATAGCTAAGAATGGATACATCGGTACTCCCATGCTCATCACGCAGGACGGCGGTGAGTAGTACGACGAGAGGTACGGTGAGGAGCACGCCCACGAAAGTAGGTAGAACGACGATCCACGTAGATCTGACGTGGTCTGAGAGCGACTCTAGGTGTGGTGAAGTACATAGCGTCGACTCCCTGTGCTCCAAAGCGAGGAATCCCAGTGTAACCAGCACCGAGGTTGAGGAGTGGACCTCTGATCGGCTCGTAACCTCCAGCATCTGGCAGACGACGACCAACTGGCTGATCGAAACATGCAAAGCGCTCGTCTCCAACAAAGTCTGTGGTGTACGTCGTCGGACGAGTCAAAGCAAGGTAGAGCTGCTCTCTGACGGAAAGCAACTCCTGAGATAGTGTGCTGGCAACTGCGTCACTGTGCCTCACAAACTGAGCGGTGGTGTGCAGCCTGGAGTTATCATGCTCGTAGACATCCAGGTTGTCGTAGAGAGTGAAGTGAGCTCCCTCCGAAGGGATGTAACCACGGGGAATGTGGCGATAGATGGAATCTTCAAATCCCCAGTAGTCAGCACGAAGGACGGTGAGACTCACATAAGCTGCCTGCTGCACAGCCATATCCACTGTGGAACCCACTGCCTCGTAGCGGTGGACAACGCTCATGCCATCATCTGACAGAATGTAGACGATAGCCTGGTAGTAGGTCTGGTCAAACTCTCGCTGCTGCTCGTAGACCTGGTACTCTGGTGCCCAACAGAACCCCAGATAAGTGACCATGTCTCTCAGCATCTCCGGATAACCGGCAGTGCTCTCGCAACGAGTCATCCGAACCACCTGCGGGTAGAACCTGAGATCCATCTGCAGATGATCGGGGAAGTTTTGATTAGACGCCGGTAGAAGAACTGAAGTGGGAAAGCAACAACAAGGTTTGAACGGACGAAAAGGATGTTGAGAAGAACAGGATATCGAAGCAACAACGGGGAAACACGAGACCAAAACTCCTGAGGTACTACGGAAAACCCATCCGGGCTTCTAAAGGATCAATATCTACTGCTTAAGGAATAGAGGATCTGCTTCCGGGGCTTACACGCCTCCGTTCTCAATCATGAGTAGGCAACATGATAAATCATGTCACAACCACCTCCATTCCTATGGTCTAGTAGATATAACTATCCTAGAGAAACCAGGATACGTGAAATCCTAACTTGAAAGTTTAGATGAGAAGGGAAAACACGTTGCACTTCCTTACCAGAAAAGGGAGGGTGGGTGGGGAAAGAAATAAAATGGCAGAATTCCTACTCTCACGTTTCATTTTTCCTATATAGCTACAAAATAGTTTCTAGACTCAACTGCGACTAGTAAAAGGGATCCTACAGGCAGACAGGCTCTGATATCATTTGTCGCACCCGGACTTCTAGAGGATACTCGCAGTTCCGTTGAACAGTAGTTGATTGGATTACGGGGCTTACCGGCACCCGCATCTCTTACGAGTAGGCCAACACACGTATGTGTGACAACCAACCCCTACTGTTCATCGTCTACGTAAACCATCCCATAGAAATCAGGATACTACCATTGACGTACTTCATACCATACACACATGGTACGTCAACGGCGTTTAACGGAATGATAGCACAACATATCTCTAAGACACAAATAAATAGAAATAAGTTGCAAATAGCTCTCACTAGAGCAGAGATAGCAAATACAATCATCCAGAGGACACATGTCCCAACATATCATCATTACATCTCAGCGGAAGCATTCAAAGGGTCTGAGTACAGACAAATCCAAATAGGCTTAAGAAGCCGGGAATGAAAGGAAAACGGAGCCCATCCACGATGTCTCGGATCCTGCCCGGGTCCGCTACCTACTCGTCAGCAGCCTCGTCAAACTCCACGTAGTAGCCATCACGGGGATCCTCGTAAGCGTAGTCTGCGGAAACCACAGCCCCAAAGGGGTCAGTACATAAACGTACTGGCAAGCAAGACTCACAGTTCACCAAAGTGTAACCCTTCAACACCAAGCACAGATGCTTTGGGTTCAACGGAAGAAAAGGGTGATACAAAAGATGCGGCAGCTGGCTGCACTAACCAACTACAGAACATGATACAACTTCCGGCTAACAGAAAGGAGGTAAGTTAGCGTATCGTAACCAACTATAACTAGCTCCAAACAAACCCATCCTGGTTCTCGCCCCTTATCCAAAGAAGCAATCCGAGGATAACTCACACAGTGGGATTAATGATGGTTCAGATTGTTGTGTCAATAAGGCTAATTACTAGTCAGGTTATCATTAGTTAGGTGTACGTTGTTTTGAGTACTTGTTAGCCAGTACTTTCACCAAGTTAACCATAACCGCGGAAAACACGGCTCCTCGAGAAGATTTATCCCTGCAGGGGTGCACCAATTTGGCCGTACACGTAAGAATATCCCGACAGACGGGAATCAAACCCACCAAGCGAGGCACTCAACACAACTCAACTCTTCTTCGCATCAAGCCCAAAGAACCACGTGTTGTGCGTGCGCGGCTAATCGAGCCCCACGAAGAAAAGGGGACCCTCATAGCACTCTAAGACCACGCCGCCCTAAATGCCGACTACAAAAGTTCCACCCTGGCCTCGGGTTCGTACCTGCATATGAGTGCATCAAATGGAAAGCCCGAACTAAGTGTGGCGATTTGGACGACATGCGAATCGAATCAAATTGAGGGGGGCGCCCATACATGCTTCCCACATGCGGTTAGTGCGCTCATCATGGATCAGTAGACAAGACCCTTTTCCTAATTAGGGTCGACACTAGCAGGCCTCAAAACCACGCCGGGCCTCCTGCCGGTGCCTTATAAGCAAATTATAATTACCTCAAAATTAACAGGTTGTTTTTTAACATCGAGCCCCAGAACATAATAGAAATATAGTATCAGAAAGTAACGGGTAACAGACTCGAGCAGAAACAACCCTAAGCATGCTAGTAGGACACGGGCAACAAGCAATGGGGTTATAGGTGTGTGGGTGAGGCTATATCAGGGTTAAAGGATTACATGTCATAGGTTCGTAACAGAAGCAACGATTCATAGGGCTAGCAGAAATAGACAACGGAAAGTATCGGTATCCAATGTTGAAGGAACACAGTGGTTCATGTGAGTGAATACTTGCCTGCAAACTCAGCAGCCTGGTACTGAGCTAACTCCTCGGAAGGGGTGTCGTAAGGCTCGTCTGTCTCAACGTCGTCGTCTATCCGAGAAGAAGCAAAAAAACAACGCAAGGAGACAAACAATCAATATCATGGCATAATGCACAATCATGGGATGATGCATGGCAAATTAATTGATGCATCAAAGGTAAGCTAGTTAACATGGTAACAATATTAAATGGACCCCTATGCAATTTGGGTTGCATATGGAAAGCCCATGAATTTAGGGTGAAATATTTGTTTTACAACTAATCAACAGGTGAAAGTGGATTAGTATGATGCATGGATGAGGAAAACAGAAAAATAACAACAATAGAACAATTTTGAAATAAGGTTTACCAAGTTTGGAATTTTAGTTATTAAGTTAAGGAATTTTGGTTCCTTAAAGGTGTTACACAAGCATTTGTTGTTTTCACCAATTTAAATTGTTCAAAACAAATAACAAAATTCATATTTGAAAAGAGCACAAAATTTTAGGTGGAATACATGTTTCAAATATTGAAAAAGGAATTAAGATGAATTATTTATGAATTAAACAATTTAAACAAGATTTAAATGAATTAAATTCAAGTATGAATTTATTTGAATTTTTATTTGTTCAAAACATTAATTCAAATTCATATTTGAAAATCTTATGTTTTTCTGGGTTGGAAACATATTTTATAAGTTCAAAAATAACTTAATTTGAGCAAGTTATGAATTTAGCAAATTTAAATGATTTAAACAAGGTTTAAATTATTTAGGCAATTTTAATTATTCAAAACATGAAACAAAATTTATATTTGAAAAGGTGGTTCAAAATGGCATGGAAAACATATTTTATTTGTGTTATTTGAATTAAGTATGAATTATTTATGAAATTAACCAACTTTAAGAGAAGTTGTTTGAATTTGAAATTTGAAACAATTTCAAATATTCAAAACAGAGAACAAATGGTTTAAATAGGTAGAGAATTTAATTTGGTTCAACAAACATATTTTATTTGCATTAATTGAATTTAGAAAATAAAAGTTATTAGCATTTCAATTCTGGGGACTAATCTGTGAAAGAAAAAGGATTTAATTTAAAAAAAACTGGACAGAAAACCTTCTACACCGTGCAGTGACCTAGCCCAGTGTAACATCCTCCTTTTTGTATTAAAGTGTTTGTGTGTTTGTGCTTATGATCATGTCATGTCATGCATGCATTTTCGAACGTGCATTAAAAATTACTACCGGCGTTTGTTAAAAATCACTTAAAAGTGCACACTAAAATGATGGTTTAAAATGGTGCAATATTTGCAAACCAAAAATGTGTTGAGGTCGCTCATGTTGCAAGGATCTCAAAAATGATTTTTACCAATTTCTGTTCTTACAGAAAAGTCCTCAAAATATGTTTTAAGTGTGCTGTTTTAAAGGGGTAAGGATCTATTCGCAATTTCTGTTTTTTGCAGGGGGGTTTTCGGAATTTATATTCTTGTCGTCTTCCACCTCTGGCCAGTGGACAGAAGGTCCACGACGCCGCCTCCCTCGCCACCTCCTGCTTGCCCTCCGAGGGATAAGGCCGAGAGAGAAAGCCTCAGCCTCCTCTATCTTCTCCTTTCCCCTGGAGCCTCCTCTTCTCTGTATCGTTCACGCACACAGTGAACCCAAACCCGAAACCCTAACGCCGGCTTCCGCGCTCGACGACGGCGAGTAGAGCCACTCCCGCGCCCCTCTGAGCTCCCTGACTGCCTCTCCACCCCTACCTCCACCTCCTCGAGCACGCACGGCCGCCGGGACGGCCGGAAGGGCTCCAATTTCCCCGCCGGAGTGCGCGCGGCCGCCGCCGGATTTCCCTCGCCGCCGTCGATTGCCGGACCTACTCGCCGCCCCGACTCCTTCTTCGAATTCAGGGTGAGCAGCCGCACCCTCCGGTGCCCTCCCCTTGCTCTCTCTCCCCCTGTATTGCTCTGCCGCCGCCGGCCGGCAACCGCCGTCGCGCCCGAGCTCGTCGGCGCGAGCTCCGGCGACCAACCGGCCAGCCGCACGCACCACTAGCACCCTCTCGTTTTGCTCTACCTCGTGGAAGCGTTTGATTCGAGGAATTTCGCGCGGATTCGTCGATTTCATCCTTGCTGTGAGGATTTGGGCTCGGGTGATGTCATGATGACATCACGCCGACGTCACCTGACCCTGTTTCTGTTTAATTTCAGTTTAAACGAATTGGAACTGACACGTGGACCCCACCTAGGTTTAAATTTCAGAAAAAGAATTAAAATTGTAAATGCAATATCTTTTAATTGCTTAATCAGAAAAATATGTTCAACATACCATTTTGTTCAGAAAAATACAATCTACATGTTTATATCATTTGCACACATTTTTGACAAAGTTCAATTTTGAGCATTATTTAAATCATTTAAAATAAAGAAAATAAGTTTTTATTCAAGAAAATTAGAAAATTACAAGTTATATGTCAAAATGCTTAGAATATCAAATGCAACCTAGTTATGGTGTTCTCAACCCTATTTGAGCACTTTAACTTGTCGCACCTCTAGGTTTTGCCCGAATCGGCCCCCGAGGTCCACTTCGGGACTAAATTCACTAAAGTTGTTTTCTTAACATATGAACCCTAGCTACCCATGAACCATGTTTAGGGCTTCTCTTTAATGCATTCAATTGTTCATGCATACATATTGAGCATTGCATCGATGCCTGTTTTGAGTGTTGTTTCCTTTCTTTCCGGTGTTTACTCTTATCGGTAGACCTCGAATCCGGAGTGAAGTTCGACACCCCTGTTGCCGAATACTTGGTCTAAACAACCAAGTCAAGCACTTATTTCCGAAGCTTTCTCTGGTTTTCTTGAAGCAAGGCAAGCATAACCTCTTATCTGCCCATATATGTTTTCGAAATGTTTTCCTTCTCGTACAATGCATGCTTTACAAAGTATCTTGAGTCAGTAGATAGAGTTATCCTATTTAGTTGCATAAACCAGATATCATGATTCCATGCTCCTAGCCGACATAGGATTTGTTTGTGTGTATCGCCAAAGCCTCATATACGCCATGCTTAGTCATACATGTCTGTTGATCTCTGCTCCATCCGGTTGATGAATCAGAGTTACGAAATGAATCTAGTATGACAGGATGACGTGGTAAGATTCGAGATGTGTGGTTAATATGATTAAAGGCTTGGATGAGTTGCCACATGGTATGTGGTGATTTGCCTCGTTCATGCCCCTAGGAGCGAGTTCTCGCCTTTGAAGCCAAGACTGATCATGCAACCACACGGGGATTGGATTCCCCTCGGTTTCAACTTGTCTAGTTTGTTCCATGAGTTGCCTAGTTCGGGCGTTCCATTTGGATTTGCTGGGGATATCAAAACGTTTACAAAACTAGGACGTGGCGGTGTAACAGCCTGTGGCGAGACAGTAGTTGAAGCACCGCTCACAACGATAGAGACCCGGCAGGAGATGGCCACTCCCTATTGGCGGTCCATCTCTACTCGGAGCGACTCATGGAATAGGCGAAGCAAGGGAAAGATCGTGGTCAGCCACCCTCTGCCGGCACATCGTCGGAATTGTGCCAATAGCTTGGCATTAAGAGTCGGTTGATACGTGTGGGTAAAGTTGTACACCCCTGCAGGGTTTAATCTTTTCGAAAAGCCGTGTCCGCGGTTAAGGACAACTTGGTGACGGATCCTGAGATCATAGATAACTTGAACATGACGTAAAAGATGTTGACAATGAATGTTAAGTTTTAAGAGGTGGTTCCAGTTATCGGTGCTGAAGATGATGCTTCGAAGGTTCTGAAGGCAATACCCGTGATAGGGTATTCTTTTAAAAGATTTGTGAGAAACTTCTCAGTCTCCCCCTATTCGAAACAAAGTTGGCTTTATGCAAAACAACCTTCATAAACCCTTTTCGAACAAGCGGATATATAATAGGTTAGTTAAGTCTTGTTGAGTACCTCCCGTACTCATGTTTGCTTCAATTTGGTTCAGGTGGAGTTCCATACCTTCGGTGGTGTTTCAACGTGGACGTCGACGGATAGTTTGGGGTTTCCCAGGTAGCAGCCTGGAATCTCTGGGCTGGGACGTCGCCTTATGTTGCGGCCTCTTAGGCCTTTTTGGTTCTTGTTGAATAGCAACATAATTTGCCTTCCGTTGTCTGATGTAATGTTGGGTTGTGTGACCTCTGTTTGTAAGCTTACTCTAGTATTACTTGCTTAATAAAGCTTCATGTTTAGAGTACTGCTTTGATCGGTTGTTGGTTTCGAGCTCATAGTTATACAGTTTTGGCTATGCCTGCATGGTTGTCGCAGTCGAGGGGTTGTGGAGCCGATGATCCATGTCCGAGCCCGCCTGTCGATTTGATCGGCCTGGGGCGAGGTAACCCCAGTAACCCTCGATTGTTGTTGCACTTTCTGGACACATAGCAGCTCTGTATAGCTTTGGTCCCGTTTCCTTCAGTTTCATCCAACTCGTGGACGCTTTGATATGCATAGTTGGTTATGACTAGCATGGATACAAGGAGTAGTAGATCGGGGATCCGGACTACGTGCCGATGAATCCGGTCTGCCTGCCGTTGTTTGTTGCGGCCGGGGCTGGTAACCCTGAAGCCCTTGTGAGTCCATGGCTAGGAGCACATAACAGTATGTATATCTCTGGGTCCGGGGTCTGACAAGTCTTGGTATCAGAGCAGGACTGCCTGTAGGAAAACCCTTGCTATTGGTCGATGTTGAGTCTAGAGTTTGTGAAAACTATTTTCGAAATGACAAATGAGTTATGAAAACCTTCTTAGGATTCTTTTTACTCCTTACCTGGTATCGTTCTAACTCTGAGTCACCTTATCTCATTTGGTTTCAAATGTTTTACCTCTCATCTGTTAACTTCAAAGTTAGGAGCAAAGTCGTTGGGTGTTTTTTTTTCTAGTACTCCGTGTCAGGTTGCTAATCTTCTCAGAGTTTCCAAGTTACCTCCTTTGGTCTAAATCGTTGTTTCCTTTTAACTTTAGTTGATCCATATCAAGTCATGAATCTTTTTGTTGCATTCTTTCCCGTGGGAGTGTTTCTCATGGTTCCGTTTCTTTGTACTCAGGATGTCCGGGAGTATTCAAGATTCCGTTGAAAGTGGTCATATCGAGGGAGAGTCGTCATCTTCCTTAATGACGCAAGTTCTTCAGGATATTGAGACTAACCGCTTGAGAAATGAACATCTCCTTGAGCGTGTGGCGCAAAACACTGAACGTCGTCATGACGAATGTGTCACATTTGGGGATTTAAATCATGCTAAGCTTCCATCTTTCAGCAGTCTCAAGGAACCCATCGATGCTGATGATTGGCTTCGTGCCATCGAGCGCAAATTTAATGCTCTCCATGTTCCAGAAAGTGACCGTGTGAACTTCGCGGCCTATCAGCTAGAGGGTGAAGCTGTTTCATGGTGGGAAGGTTTCTTGGCGTTGCAATCGCCGGGACATAAGGTTACTTGGGAGGAGTTCCGTAAAGAGTTCCGTGCTGCCCATGTTCCTGAAGCAGTTATGGACTCCAAAAGAAAAGAGTTCTTGGATCTGACCCAGGGACAAATGGATGTTGAAACTTACGGGCGTGAATTCACCCGTTTGGCTCGTTATGCACCCCGAGATGTTGCAGATGATGCGGATAAACAAGAGTTGTTCCGCAAGGGTCTGGATTCCGGAGTTCGCTATGAGTTATTGTCTCTCCAGTTTCCAACCTTCCAGGACCTTTATAATCATGCTCTTACCTTGGAGCGTGGCAAAAAGGAAATGGAAATCTCTTTGAAGCAGATTTCTGGAGAGTCACGTGCGTCTTCTTCTGGTTCCAAGAAGCGTCGTGTGTTTGTTCCATATAGTGTTGTTCCATATCTACCAGCTTTTCAACAAGGCCACCTCGGTGGGCGTTCTGGTGTTGCTGGTAATAAGAAACGACTGGTGACATGTGACGTGTGTGGTGAACTTGGACACTACTCCAACAAATGTCCTCAGAGGAGACTTCCTCCACTTCAGCATTCTCTTACACGTGTTGTTAACCGTGGTCGTTTGAACCATGTTCTTATTGAAGAAGCTCAGAAAGCACCTGATGTCGTGTTGGGAATGCTTCGTGTCAATCTAGCTCCAGCATCAGTTCTGTTTGATTCCGGAGCATCACATTCATGTGTATCAAGAGCTTTTGCAGGGTTGTTGGACATACCCTTTGTGAAAGTGGTCCCTCCGTTAATAATCTCCACTCCAGGGTCTATCCGTCAGATCAATCATTGTTGCCCTGGTGTGCCAATTGAAATTGGAGGTTTGGTGTTTCTCAGTACACTTGCCATCCTGGACCAAACTAATATCAATGTCATACTGGGCATGGACTGGTTGTCAACACATCATGCCATGATTGACTGTGCATCCAAGTCTGTTACCCTGATTCATCCTTATGGTCAGACAACTCGGTTGTTGTTTCCTTGTGGGACAGTTCAACCACAACCATGTCCTCAGCTTAATGCAATCGAAGTTCGACCATCTTCCGAGATTCATGAGGTACCAGTGGTGTGTAAGTTTCCGGATGTCTTCCCGGAAGAGCTTCCTGGTATGTATCATGATTATTCAGTGGAGTTTGTTGTTGAATTAATTCCTGGAGTGGCTCCTACTTCTGAAAGACCATACCATATGTCTCTAGAAGAGTTGGTTGAGTTGAAGAAGCAAATAGAGGAGTCAGAAGGGAAATGTTTCCCTCATGCCAACACATCTTCTTGTGGATGTCCTACACTCTTCGTCATGAAGAAGGATACCACAGTTCCTCAGCTGGCCAGTGAATATTGTCCGTTCAATGATGTGGCAATAAAGCACAAGTGTTCTCTTCCTCAGACAAATGATTTGTTTGACCGTCTGATTGGTGCCATTGTTTTCTCTAAGATACACTTAAGTCTGGGTTATCATCAACTTCAGACCAGGTCCGGGAATGTTTCTAAAACGGTTGTCAAAACTCGTTATGGTCTTTACGAGTACACTGTTATGATTCCCGAACTCTCCAATGTTCCAAGCATGCTGGTGGGGCTTATGAAATCCATTTTCATGGAGTATCTTGACAAGTTCGTTGTGGTTTACCTCAACGATATTATAATCTACTCCAAGTCCGAAGAAGAACATGTTGAACATCTTCGGCTAGCTTTGACAAAGCTTCATGAGCATCGTCTCTACGCCACCTTCTCCAGATGTGAGTTCTGGTTGAAAGAGCTCATATTTCTAGGCTATGTCCTATCTGCTGAAGGAGTTGCAGTTCTCCCTAGTAAAGTTCAAGCCATATTGGACTGGGAGTCACCTAAGTCCATCAAAGAGGTTCGAAACTTCGTCGAACTTATCGGTTGTTATCACTGCTCTATTGAAGGTTTCTCCAAAGCTGCCAAGCCAATGACTGATCTTCTTAAGCAAGATAAACAGTTTGTATGGTCAAGAATGGCAGAAGAAAGTTTCCGGTTGTTGAAAACCAAGCTGGCTAATGCTCCTATGCTTGTCCTTCCGGACACGCGCAAGAACTCCGTCATCTTCTGTGATGCCTCTCGTCAAGGTATCGACTGCGGTCTCTTGCAAGATGATCGTGTGGTTTCTTATGCTTCTCGACAACTGAAACCACATGAACTCAAATATCCAACTCATGCTCTTGAGTTAGCAGCTGTTGTGTATGCCTTGAAACAATGGCGTCATCATCTGCTAGGAAATCAATGTGAGTTCTACTTCCACCAGCAGAGCTTCAGATATCTTTTTACCCAAGCAGATCTGAGTCTCAGACAAAAGAGATGGTTGGAACTAGTCAAAGAACCCAATGTGGAATTCAAATGTCAATTTGATAAAGGTAAAGTCGTGGCTGACACGACAATCCAGAAGTCTTACTGTAACAGCTTGATGATACAGCAAGATCAACCTTCTCTCCACAAAGAGTTCTCCAAGCTTAATCTTGAGGTTGTTCCCTCTGGTTATCTGGTTAATCCGGAAGTGAAACCATCCTTTGAACCTCAAATCAAAGATGCCCAAAAGCGGGATCTAAGTATTACCTTGGTCAAGAGAAAGATTTCTCGTGGAATTCCTACATGTTTCTCTGTTGATAATCAAGGTACCGTTTATTTTGGTGAACGTCTTGTTGTGCCAAAGAAACGGAGTCTGAAACAACTGATCCTCCGTGAAGCTCATGAGTCACTTCTCTCTGTTCATCCTGGTAGCACCAAAATGTACCGTGATCTACGTCAAAGGTTCTGGTGGACCAAGATGAAGCGAGATATCGCTCAATTCGTGGCTGAATGCGACGTTTGTCGTCGTGCTAAAGCTGAACATCAAAGACCAGCTGCTACTCTCTACCCCACACCTATTCCTGTTTGGAAGTGGGATGAAGTTGAGATGACTTTCTTTGTTGGTCTTCCAAGAAATGATCAGGGACACACCGCTATCTGGGTAGTGATTGATCGTCTGTCAAAGGTTGCTCATTTTGTTCCTATCCATCAGGGCATCAATGCTAAACAACTGGCAGATTTATATGTCTCTCAGATAATACCTCTTCATGGTGTTCCTAAGAAGATCCTTTTTGATCAGGGAAATATGTTTACTTCCAAGGGCTGGGCAAGTTTCAAGCAAGCTATGGGAAGTCGTCTACACTTCACCATCATCTATCAGTCATCCCGTAATGATCACCTCGGGAGTCTGAATCAAACACTTGAAGACATGCTTAGAGCTTGTGTTGTATCCTTCGGTAATGATTGGGAGAAATGTCTTCCATCTGCCGAGTTCGTTTATAACAACTATTTTCAAGTTATCTTGGCTAAAGCTCCGTTTGAAGTTCTCTACAACAGAAGCTGTTCAATTCCGTTAAATTGGTCAGAAACCGGTGAAAGACAGTTCTTTGGACTGAAGAAACAGTTCGTATCATCTGTGAACATCTGAAAGCTGCTCAGTCTCGTCAGAAGAGTTATGGTGACCGTCATCAAGATATTCGTTATGATATCGGTGGACAAGCCTATCTTCGAGTCACACCTTTCAAGGGTGTTCATCGTGAGGTCATGAAAGGAAAATTACCGCCTCGCTATGTTGGTCCTTTCCCTGTTCTTGCAAAAAGTGGGAATTTTGCTTATCGTCTCCACCTACCTTCAACGTTCCCGCGGGTTCATGCTACATTCCATGTCTCACAACTCCATCATCGCTTCAAAGATCCCAACCGTGGTGTTGATCATGAAACCATTGATCTCAAGGATAATCTGACCTACCGAGAATGTCCTGCCCGTATCCTCGAGGCAGTTGAACGAAAGATTCAATGCCGAAGCATCAAGTGCCTCAAGGTTCAGTGGTCTCATCATTCTGAAGCTGAAGCAACCTGGGAACAAGAAGATCGTTTACGATCTGAGTACCCGTCCCTCTTTGCTAAAACCTAGGAATCTCGGGACGAGATTCTTGTAAGGGGGTAGACTTGTAACATCCTCCTTTTGTACTAAAGTGTTTGTGTGTTTGTGCTTATGATCATGTCATGTCATGCATGCATTTTCGAACGTGCATTAAAAATTACTACCGGCGTTTGTTAAAAATCACTTAAAAGTGCACACTAAAATTATGGTTTAAAATGGTGCAATATTTGCAAACCAAAAATGTGTTGAGGTCGCTCATGTTGCAAGGATCTCAAAAATGATTTTTACCAATTTTTGTTCTTACAGAAAAGTCCTCAAAATATGTTTTAAGTGTGCTGTTTTAAAGGGGTAAGGATCTATTCGCAATTTCTGTTTTTGCAGGGGGGTTTTCGGAATTTCTATTCTTGTCGTCTTCCACCTCTGGCCAGTGGACAGAAGGTCCACGACGCCGCCTCCCTCGCCACCTCCTGCTTGCCCTCCGAGGGATAAGGCCGAGAGAGAAAGCCTAAGCCTCCTCTATCTTCTCCTTTCCCCAGGAGCCTCCTCTTCTCTGTATCGTTCACGCACACAGCGAACCCAAACCCGAAACCCTAACGCCGGCTTCCGCGCTCGACGACGGCGAGTAGAGCCACTCCCGCGCCCCTCCGAGCTCCCTGGCTGCCTCTCCACCCCTACCTCCACCTCCTCGAGCACGCACGGCCGCCGGGACGGCCGGAAGGGCTCCAATTTCCCCGCCGGAGTGCGCGCGGCCGCCGCCGGATTTCCCTTGCCGCCGTCGATTGCCGGACCTACTCGCCGCCCCGACTCCTTCTTCGAATTCAGGGTGAGCAGCCGCACCCTCCGGTGCCCTCCCCTTGCTCTCTCTCCCCCTGTATTGCTCTGCCGCCGGCGGCCGGCAACCGCCGCCGCGCCCGAGCTCGTCGGCGCGAGCTCCGGCGACCAACCGGCCAGCCGCACGCACCACTAGCACCCTCTCGTTTTGCTCTACCTCGTGGAAGCGTTTGATTCGAGGAATTTCGCGCGGATTCGTCGATTTCATCCTTGCTGTGAGGATTTGGGCTCGGGTGATGTCATGATGACATCACGCCGACGTCACCTGACCCTGTTTCTGTTTAATTTCAGTTTAAACGAATTGGAACTGACACGTGGACCCCACCTAGGTTTAAATTTCAGAAAAAGAATTAAAATTGTAAATGCAATATCTTTTAATTGCTTAATCAGAAAAATATGTTCAACATACCATTTTGTTCACAAAAATACAATCTACATGTTTATATCATTTGCACACATTTTTGACAAAGTTCAATTTTGAGCATTATTTAAATCATTTAAAATAAAGAAAATAAGTTTTTATTCAAGAAAATTAGAAAATTACAAGTTATATGTCAAAATGCTTAGAATTTCAAATGCAACCTAGTTATGGTGTTCTCAACCCTATTTGAGCACTTTAACTTGTCGCACCTCTAGGTTTTGCCCGAATCGGCCCCCGAGGTCCACTTCGGGACTAAATTCACTAAAGTTGTTTTCTTAACATATGAACCCTAGCTACCCATGAACCATGTTTAGGGCTTCTCTTTAATGCATTCAATTGTTCATGCATACATATTGAGCATTGCATCGATGCCTGTTTTGAGTGTTGTTTCCTTTCTTTCCGGTGTTTACTCTTATCGGTAGACCTCGAATCCGGAGTGAAGTTCGACACCCCTGTTGCCGAATACTTGGTCTAAACAACCAAGTCAAGCACTTATTTCCGAAGCTTTCTCTGGTTTTCTTGAAGCAAGGCAAGCATAACCTCTTATCTGCCCATATATGTTTTCGAAATGTTTTCCTTCTCGTACAATGCATGCTTTACAAAGTATCTTGAGTCAGTAGATAGAGTTATCCTATTTAGTTGCATAAACCAGATATCATGATTCCATGCTCCTAGCCGACATAGGATTTGTTTGTGTGTATCGCCAAAGCCTCATATACGCCATGATTAGTCATACATGTCTGTTGATCTCTGCTCCATCCGGTTGATGAATCAGAGTTACGAAATGAATCTAGTATGACAGGATGACGTGGTAAGATTCGAGATGTGTGGTTAATATGATTAAAGGCTTGGATGAGTTGCCACATGGTATGTGGTGATTTGCCTCGTTCATGCCCCTAGGAGCGAGTTCTCGCCTTTGAAGCCAAGACTGATCGTGCAACCACACGGGGATTGGATTCCCCTCGGTTTCAACTTGTCTAGTTTGTTCCATGAGTTGCCTAGTTCGGGCGTTCCATTTGGATTTGCTGGGGATATCAAAACGTTTACAAAACTAGGACGTGGCGGTGTAACAGCCTGTGGCGAGACAGTAGTTGAAGCACCGCTCACAACGATAGAGACCCGGCAGGAGATGGCCACTCCCTATTGGCGGTCCATCTCTACTCGGAGCGACTCATGGAATAGGCGAAGCAAGGGAAAGATCGTGGTCAGCCACCCTCTGCCGGCACATCGTCGGAATTGTGCCAATAGCTTGGCATTAAGAGTCGGTTGATACGTGTGGGTAAAGTTGTACACCCCTGCAGGGTTTAATCTTTTCGAAAAGCCGTGTCCGCGGTTAAGGACAACTTGGTGACGGATCCTGAGATCATAGATAACTTGAACATGACGTAAAAGATGTTGACAATGAATGTTTAGTTTTAAGAGGTGGTTCCAGTTATCGGTGCTGAAGATGATGCTTCGAAGGTTCTGAAGGCAATACCCGTGACAGGGTATTCTTTTAAAAGATTTGTGAGAAACTTCTCAGTCTCCCCCTATTCGAAACAAAGTTGGCTTTATGCAAAACAACCTTCATAAACCCTTTTCGAACAAGCGGATATATAATAGGTTAGTTAAGTCTTGTTGAGTACCTCCCGTACTCATGTTTGCTTCAATTTGGTTCAGGTGGAGTTCCATACCTTCGGTGGTGTTTCAACGTGGACGTCGACGGATAGTTTGGGGTTTCCCAGGTAGCAGCCTGGAATCTCTGGGCTGGGACGTCGCCTTATGTTGCGGCCTCTTAGGCCTTTTTGGTTCTTGTTGAATAGCAACATAATTTGCCTTCCGTTGTCTGATGTAATGTTGGGTCGTGTGACCTCTGTTTGTAAGCTTACTCTAGCATTACTTGCTTAATAAAGCTTCATGTTTAGAGTACTGCTTTGATCGGTTGTTGGTTTCGAGCTCATAGTTATACAGTTTTGGCTATGCCTGCATGGTTGTCGCAGTCGAGGGGTTGTGGAGCCGATGATCCATGTCCGAGCCCGCCTGTCGATTTGATCGGCCTGGGGCGAGGTAACCCCAGTAACCCTCGATTGTTGTTGCACTTTCTGGACACATAGCAGCTCTGTATAGCTTTGGTCCCGTTTCCTTCAGTTTCATCCGACTCGTGGACGCTTTGATATGCATAGTTGGTTATGACTAGCATGGATACAAGGAGTAGTAGATCGGGGATCCGGACTACGTGCCGATGAATCCGGTCTGCCTGCCGTTATTTGTTGCGGCCGGGGCTGGTAACCCTGAAGCCCTTGTGAGTCCATGGCTAGGAGCACATAACAGTATGTATATCTCTGGGTCCGGGGTCTGACACCCAGTCACTGCCAGTGGGCCCTGGGGCCAACGTGGCTAGCGTGTGTGCGCGTGGCAGCACAGGCCACTGACGAGTGGCCCCTGCCTGGCCAGCGTGGCGCGCAAAAATTGGGGTTTATTCCGCGGGGGCAGGGTTCGAACCTGCGCCCCCAGGTGCGCGCGCAAGTGTTGCTACCAGTGCAGTAGCTGATTCAGTTTTGTCAGGTACGCATACGCAGCGAGGTTATCTTTCAGTTCGTGCTCTAACTGAATTTTCTGCAGTTCATCTCTGAACTTTTCGACAGGGGCTCGCTGGCCGGCGGCGATCTGCTGCCGCGCTGCGGTTGTCGTGCTGCTCGTGCGTGTTGGTGGTGGGTGTACGGTGTGCGCGTGCGTGTGCTTGCGCAAGAGAGGAAGGAGGAGAGGGAAGGTGGCGTGCTCACCGGCGGTCGCAGGTGAGGCAGAGGCTTGGGGCAGTGCGGTGGCCGGCGATGTCGAGGACGGCAGCGTCGATCCAGGCCCCTCCCGTGCTCGCAGAGGTGTCCAAGAGGTCGAGGAGGCTACGGGGATCTCGTTCCTGGACCTAGCTCGCGCCGAGAGCCATCGGATGCGGTGATCGCCGGAGAGATTCAGAGAGGTGGCGCCGGTGGATGGTGGTGGTGAGATTCAGAGGGAGAGAGAGGTGGCAGAGATGGAGGAAAACGGCGGCGCGGTGGGTAGCTGAGGGGGTCTAGGGCTAGGCTAGCTCGGGGAGGCAGCGGGTAGGTTTATAAGGAGGGATCGAGGCGCTGCTGGCCGTTCCTCCTCCGCAGCGGTGACGTGGGCACAGCGGATGTGCTGCCGTACCGCGAGAAGAAGAGGAGCGAGGGGGCGAAGGGGTACCGGGCCGTGGAGCTGGGCTGGGCCGTGCTGCTCCCCTCCTCTGCTTTTTCTTTTTTCCTTTTTAATATTTTGTTCTGTTTCTGTTTTTTTTTGCTGAAATAGAAATAGGAAGAAATAGATAGGTTTTTGGGTTAGGAAAATTTAGTGATAAATTTTTATAGGATGTTTATTGCATCATCAACATTGCAAAGTTTTTGTTTTCAAAATATTTGATTCCTGTTGCTGTGTGGAAAAATAAGTGAATTTAATTGAATATTTGAATTAAGTGATTTATTGAACTTAAACAATTTAAAAACCTTGTAAAATTCATGTTTATTTGAAACAATAGATTGGGAGTGATTTGTAATTTCCATAATTTCAAATTGGGTGCTGTTTGTAATATGTGATTAAAATTTTGAATGCAATTTGAATTAAGTGGATTATTAAAAGCCAATTTTAAATAGTTTGAACCTTATGGCTTAATGGAAACAAAATGGTTGTTTTATTTGAACTTTTTATTTGGAAAAATTGTAACATAACAAGTATGAAACAAAGGTTTGAAAATGTTTGAATTTCAATTGTGAAAACAAAGGAAAACAGATGCAAACAAATGGAAAACAAATGCAATGACTAAGATGCCATGATGCAAAACAATAATTAAACAAGAAACAAACATTGTAGGGGTGTTTTCATACTTGGGATGTTACAATCATCATCATCATCATCATCAACAACAACAACAACTTCTTCAACACTAGCTTCAACTTGAGGAGAGGAGGATGAGGATGGTTGATCTTGGCCTTGACCTTGACTAGCATGAGTGATAGGAGTGGTTGCATCTTGCGTAGTAACTTGGTCAATAAGAGGAGGGTCTTGAACATGTTCTAGGTTAGGTGCATCACTTGGCTCCTTGGCTTGTTCTTCTATTATAGAGGAAGGCTCCACTTGAGTAGAGCATAGTCCTCCTCGAGTCTCCATAAGGTGTCCCTCAATGGGGCGGAAAAATCCCACACTCATCCTTCCTATGGCTTCTTGAGGCATTTCAACATCTACATTAAAAACAAGAAATTGCGCCACTTGGGAGCCATCATTTTCCTCAAACACCACACTACAAGATTCTATGATAATCCGTGAGGCTTTGTAAAAGACTCTATAAGTGTGGGATTCGGCACCATAACCAACAAATATACCCTCAATAGTTTTGGGTTGAAATTTACACAACCTAACACCCTTGATCAAATAAAAGCACTTACAACCGAATACATGGAAGTAGGAGACGTTGGGCCTCTTGCCGGTGAGGATCTCATATGGAGTCTTGTCCAAGCCCTTGCGGATGTAGAGGCAGTTAGAGGAGTGGCATGCGGTGGATATGGCCTCGGCCTATAAATATTGCGGAGAATAATACTGCGCCAAAATGGTCCTTGACATATCCAAGAGAGTGCGATTCTTCCTTTCGGCAACACCATTTTGTTGAGGAGTGTAAGTGGCGTAGTATTGATGACGAATACCCTCATCACTAAGGAATTCATTCAAAGTGTAGTTCTTCAACTCTGAACCATTGTCACTCCTAATAGCCATGATTTGCACATTGTGTTGACGTTGCACTTGGTTGGAGAAGTCGATGATGGTTTGTTGAGTCTCACTCTTGCACTTGAAGAAATAAACCCAAGTGTATCTTGAATAATCATTCACAATAACCAATCAATACTTCTTTCCACCAAGACATGCCTCGGGCATGGCACCAAAGAGATCAACATGGAGAAGCTCCAAGATCCTATTTGATGAAATAATAGTCTTGGCCTTGTGTGAGATATCATGCATCTTTCCTTCAACACACGACCTACAAACGCGATCTTTGGAAAAGGAAACATTTTCTTTTAGTCCGACAATAAGGCCACCTTTGTGAAGACTTTGCAAAGTTCTCATGTTGACATGGGACAAGCGGCGATGCCACAACCATCCCACGTCCGCCTTTCCGAAAAGACACATTGATTGAGAGGTTGTAGACTTCGAAAAGTCCACCACAAACAACTCATTTTCAACATGTCCCACGTATGCGACGTCAAGAGTCTTGCTCCTCGAAAGGACCACAATATCTTCATCAAAAAAGACGGAGAAACCCATCTTTCCAAGAGAACAGACCGAAAGTAAATTGAAACCAGGGAATTCGACAAGCATGACGTTCACGATAGTTATATCGGGAGCGATCACAACCTTGCCGAACCACGATACCTTAGACGATGACGAGTCTCCATAAGTGAAGGTTGCTTGAATGTCACTTGGGCGCAACTCTGTCACAAGTTCTTTGCTTCCGGTCATATGACTAGTGCATCCACTATCAATTATCCATTTAGACCCACCATAAGCATAGTCCTGCAAGAGATCATTGAATAGAGTTAGGACCCAAGGAGGGTCCCTTCATGTTAGCAACAAGGGTCTTTGGAACCAAAATGGTATAGTCAATGTAACCCTCAATAGGACCAACATATTTATCTTGCACAAAACCATAATAATCAACATATAAGAAATGGTGTGGATTGTTAGTTCCCGCGGAGATGCTACGAGTAGTGTTATCCCTCATGACACTACTACTCGAAGCAACATTGCTTGCTTGTGCGGGAGTGCTACGAGTAGTGTTGTCCCTAATGACAATACCACTCGAGGCACCATTGTTGGCCTTCTTCTTGCTCTTCTTATTCTTGTTCTTTTTCTTGGAAACATAGCCAATACCTTGCTTGCTCACTTGTTGCCTTGGAGCACTCAATTGTGGTCTAGCAACAACCACATTAGAGCTAGGGGAAACCACTTGTGGGATAGAGACCACAACCTTCTCAACTTGAGGGCCTTTGCCCTTGATCCTTGCTAGCTCATCCTTCAACATAGCATTTTCCTCAATAATATTTGCATGATCACAAGAAGAAGTAGAGGTGCTAGGGTTGTTAAGTTGATTAAGTTGAGTTTTAAGTTGTTTATGCAACTCTTTGAGGGAAGAGTGTTGACTCTCCAAAGCTTTGTGAGCCTTGGTTAGTTTTCAAACTCCTCGGTTAGTTTACCATGACCAACACCAAACTCAACCTTATCCTTTTTAGCCTTTTTATATTTAGCAATTGCAAGGTCACGTTCCTTAGTGATATTAGAAACAAGTTCATTATGTGACTATTCAATATATTCTAGTTCCTCCTCAAGAGAAACTCTACCATCATGCTCTTCCTCAAGAGTCATAGAGAGGGATGCTATTTCATCTGCATCCCTTCTTTCAATCTCACCTTTCTTCTCAAGAGCTTCATGGGCCTCTCCCAATTGACTCATGAAGTGATCAAACTACTTCTTGGTCTCCCCTTGTATGTTAGACATAAAACGTTCCAAAG
This sequence comes from Alopecurus myosuroides, assembly GCA_028641055.1. Taxonomy (NCBI): domain Eukaryota; kingdom Viridiplantae; phylum Streptophyta; class Magnoliopsida; order Poales; family Poaceae; genus Alopecurus; species Alopecurus myosuroides. The sequence goes on from CM054057.1 coordinate 480,588,636, forward strand.
AGAAAATTTCATCTTCTACTCTAAGACTATCATGATTTTCTAGTTCACTTGGGGTCTTAGAGTTGGGAGAAGGTGATACCTCCAAGGCCTTAGCCATGAAGCACTTGGCATTTGGATGAGGATGATTCTCATTGGGGGATTCAAAGAGAGATGAAGATGATGGAGTAGAAGCAATAGCAAGAGCGGCCACTTCACTTGTGGTTTCTTATTCTTCATCACTACCGGAATCATATTCCTCTGAGTCACTATCACAAACTTTGTGGGAGACTTCTTTTTGAATGGTTTCTTCTTGAAGTGAGGTTTCTTGTTGTCAACCATGGGCTTGTCCTTGCGAATGAGCTTGCCACCATGGAGTTATCTATTTTCATAGGGACACTCCGCAATGAAATGGTGCTTATCTTGACAATTGAAGCAAGACCTCACTCGTTGAGTCCCATCATTGCCATAGCGAGACTTGGTATTCTCCTCAACATATGCCTTGGCCTTAGGAGGATTCCTCCAAAACTTTTGCACGGTGAGAGCAATGATATCCTTGAGCACGGGATCATATTCTTGATCCTTCAACGGAGCCAACTCCTCATGGCCCTCTTCTTCATACTCAACCTCTCTTGACACAACCTTGGCCTTCAAAGCAACTGATTCCCCTTTGTGCATTCCTATGTCCCTAGCACGGTTGTCAAGAGCATTCTTGGTTTGCACTTGATAGGAGCACATCTCTTGCATAACTTGGGCTGAGGTCAAAGAAGCAAAGTCATGTCTTCCTTGAATGCTCTTCAAGTCCACAGGCTCAAATGGCATGAGAGAAATCATGTACTTACTTTTGATCCAAGCATCATTAATGTACTTGGCACCAACATTGGAGAATGCGGTGGCAAGAGTCTTGAGCCTTCGGTACATGTCTTCATGGCTCTCTCCATCGTGCATATAGAACCCTTCGGCCTCATTGCTCAAGGCGTCATACCTATTCCTTTGCATGATTTCATTGCCCACAAAAATGACGACAAGAGTGTCCCATGTTTCCTTGGTGGTGGAATATTGTTGAAGATGCGGTATGTGGTTAGGACCCACAGCTTGTTGAAGAATTGACAAGGCGGTGTAGTTGAGTTGACAATCTATGGCTTCTCTTCTTGTCAAGTTATTGGGGTCATGAGGCTTGTATCCATCATGAGTGACCCTCCAAAGTTCTATACAAGAAGAGTTCAAGTGAGTCTCCATGTAATATTGCCATTCACGAAAAGAAAAGGCATCAATTTTAGGTGGATCTCCTCTAGGAATTATATGAGGATGTGGGACGGGAAGATCGGGAGAATAACGTCCTTTGAAGGAGTGATATTCTTCATCTCCTTCCATAACCTTATCGGTGGAGTTGTTAGCGGAAGCATTTTTAGATGGATCACCATCATCCCCTTTCTTGGCACCCTCCGGATTTTCGTCCAGAGGAGATGAGCCGGTGACCTCTGGTCCCTTGGCTTCCAAGAGTTGCATCAAGACTTGATGCAACTCATCGATCTTGGTATCCATGGATGAGGTCAATGAATTTTTCAACTCATTAAGATCATTCATAGAGACCGGCACCTCGGAACCTGCGGTCTCCGTATCATCGACCATACTTAAACTCTTAGGCGGTTAAGCCCGATAGAAGAGCCGAGGCTCTGATACCAAGTGAAAGTATAGTATGGGCACCTAGAGGGGGTGAATAGGTGCTACGACCAATTTTAATTTTTCTTCGAGTTTAGGCTTGACACAAAGGTAAATTCTCTAGATAATGCAACTAAGGTCAATTTACCTATATGACAAGGATAACAACAATCACAATACAAGTGCAAGTAAAGGGAGAAGGGAACGAGGTAACCGATATGAAGCACGCGGAAACACGATGTAATCCCGATTCCCTCCTTGTTAAGGGTGTACGTCTCGTTGGAAGGGTATGAGCTCGCCACAAAGGCCTACTCAACGCCACAAAGGACTCACCCTATTCTCCGATGAACCCCGCCACAAAGGCCTAGTCCACCTTCCACTATTGATCCCCTTTGAGGCGGGAATCGAATCCTTTACAAACAACTTGGGGCACACACCCACAAACAAAATGGGGGCTCCCAATAATCTTGAATCACCAAGAGTAGCAAGATACCTAGGTTCTCCACAAGAGGAAACCCTAGGCTAGATCCCTCAAGCTAATGAGGGGGAAATGAAGTATGGCTCCGTGAAGATGTAGATCGGGGCCTTCTCCTTCAATCCTCCAAAGATCTTCGAGTTTGGTGGGAGGGATTGGGAGTTAATATGGATTTGGTGAGATCTTAAATGCTATTGAATGCCAAGGGGAAGAACTAGAGCTCAAGGAGAAAGATGAGGGGTATTTATACCCCCTCCTCAAATCTAGCCGTTCGGCTGGAAAACAGATACCGGAATATCCGGTCCAAGTTTGGACCGGAATATCCGGTTGGGATATTTTCTCAGATTTGCTCGAGTTCGTTGACTTAAACCGGGCAATCCGGTTGCCTCTGAATAATATGATTATGAATAATCCGGTTGGTTTCTGTCTTGCGTAGGCAACTGAACCGGATATTCCGGCTCCTACGAAATAATTCGGTACAAATAATTGGGTTACCTTCTGTGAGTTTCATCTCCAGTCCTTAGCCGATTTCGAGCAGAAACTCCACAACCGGAATATCCGGTACGATTTGAATAATCCGGTACCAATATTTTGGCTCATCTCTGCCCCAAACTGGACCCAAACTATCCTAACCGGAATATCCTGTTTCCCAGAATAATCCGGTTAGAATAATCCGGTTGCTCACTGTCCCAAATCACTTAGCCCAATATTCACCGATCTTTTCGGTGATCGATGCCGATGTTAAGTATAACACCTGCACGCTAAACACCTCGATAAATAATGTACTTAGTATTGTTAACTAACACACAAAACACCGGGAAAACGAAATGCACTTTTAGAGTCTCGTACAAAAAGGGGATTGGTTGGCATCTCGATGCGATGTAAGCTAGGTTGGGGTGTTACACATATGTAGATCATGCGGATGGCACACCCCAGATATTTTCTTGTATGTCCATGCTAAATTGTCTTCATTGTTCATTTGCGATCGAAAATAGAGCAATCGTTACATTCCTCATGAGATGCCTTGCTGGATGAGTAGTTTTTATATGGTCAGGTGTGCTCATATATGATCGGTTTTGGGAGTGGTCTCTTGGCCATGATTACGTTTTCTTCTTGTTGTTGTTATGTTGGATGACTTGGGGCTAGAAGTTGGTATGATCGGTATGCAACATTGTAAGATTTGGTTGGTTTTTGTAGCATTGTATGAACGAGGGGTATATGCCTTAGTGCCTTACCTCTAGGAGTTAAGCTATATGCTAAAGTTATACGACGTGTAATCTGCAGAAAATAAGAATTCGACTAGAAATCTTACAAGAGATATGCATATAAACACAATTCGTTAGATTAAAAGACCATTTCCATTAGTAATTCAAAATGAAAATTTGTTCTTAAGTAAAAAAAGTGTGTTTGGTTTAACTTGGAGAACATGTCAAGCTAAATCAGATCGGCGGAGTCATGAAGGACAACTTGGCTCTATGACTAGTATAAATACCAACTCGGTGTGACTTGTTTAATTTGCTACTCCCTGTATTCCATAGTATAAGTCGTTTTACCATGGTTGCTAAAACGGCTTATACTATGAAACATAGAAGTAGTTGGTTCGTTTAAACTGGTGACACTCGGTTACACATGTGGATAATTGTAGCGAATCATGTGTTTACATTAAATCGGGTTATACGAGGATGACAACATGTATCTATACAAAAAAAAATGGGATCCATAGCCCCGGCCTCTGATGTATCTATACAATTGATGAGATGCTAGCAAATTTGCAATAACTAGATGGTTAAACGATCATGAATGTCAACGACATTCTCTCAGAGTATATATAATCTAAAAGTGAAACGAGTTCTATAACTCGCTCATTAGTTGAGTTGAAATTTGACAACAATAGCCGCCGGCGATCACCTCTCTCCGGTCGGCCATTGTCATTTCTGATCCATCCATAAGCTCCCTCTCATAGCCATACCCTCATGGCGCCCACCATGGTTTCATACTCCAGCTCGAAAGATCTAGATCGGGGATGTGACAAGGTTAATGATGGTTCATTGCATCTTTGGATCAAGGCATCCAGAGGTGATTGGATCTCACTCAAAGATGCCAAAGGGATGTCCCTGGTTGGACGTGGCGTCTTGCCTTTTGAAAGAATCGATATTGGTTCGAAGGTATGTTTTCCCTCTCATTCGGCCCTAGTTGGCTCTTGTGTGATATGTCCCTACGATCACGTTACTCCTGGCTCCTCTGGTGCTATGAAGGCTATATTGAATACGGTTATTACTGATCCTACTATTGGGGACCAATTGATTACGGGTATTAATTCCTCTGATCATGATTCGGCTACCACGGGATTTCTCACATGGATTTAATTTTGCAAAGGATGTGAAAAAACTTTTTCACACATCAGTTCACCCGGCATGGAATTCTGGTCACTTTATTATGGTGGTATCCTTTGCACGTGCAAACTTTCGGCTCGATGAGGATGATGTGGTGATTGCACTAGAATCAGTGATTGGTGGATTTTGTCGAAGCCTTCAAGTATCTCTCCTTCATGATAGAACATTTTCTTTCAATGTTTCAAGCAAACTTGTTGGTTTTCACATTTATAATCTGAGAAAATTTTCATGTAAGCAATTCAAGTGTGAATTCAATCTTTGGGGTCGTGGCGTCCCTCATTGGATGAGTGAATTTTGTCATTGGCAAGAGGAGTGCCGACAAGAATGGACATTCATTAGTCCATCCAAAAAGAAGGTCCAATTGGGTCTCCAAGCTTTGAAATTGCTTGTTCCAAAATCAAGCATCAGATCGAATAACTCGACACGCAAAAGGCTCATTTTTTTCAGAAGCTATATCCTATGAAGCATGCAAGGGATATACTGATCCAAACTCTAGTGATGATGCTATTGTTTTGGGGAATTTTAATAATAATGATATCAGGTCTTTAATGAGTACTTCTGACAAATATCCACCGGTGGAAAATAATTTAAGCCAGAGCTCTACTCTGCCTAATAATGAAGTGGACAAAGACCATAATGGTTTTAATGAGTTTATTGACGACTTGGTGTATCGCTTTTGGCGATGTGGAAGATGCTTGTCCATGGATCACGACACGGTGGACTGTGCTAATAAAATACGTTGTAAAAGTTGCTTTCAGTATGGGCATATACAGCGCAACTATTTTGGTAAAATGAAGAATTACCAATCTTGGGTTCCTAAGAAAAAAGTGTCCAAGTCCGAACACAACTCAGAGCAAAGAGGCTGTTGCCGTTTGGGCTCCCTGCTTGACGCCTATTTCTGACACAACCGACACCTGTAGCTCCTCCTCTGCCCCCACATCACCTCTGTTCTCCTCAGAATCGCAGGCCATGGCGATGTTCGATTTGAATCCGACGAGATGGATTCCGGAGGGCTTCCAGATCATCGATGGTGGTCCTTCACGTCTGCCTCGCACTTTCTACACCCCTGCAACCCCCCCCCCCTCCTCGTACACACAAGGCCTACTGTGTCGCCATTGTGGAGCCTCCACAGCTACCTGAAGAAGAGCAATTCTGGCGACAGCAGGTACGACTATATGTTGAGCAGCATCTGCTTCGTGTGGTGGAGGATGTGCAACCATGCTTGTTTGGAGTGGGTATGTTCCAGATGCGTAGTGCTGCCGCTCGTACAGATTTGGTTCAGGGTGGTCCTTATGAGATACAGGAGGATATTTTTGTTATATTTGCTAATCATGATAACAGAACTCAGCTTCACAAATCTGCAATTGGCTTTCGCAAAGGATGGCTCATGTTCTTGGGTATCCCTGCTGATTTTCGTAATGATTCAGATATAGCCAATGCAGTTGCTTCTTTTGGTCGATTTCACCACTGGCACCATCTTGATGGATCACTGGATAGAACCTTGGTATATGCTTCCTTTATTTCACCTCAATTAGTGTCTCGAGATGTGGTTTTTGGAGAGTTCGGTTCACTTGGTGCAGTCAGAGAATCTTGGACTGCTCCCTGCTGTGTGTTGTCTGCTGAATTTGCAGAGGTCCTTCCTCCTGATGAGGATCCCATGCCTTTGGATGGAAATCCACATCCACTTCCTGGTGTCCTGCAACATGATATTGGAAATTTTGTCCTTCCACAGTATCCAGAGCAAGGTTGGAATGTTCCACCTTTTCAACCTGAAGAAGCTATGCATCAGCAACAGCAAGATGCTCATGATGACAATGTTGGGGACTGGGATGATCTTATAGTTCCACAAGATTCTGGCTCTGCAGTGGTGGATAACTCTGACCATTCAGTGAACCAGAATAATCAGGTCCAGCTTGTGGTCAACATGATTCAGTTGTAGGAAAATAATGATGTAATCCCAACTACTTGCAACATTGTTTGTCCATGGGTGCAGCATAATCCCCAGTTATATGGCCCTGCTTTGCCTCCATCCATGCAATGGGAGAAGATTTTGAGCAAATTTATTCCACAGAGTATCTTAAATTCTCTCTGCCCTACTGGTCTGAAGATATGTCCTTTTTCTCATGTCACATTGGTCTCTGCACCTCTAGAGGGATCTCTCTTTCAGTTTACTGCAAAAAGGAACTATTTTCATGCCAAAAGAACTTCTAGAAGGCTTTGTTTCTCTGAGTGTCCTGAGAATTTTGTTCATTTATCCAAAAGTCCTACCAGGAAGCATGTCACAGCAGGTGAAAACATTGTTTCTACTGTCTCTGTCCCCAAGAAAAGGAAGAGAAGCAAGGTGAGCACCCCTGCTGCAGAATTTTTAGTTAGAAGGAGTACAAGGCAGGCTGTACTTGCTAATGGGTTTAAGTTAGATTCCATGAAGGACAACCCTCTCCCCAAGAAGAAGCCCAGATCCACTAAGCCCATGCCAGTGCCAGATGAGGGCCCAGTTACCCCCCACACTCCTTTAATAATTTTGCAACAGGTGGGAAGGATGCTGGATATTGCTGAGGAAGAGATTTCAGAGGAAAAGCTTGAGGCTATTCCAGAAGATGGGAAGAAGAACAATAAGTTATAATGATAGGAAAATCAATGATGATTTTTGTCCATCGTTTTGGCATCTTCTTATTTTGGATAATGTACTTAATGCTCATATTTGTACTAAGACTTCTAGGTCCTGGAATGTTCAATCATGAAGCTATCTTGTGCTATGTCATTTTGAGTGGTTATCTTAAGGATTTATTTTCCTTATTAGCTGGCTGGACTTGCTATCTCTTCTCTGCATCTCAAGCTGGTTTTTATGGATAATACAACTTACTGGATGCTTGATTGGAAAGTCTTAGACTGAAATTCCAGAGGGCTTAATGATCCAAATAAAAGAATGTTAGTATATAACAAAATTGAGGAAAGCCAATGTGCAATTATTTTTCTACAGGAAACCAAATGCCAATCTTTTGATCACTCTTTCATTTGATCCTTCTGTCCAAGGAGATTTGATCGTTTTGTGTTTTCCCCTTCTGTGGGTGCTTCTGGTGGAATAATTGTGCTTTGGAACAGTTCACTTTTTGAAGGAAATATGTTAGAATTCCACAAGTTTGCTATAAGTTTATCTTTCACATCCAAACACAACAATACCTCCTGGACTTTAGTTACTGTTTATGGACCTTGCAGAGGAATTGAGAGAGATAATTTTGTTATTTGGCTTCATGATCTTAATATTCCTACCCATGAGAATTGGCTCCTTGTTGGTGATTTTAATTTTATTCGATCAGTTGACAACAGAAACAAGCCTAGTGCTGATATGAATGATATTTTCATTTTCAATGAAATCATTAGTCACTTGATTCTCATTGAGTTGCCCTTGAAAGGTAGGGCTTTCACGTGGTCAAATATGCAAGATCAACCCTTGCTTGAACAATTGGATTGGTTCTTTACTAGTCATATTTGGACTATCAATTATCCCAACACCTTAGTCATGCCTCTTGCTAAATCTACTTCAGATCATGTTCCTTGTGTCATTTCCATTTCAACTACAATTCCAAAGGCACATATTTTTCGGTTTGAGAACCATTGGATCCATCAGGCAGGGTTTAATGATCTTGTTAACAGGGTTTGGCTTTGGACTGTTAAGGCTACTAATATTGCTTCTAGAATCTCGGCCAAATTTAAAAACCTCAGACATGAGCTCAAAAGGTGGGGCAGAAACCTTTCACATCTCAAATTAGTGATTGCCAAATGTAACAGAGTGATTCTGATTTTGGATAACCTTGAAGAGGAAAGAAATTTAAGCAGGCCAGAATTCAATTCAGGACTATTGTGAAGTGTCATCTGAAAAAATTACTGCTTTCTCGGTCTGCATATTGGAAAAAGAGATCCACTATTGAATGGGTCCAGTTGGGAGGTGAAAATACTAAATTCTTCCATGCTAAGGCCACTGAAAGATATAGAGCCAACACAATAGCAGAAATAAAAAAAAATGATGAGGGAGTTATTATGGTTGATCATCATCATAAGGCTGCTGCTTTTTTGTCATGTTTCAAAAATAGGATGGGGGTCTCAATGCCCATTGTTCAAGATTTAGATATTCATAGTATCCTACACCCCGTGGATAATCTTGAGTGTCTTGTGGGTCCTTTCTCCAAAGAGGAAATTGAAGGAGTCATGAAAAATCTAAAAAATGACAGAGCCCCTAGCCCTGATGGATTTAATGGTTTATTTGTTAAAAAGTGTTGGGATATTATCAAGGAGGATTTTTTCCAACTTTGCAATGAGTTTCATGCCGGAACAATATCATTATAGAGTATTAATGGATCATATATTACTCTTATTCCTAAGACTAATTCTCCAGAAACTGTTAATGATTTCAGGCCAATCTCCCTCACAAATACCTTTCTTACATTCCTTACAAAATTGATTGCCAACGGGATGCAAAACATTATTTGCAACACTATTCATAACAATCAATATGGCTTCATCAAAGGGAGAACAATTCAAGATTGCCTTGCTAGGCCTTTTGAATTTCTGTTTCAATGTCAGCAATCAAGAAAAAAAGTTGCGGTGCTCAAAATTGATTTTGAAAAAGCATTTGACACTTTGGATCATGAAGCCATCATTAAAATTCTGAGAGCTAAAGGTTTCCCTGAGTTGTTTATTGCTTGGGTAAAAGAAATGCTTTCCTCTGGATCTTCTTCTATCCTCTTAAATGGGATTCCTGGAAAATCTTTTGCTTGTAAAAGAGGGGTTAGACAAGGTGATCCTCTCTCTCCACTTTTACTTGTTGAGGGTGCTGATCTATTGCAAAGCTTGGTGAATAAGGCATACAAAAATGGTCTGTTATCTTCACCAATTCCTGTGAGGAAAGATTTCCCTATTATTCAATATGTTGATGATACATTAGTGGTTATGCCTGCTTGCAAGAAAGATTTATTGGTTCTTAACTACGAAAAAAATATCGTGCTAATTCGTCGTTTTAACGCCGCTATAGCGTAATTGAAGGGCTGACGCTACGTTTAGGGGAAAATGGCTGCTACGACGCTGATCGCGTTTTATACGCGCTAAACCACGCTAAACGACATAGCGTGTAGCGTCTCTAGAAAAATAAACCTAGAAATTACGGGAGCCCATCGGCCCAATCCAAACTCTAACCCGTCACAACCCTCCCAAATTCCCCACCTCGGTTGTTCCCATGAACGACAAGGGCGGAGTCAGGTTGAGTCACGGCGGCGGCGGCGTCCGGTCAGTTGCAGCGGCTGTGGCGTTTTGTCGAGTGAAGGCGGCGGCGGAGTTTTCTCGAGCAGCGACAGCGGCGTCTGGTCGAGTTGCACTGCGGCGGCGGCCGGCTCGAGCGCCTCGTCCACCGGTCTTTACATCTGGATCGAGCTCTGCAGCATGGATTCGGTGCTTCCTCAAGCTCGACTCAGAGCGCTGGCGTCCTTTTCCTACAAATCGACCATGGAAGCTAGGTGCCTAGGCGGCTGCTACCTGGTTCCTCACGCTATGTTCTTTCAGTAGCTAGTACAGTACTAGCTAGCAGCAACCTTGCAAGAAATTTGTTTAGCTCCTCTGTTTTTTCGGTAGCTCACTCTCTGGACCGACTAGCTGCACCTAGTTATAGGCTCCTTTTTTTCCTTGATGAAAATCTCACACCAAGAGATGAAACCTGCAGCTTTCTGGAAGAAAAGTGTATCATTTGCAATCTGTTGGTTCTTCTAGCTTGATTGGTTATGCATGTATTACTCTGGACAATTTTTTAGCTGCTGAACTCCTTAGTATACAACAAACTATACATGATATGCCTATTTTTTTTTATTGTTCTGCAAAGCGCTAGTTTGGAAAATAGCGCGCTATTAGCATGCTATAACTTGCATAGCGTCTGGAGAGAGGCCACACTATTTCTTTTAGCGCGCTATTTTTTTCGTAGGTTCTTAAGGAGATACTCAATATTTATGCAAGTTTTACTGGTTTAAAGATTATCTTTCACAAATCTTCTATGGTTCCCATTAATATTAATGATGATGAAGCTACTGAGTTGGCTCAAGTGTTTGAATGTCAAATGGGATCTATGCCTTTTACCTATCTTGGTCTTCCAATGGGTACTACAAGACCAAGTATAAAAGATTTTTCTCCTTTAATTGATAGAGTGGAAAGTAGATTATCTGCTACAGCCTCCTTTTTATCATATGGTGACAGATTGGTCCTGGTTAATTCAGTCCTCTCCTCCTTGCCAACTTATTACATGCTATCTTTAGTCATCCCAGCTGGAGTTATTAAGGTGATTGATAGAGCAAGAAGGCATTGCTTGTGGAGTAAAAAAGGGAAAGATAGAGCAAATTCTCTTGCTGCTTGGCCAATGGTCTGTATGCCAAAAAAATAAGGGGGGATTAGGAATTATTAACTTACAAACTCATAATTCAGCCTTATTTCTCAAGCATCTGCATAAGTTCTATAATCAGGAATCTATTCCATGGATTCAGTTAGTTACAGATGCATATTACCATAATGTTGTCCCCCATGCTGTCATTTCTTCAGAATCCTTCTGGTGGAAAGGAGTGTTTAGCTTATCTGATGACTACAGGAAAGCAAGTACATGTAAAATTGGTAATGGAATCACTGCTTTATTCTGGGAAGATACTTGGCACAATATGATTATGAGTCAGCAATTCCCTAGACTTTTTTCTTTTGCTAAAGATAAGCTGCAGTCAGTCAGGGATTTCATGTTATTAGAGGATGGGCTTCAAAAAAATTCATTGCCCCTGTCGTCCTTAGCTCATCAGGAGTACTTAGAGCTCTGTTCTATTACTCAGCACCTGTTTCTATCCACTCAGCAGAAGGATCTATGGACTAGCTCTATTTCAAAGAAGGCATTCTCACCAAGTTCCTTTTATAAATTCAGCTTTGCACACATTCCTACAGACATTGTCTCGGATTGGTTATGGAAAAGTAAATGCCAGTCCAAGCATAAGTTTTTTGCTTAGTTAATCCTTCATGACAGGATTAATACAAAAGATATGATCATCAGGAGGAATTGGCATGTCTCTGATACACATGATTGTGTCCTTTGTGCTGCTCATATTGTTGAGGATTGGAGACATCTATTCTTCAATTGTCAATTCGGCACTATAGTTTGGAATATTTTGCAAATTCCATGGATTCCTGGGAACACTGTTGAAGCTCTTAAATTTGCCAGAAAGCATTTCTCAGGTCCTTGGTTTGTTGAGATTGTGATCTTGCCTTGTTGGGGTATTTGGAAGCAAAGGAATGGTTGGATATTCAATAATATTAAACCTACCTTTAGAGGTTGGAAAGCAATTTTGTTGCAAGAGATCACCCTTCTTAAGTATAGGGTGAAGAAGGTTACTCTTCCTTTTTTGACATCATGGATTAACTCCATCTCCTAGACTTTTGTTCCTTTTTGCACATATTGTAAATAACTCTATTTTTTATTAATAAAGAGGGGACTGTGGGGTTTCCCCCACAGTAATGGTGTCAAAAAAAATATTGTAGAGCCATTAGAGCCATCGAAATACACGGGGTTAAATTATTAGGTTGCAACTCGAAATTCTGTAAACTCAGGTACACCTAATTCCTTACCGTTCAAATGACGTTAATAATTTTATTATTGTTTATATACATACAAAAGGATATTTTTCGCAAAATGCAAAAGGTATTGTGCTTTGATGTACAAAAATACTATATACTTCATCTGTTCCTAAATTTAAGATGTTTTAACTTTTTTCCATATTCATACATGTCTATATGTATCTAGACAATTTTTAGTGTACATGTTCACTCATATTAGTCCGCATCTAGACAACATGAACAATAGCTACAACATCTTATACTCCCTCCGTTCCATAATATAAAATGTTGTATCATTTGCCCATATTCATATGTATCTACATGTATGTAGACATGTATTAGTGTGTAGATTCATTCATTTGTGTCTACACCTAGTCATCATTTTGAGATACGTAAAACATCTTAGGGCCTCTTTGGATTGAAGTATTTTCAAAGGAATTTTGGAGGATTCCAATCCGTAGGATTCTTTTCTAAGGATTGCCTTTGGATTAAAGGAATGACACCTACAAAATTCCTATGGATTGTATCCTACACCCTAATTCCATAGGAATTTCAACACCCACTCTAACCTCTTTTTTACACTCATTCGCGTAGGATTGAGGAAATTTTCCTGTGCTTCCATCCAAATGACTGTTTGCACAGTTTTTCTTTGTTTTGTAATCCTATGTTTTGCACCTAAAATCCTATCAAATTCCTACATTTTCTTCAGTTACTCTGTTTTGTAATCCTGTGATCCAAAGAAGCCCTTAGATATAGGAATCGGAGGGAGTATTTAGGAAATATATCTGTACAAGACCAAGACTGATCAACACCATACCTGCATATGAAGATATTTAAGCTACTGTTAGAGGAAACCTGAAATGCCACACGGTTCGATCCACTGTTCAGAACACTGTCAATACATAGAACCAATTGGTTTGAATAACATAACGTTAAGCATCTTTGTGCCGGGATGACATCACAATTTTCCAGCACGTTCTTGTGCCCAAATCCGTATCATACCACCTATGCAAGCGAGCAGGCAGGCTACACGAACACGCGTCCGGACACGGGAGCACGTAGGCGCAAGGTGCCACGGTTGCCTGCACCTGGCGAGCGCCCCTTGCGCCACGCAACGGTCAGGCCGTTTGGGCATCGAATAGACTCCATTTATATGCCACTCGTCTTGCCCATCCTGATCGAGTGTGGAGATACGCAGACCGAGTGATCAGAGCAAACTGCCGGTGAACGCACGTTGCGTGATTCGTGTAGGATAACTATGGCGACCATCAAGGCGAAGGTCCAGGACGCCGCTTCCTCCGCCAAGGCCGGCATCGACAAGGCCAAGGCCACCGCCGGCGAGAAGGTACGCAATTTCGTCCGCCGCGCGCGCAGCCAGTTACTGCTTAATTGCTATCCGCACCATGTCGTCTGCTTCTTCTGATTTTACCTTATGTGTGTGTGTGCGTGTGTGCAGATGGAGAAGGCGACGACGACGGACCCGGAGAAGAAGCGTGAGGCGGAGGAGAATAAGGAGGACCGCAAGCTCAAGGTCGACTCCGACGAGCGCGAGGAGAAGGGGGACCACGCCGCCCAGAGGTCCGGGAGGCGCACCATCGTCACCGGTACCTAGCTACCCAGCACGGCCTTCGTAGCTAGCTACGCCTAGTCAGAGCATGTACAAGCTCTGAATTTAGGGATCAAAATAAGCCAGGACTCCTGTGGCAGTTCCGTCTTCGCATGTCGTTTCCATCTTTCAGCACCCGTGTTCCAGGCTGACAAATTTGATGTTTGGAAAATGTTAGCGCCCCTACAACCGTGCTCGTCCGACTCGACGACACCGTGGCAATGTCGATTTGTAACTCTCGTTTCTCACATTCTCTCGTTTCTCACAGTTCTTGAGAGCCTTTACAGTGTGCCAAAGTTGATGTGCGACCGACGAACAGGGTCGACCACCGCAACTGGCCTGTCTCATGCCGGGGTTTTTCTTATTTTGCGAATGAACTAGTAATACTAAAAAATATCAGGAAATTACAAGGTATCCGGCAAGACTCTACCAAGGTTCCAAGGCCACACTGACTTCTTGTCTTCTTGACGATGTCTTGGAAGCCTGGTAGCTTTAACAAAAATTCGTCGAACTTGAAAAAGGAGGCAGCCAATTCAGACGCCACACCATGCAGGATCCGGGGGGCAGTGGTCACAGCGGATGGTGGAAACAGCTTGAATATGGCCTGATGGAAACAACATGTCCCAGACTCCCCAGTCGTCGGAGCAGATAACATGGTCGATCTTTGTGGAGAACTGAGTGCTGGCTCAGTGCCTAGACTCAGACTCAGCTACAGCTCGAATAAACCGGGAGTCTTTACGTGTATCAAAGGGAGGTATCATTCCCCTTTGGTCACTTTTTTTTGTAAGTGTGCGAGGATAACCCGTTTCAATCAGGCGGCTGTTGATATGACAGTTGTTTTTGTACGAAACCTTGATGATGAGGCTGAAATCGCCAAGAAGAACCCATTCATCCTTTGCCCTAGCTGCAGCAGCTTTAGCTCATCAATGAAAATCGTATTTTCACGGTAACTCTAGGGGAGTGGCTATGAGTTCCACACAATAGAAAACCAGTCTATAAGTTGGCTGACAGAACATCTTTCCCTCTTTCCTTTTTCATATGCGCCACCAAAACTGCCTTCAGTCGTTTTTTTGCTACCGACTGAAACTGGTGGAGACTAGTCTGTCTATGTAAAGCATAACTGTCGGTTCTAATCACCAAACCGAATAAGATTGCAGAGCATACTCTTCCGTGTCGATTACTCGGTTCAGTATATGGTTTTATCGCTGTGTACCGTGTGTCGAGATCTTCGAAACTATTACTATTTCCAGGATATAAATTCCAAATTTGGGTTTTAGATAATCTATATTGATTTCAGCTATTTCGAATCGGACAAAATGTTCCTGATCTGAGATCAGTGGGTCAACGATGGCAATGTAATTACTCCAGAAGTTAATGTCGAGGCCTCCACTACAGTTTCCCACAAAAAACATGTTCTGAAGTTTGGCTAACCTAGCAAGAGTAGTGTTTCCACCACCAAGTTTAAGCCATCAGTGGCCACAGTTCATATCAGCTGTTTTTTCAGAACAAAAAAATTAAGCCGTGGTCTTTTTCTTTGAAGAGACACCAAGTATATCAGTAACAGTAACTTACACAACACTAAATTATATTGGCTTCTCTTTTCCAAATTTAATGCTTCAGAAGGTGAGCTTGGAGAGTTATCCATTCTCTATCAGGCTGCAGCTGACGATCAGTTTATAGAGCTGGGACAACATAATTTAATGGATTAAGGTGACAAATCGATGCTGACTGGCAAAAACAAGAAAATCTACATAATATATGATAATGCGATGGAGAGCAAAAGAACTGATCCAAAGGTTACATGGTACCATCATATTTCTTTCATAGCCTATGGAAAGCACAAAGGGATCAATCAATGTTCCTCTTGAAGAAAGAATTATAATACACAGAGCTGTGACTCCTGTAAACTTTCTGGGTCATCCTTGCTGCCTTTTCCTGTGGCTCACAACCCTGTCTCGATTATGTTCCCTCCCTGGAGCGTCTCATGCTCTCGTCGATCAACTTGAATGTCTTCTTTACAAGTTTCTGGTCCAGCGCCGTTGTTCTGTAGATCTTGAACACCCTGTCGACGCGATCAGGCTTGCTGCTCTGGAAGTACAGCTCTTCAAACTTCTTCTTGACGAACCTGTAAAATGTCACTCCATGCCATAAGCTGACATATTTCTTATGTGAGACTGACATGGAGAGAGCGGGGTGCACTCACTCATAGGCATGTTCCACGTCCTGTTTGCCAGGCGCAATTGGCTGGTAATCTTTAAACCAGTCACACACAGTTAAAGGAACCTACATAAGGACGGCAAATGGTTGTTCAAAAAAAAAACGTGAGATGATTCTGAGTATTACTCAGCTCCTGATGGGTACAGAATAAAGGTTGTTGTTACCTTTTGTATTTTCCTCTCAAATATGTCAAATTTGTTGAGGAACAGCATAAACGATGTTTTCTGGAAAAGAACATCACATCAATTAGGAATGGAAATGGGCAAAAATAGCACGAGAATAGAAAATCTGACATGGGTGTATACAGACCTCAAAACATCTTTGCTTTAACACCCAGTCAAAGAGATCCTTGGTCTCCATCATTCTGTTCTGTGTCTCGTCCTCAAATAACAACTGATCATACCTGACATTAACAGCCCCCCAACATTAGATCAAAGGCTGTGTGGTGTGTGCCTTTGGCTCTTTGTGCAGCTCGTGTCCTCATTCATGTATGTGCAGGCACAAGCACTCGGTGCACTCGTTCATGTATTTGCATGCACAAGCAGTTGGTGCACACAGAAATGCTAGCTCTGTATTCACTAGCACTACATTAAGTAAGGTACTCCCTCGGATCCATAAAAAGTGTTCGCACATTTTGTACTAAGTTAGTATAAACTTTGTACTAACTGAGCGACACTTTTTATGGATCTGAGGGAGTAGTTATACTTTAGTTTGAACAAATGATTGTTGTTACTTGCTTTTGTTATATAGTGAAAATAGTTATAAGATGGCTTTTATTTGCTTTTGATAGTGAACAAAAATAGTGTTTTGCAGTGCTGCCCACCCAAACAAGTGTTGTAATCATCACTGATGTTAAGAGGGTAGCATCAGAATAACGTAGCAGTTCAGAGATCGTACTTACTCGCTAATGGCAGCACAGAAGATAACCGCATCAACACCTTCAAAAAGATGAATCCACTTCCTCCTCTCATTTCTTTGACCTCCTACATCATACAACCTATATACCTCTCCACCTCGTTTGCTCTCTCCAAGAGGGCTGCAGAGAAATTTCCTGGTTAACTTGACAATTCTCATCTGAATCCTCGTTGCATCTCATATATAAAAGGTAACAGATTATAGTTTTTCATTTTACCGAATAGAGCGAATGAAATGTGCAAACCTCAAGAAAACATATTACCTAAACTGAATTTCCACCACCCCATTTGTTCGTACTCTTGCATGGAGCACATCCTCCTGCAAACCTCTTGAATGTTAAACAAGGCAAATGCTACATACATTTTCTTGGGTAAGAACGATGAACAGACACCAGCCGTTAAAGCCAACTCTTGAGTAACCATGCACAGTAACAAACTATCCATGATTCTACTTAGCCTCTAAAACTTAGCTAATAATGCCAATAGAAATAGAAATACTTACAGAAAAATGGAGGGATTCCCACACACAGAGGAAATTAAACAACACATCCAGTTTCTATACAAGGAAGATAAACTGAAGTACTTAAAACACACATAAATGAACTAAGGGCTTGTTTGATTCATAGGATAGGAAAAACACAGGAATAGGAAAAACATAGGATTGCATTGTCATGCCCACTCCAATCCTATAGGATTTGGTTTGCACTAAAGTTTGTTTGATTCCATCAAAGGAATTGTAAAAAGAGGTTGGAGTGGATGTTAGAATTCCTATGGGAAGTAGTACAAAATTCCTATGGGAAAAAATCCTATAGGATTCAATCCTACAAATCAAATGGTCAAGATAGGAAAATTTCCCATAGGATGGAATCCTCCAAAAATCCTACACAAATCCTTTGAATCAAAGAAGCCCTAAAACAAAAACTTTTGACTGATAGTTGGTGTTCATCATTTGAACAAGCAAAAACCTATAGTAATGGTTATGATTGACAATTTAGTATTCATCATCTGAACAGCATACTTTTGAGTTTTGATCAAGAGTATAAAGTTTGGTTTCTTTAAGTTGGTGTTCATCATTCCACTGACCAAGGTGATATAATTCAATAGTCTCTCACTTTGTTGATATTAACTTTTGAAATATTCAACTCCAACAGTTTATGAAAGCAAGAGAATCATCATATGTCATTTCTGACCATCATTATATCCCTCTGATAATCCCAAACTCAGATGAAGGTTTCAGTAAACTGACAGCCAATATTGAATGTCTCCGGACAAGAATAAGATTGTGGAATGTGGATAATTGCAGACCTTTGTTGGTACATAATGTGCTTCAGCTAATCGGTCCAAATTTTCCATGAAGTACTGTGCACAGTCAGGAACTTGCAGAATACTTCCCTGTGAGTAAGTTTCCTACAGATCCAATTCTTCGTAACTAAGTTGGCTGCTTGAGAGTGTACATATTCAAAGAAACTAAAATAGGAATTTCACTTCACCTGAATGGCTGGATCTTCCCATAATTTTCTTACATCCTGTACAACTTCGTTGTTAAGCAATGGGTAATCCAACCTGCCACCGATTTCTGATAGTTTTTCTCCAATCTCCTGAAGGTAGAATATCACAACACTATAAATAAATAAGCTTTATAATCCCATTCATTTTGTAAGGAGTACAATGTGAAGCTGGTAAACTAATATCTTTCATAAGGAAGGCAACAGTTCTTAACAAGGAATTAGTGTCAGTACCATCAGAAATGGTAAACAGCCAAGACCTCAAGGTGCTCAAATCTCAGCAACCAACATATTAAACGCACGATTATTTGAGCCTATGAAGAATTACCAAATTAGTATTCTTCTCTCAAGAAATCAAGTAAAATAACAAGACTGTATGATAGTTGTCAGAAGACAAATGATTTGTGGAATCAAAGGAGCAATACATAAAAAAGGAAAGCTAGAGTTCAGTACATATCTTTGCAAATAGAAAATTACAGTGCAAAAGCAGAAGAACAAACTAATGCAACAGAGCTTAAAGCAGGTGCAAGTTCTGAAAAGGTTCAATCATAGCCTAGTTGTGAAACTGAAGTGCTGCTTCAGTTGTAACAAACAACAGTTACAAAAAAAAAGTTATCATGTTGCGAGATATTGATGTTTATGCCCAAATGTAACTCTATTTATTGAACAAAATAGGATGTACAAACCTGATTATCTGGGGATATAACATACTTTGAAGACTCTGATTCCACTTGGGCTAGCTCTTTAGCTCCATCATATAATATCTGTCCACAATGAACTCATTAATCAGGCAAGACATGTGTAACACACTTCATCACGAAATTTCGTAGTCAAATTTCCTACATAATCCCCACTACGTAATAAGAGGAAAAAACATTAAACACACCCTTTCCAGTATTACATACTTTAATTGTCTGGTACACATTGGCGTGAATGACTGATGTATAGCTCTTCAGCTCGGCCTCATCGAACCCTGTTTGGAAAAGAAGCTTTATCTGCAAACAAACATTCAGAATATGTAACACATACTAGTGCCATAGGAATGGTGATTTTCTGCGGAACACAATGGAAGCCTTACCTGTTTAAATATTGTAGATTTTCCCGATTCTCCAGCACCTTAAAAAGCGAGCAATTAAAATGGACACCTGTTAGGAATCAGTCTTTCTGATTCTCAAGCAGCTTATAGAGAAATCGATTTAAAAAGATGGCTACTATTAATTCGTCAACTTGTTTTCTAGGATCATTATATTTCTGCTAATTAATTGATGATTTTTTTTTTATAAAACTTGCATTGTTTTCAAAGGAAATACACAAATGAACTTGACTAGAGAGTTTTAATTCTACCAGTACATTGTCAAGATAAAATTGGTAACTGGCACAATAAATGTGTCTTGATGTTAAGCGAGTTGGCAGTACCAAGAAGTAAGAGCTTGTGGATGTGTTGATCTGCCTTTGTATCTTGCAAAATTCGCCGGTCGATGTCTGCAGACTGTTTGACCAGGTGTATCAGACAGAATCAAATGTGGCAGCCAACCAATCGGCGTAGCATTGACTTGCTCAGTCAGTTAAATTGTGGAGGCTTACTGTTCTGTTTTCGGCTGCTTCCGCCTCATTTATAGAATGAGCTCTGCTACAAGATGAGCCCATACTTTCCAGCACACATGTAAGCACGGACATTACTCTAGATGCATGATCTCATGACTGAACCTATTCCCAGGATGTGCATCCAGGTCTAGATCTCGCGGTTCATGAGCTAGCTGCACAGTATAAAAATGCATGACCCAGAAGATTTCAGTCAAGAATCGTGCAAGCCGATAATAAATGTAGGGTCAAATAGAGCATCATAAGCTAACGCTCTTCGATCAAGATAGTATCTAAGCATTCGTATGTATGAAGCGATGTATTAGGGCAAGAGGAGTCTAGCGGACAAACGATATTTCACCTGAGTGTCCAAAATCAAGGTGGCGGCGGGGGTCTGGCGGTGACGAAGGCAGGTTCGACAGTGAGGAGGCTCTCCCCAGTCCAGGGGGGCTGCCGGCGGCGAGGATGCTGGAGAGGGATGGTGGTTGGCACGCGGAGTAGGGGGAGCGGAGTGAGGAAGCGAGGCGGCGGCTAGGCCCGCTTGCTATGCCTATGCGTGAGAGTGGAAGGTGGAGCTGAGCTGCTTACTTACGTATACCTATTTATTTTCTCGAGTAAATTGGAATAGCTATTTGAATACAACTAGCAGATTGTGTTGATAAAGCCATGCTTTCGAGAGAGCGGGGCACTATTTTCAGGGTGAAAACTCAAGATTTTCGATCGGACAACGACGGCGTTTGTACACTGTTTCCTTTTTATAGACGTTGTTTTTGGAGAAATTAGAGTCTTGGTGGTGTTTGTGCTGCTGCTACAATGACTGAAACTTTGTAGCGAGATTTTTTCCTTTTTCAGTTTCTTCTTTTTTTCGGTTGTGTGCATCCGTAATGTTATTAGCATACTGAGTTGGTGCAGAACCTGAGTGTAATTGATATCTCTGCGATATTATTAATATATGCTCTTTTTTTAAAAAAAAATAGTAGATTGTAAATTCCATAGTGCGGCATGGTTGTTATATACGGTAAAATAGGGCCCTGAAATTTAAAAATTTCACATTAAAATAACAACTATAAATACTTTCATTTTATTACATAACTTCAAATGTGTTACTAGAAACATAGCAAACATTGATTAGGGCAGCATTTTAGCTCGGGTGTAAATGCACCCGGTATTTAAAAATGAATTCTAAACAAATTTTGATGTGTTAAAAAAATTAAAAAATGTTTGTTTACATCTATGCGTTTTAGAAATTGTTTCATGGAGAATAGACATTTTTTGTTGCCTACCTATATAAAAAGACAAAATTTGATGTTACAATAAGGCTTTTCCTGAGATTTTTTTCTGTCTTTTTTAAACAAGACACAAAAGTTGTCGACTTTTCGCGAAACGACTTTGTAAAAACATAAAACTTGAAGATCTATGCACGGAATTTTATTTTATTTTTTTCGACATTTCAATATTTGGTTTTTAAATACTGTTTCGTATGCACCCGGGTTCCAAAATGATTTTCTAACATTAATTCTATTATTAAAAGTATCTCCAGAGTAATAAAGTAGCATCATTTTCTACAAAAAAAATTATTTATCTGGTTTTTTTTCAAATGAAATTTTCGACTACATCTTCATAGTTAATTAAAGCTCCTCTAGATACCATTTCAGTACTATTATCAGAGCATCTCCACTGGAAACTCACCCCCTCCCCCAGGGGGCCCCCAATTGCTCATTGGGGTCCAGAGAAAAAAAAAGCCCGCAACGGCACCCCCGAATGTCCACCCAACAAATTTGTTTTTGGCACCCTGAAAGCGCATGGTGCCCCCATATGTGGTTTTGGTAATTAATGACAATCCTTATGGACTAATGTTTGCATTGAGTTATCCTTGTAGATCTTGTCCATAGGAAATAATGGAGTTCATGTGTTGAACTCTATTAGCTTCCTTGATGGCCATTATTATATTCATGGATTTATATGAAGAATGTTCATGGTTTGAGTTGAGCTAATTGCTAGTGTGTCTTGAAGAAAAGGATTAGGTGATCTTTCATTATCATCTTCAAGACATCATCATTTGAAGTAAGAAGCAAAGATACAAGGTTGATCAAGCAAGCGATCAACACTCAAAGCTACAATTTGTACCAAGTGGGATTGTGTATCTCATGGTATGGTAAGCAATTGTAAATATAGCTTTGAGAACTAACCCATGATATGTGTGTGTGGCATTTCTATGTGTGGTTAGGTATCTTTCCATGGGAATGAACCAAAAGGAAGATTTCATATTGCCCGTGGTCTATGTCGTCGTCAAGCGGTGTTCGTCATCTAGCTTGACGTGGAAACTCAAGTGAAGCATCTAGAAGATATCCTATGCTTGATGCTTGCCACCCTTTTGGAGATTGTGTCCTTGTGAAGATTTGCCGAGAAGGGTCTCTCCCATAATGGTGTATGGGGGAGCTAGTCTCTCCCATAATGGTGTATGGGGGAGCAACTGTGACGCCCCGAGATCGGGCACTATGCAGATTTCAGCATTCCCGCCAAAATCCACATAATAACCGATTCCAGGTTGCCACTTGTGATAACATTACAATAGTTCACGAATAATCCACAATTACAACAGAAACAGATAGATACAAGATGACTCAAACGAGCCAGGGTTACAACTGATACATTACAAAGATCCAAATAACAGCGGAAGAAAACAACAAGGTGTCCGGCTACGGACAAGATCCAAATTGGACTAAGAGTCCTGAAGATAACCGAGAGCGTCCAATCCCTGCCCAGGCCAAGCCGGAGGGATTCCCAAGCTAACGTCGTCAGACTTCAAACCTGTTGACTGCAAGTTGGAATTTGCAGCCACGAAAGAGATTCGTGGGTCAGTACGGTTAATTACTGGCAAGTGGATAAAAACCCATACTCACAACATACCGGCGTAGCCAGTCATCACAAGATACAAATACTTTAGGATCAACGGAAAGGAGGGGGGTTATTGCAAATAAGCGACAGCAGGCTGCACTAACCAACTACAGAGTTTCTATTACTTCCAACTATCAGAAAGGAGATAAGATCGAGGATAGTAACCAACTGAAAGTAACTCCAAACAAACCCATCCTGGATCTCGCCCCTTATCCAAAGAAGCAATCCGAGGATAACTCACACAGTTGAATTAATGAATAATGGATCAGGTTGTTGTGTCAATAAGACTATTACTAGTCAAGTTATTATCATTAGGTGTAAGTTGTCTGAGTACTTGTTAGCCAGTACTTTCACCAAGTCGTCACATAACCGCGGACAACACGGCTTCTCGAGAAGATTTATCCCTGCAGGGGTGTGCTCCAGTACCCGTACACACTCAAGCCACCAATTAAAACTCAGGTTGGCTTGACACGACCCAAACCATCTCTACAACCCATCCTAGGAGCCACGGAGCTATAAGGTCCCAGCCACGCAGCCGAATACTCAGCGCAGGTGTGCAAAACTCCCGCAGGACACAACACCCCGGCACTACAGGCCTCGCCCTATATGCATCATCATCATCATTAGTAACCAAGGGGGGCCAACCCATTATGCAAGGAGCAAATGGAACACCCGAACTAAGTGTGGCTCTTCGGACAAGCTGCAGATCAGGTCTAAGTCGAGGGGGGTCCCATACTACCACCCGGATGCGGTGAGCACGCTCATCATGGATCAGTAGACAAGACCCTTTTCCTAATTAAGTTCGACACTAGCAGGCCTCAAAACCACAAAGGGCCTCCTGCCGGTGCCTTATCAGCATATTATTAATAACAGGTTGATTGATTAACATCGAGCCCCCAGAACATAATAGACGTAACAACAGAAAGTAACGGGTAACAGACTCGAGCAGAAACAACCCTAAGCATGCTAGTAAGACACGGGCTCAAACAATGGTTATAGGTATGGAGGTGAGGCAATATCAAGGTTAAGGGATTCATGTGATGGGTTCGTAACAGAAACAACTACTACTAAGGCTAGCAGAAAAGAACAACGGAAAGAATCGGTAACAAGTGATGAAAGGCAGCCATATGGCAGCAAGTGAGTATACTTGCCTGAGATCCCGCAAGGTAGCAGAACTTGTCGTTGCTCACATCATCTCAACGTCCTATCCGGGAAGAAGCAACGAACCTCGAACAAGCAACGGAATGCAACAATTACTACTACGGCAAAAGATCCAGCATGATCAAGATATGGATGCATGACAATTTAATTGATGCATAGAAATAAACTAGTTGACATGATAAACAGATTTAAATGGACCCATATGCAATTTGAGTTACATATGAAAAGCCCATGCATTATGGTTAGATTATTTGTTTTCCAACTAATCAACAGGTGAAGGTGGATTAGCATGATGCATGGATGAGGAAAACAGCAAAATAACAACAATAGAACCAATTGGAAATAAGGTTTAACCATTATGAAATTCAATTATTAAGTTTTGGGAATTTTGGTTACTTAAAGGTGTCACACAAACAATTGTTGTTTTCATCAAGTTAAAGGGCTCAAAACAGATAGCAAAGTTTATATTTGAAAAGAACATCAAATTTTAGTTGGATTACATGTTTCAAATATTGAAATTGGAATTAGGATTATTTAATTATGAATTAAACAATATTAAACAATTTTTTTAATTGAATTAAACAAGATTTAAATTGGTTAGGCATTTTAAATTATTCAAACCAGGAAACAAAAATTATATTTGAATAGGTTATTTAAAATGGCATGGAAAACATATTTCATTTGCATTATTTGGAATTGGTATGAATTAGTTATGAATTTTGGCAAAATTCAATTGAATGATTTGAATTTAAATTTGAATTGCATTTTGAAAATTCAAAACAGGAAACAAAATTCATATTTGGGTAGAACATTTAAAATTGAATGGATTTCATGTTTTAAGTTTTCTGTTTTAAGCAAATATGCAAAAGATATGAATTTTAGAAGTTTTGAGGTTAATAGACAATTTCTGGAAAAAGAAAAACAGGGCTGCAACTTTTTCCACCACGAATCAGCTACCCACGCGGGCTGACAGTGGGGTCAGCTGCCACGGTGGCGCTGCGTGGCGTGGGCTAGGAGGTGAGTTGGCCGCGGCAGTCGATGACATGCGGGTCCCGCGGGGGGGGGGGGGGTGCGCGCAGAGGCAAAAATTGGGGAGGCAAATTTGCCTCCCGCGGGGTTTGATCCCGCGACCCTGGGCGAGCGGCGAGGGCGCTGTTGCCACTGCGGCTTTGGTTCGTTGCGTGTCAGGTATGTGCACTGGGAAGGTTAGTATTCAGTTATCGCGGCTAACTGTACTAACTGAATCTGTTCTGAATTGTTCCGTGCCTGCAGGTACTGAATTCGATCGGAGGCAACAGGGGCGGACGACGGCCTCATGCAGCGGCCGCGCTGGGCGCTGCTCGCTGCCGCTGCGCGAGTGGCTGGCTGCTGCCGCTGCGGGCGGAGCGGTGGCCGGCGTGTGCTTCTGTGTGGTCGCCGAGAGGGAAGGAGGCGAGGTGGACCTGGCGCTACAGTGAGCGAGCAACAGAGCGCTGCTCGCATCCATGGAGGCCAGGAGGAGCTCCGACAGGGACGGGTTGCAACCGGGCACGAAAAGCGCGGGAAAAGCGGGGAATGGAAACGAGGGCTCACCGGGAGGACGCCGAGGTAGTCGTTCGTGCTCGATGCCGTCCGCGGCGGCGAGAAATCGAAGAAGATCGTCGGCGTCCGATCTGAAGACGAGGAAGCCATGGACGATCGGATGCTTCTCCGGCTGGTGCTCGAGGCTGAGGAGGAAGAGGGAGGTGGGGTGGTTCTTCTCCACCCCCCAGCTTGGCTCGAGGTTGGCTGTGTGGCTGCAGCGACGGTGGGCGGCTCCGGCGGGTTACAGAGAACTGAAACGAGAGGGAAAAGGAGTTGGCGGCGGAGGGGGAAGCTAGCTAGGGCAGGGGTCTAGGGTAGAGGGTAGGTAGTTTTTATGGAGGGGAGAGCCTAGTACGGCAGCTCATCCGGGAGGGGGCGGAAGGATCGGATGGTTCTGTACGTGCTCGTACTGAAGATGTCGACATCGCGAGGAAGAAGACAAAACAGAGGGGTAGTGGGCTAGAAAGATGGGCTGGGTGGTGAAAGAAAGGAGAGGGGTTGGGCTGGGAAGAAAAAGGGAAAGGGGTGGGCTAGATGGGGTGGTGGGTTTGGAGGAAAAAAAAGTGGGCTGCCTCTCTCTTTTCCTGATTTTTTTCCTTTCTCTTTTTTTTTTCTTTTCTCTTCCCTTTTTTTTGTAATGAAAAGAGAGAGATAGGAAAAGAAAAGGTTTGGGGTTTTAAGTTGATAAACAACTACTATTAAGTTGCAAAACAATAATGGAAAGCAAGGTTGGTTTTTATTTCAAAATTGGAAATATTAGTTGGATTTAAATGGTTAGTTGGATTTCAAATAAGGTTTTATTTTGGGAATTGTAGAAATAAACAAAGTTTTATTTAACAAGTATCAAGCAATCATACCAACATTATTTGATTTAATTTGTTTGCCAAATTTTTAATATTTAAACCCATATTGAAAAAGGATTGACTTGATTTGGATTTGGTTATTTGAATTTTTACCATTAGGGTTTTGAACAATTTAAACTGTTTTGAAGTTTTGAGGGGTTTGGAAAACATGATGCAATGCTTATGGGATGCAGATGATGCAAGCAAAACAAACAGGTAACACCCCAGGTGTTACAGACGACACCACTAACAAGGGATTGCGCCCTCGCAATCCACCTGCTAACCCGGGAGGGGAAAGAAGTTCGACTATCGATTCTTCGTGCTTCCAGTTGATCTCCTCGACACCACTAACAAGGGATTCTTGCTCGGAGTGACGACGATGTTTTTCCACCAGGAATCTTCCGATGATCGAACCTATTAGGTTTAAAGGCTCAGAAAACGTCCACCCACGTAGGATCCTAACACTTTGAAAGATAGACAAGGGGGGAGACTCCAAATCAAATAAGATGGGAGGGGAAATAGAATAGGGGTAAGGAGAAAACAAGAATCCTATTGAGATGTTTTTCCAAAATAGTTTAGCAGAAATAGTTTTTGACACTCTAGAAACAACGACCGTTAGCGAGGTTAACCTACAGGCTTGCGGACCCGTTGCTTCGATAACCATTCGTATCGAAACAATCTCGGGAATCGGAACCAAGGCTCTGATACCATTTGTGACGCCCCGAGATCGGGCACTATGCAGATTTCAGCATTCCCGCCAAAATCCACATAATAACCGATTCCAGGTTGCCACTTGTGATAACATTACAATAGTTCACGAATAATCCACAATTACAACAGAAACAGATAGATACAAGATGACTCAAACGAGCCAGGGTTACAACTGATACATTACAAAGATCCAAATAACAGCGGAAGAAAACAACAAGGTGTCCGGCTACGGACAAGATCCAAATTGGACTAAGAGTCCTGAAGATAACCGAGAGCGTCCAATCCCTGCCCAGGCCAAGCCGGAGGGATTCCCAAGCTAACGTCGTCAGACTTCAAACCTGTTGACTGCAAGTTGGAATTTGCAGCCACGAAAGAGATTCGTGGGTCAGTACGGTTAATTACTGGCAAGTGGATAAAAACCCATACTCACAACATACCGGCGTAGCCAGTCATCACAAGATACAAATACTTTAGGATCAACGGAAAGGAGGGGGGTTATTGCAAATAAGCGACAGCAGGCTGCACTAACCAACTACAGAGTTTCTATTACTTCCAACTATCAGAAAGGAGATAAGATCGAGGATAGTAACCAACTGAAAGTAACTCCAAACAAACCCATCCTGGATCTCGCCCCTTATCCAAAGAAGCAATCCGAGGATAACTCACACAGTTGAATTAATGAATAATGGATCAGGTTGTTGTGTCAATAAGACTATTACTAGTCAAGTTATTATCATTAGGTGTAAGTTGTCTGAGTACTTGTTAGCCAGTACTTTCACCAAGTCGTCACATAACCGCGGACAACACGGCTTCTCGAGAAGATTTATCCCTGCAGGGGTGTGCTCCAGTACCCGTACACACTCAAGCCACCAATTAAAACTCAGGTTGGCTTGACACGACCCAAACCATCTCTACAACCCATCCTAGGAGCCACGGAGCTATAAGGTCCCAGCCACGCAGCCGAATACTCAGCGCAGGTGTGCAAAACTCCCGCAGGACACAACACCCCGGCACTACAGGCCTCGCCCTATATGCATCATCATCATCATTAGTAACCAAGGGGGGCCAACCCATTATGCAAGGAGCAAATGGAACACCCGAACTAAGTGTGGCTCTTCGGACAAGCTGCAGATCAGGTCTAAGTCGAGGGGGGTCCCATACTACCACCCGGATGCGGTGAGCACGCTCATCATGGATCAGTAGACAAGACCCTTTTCCTAATTAAGTTCGACACTAGCAGGCCTCAAAACCACAAAGGGCCTCCTGCCGGTGCCTTATCAGCATATTATTAATAACAGGTTGATTGATTAACATCGAGCCCCCAGAACATAATAGACGTAACAACAGAAAGTAACGGGTAACAGACTCGAGCAGAAACAACCCTAAGCATGCTAGTAAGACACGGGCTCAAACAATGGTTATAGGTATGGAGGTGAGGCAATATCAAGGTTAAGGGATTCATGTGATGGGTTCGTAACAGAAACAACTACTACTAAGGCTAGCAGAAAAGAACAACGGAAAGAATCGGTAACAAGTGATGAAAGGCAGCCATATGGCAGCAAGTGAGTATACTTGCCTGAGATCCCGCAAGGTAGCAGAACTTGTCGTTGCTCACATCATCTCAACGTCCTATCCGGGAAGAAGCAACGAACCTCGAACAAGCAACGGAATGCAACAATTACTACTACGGCAAAAGATCCAGCATGATCAAGATATGGATGCATGACAATTTAATTGATGCATAGAAATAAACTAGTTGACATGATAAACAGATTTAAATGGACCCATATGCAATTTGAGTTACATATGAAAAGCCCATGCATTATGGTTAGATTATTTGTTTTCCAACTAATCAACAGGTGAAGGTGGATTAGCATGATGCATGGATGAGGAAAACAGCAAAATAACAACAATAGAACCAATTGGAAATAAGGTTTAACCATTATGAAATTCAATTATTAAGTTTTGGGAATTTTGGTTACTTAAAGGTGTCACACAAACAATTGTTGTTTTCATCAAGTTAAAGGGCTCAAAACAGATAGCAAAGTTTATATTTGAAAAGAACATCAAATTTTAGTTGGATTACATGTTTCAAATATTGAAATTGGAATTAGGATTATTTAATTATGAATTAAACAATATTAAACAATTTTTTTAATTGAATTAAACAAGATTTAAATTGGTTAGGCATTTTAAATTATTCAAACCAGGAAACAAAAATTATATTTGAATAGGTTATTTAAAATGGCATGGAAAACATATTTCATTTGCATTATTTGGAATTGGTATGAATTAGTTATGAATTTTGGCAAAATTCAATTGAATGATTTGAATTTAAATTTGAATTGCATTTTGAAAATTCAAAACAGGAAACAAAATTCATATTTGGGTAGAACATTTAAAATTGAATGGATTTCATGTTTTAAGTTTTCTGTTTTAAGCAAATATGCAAAAGATATGAATTTTAGAAGTTTTGAGGTTAATAGACAATTTCTGGAAAAAGAAAAACAGGGCTGCAACTTTTTCCACCACGAATCAGCTACCCACGCGGGCTGACAGTGGGGTCAGCTGCCACGGTGGCGCTGCGTGGCGTGGGCTAGGAGGTGAGTTGGCCGCGGCAGTCGATGACATGCGGGTCCCGCGGGGGGGGGGGTGCGCGCAGAGGCAAAAATTGGGGAGGCAAATTTGCCTCCCGCGGGGTTTGATCCCGCGACCCTGGGCGAGCGGCGAGGGCGCTGTTGCCACTGTGGCTTTGGTTCGTTGCGTGTCAGGTATGTGCACTGGGAAGGTTAGTATTCAGTTATCGCGGCTAACTGTACTAACTGAATCTGTTCTGAATTGTTCCGTGCCTGCAGGTACTGAATTCGATCGGAGGCAACAGGGGCGGACGACGGCCTCATGCAGCGGCCGCGCTGGGCGCTGCTCGCTGCCGCTGCGCGAGTGGCTGGCTGCTGCCGCTGCGGGCGGAGCGGTGGCCGGCGTGTGCTTCTGTGTGGTCGCCGAGAGGGAAGGAGGCGAGGTGGACCTGGCGCTACAGTGAGCGAGCAACAGAGCGCTGCTCGCATCCATGGAGGCCAGGAGGAGCTCCGACAGGGACGGGTTGCAACCGGGCACGAAAAGCGCGGGAAAAGCGGGGAATGGAAACGAGGGCTCACCGGGAGGACGCCGAGGTAGTCGTTCGTGCTCGATGTCGTCCGCGGCGGCGAGAAATCGAAGAAGATCGTCGGCGTCCGATCTGAAGACGAGGAAGCCATGGACGATCGGATGCTTCTCCGGCTGGTGCTCGAGGCTGAGGAGGAAGAGGGAGGTGGGGTGGTTCTTCTCCACCCCCCAGCTTGGCTCGAGGTTGGCTGTGTGGCTGCAGCGACGGTGGGCGGCTCCGGCGGGTTACAGAGAACTGAAACGAGAGGGAAAAGGAGTTGGCGGCGGAGGGGGAAGCTAGCTAGGGCAGGGGTCTAGGGTAGAGGGTAGGTAGTTTTTATGGAGGGGAGAGCCTAGTACGGCAGCTCATCCGGGAGGGGGCGGAAGGATCGGATGGTTCTGTACGTGCTCGTACTGAAGATGTCGACATCGCGAGGAAGAAGACAAAACAGAGGGGTAGTGGGCTAGAAAGATGGGCTGGGTGGTGAAAGAAAGGAGAGGGGTTGGGCTGGGAAGAAAAAGGGAAAGGGGTGGGCTAGATGGGGTGGTGGGTTTGGAGAAAAAAAAAGTGGGCTGCCTCTCTCTTTTCCTGATTTTTTTCCTTTCTCTTTTTTTTTTCTTTTCTCTTCCCTTTTTTTTGTAATGAAAAGAGAGAGATAGGAAAAGAAAAGGTTTGGGGTTTTAAGTTGATAAACAACTACTATTAAGTTGCAAAACAATAATGGAAAGCAAGGTTGGTTTTTATTTCAAAATTGGAAATATTAGTTGGATTTAAATGGTTAGTTGGATTTCAAATAAGGTTTTATTTTGGGAATTGTAGAAATAAACAAAGTTTTATTTAACAAGTATCAAGCAATCATACCAACATTATTTGATTTAATTTGTTTGCCAAATTTTTAATATTTAAACCCATATTGAAAAAGGATTGACTTGATTTGGATTTGGTTATTTTAATTTTTACCATTAGGGTTTTGAACAATTTAAACTGTTTTGAAGTTTTGAGGGGTTTGGAAAACATGATGCAATGCTTATGGGATGCAGATGATGCAAGCAAAACAAACAGGTAACACCCCAGGTGTTACAGCAACTTGCAAGTCTTCATCAAGGGGAGCTTGTGCTAGCAAGCGCAATCAAGAAAGAAGATCCAACTTGAGAGAGTCAAGATCGTCATCATCTAGCTCAAGTGGAATGCTCAAGGCAAAGGTATAATCTTGATAGGTTTTCTATTTTACCGGTCTCGTTGTCTTCGGAAGATCGGGTTATAGATAGATAGTCGTACTATCAAGAGGGGCTCTCAAGTGAGTAACGTGATCGAATTGTTGTGGAGAGCTCAAACCTTTGCATACTTTGCATATCATCTTTCTTGGTTCTTATTTGTCTTTTGTATCCTTTATGTTCTAGTGCTTGTCGTGATCTTCATGGCAAGCCAAGGTTTATCGAAAACGGTTTTGGTAAGAAAAACTTGTTGCGATTTCGGTGGTAAAAATATTCGGTTCAGCTTTGAGAATGTTTCCACATCTTCCATGTGTGGTAACTTCTCCATTCCTTTTTTTTGGATATTCCTTGTTATTACCTTTCCAACCCTTTTGGATTCACCTTATTCGGATTTCATTCGCAAAAGTTATGTGTGTTTTCGTGTTGGAGGTTTTACCGGGTGTTCCTATTTGAGAGTTCTAAACCTTTACCATTTGGTTTTATCTTCCATTCATGGACAATGATGTTTCTCTTCATATTCTTGTAGTGCTCGTCGTTGCGATTTCAACGAGCCCAAGAACATCGAAAACGGAGTCCATATGCAAAAGTTATAGCATTTCTCGTATCGGTTGTCAGTCTCACTGTTTGCATCCGGAATATTCCAGGGCCATTCCGGCCATAACGGGAAAAGGCTCTGTTTGCATCCGGAATATTCCGGTGTCCGGATTATTCCGGGCCAATCCGGCCTGGTCGCATTTTGGGCAGAAAACGACTAGTTTTTTAGCACCTATTTAAGGGGCTTTCTTCCCCAAAGTCCCTAAGACTTTCCCAGCCCGTTTTCCCTCTCTCTCCCCACCATTGTTGACTTTGGAAAGCTTGCTTCTCTCTCAATCCCTCCAATGATTCTTGCATTGAGGGAGAAGTTAGAGGAGATATAGATCTACATTTCCACCAATCCATATTCCTTCTTAGTGAGGGAAACTTAGTAGATCTTGGTCTTGGAGTTCTTGGTGTTTCTCCTCCTTTGTTCTTCCTCTCTTATTCCCCCATAAGCATTTGTTGCTTTGTTGGAATTTTAGAGTGGAGGATTTGAGCACTTGTGCTCTTGCCATTTGCATTGGTTGCATCGGTTTGCTCTCTCCACGAGGATTCGTGAAAGTGAAATATTGTGAGCTTGTTACTCTTGGGTCTTGGACCCTAGACGACTTGTGGTGTTCTTGGGAGGCTCCAATTGAGTTGTGGATGTGTGCCCCAAGATTGTGGTGACACCGAGAGCCTCCAATTGAGTTGTGGATGCGTGCCTCGGGTTTGAAGGTTGCCAATAGTGGAAGGTGAACTAGGCCTTTGTGGCGGGGTTCATCGGAGAATAGGGTGAGGCCTTAGTGGCGTTGAGTAGGCCTTCGTGGTTAGCTCACACCCCTCCAACGAGACGTACTCCCCTTGTGGGAGGAACCCGGGAATACATCATCATCTCCGTGTGCCTCGGTTATTTCTATACCCGAGCTTTTTACTTATGCAATTTACATTGTGATAGCCTTCGCGCTTGAAGTTATATATCTTGCTATCACCTTGTTACTTTTCTTGCTTAGCATAAGTTGTTAGTGCATCTAGTTGATCCTAGAATATTTAGGTTGTATGCTTGTTAATTTAAACAGCTAGTTTATTTCCGCATTTAGCAAGCCTTAACCGGAAAAATTTTAATCGCCTATTCACCCTCCCCCCCCCCTCTAGGCGACGTCGTTGTCCGCTCAATTGGTATCAGAGCCTCGTCTCTCTTTTTTAGGATTTACATCCTAGAGAGTATGATGTCGTTTAGAGAAATAGAGCATGATCCCGCTTTTATATTCTATGGTAGAAATTATGATGTTTGGAAAATTTGCATTCTTAATTTTCTTACGGACATGGGTCCAAAGTATGTTAAGAGAATTGTAGATATGGATTTTCCTCCTCCAAAAGATTCTCAAGATTTATCTTTAGAGGATGAGGAAAACTCTTATCTCGATACTCTTGTATCTAATGGTCTCTTGTGTGTTTTGAGATATGTAGTTATTGATTCAATCATGCCTTTTCGAAACGCACATGAGCTATGTACAAAACTTCAAGATATATATGATGTGTCCAACATTATTGAGGATGATTGTTCTCCATCCACTTCCGGCCGTGATGAGTTCACATCTTTCTCCACTCCACCAACATGTGATTTGTCACAAGGTAATGATATGGTGAGTGGTGATAGAAATTGCATTGTGGATAGTGAATTTGCTATTCACTATACTTCATCTCTATCCCATTGCAATGATCTATCTTTGGACTTAATATCTTCTATCACTCAAAATTCCATACATGCTAGTGTTGATAGTCCTTGCATATCATGTAATAGTTGTTTAACTAAATCTCATGATGATATGCTTCCTATGTCTTGTTTTCATAAAAACAATGCTTCCATTTCCTCTAGTACTTGTGTGGCTAACAATGTAGAGGAATCCCATATTGTGGTGGAACAAGACATGGACCTTATTGGTGCTTCAAGTCAATCTTCATCTTCGTTATCCATTTCTCATGTGTGCCTTATGGCTAGGGATTCAAAGGTATCTCCACCTTTGGAACCCACTACATCTTGTGATGATGAGGATGAGGATATATTTTATGGTGAGCTTGAGGATGAGGTATCTTTAATGGAGAAGGGTGAGTTGGTTCTTCTTGATCTCCCTAAAGGTAGTAAAGCTATCACTCCCTTGGGTGAAATATTGGCTTTTGGTATTAATATCTCTAAAATCATTGAAAAGAAAGGTGAGATTGAAAGAAGTGATGCCTATGAAAAGGCATCCCTCACTATGTCTCTTGAGGAAGAGCATGAGCTCCAAGTTACTCTTGAGGAGAAACTTGAATCTATTGAGGAGCTCTATAATGAACAAATAGCCTATCTCACTAAAGCACGTGACCATACTAATGCTAAATATAAAGTGCTTAAAAGTGAAAAGGTTGAATTTGTTGTTGGCAATACTAATCTAATTGAGGAAAACTCTAGGTTGAATAATGAGCTTGCCAAATTGTCTTCTTCTATTTCTAATGATGCTTGTGCTACTAACTCCACATTTTGTGAAGCATCTATTTTGAAGGAGAATGTTGAGCTAAGGGCTCAACTTGAGTTGATGACTAGCAAGTGTGGGAAATTGGAAGAAACTCATGAAAAGCTATCTAGCTCTCATGATGATCTTCTAGCATCCCATACCAAGCTAAAGTTAGCTCTTGAGGCTATGACTACAAAGGTAACATCTTGTGAGCCTCATGTGGGTACTAGCACAATATCTTCTAGTAATGCT
Source organism: Alopecurus myosuroides (assembly GCA_028641055.1). Classification (NCBI taxonomy): domain Eukaryota; kingdom Viridiplantae; phylum Streptophyta; class Magnoliopsida; order Poales; family Poaceae; genus Alopecurus; species Alopecurus myosuroides. The sequence goes on from CM054057.1 coordinate 480,623,421, forward strand.
ATATTGACTTGTGCTCGTATTGGTAATTCATCCTCCCATAATGTTTCTACATCTTGTGATGAATTGCTTTACTTGCCTTGTTGCTCTAACAATGAAGCATCTACTTCCTCTATCTCTTGTGTTGATTCTAACCATGTATAGGAAATTAAAGAGCTCAAGACCCAAGTCACTTATTTGAAGAAAGACTTGGAAAAGAGTCATGAAGGGAGTTCCACCCTTGACAAGATGTTGAGAGTGCGAAGACTTCCCAATGAAAAGAGTGGACTTGGATTCAACTCCAATATCAAGAATAAGTCCATGGTTGACAATAAGAAGGGCCAAGAACAAGTCAAAGATCCAGCCAAGATTATTTGCTTCAAGTGCAAGATTGAAGGGCACCATGTTAGATCTTGCCCTTTGAAGAAGAAGTCTCTAAGTGAGAAGCAACTAGGGAAGCGGCCTCTTGTTCAATCTCATGCTCAACCACGAGTTGAACAACGACCACCTCCTATGAAGACTCAAGCCAATGCTCCTCAAGTTGAGTAGCCTATTAAGAAGAAAGAGAAGAGTCGATGTTGCTACCTTTGTCGTGAGAAGGGTCACCTTGCTTCTTCATGCGCTAATGGTACATTATCCAACCCTATCCTTGTTGATGATGTTTATTCCATTCGGAAGGATAATGTGGGAAATGTGTTTGCCAAGTTTGTTGGTACTCAAAGTGGTGTCAAGAAAAGAACCATTTGGGTTGCCAAACCTATTGTGACTAACCCCTTAGGACCCAACTTGGTTGGGGACCAACAAGCTCAAAGTTGATCAATAGGTGTTGGTGGAGGGCATCGGAGACTTGGCTATCTCGTGAAGAATTAAGGGATCTTCATAAATTATTTTTCCTCAAGCCAATTCACTTGGATTATATATATCTCTTATCCAATGTTCCTCCTTGCGGTAACTTGTATCTAATTCATATATTCATTGAAAGTTGCATGCTCCCTTGTTATGTTAGTTTTGTTTCTAGCATGCGTTTGTATATGTTGTGCTTACTACTTACCTATTTTGAGTAATCTAGTTATGGTTGTTGGTTTGCATTCCATGTACTTGTTTGCTTTGTGTTGAGCCTTCATTGCAATTCTTGCTTATTTTAGTTGTCTCTTTGAGAGATTAATGGACTATCCCATTTTGGGGAAGTAATATGCTCTTGGCACTTTACTATCCTAAAATGTGGGTACATGAGGAATACCACTTAGTGTTGATATATCAATATTATCTTGTCTCTATATGGTATGTCTTCCTCGTGAGAAATTCAAATTCTAATGTCCATTAACTTTCTCTTGTTGGACTTATTTTCTTTGCCTCTTTTAAAAAAATGGATTATCACATTATGGGGGAGTAATAAGCTATGTGCATATTACAAGCCTATAAAATGTGAACATGTGAGGTATTGCCACCTAGAATCGATATTGTTAGTCATCTTGTTCTTGTGGCATGTTTCTCAAACAAGGTCCATGTTTTATTATATGTATTTTGTCTCTCTTGTTTTGGTATCTTGTTTGTAATAGAGTTTCTTGTTGATTTTCTTTTTCGGGTTTTATTTAAAACCTTCAAGAATCTCTATCTAAGCATGTTTTTATATTCCTATCGTTTGTCACATGCTTATGTTTTGTGAGTATGATTGTGAACAAATCTACCACCGAGAAATATCTCCATACATCTCTTGTCCTTGACAAGTGATAATAATTTGTGGTAAGTTTATTGATCATATTTACTTTGGCCTTTGCTCAAAAAAATTCCTTTTTTCTTGCAATGTTTTGTTTGATTTAATTCCCTTATGTCTTCCTTGCTCTACTCAAAATTTGTATTGTGCTTTCTTGAGTTAGTAAAAGCAATGATCCCATACTTGTGCACTTATGTTCAAAGTCATACTTCTTTGGGTTGCACTATTCTTGGGGAAGCTATCCTACATTGAGTAGATCACCGTTCTTTATATTGGTATTGCATCTAATTGTTTTTATTTAAACATGACTAGTGTTTGAATAATATATATGGAGAGTAATGATTCAATTGTGCACATTTTGTATTCAAATGCAAGATCATAAATAATTCACTATTATTGGAAGAACTATCCAATATGCGTTTGAACACTTGTTGTCTTTAAATTTGTATTTTATCCCAATGACTTGTCCCTTTGGAAGACGAATATTTTTCGTTTTGGTAATTTGTGTGCTATCATGAAAAGTGTAGAGGGTTTGTTTATTCTTTGATGTCTTTTTGGTATCTTCTCTATTTGGTTTCCTCAATCATGTGTTGATTTGGGTCTTGATATAATTTGGACAATTCTCCTTTCTTTCACTGTTGTGAGTGGCTTCTTGGTTTAATTGGTTCTTTGTCCAATTTGTATCTTGTTTTGGTTCTTGAAAGTTTTGTGCATGCATATTTACTATGTATATCTTTTGGCATGCTTACTTTCGTTGATCCAATATATAGGATAAACTCTATCAAATCCTAAATGGCTAAGATGTGCATGAAATTCAAATTCACATTAATATGCACACATTTATGTGGAGTTTGTCCTATGTATTGTAGTTGTTCTAACTACTTTGGACCCAATGAGTTTGGGTACCATTTTGTTCTTGAATTTTGTTTTTAGGTACAATGGAGATACATTGGTTGCTTGCTCCATTCATAAGGAAGGTGTTCTCACCATGGTTTTATAGGAGTCAAGCTACAATGATTATCAAACTCGCATCCTCTTCATCACCAATGCCGTCTCGGTAACAAGTATCTATTCCATGCATACATTTATAGTTTTCAACCTTGTGTAGGTTGCATCTTGGCATGAATTCCATTTGTTGCATTTCATTTGGTTCTTGCAAATGTCTTATCAAAAGCATCTTTATTGCAACTATGAGTAAGCCGGGATGATTACATACTAAGGGGATATTATAATCATTTTCATGATTCACCAATCCCAAGTATATTAATCTAGCAACTTCTACTTGAAGTCTCTCATATGCAATACTGATGAATTCTCAAAAACCATTTGAATCTATTGTGATATGCGTTACCTTTCTCGAAGCATTCCAACTACCACTTTTCCCTTGTGATATTTGTGATGCTTTGATGAGTTTTGTTTGTTCATCTATATCCCCTTAGTATTAAACTAAGCTTAGTGCTTTGCTTTCAAGCAAAAAAAAATCTTATTGGTTTATTTATGAACCTCTCTTGGATATCATGTTCTTCACCTTTGTACCTATTTTGTGTGTGCATGTTTCTTTGTGGGTATCTATCTTTGTGATTGGTGTCCACTTAGGAACTTATACAAACGGCAATAGTTACATCTTTAATTGATATTCTTTTTCTTTAGTGACCACCTTTTATTGCTCTATATTCCTTGGTGGTTCCTAAAAGGCACAAGCTTTGCTTTTCATTTGGTATTCCTTTTGCATATTTATAAGCTTGTGGACCTATGTGTTTTATCCTTGTTGGTTTGTGTGTATGGGAAAGACATGATATGCACTTTGTGCCTCCTTTATTAAAAGACTATGTTGATGATTTTATCATCCTATTAGTCTCCTAAAATATTTTTCCTAGTCACACCCATCTACTTTGGTTGAGTAAGTCATTATTTATTGCTTATTGATCTTAATTGCTCAACTTTTGTTTGTTTGCAAGTTGATTTGCTTCATTTCCAATCTATTCTCTTGCTCTTGTGTGTGTTCAAAATTATCTAGAAGGGAGTGATTATTCCATGTTGTGCACATTATATAGTAATTCAAACCTAATATTGTGCATGTACCTTGGGGATTTCCCTCTTGATTTTCTAGAACACTTGGTTGATCTTATCATAATATTGATTTTGGTCAATCGGTTTTTCGGATCCTTTGGTTGGTTGCTTCTTTGTGAAAGTTTCCTTCAATTTGAAATTCTCTTGTAAATCTTTGGATCCTCAATATAGTTTGATCTCCCTCCATCTATTTATAGTTGGATATATGCACTTATTTCACTCATATCATGAGGAATGCATACACTATGGGGGAGCTCTTATTATATTGGCATTCTAGTCTTTTTGCCCATTTCGGCAATGGATGCCAATGGGGGAGAAGTTTAGAGGGTTTAACGGAATTTGGTTTATGCCTTAGTTTCGTTCTTAAGCATTTGCCTTTCCATGCTATTGCATCCTTGCTCTTTGTTTAGCATGGTTGCTTAATTCATCATATAAACCCTCGTAAAAAGGGATTGTCATCAATTACCAAAATGGGGGAGATTGAAAGCGCATGGTGCCCCCATATGTGGTTTTGGTAATTAATGACAATCCTTATGGACTAATGTTTTCATTGAGTTATCCTTGTAGATCTTGTCCATAGGAAATAATGGAGTTCATGTGTTGAACTCTATTAGCTTCCTTGATGGCCATTATTATATTCATGGATTTATATGAAGAATGTTCATGGTTTGAGTTGAGCTTATTGCTAGTGTTTCTTGAAGAAAAGGATTAGGTGATCTTTCATTATCATCTTCAAGACATCATCATTTGAAGTAAGAAGCAAAGATACAAGGTTGATCAAGCAAGCGATCAACACTCAAAGCTACAATTTGTACCAAGTGGGATTGTGTATCTCATGGTATGGTAAGCAATTGTAAATATAGCTTTGAGAACTAACCCATTATATGTGTGTGTGGCATTTCTATGTGTGGTTAGGTATCTTTCCATGGGCATGAACCAAAAGGAAGATTTCATATTGCCCGTGGTCTATGTCGTTGTCAAGCGGTGTTCGTCATCTAGCTTGACGTGGAAGCTCAAGTGAAGCATCTAGAAGATATCCTATGCTTGATGCTTTCCACCCTTTTGGAGATTGTGTCCTTGTGAAGATTTGCCGAGAAGGGTCTCTCCCATAATGGTGTATGGGGGAGCTAGTCTCTCCCATAATGGTGTATGGGGAGCAACTTGCAAGTCTTCATCAAGCGGAGCTTGTGCTAGCAAGCGCAATCAAGAAAGAAGATCCAACTTGAGAGAGTCAAGATCTTCATCATCTAGCTCAAGTAGAATTCTCAAGGCAAAGGTATAATCTTGATAGGTTTTCTATTTTACTGGTCTCGTTGTCTTCGGGAGACCGGGTTATAGGATAGATAGTCGTACTATCAAGAGGGGCTCTCAAGTGAGTAACGTGATCGAATTGTTGTGGAGATCTCAAACCTTTGCATACTTTTCATATCATCTATCTTGTTTCTTATTTGTCTTTTGTATCCTTTGGGTTCTAGTGCTTGTCGTGATCTTCATGGCAAGCCAAGGTTTATCAAAAACGGTTTTGGTAAGAAAAACTTGTTGCGATTTCGGTGGTGAAAATATCCGGTTCTGCTTTGAGAATGTTTCCACACCTTCCATGTGTGGTAACTTCTCCATTCCTTTTTATTTGGATAGTACTTGTTATTACCTTTCCAACTAATGGGGGGATGATAACCCGGTAGGCCAAACTCCAAGGAGTAACCCGGCCCAAAGGACGATGCGCAGGATCCGGCTAAGGATAAGGAAACTCGTGGAAGGCCCAAGCTTGTAGGCCCAGTAACCCGGATTGTGGGTTATGGTGAAGGAAAGTTAGGGTTTGTGCGCCGTGTCCGGGTAGGATCCAGGATGCGCCTTGGAGGGTAAGCCAGGGGGTGCGGGTGCTTTATAAACCGACCCCCAGGTCTAGTTTAGAGAGAGATCTAAGAACCCTAGCAATATCGCCTGATATCGAGCATCTAGTGTAATCCCAGAGTTGAGTTATTATATCAAGATCGGAGACTCGGCGACTTTGATTGCCGGCTGCCAGATCGAGTTACATCATGTTTTCCTCTGAGCTAAACCCTCTCCCAAACGCCTGTGTCGTCTTGCCCCAAGATCAGTTACCCCCGGTAACGTCTGCCGTGATTATCCCACGACAGTTGGCGCCCACCGTGGGGCCTGCGTCCAAAGGTGTTTACATCACGGGAGAAGCTCGGAAGAACATGGAGAATCTTGTCGTCGGCGAGATCTACATCGACCACAAAGGAGAAAAGACGGTGGACGATTCCGGCTGGGGGCCAGAATCGGATCACCTCGAATCCGGATCCGTCGTGACAATCGGCCGGATCAGCGTCTTCATTGGTATGGTATGTACTTCCGGTTCGATCCCTGACAATATTGGATCTGATTCTGTGCCAGGAGAAGCTACTTCTATCCGATCAGATGATGAAGAATCGATTGGAACGACACATCCGGCAGAAGAACCCATCGCGAAGTGGGAACAGCCGGAGGAGCCGGCATGGACCCCGCGCGACCGGGACGAAAGAGAAGATGATACCGGGTCTATCCTGGATCTGCTGGAGAACCGGTATGAGGAGGATAACGGAGAGGAAGAACAACATGAATTTACACCGGATATCGTACGCCGAGTTGCAGTCTATGCGGCTCCCACGGCCAATCTCAACCAAGGGAACGCAACCGCGGCAGCAGTCGGGGCGGCTCAGGCATTGGCCCAGCAGCAGGGCGCGGCTAACGGAGACCCGGTTCTGGCCCGGGTTGATGGAGAATCGGCATCAGTGACCAGCCGCGCAGCAGACGAGGAGTTGCATGCAAATACGTTCGGATTCTTGGGAAACCGGACACCAGGGGCGGGTCCTTCGAACCCGCGCCACCCGGCCCTATTCGATAATAATCTGATTCTGGACCCCACGGTTCTTGCAACGGTTATCACTCCAGAAAACGCAGCGGAGCGTGTCAGGGATCTGGATGTGGCTCGCCGTGCGCTGGAACAGCAAAGAAGGCAAGTAGAGGCAGAAAGGCAAGGGATGGCCACGCGGCAGCGTGAGCTGGATGCGCTGGAAACTCGGCTCCGGGAGGAAACTTCTAGAGTACATCAAAGGCATCAAACTAGGTTACCAGCAACGGGCGGGGTTATTAACCCGGCTACTTTATTTGTCACACCTCAGGATCAGCCGATACCAGTGGTGAACCAGGGAACTGCACCCCAACCGGCGACAGCAGGGACACATCCGGCAAATGAACGGGTCGGGTTACCCCCACCACAGACTAGAGTCGCAACCGGCAACGATCTACCACCACCGCCACCATCACGATTTCGCACACCAGTCGGTCACTACAATAATCCCATGGACAATGTGTATGCGGCGACACTCGCGTTAAATCAAATCCCTGTGGGAGAGTCACCCCATGCAGAGAAGACCCGGCAAACCATCGATATGTTGCACACTGCGGTGGCACAGCAAGCCAATTATCCGGATCATAGAAGCGGTATGCACGGGACGCCATACGCCAGTCAGCAACAAGGGAATATCCAAACAAGTTCAGCACGGCGGAGGGAAGAGCAGCAGCAAATGCCGCCTCCTCCCCAAGTTCAGGCAGCATCAGCAGCACAGGCTGTTGTGGACAGTTCCAGAGCTCGGAGGGCCGCGGCCGGGTCTGCAGCGCATGGACTTCCCGCAGCACCGCGCCCAGCCGCGCCCCCCGCTGTATCACACGTTTCTAGAACAAGGCCGGCCTCGACCGTTCTTGCGGGACCCAAGTGTCTCTCGGACAATATCAGAGCTGAGCCTTACCCGGAAAAATTCAAAGAGCCAGGGAAAGTAGTGAATTACGAGCCAACTATGGATCCAGAAACATGGCTAACTAGTGATGAGATGGCAATGTCGATTCGCAACGCATCCGAGAATCTCCAAGCCAAGTTCATGTACTTGATGATGTCAGAAGGAGCAGCAAAGTTGTGGTTCACCAATTTGCCGGAAGGATCGATCAAGTCCTGGGAGGAATTGAAGACCGCGTTTGTCAAGCACTTTCATGGGACGTGCAGGAAATTGTTCACTATTGATGATCTAGAGCGATGCGTCCAGAAGAAGGGAGAATCGGCGCGCAGTTGGGTGCGCCGGGTTATGGAGATACTTCACTCGTCCACGGATATTCAGCCCAAGGATGCACTACAAGCAATGGCAAAAACATGCAAGTATATACCTTTAGTGCAAAAGTTAACTCGCATGAAGTCTAGTCGAAATGCGTCGGAAGTTACAATGGGAGAATTGATGGATGCATGCAACAAACACGCCGCGACAGATACTACAGAAGAGGAAGTTGATGACAAGAAGGTAAAAGCAAACACAAGTAATAACGGAAGAACCGGCAATGGATCAGCACCGGTTAATAACGGAAATAGCCAGAACAAGCGCCCGTTTGAAGGAGGTTCCGAGTTTGTCGCCAACACAGAAGCCGGGTCTTCGAGGCCCAGAGCAGAAGGAAATTTCAACGGAGGTAATCACAGTGGAGGAAACTATCAAGGGCCGCCAAGGCCGGGTAACAATTGGGACATATTCAGGATGGCATGCCCGAAGCACAGCAGGAACGGCAGGCCAGCTAACCACTCCTTGGAGCAGTGCGCCGACTTACAAAGATGGAAAAACGAGGAAGTGAACAGAGCTATGCGAGGCGCAGGACGGGGAGGAGGACCGGGTCCAGGGGGAAACCCGGGCAACGGCCCACCCCCAGCTGGTAACCCGGCGGCTGGAAATCAAGGTAATAACCAAGGGGGGGCAGGAGGTTTTCAGGCTAACCCCAAACAATTGGGTCAATACCATGTGCATACCACAGGAGGCTCTAACAAAGACAAAAAGATACTGAAGCAAGCGGTCAACTCAGTTTCGTCAGCTGTCCCTAGATACTTGAGATGGTCAGAGCAGGAGGTAACATGGAGCAGAAGGGATCACCCAGAAAGAGTGGAACACCCGGGAGTCTTGGCATTAGTAGTCGCACCGCAGGTCAATGGGTATGAGCTGAAAAAGGTTTTGATGGATGGTGGAAGCAGCATCAATATACTGTATTGGGAAACCTTCCTACGCATGGGCCTCAAGGAGTCTCAGCTACAAAAAAGCTCAACAGTTTTTCATGGGATAGTGCCGGGTCATTCAGCGTGCCCCGAGGGAAAAATCGCATTAGAGGTAGCCTTTGGGGAGTCAAAGGATAACTATCGAGTTGAGTGGCTTACCTTTGAGGTAGTCAAATTGCGCAGCCCTTATCACACGTTATTTGGAAGGCCGGCTTACGCCAAATTCATGGCTAGGCCGTGTTACGTGTATCTACAACTGAAAATCCCGGGTCCCGAGAAGACCATTACCATACATGGAAATCGAGACATAGCAGCTGAATGCGATGAAGGAGACGCAGCAATGGCCGAGCAGGCCTGTAGAAAAGAAGAACTCAAGCATTACCGGTCTCAAGCAGACCCGAAGGATAGAATCACGTCAAAAAGGCCGAGTACTGAAGGCGAAAGAGCAAAATCCAAGGTAGCACAAGATGCTAAAATGGTGGCTTTTATCGAGGATGACTCCCCCAAGCAATCCGCTATAAAGGAAGAAACTGCACGGCCGCTCACAACCAGCCGCGTCATGGAAACACCTCACCCGGGTTGGCTAGTAAACCCGGTACTCATCATGAAAAAGTCCAACATGTGGAGAATGTGCGTCGGTCACGCCAGTCCGGGACCGGTCCCCATGAAGAACTAAACAATGTAACGGGCAGCAGGTTTCAGACACGCTCTTTTCCTACCCAGGGTACCTACGGGGACTGGAAGGTTTTTAATGAGGCGGCCTGCTGATCCAAACTTTCTCGCATCAATAAAGAGATGGTTATCAAGTCTTATTTCGTTACAGCCTGATTACAAGTAAGTAGTATCCATGTGACATCAATATTTCAGTATCATTAAGAACGTTGAGTATATATAGGTCTCGGGGGCTGGTTGCTCAAGTAGCCCAGCCACAAACCCGAAAGACCCGGCCTTGATGCCTATAAGTTATGAGGGCCGATTATTCGCAAACGAGTACGGCTGCAATCTTATAACTGGACAAAGGAGCCAAATTTTCTTGACTTTTCTTACTTAAGCTCGATGTGACTCGCACTAAAGTGGCATGATTTGTTCGCTTACGATTACAATCAGCCATGAAGCCCAATGGGACTTGCCTGACCCTGTTTTCGTATAGATGTAACAACATGGTATCCACGCGAAAGCCGGCTTACAGTACAAGATAGTCAAAAGGGTCATCTAAACCACAAGTTTATGCAGAGTACAAGGCTAATAGCCGGAAACTCAACGACTATCAAGCATAACTTCAGTACTTACACGGAATGTCTTTAGGTTTTCGACTCGGTAAAAAACAATTTGTTCTCTGAGAAATGCCACACCCCCATGACTCGGACTTTGGGTCATGGGGACTGTGGACTTCGAAACAGAAACAAATTACTTGGCTATCGAGGTTCGAAAGACCCTACCATCCGAGTCTTGGGGACTTAAAGAAAAGTCCACTTATCAAAGCCCCTGGCACTCGGAAAACCGAGTCTTACGAAGGGAGCCAAAAAGAGAGTCGGGTATCGAGAACAAGTTCAAAGAATAGACAAATAGCACGATTATCAAAAGGCCAGGAAAGCCGCAAAGCATATCACGGACTAAAAGTACGTTGCGACATCAGTATCAGGGGTGCACAGGCGCACCATTAAAAGCATAACAGTTTGAATACAAAGCATCACGTGACCAAGGTATTATGATGGTACTGCCCTATTCGGCCTCCTGAGTATGGTCTTCCGGGTCTTGGTCCTGGGCTTGCTGCTTAGCTTTCCCGGCAGCATTACCCGGACTCACCGCACCAGGGCGGACAGGTGGAGGGACAGCCGGTGTAGAGGCAGATGGCCCTGATCCTAACTCGGCCTCTCTCTTCGCAGTTGCCTCACTCTTCCTGGCCGAGTTAGCAACCCACTTCTCCAAGATATCAAAGGGCGGGGGTGCTTCCTCCGTAACAATTTTGCCATCAGCGTCGTATGCACTCATAATCGTGTTTAGATCCAAACTATCGGCCAAAGCGGTAGCCGAGGGACGCACTGCGGATTGTATGGCCTTGAAATCCTTGGGTGTAAATTTGGAGCCGTCCGCCTTGAATTCGGGAAACCCGGATATTACCTTTGCCGGGTCAAGCTTCGGAAAGAAAGCCTTGGCCAGGGTAAAGGCCCGGGTCATACCAATCCGGCATGACGAGCGTTTCCAGATTTCAATCCAGCCAGGCACAGTGGAGCAGGCTTGAATGAGATTTTCTTCACCCGGGTATACTTCCGTAGGCCACTTTACGGCATCCAGTATAAATTTTGTGCCGGCAAAGAAAGTCCGGAGCACGGTCTTTAGGGTTCTAGCCTTGACAGTGGCATCCTCCTCTGGGGCCGCAAGGTTGGCACCTACAGTTGAAACAAAAGAAAGAACGTATCAGTACTCCCGAGTATCATATAATAAAGCAAAGACATGAAGCCAATCGGCAGCAACAACTTACTAAGCAAGATCTGATAAGTATCGGCGACTTGGTCCGATAGTTTCTTCAGTGCGGTCTGAGCGGCATTGCACTTCTTCTTGTATTTGGAAACATCCTTCTTCAAAGTTTTCATGTCCTCCTCAAGGGTTTCCCTTCGTATTACCTCGGCAAGAAGAAGTTGTTCGGTCTTAAGTAAAATTTCATCAGACCGGGTTATCTGCGCCTGTAAGTAGCAAGGAACGCAAGTATCAGTTGGATATTATGGTAAGCTGAATATGGCGTAAAGTACCAAGCATAACTTTAGCAAGTCATACTCGGAACTTGGGGACTAGGTATGCACTATGAGATATCAAGTGTCACTACCTGGTGCTCTGCAGCCATGCGCTCCAAGATCTTGCTCTCCGAAGTCTTCATAGTGAGGAGAGTGTTCATCAATTGATCAAAAGTGTCTTTACCCGTATCAGAGGACCCGGGGCCTTGGAAATTCCGAGAAGGAGCTTTCTTCTTAGTGGGAGGCGGCACCCGGGTCATTTGTATGTCCGAATCCGATGCTCCTTCTTCTGCACCCAAGGTTGTGGCTCTGTTCTTCTTGCTTGCATGGGAGGCAATCGGATACTCGGCTTCTTGTATGTCCGGGTTTGTCGGCGACGCTTGCCCTTCGTCGCTAGACGCGGCCGTAGTCTTATCAGCCGGGCTTCCCTTACCCGGGCCCTCGGTTTCCATATCCTCTTGGTCGCTGGTAACGACCGTGGCCCTATAGATGTTATGAGTAAGCAGCTAGTGTATAATCAGGAAAGGATAATGAAGCGTGGTAGAGCATCAGGAAAGGGATTTTACCCGGTATTCACCGCGAAATCCACAGGAAATCCGTCGCTGGACCCGGGAGAGGCTGGAAAGTATTAAGTAAGATTTCATAAAGGAATGGTTCAAGATGAATGTTTCGTTTGAGAAAGGATAGGGTAAATACCTGCCCGCCGAGTCGGAGTCGATGAAATACCCGGGTTAAGAGCGCCATCACCCGGGTGATTTCGAGTTGACCTGCGCTTGGTCATGGGCGACTCCTTCAAGCATGGCCAATGGAACAAAGTCAAGGTAGCTCATGTATATCATTAAAGGAATGCGAATCGAATGCGAGGAGGTGATATGAAACCTTGGAGGTGGCCTCTTGGGTCTTTCTCTTTGATCCGACTTTGACTGTCGGCTCCAGTTCCTCCTCGTCGCTGGCGGATTCTACTTTGCCGTCGGAGTTTTCTTCTTCGTCATCTTCTTGTTCTGGATATCATCAAAGTTATAGTTGGAAAATGAAGGGGTTATGATGAGCTTAAGGGAACCAAGTAAAAGCCGGAGAGCACCTTCGTCCGAATTAACGGTTTCTTCTTGCTCCTCTGGACTTTCGGAGCTAGGAGAAGTGTTGGTCTTCCAAAAATCGTCATCAGCCTGAAAAATATCAGTATAAGGGTCATCAACTGTGTCAAGTGGAAAGAGCAAAGGTAAAGACATCAAGATTAGGTTTTCACCTTGGGGGCTGGGTTCTCGAGTGTAAAGGGCTCTAATCCGGATATGTTCCGGATTACCTCAAGCTTTTCCGTCAGAAAACCCTTGATAGTTTTATGAGTGTCACCAGCCGCGAAGATGTTGTCAGAGTACCGGAGTGGATCTGTAGATTGCCCCGAATACTCGCACATCAGATTTGTGCGGATGGAATTGGGTTGGATCCGGAAGTCGACCCAAGTCTTCACCAGGTTGAGCCCGATGAGACCTTGGGCCGTGAGAGTGGTGATTTTGGCTAGAAGAGGTTGAATGGCCTCCCTGTCCGAGTCAGGGGAAAAGGCACTAAATTTTTCGGAGATGTCAAGAAGGCCCTCTGAGTAACCCGGCAGTTTCTTTTGGCCGGGTGGGGAGGTGTCTTGGCAGTAAAAGTATGAGAGCTGCCAGTGCTTGACATGGGAGTTAAGAGTGAGGGGTGGCATCAGAGAATTCTTGCGGCGCTGGATAGAAACCCCGCCGCAAGCGAGAAGCGCCCCGTCACCGCTTTCGCGGCACGGTTTGCACTGAAAAAGCTCAACGAAAAGAGCCAGACTTGGCGGAGTGCACAAGTATGACTCGGAAAGTACGATGAAATGGGAAATATTTAATATAGAATTAGGCCCGATGTCAAAAACGCGAAGGCCGTAATGGCTTAGGACATCACGGAAGAAAGGGTGACCCGGCGGACGGAAGCCCCGGGTCACATGTTCCACGAAACAGATTACCTCGTCTTTCGTCGGGGTAGGCCGGGTCTCCTTGCCCGGCACCCTCCACTGGATATCCTCTTGAGGGGGAAGAACTCCCAGCTCGACCAGCTCCTCCAACTTGGCCTTGGTGACCGTAGACCGCGCCCTGTTGGCGGATATGGAGTTGGTGGCTTTGGCTTTAGTCGGAGTTTTTCCCTGCTTCTTGGGAGCCATGTGGTTGACCTGCAAAGCACAAGGTAGGAGGATAAAAGGAATAAGACACGGAAGATGTGAGCTGGCCAAGTATTGGCAAGGTAATATTGAGGCATGAAGATTGTGTATTATCCGGGTGCCAGTTTGCAGAGTGAAGTTCGAACTATCCGGGTATCAAGTATTATAGCGAAAATTATGGGGGTCTAAGCGTTGAAGGAGCTTTTGAGGACGATGGATGGCTGCACAGGCACTTAGCGCGAATAAAAGGAACTGGAAAGGGGAGGACTAGCCGGGTGATTGAGGCAAAGGCGGAAATTTTGAGTGGGTCGAGCCCAGATTGGAAATTCCATCTTCAGATTTGTGGCGAAAATAATAATTGCAGGTAGTAGGAGAGTGGATTGGAGTATACATCTTATCTATTGGGCGAGCTAGAAAGACTATTAGTAACCTAATTCGGCATGGCCGAGAAATCCTTGGCGGGCTGATTTGGATCTAATCTGAGGTGAAATCAAGAAATTGCAAGGGCAAATTAATGGGTGCAAGAGGCTTACTGGAGGAGATCTGAGTGAAGCCTTGCGGAGGCAGATGGCGCAAGCCTGGTGTCCTTTCGCGGTTCCTGACGGGCCGGATGGAGATTTGCCGGTGGATCTTGGCGGCGGCGCGGGGTGAGCTGTGGCGGAGCGCAGCCTCCGGCCGATGGGCTCCGGTGATGCGCGCGGGATTTCCGTGGTGGCGCTCAGTGAGGATGAGCTCGGAGGGAGAAAGGAAGCAGAGTGGGGGGAAATGAGCCGTTAGGGTTCGGGTTACCCCCAAGGAGCCTATTTATAGCGCGAGTGGATAAGCCCGGTTCAGCGAGCGGGAGCCGGGAGTTGCGGGGTAAACGGCTATCTATTTGAGTTTTTGCGGGATGCGCTTTAAATGCTGAGCAGGGTATCAGAACGAAAAGGAGAAGGAGATCCATTCCTTGATATCAGGTTAATTATCAAGTATAGAATCTTGACATTTTGGGGTTTTAGACCTGGAAAAGTACGTTGGGTAATTGGGGAAGAGCCGGGTTACTATATGGCCACCATGGAGTAAGGCCTAGCTATCTATTGAGGCACCTTAACCCGGCCTCCACATACTCGTGTGTTTGATATCTTTGCAGGGAATAGCGAGCGCTTCAAGAAAGGATCCATGAAGCCCAGGCTATTCTGGGGACTACTGATGGGGGGATGATAACCCGGTAGGCCAAACTCCAAGGAGTAACCCGGCCCAAAGGACGCTGCGCAGGATCCGGCTAAGGATAAGGAAACTCGTGGAAGGCCCAAGCTTGTAGGCCCAGTAACCCGGATTGTGGGTTATGGTGAAGGAAAGTTAGGGTTTGTGCGCCGTGTCCGGGTAGGATCCAGGATGCGCCTTGGAGGGTAAGCCAGGGGGTGCGGGTGCTTTATAAACCGACCCCCAGGTCTAGTTTAGAGAGAGATATAAGAACCCTAGCAATATCGCCTGATATCGAGCATCTAGTGTAATCCCAGAGTTGAGTTATTATATCAAGATCGGAGACTCGGCGACTTTGATTGACGGCTGCCAGATCGAGTTACATCATGTTTTCCTCTGAGCTAAACCCTCTCCCAAACGCCTGTGTCGTCTTGCCCCAAGATCAGTTACCCCCGGTAACGTCTGCCGTGATTATCCCACGACACCAACCCTTTTGGATTCACCTTATTCGGAGTTCATTCTCAAAAGTTATGTGTGTTTTCGTGTTGGAGGTTTTACCGGGTGTTCCTATTTGAGAGTTCTAAACCTTTACCCATTTGGTTTTATCTTCCATTCATGTACAATTATGTTTCTCTGCATATCTCTTGTAGTGCTCGTCGTTGCGATTTCAACGAGCCCAAGAACATAAAAAACGGAGTCCATATGCAAAAGTTATAGCGTTTCTCGTATCGTTTGTCAGTCTCACTGTTTGCATCCGGAATATTCCAGGGCCATTCCGGCCATAACGGGAAAATGCTCTGTTTGCATCCAGAATATTCAGGGGTCCGGATTATTCCGGGCCAATCCGGCCTGGTCGCGTTTTGGGCAGAAAACGGCTAGTTTTTGAGCACCTATTTAAGGGGCTTTCTTCCCCAAAGTCCCTAAGACTTTCCCAGCCCGTTTTCCCTCTCTCTCCCCACCTATTTAAGGTTGCATCAGTTTGCTCTCTCCACGAGGATTCGTGAAAGTGAAAGATTGTGAGCTTGTTACTCTTGGGTCTTGGACCCTAGACGACTTGTGGTGTTCTTGGGAGCCTCCAATTGAGTTGTGGATGTGTGCCCCAAGATTGTGGTGACACCGAGAGACTCCAATTGAGTTGTGGATGCGTGCCTCGGATTTGAAGGTTGCCAATAGTGGAAGGTGAACTGGGCCGTTGTGGCGGGGTTCATCGGAGAATAGGGTGAGGCCTTAGTGGCGTTGAGTAGGCCTTCGTGGTGAGCTCACACCCCTCCAACGAGACGTACTCCCCTTGTGGGAGGAACTCGGGAATACATCATCGTCTCCGTGTGCCTCGGTTATTTCTATACCCGAGCTTTTTACTTATGCAATTTACATTGTGATAGCCTTCGCGCTTGAAGTTATAAATCTTGTTATCACCTTGTTACTTGTCTTGCTTAGCATAAGTTGTTAGTGCATCTAGTTGACCCTAGAATATTTAGGTTTTATGCTTGTTAATTTAAACACCTAGTTTATTTCCGTATTTAGCAAGCCTTAACCGGAAAAGTTTTAATCGCCTATTCACCCCCCCCCCCCCGCGTCTAGGCGACGTCGTTGTCCGTTCACACCCCCAGCCCACCCGTCAAACTTGGGGGCCTTCATGGGACGTCGGACATTGTCCGGTCAGCCCACAATGAAAATGATGTAGTAGGGTTCTTCCCTAATGTCTTCTATGTAAAAAAAAATGTATCTTCTAGTGAACGCATATGATGGCTTGATTGTGTATACTTTTAATTTTTCTTTTGTTAATATATGTGTACGGAATATATAGGTTGTTGAATAATACAACACCATTAAGTTATAATTTACGAAGTTTACCAAGATTATTTAGTTCTTCGCATTGTGATCACAAAACAAGAATATTTATTGCCGTTGGCGATGGCTGTTTGAGTTTGACGTAGAAATACTAGGGATAGTTTCTAAGTGTTTTTAAAATATAAATATGAAACTAAAATTGTGACCACAAAGATTCCAAATGGTTTTGTTGTACATTCGGGCTTGTTATTCTTTCCTAGTCACTACACAAAATTATAGGAACTCAATTTTTGTGTATATTATAATATGGACATCATTTAATAAAGAACCATTTATGAGGTGTGCCAATATGTACATCTTGAGCACGCTTTCTTACTTTCGTTAAAAATCTTTCCTGGAACCTAGGTTGCGGGTTATGGCCATGGGTATGTGTTGACATGTTTTCCCATATGCCCGTCTTACTTTATTTATTACTTTCCGGTTCTTTCAACCTACACCGGTGCAGCCACTTCAGTATTTTCATTCATTTGCACCAGAAGTTTGCCTGCACATATAACATGTTAGCATATATTCAACCTTTTTTGTTGCCCATGTAATGCTTTCAATATACATGGTCCTGATAAGATCTGATTTTTCCTGAATCAACCACTTCTCGGTTGGTATGAGCCATCATTAGCTCCCAAAGTAACCACTATTTGTGCATGAATCTTCTTGTATTTTATTACATTCACCATATCATCCATTTGTATACACCTAATGTACCATACATGTTGACATATAAGCCATGTTCATACACATCCATCCCGTTATTGGATATTGTGTGTTATCATGTATTCCTTTGGCTATATTTTCAAATTATTGTTAATTCATACATTTTACATCTCTGATATATAAGCTTGGAGAAGGTAGTGTGCCATAAGCTGACACAAAAACTTATCGGGGTTCTATGACGATGGAAATTATTCAAATCATTATATGAGATAATTTTTCCATGTAATTTATTTTCAGCTATGAAAATATTTACTTTTAATTCATCTATTATTAGTATTGATATAAAATTGATACGCGATTGAGAGTCTATATTTTATATTTTTTGATTGGACGGCTGTGCATTGTATGGGGATATTAGTATGGATCTTGTGTGAGTACGGAAACCAAATGTACTTATCCACATTAATTGCTAAATAATGTAATTGTTTTAATGTTCTCATTATGTACCACCTCAGCGGTAAAATTATAGTTAGTTTTTCTGGTTATTGAAATTTGTGTATCCAAATAATGCATGCATGTTCATCTTACCCTAAATGCTCGCCACTAGGTCACACCAAAAGGTTGTCAAGATGTGTGCAACTTAAGAAATACTAATCATTCAGATCGGTTAATTATTATGAAGTTTTAATCCAGTCTAATCACCCAATATATGTTGGTTTAACTAGATTGATCACATTTTTTTCTTTGTCATCTTGTATGCTTAGCATCGGTTTGCAAAGTATAGAACCGAGGATGTGCATCAGGCGCAACATTTGTGCTAGAGGTTTGAAAGTTTTTTGCGCGGCTCAAAAAGGATAATTTTGCTACATCCACCTACTAGGTACATGCACCACATCATTTAGTTACTCAAACTAACCAAGATTGGCTTGTTTTGTGCATACATGGATGAGTAATACAAAAAGATCTTATTCTAAAAAAATTGTAAATAGTTGAAATTTAGGACCATCATTTTGGAGTGGACATGGCTCTCCTTGCTTAATGAAATCGATATATATCATCATCATAAAAAATAAATATGTTTATTGTGTGTTCTCCTTCCTAGTGTGATTGAACATTGACTTGCTTTAGTCCATTTATCTTTGTGCAACTTCATGTAATTACAAGTAATCCATGTACATGCATATGTTAAAGTTGTCTAGAGCTAGACAATAAATTGATATGAATCATGCCCGACATTATTTTTTTCAAAAATAATCTTTGTTTCTCTATGTGCATGTGTATCCATAAAAACTAGAAATGTAGTCCTTTACCTTATGTCTTCTAGTCATACTATATACAAATATACTTAGATTTCTCAACGGAAAAGCTAATGTACATGCACGCATGGGTGTGAGAGCTATCACTACCGTAGGACAAGTTGTTGGTGCTTTGAGATCCGGAAAAGTCCAGTGAGAGAGAAACCCTTTCGATGGATTATTTGCATTTTCTGCAAAGCCAGGTACTACGGCCGATTTGACAGAAAGGCGCCAGGGCCCGGCAGCTGCGGCAGTATCGGTCCAGGATTCGCGGACAAAGACCCGTAGACTTTTATTACCTACGGAGCTAACTCACACCCCTACATCCCAGCGTCATACCTCCCTGCTCCTTCCCGATCCCCTTTTCGTTCTTCCTCCTCGAGCACCTCTCTCCTCCCCCCCCCCCCCCCCCCCCGCCATTGTTACCCACGAGCTCTGCATCTTTTTTTCTCTATTGCCATGTCTTCCGAATCGGCGCACCGCAGTAGCGGATCCGCCCCCAGGTGCAGCTCCCACACAGCGGATCCGCGTCACCTCGACCTCGAGTCCCAATATCCGCAGTTACTCTGTTCCTGCAAACTCCCCCTCTGCAAGAAGACCTCCCACACTGCGAGGAACCCATCCCGAGAGTACTACGCGTGCCAGAAAGCAGGCACGGTAAATGTAAGCCCCATCTGTTCATCAAACTCTCTGATTTTCTCCTTCATGTGTTTTTTTTTAATTTTGTTTTTGCTCACCTTTTTAATCCCCTCACATGCAGGAGAGATACTCCTGCAAGGTGTGGATTTGGGTCGACCTCGTGCGCGTCTACGTTGACCAGTCTGTCAAGTTCTGCACCGAAGAACTGCTCAGCGAGCTGTCTGCTGCCAAGAAGCATCTAGAAGAGAAGGAACTCGTGGAGAGTGACCTTGCGGAACAGAGCATAGCCCAGCAGGAACAAATCGCAGAACTCACTTCTCACATCAGAGAGCTGGAGTCGAAGGATGCCCTTCACATTGCAGCCGCATCCAAATTCAAGAATATTCGTCGGTTTCTGCTGTTTGTAGCAATTTGCTTGTTCCTAGTATTCCCTTGCTCACCTTTGTTTAGCTTGGGTCCACTTGCCATTGTAGCTCTTATGTGGCTTGTCCCCCTCTGAACATTTGTATGTTGTTAGTAGCTCCTGTCAGTGCAGCATTTCCCTTATTATGTCGTCTCTAGATGTAAGAGATCCGTAGATGTAATTTGTCTCTGTAAAATGCTTTTTCAATATACGCACTTAGTAAAACGAAAGCTGCACTAGCACTGCTTAATTCATTTTTTTGTCCCATCTGTGTTTTTCAAACTCTCTGATTTTCTATTTCATGTGTTATATGTTTTTGATTCTATTTGTTGCCATCTTTAATCCCCCCACATGCACACTCAGGAGAGCCAAAAGGATTTTGTTTTAAATCCCCCCACATGAACAAGTCTATGGTAGCAGGTGCTCATGCTACCCCTACATCCAGATTTGCCGGCTTTTCGTAGATGCTCCTTGAACCAAGGTTCCCTGTTTCCATGGCTTTCTTTTGTCATCATTTGTACCCCTTTTTTATCACGACTTGTCCGTGCTCCAGTTGTCATGTCAGACAGCAGAGCTATGGAGTAATGCACGTCGCATAGGCATGGGTGTGATGTCCATCAGCGCACCAAGGGTTCTATCCTGACCTCTTTCTTCTGTGTCCCCCCCCCCCCCCCCCGCTCCCCCTTCCCCCCATTCCTCTCTCACATACTAAAACAGCATCCACTACATGGACTCCGGCAATGGGAAGAAACCAGAGCAAGCACCCACCTTCCACGACATGGACACAGGCAAGGTTAGTGTTGCACTGCATCCCCTCCCCCATTTTCCTCTGTTTTTGTTGTGATGTTTGTTGAAAGCAGCCTTCTTCTTTCTGACTTCATAAAATCTCTTCTATCCAGCATTGAAAGGCAGATTTATCTCTCTGTAGATGTGTTAAAACACCACGCCTCACCGTTGCAGGCTTTAGGATATGTACTCCACACACATTAGAATTTATTCTGTTTTTTTAGCGCAGGCTAGTGAAGCAAGTGTCGAGATGCAGCAGGATTTAAACTTTCCTTTTAGTTTGCTTATAGCATAGCGAACACTTATTGGATGTAGGCTGCAACTAAGTTAAGTATGACTAATTTATTGCAGGAGAAAATTCCAGAGACATGGTTGACTTACAAGTCCCGGAGCTCTCGCAAAATCGTTGGTCAGTCTGCCGGAAAGCATGTCGATGACCCAGAAATGGCAACATCAGACTCTGATCAGTCGGAGACCGAGGGCGAAGGCACTCGTACAGCCCGCAGCTCAGCCAGACATGCATCCTGTGTGATGCATAAATTTTGCAACTCCAAGAAGAAGGCGGTAGCCGAGATCGGCTTCGGAGGCCTACTCCAGATGCCACTGATCAACAAGGTTAACCTTAAGTTTACTATCTGGATACTTAGTAAAATTGATTTGAAGACCAGATCACTGCCAGTAGGAAGGGATGGCAGGGTGATCCTGTCCCCTGATCACATTCAGAAGGTGATCGGGGTCCCATCTGTTGGAAGGAAAGTTTGCGGGCTAGAACCTGATAATGCTCAAGAGAGGGCAGATTTTGTGAGGCTTGCAATTGGTGCGACACGTTTTGTCAACAACCCACTGAAGGCGGCTCAGTCGGTGGTAACCAGACAGTGGCACCTGGATGTTACCCCAGAGCAGGTGGATGAATTCAAAATTGCATTTGTAGTTTGGATAAATGGCCGGTTTCTTGCGCCAACCACACAGCATGACATCGGGTGTTCAGATTTTTGGGGATCACTTTACAGAACAGAGGACATAATCAAGCACAATTGGGGCGCATACTACCTCGACCACATGATGGAGGCAGCCACGCGCATCCAGGATGACATGAAGAATAAGAGATACACAAAGTTAATCAGCTCATGTCCACTCCTTGCACAGGTTGACACAAGCTTGATTGCATTCTTTATATTGGGAGCTCTTTTTGTTTCTGTCATATTAAAATCACTCCCTGCCTAATCATTCCCCGTACTTTTGGCAGATGATATATCTGGACAACATCGACATCGGAACCTTGAGCAAGCCACACACGGTGTTCCCACGCATCATAGATTTTGACTGCGAGACCGTTATAAATAAGATGATCATGGCAGACTTAATACCTAAAGCGGCAGGGCAAGGCGACCAATGTTGGGGAGCATCCATGGTAGTTATACTGCACTTTTTTTTTGTAGTTGCCATCTCTTCTTTGTAGAAATTATTCCGTTTCTCATTTGCAAGTTGCTTTCATACCAGGCCCGTCGCCGCGCAGAGTCATGCTACACCACAATAGATGAAGGGCAGTCAAGTGCATCTCAGACTAGGCGGCCAGGGAAGGAAATAGAAATATCTAGTATTGTTGACGGAAGAACAGTTGGACCATCTGCCTCGCCAAACATTTTGAAGCCAGTTAGCGCTATGGATTTCGCGGAATTCTTGAAGCAGGGTTACCCCGACATGATAGATTCAGACTTGGTTGATCACCTGAAATTCCACAATGCGCGCTGCATCCTGCACTCAAATATCTTCAAAGACTCCATCATTCGCGAGAACATGCGGCTCGCAGCTAGGATCCTCGACAAATACTCAAAAAATAAACAAAACCCACCCCCTCGACGCTGCAGAGACGACTACTTCAGCGCTGGCGAATCAGAATCCGAGACTGACAACAAACGCTCCAGGCTCTTCAAGAAAAGTAAGACTGCATCTATTTTTTTATGTTGGTCTAGCTAGCCTTCCTTACCAACACTCAACGGGTCTGTTATGTTTGTCATTTTTATAGCTACTCGGCCGATTGACAAGGCAACCCCTCTGCCACCCAAGCAGCGGGATGCAAACATAGGTGATTAATTCTTCCATCTTCTTACGAGCATCCTCTTTTTGCCAATAACGACTCACATGTACTCAATCACCCCGGCAGGGCGATCAGCTAATAGGTGGCCAAATATCAATGGAGTGCCTCCAGCACAAAGCAATGTCCCAGGATCATCATCAGGTCAGCGGTCTTTTGCTCCCCTGTTTTCAACTACACGAGCTGTATTGCCGATGTTTTTCAACTGTGATAGACATTCTCTTTTCTCTGTACAGATCGCCCCGCGCCCGTCCTAGGTGACGAATTCCCATCTTTCAACCTAGGTGTTCTCACTCCTGAGAAGGCAACTACAAAAACTGGCAATGACCCGACAATACTTGACCTGATAAACATTGACGATGACACATTTGGGACCCCAGCTGCAGCGGGTAATCCTTCTGCGGCAACTCCGCACTCGCCTTACACGGAAAATGTTATATATGCAGAATGCGCGTTGGCCGCAAAGTGGGACCTTTCCCCCACTTTCTTGAATTTGAATGCAAGGTCACTCGCTGCTGAGTACAGTGATTCTCCAATTATAAAAAGACGCTTGAAGCCAGGTAAGTTTGCAAGATCACCTTGGGCGATGGGTGTGAAACATCCTATAAGAGACCAAGAGCTAACTCATAGCTTATACGAGTGGATCTCATCAACTCAGTCTGCTGAGTTACATAGGCAAGTTATTTTCTAAAACCCTATGTACATGTATTCCCACATTAAGCGACCAGTTTTTGTCCTGCCTTACATATCTCTCATCTAATACTACCAGGCCATGGGTGATGCACAACAATCCTCGCTACATCGAGATCACTGGGCTGGCGATGAAAAAGGCAGTCACTTGCACAGAATGTTGGGACTTCGATGTGTTCGACATTGCTACACGCCGCATACAACAACTTGACCGCGCAATGTACCCAGCTGGCATCATTTGGAGGCTACTGTTTGAAACTGATTTTGCGGTACTTGTCTTTTTTAACTTAACAGATGAGTATCCTTGTAGCTATCTAATCGATCTCTCTCTTTTCAGTTGCATGTCCTTGCAAATGCAAATCCCGCCGAGGTTGTAGCTGTACGTAGCCAATTTACAGGCGACGGCCATGATTATGAAATACAAAGATGTCGCCAGGTTATTATATTCCCAGCTTTCATGCACTTAACGTTTATTGGGGAATTCTCATGCTAATCATGCAAACATTCAGATAATTATCCCCATCCGCTCTCCAAGATCATGGTGTGCGTACTCATGGGACATGAAATTACAGAAGACACATATTTTGGACCCCATGTCCGCTTTGGCAAGCGACGAAGCGACACTAAAAGCACACATCCCAACAATCGAGAGGCTCCATGCTGCCCTTGCCAACTGCATTGAGTTATTCTTTGATGGTTGGTCACCGGATTGGCAAGAATGGTCTATATGTGTTGTCAAAAGCAGTAACCTTACGGCCACAACGTAATCTAGCTCATTTTTGTCCTTTTTGTTTCCCCTTCTGTGCTTTCCAAACTCTCAACTTACTCCCTTTTTCTTTAAAATCCAGTGAGAAGTCTGCTATATACACATTGTTCAACATTATCAACTTTGACGGACAAAAGCTCACTGCCGAACCAACTCTGGTAAGAAGAGTTATCCTATTAATTTCCTATAGCAGCCCCATACTAGCCCCGCTGTGCCCCTAATGGCCTTCTAACATTTTTGCAGGATGCTATCAATGCTTTCAAAGAGAACACGTTGTACGAAATCATGTCAATTGAGGAAAACAAAGGCAAGGTTCCATCAATATTCGTCCACACCATCGAAGATTAGCCGACAGAGCCAATTATTCGGAGGAATAGATGTTTTTCTATAGGCCGTGGCACTACACGCCGGTCATTTTGTTTTTGCTCGTTTTCTAATATGTATCAGACAAAAATTGACTCTCCCAAGCGCACTTGATGATCCGGCTCTTGATTAGACAATTTGCTATATGTGTTTTTGTTGGGCACTGAATGTATCGCTTCCTTGTCTGTTTCATTTTGTAGCCTATGCCCCATTGTGATTCGTTTGCAACACAAAAAACAAGGACCCAGTAAGCCCAACATTTTTCTGTTTTGTATGCTTGTGCTCTATTCTGTTGTATGCAAGAGCTCCACTCTGTTTTTATGGAAGGGGGCACTTCGAAGAGAAGAAGGAAACCATTCTGTTTTTATGGAAGAGGGTACTTTATTTTTGCAATGTCAACAGATCATCTCATCGGCATGTTTTTTTCTGTCTATGGAAAAGTTTCTGTCAACAGATCATCGGCATTCTGATTATGTTTAGGGAAGAGGAAACCATTTTGTTTCTGTTCTGTTGAGCTCCACTCTGTTTTTATGCACTTCGAAGAGAAGAAGGAAACCATTCTGTTTTTATGTAAGGGGGTACTTTGTTTTGCAATGTCAACAGATCATCGGCATGTTTTTTCTGTCTATGGAAAAGTTTCTGTCAACAGATCATCGGCATTCTGTTTCTGTTTAGGGAAGAGGAAACCATTTTGTTTATGTTTATGGAAGAGGAAACCATTCCTAGTTCATTTACAAGTGCCCTCTAACTAATGTCGGCAACCTTCTTATCCACAATAGATCATCGGTACTAAGAAAGGTTGCACCGCAAACAACATTTTCCTGGTGAGCACAATAACAATTTTTCAAGGCATCCCAAACAACAATTTTCAGCACAATATTCCACTAATTAAGATAGACAGCAGTTTTCAAAACGACCACTCATTACAGCATGGTTCTTTAGCTAGTAGTCAGTAGGCCAGAATGCACACCTACTGGGTGGTAGTAGCCCCAAAATCCACACCTACTGCTGCCGCTAACATCAATTACAGCACAACTGGTAGGAATTTCCCCTGCAATGCTATCCCTTCCATGCAAAGAAGGGCGGTTTGTCTCCGGTATTTTCTTCCATGCTCATCATCTGGTAGAAAATGTCCCCTCTCACCAGAGCATTGTCCTCCTGCGCAACAAGTAATCACAATCAAAATCATTTCCAGTTTTTATTCCCGGCAGCGACCTTGGTCTGGACTGCCTCATAGATTCTCACCTCAATTGCCAAGTCGGTCACGTCTATCCCATTGAAGAAACGGGCATATTGCAGAGCATAAACACCACTGTTGTAACTGGAAAACAAATATATTAGGCGATGCCCTAAATCCGTTGGATATCACTTACTCACAAGAATTTAATTAGAAAAACTAAGTTCATTGACCAAGTACATACTCATGACAACGGAGCCCTAACTCCGTTGGATAGTCGAACCGCCAGTTATGGCGGTCCACCTCCCACCCTTGTAACCATTCTTCCTTGCAATCAAACAAAGCATGATGCAGTGCGTGTACTGTGTCAGAATGCTCCCTCTTCATGAGGTATTCTGTTTTTTGTTGAAGGCATGGATCAAGAACAGTCACGACCTTCTCTAAAAAGTCCCATACATATGATGCCCACCGCCCAACATTAGGCACGGGCATAATAATCTGCACAAGAAACAACCAACTAGGGTTTAGTGTTTTGCCAATAGGAAATAGCAGTATAACTATCGTAAGAGATGCGGCTTACCATCCTGCAATTAGCTACACAGTAGTCTAAATGATCGCCGATGAACATCTTCTTAAACTGTGGCCTCAACCAGTCATCCCCGTCAATTACAGCACTCTGCATTTTTATGTTAAACGTTAAGGGTTACATAAGGGTCGCCGGACCTTTTTCCTGGCAAAGAAAAAAACACTCAGAATTTTTTACGGATGTAAACATTCTTACAGCAAACGAAGCCGGCATCCAATGGCGCCAAATGTTGTCTCGGATACCATTCACCATGTACATGTGCCTATCGAGTGCCAAGAACAACATGACAACACCATCGACTACACGCAAAGTGAAACGGCCCTCCCGAGTGAACACCGACCGCATCTCGAACCCATTTATTTCTAGACCTCGACAGCGGAACCATACCCTGAATAGGCAATAAATCATCAAGCAGTGAAGAAAAACTTCGGGGCATAAAAAAAGCACTAAGATGGATATATGATTTTAGTACCTCATCCCATCTTCGTGGGTGACATGCATCAACATGCTGATGAAAAAGCTGCATTCATATTGTGGAGTTGTTCGGTGGAACAATCCTAGCGTGAAGGGAGATCGACCAAAAACAGAATGAGAAGACAGGACGATGCAGTCAATGTCTTCAATCACAATAGGCTCATCTATGCTTTGACCAGCCTCCGTCGCATAGCTGGCTAATACAGTTGTAGCATTGCCTGGAAAAAGAAATAAAGTTTTGTCATGATGGAGCAATCATCACTCTACATTTTTCATTCTACATTGGCAAAACAAACCTGTTTGTCGAGAGTCTGGGGTGGAATCAAAAAGCGGGGACCCTCCAAGATCATATGGCGTGGCATCGAATGAAGGTGCATAACCATCAGGAACCAGGGGACACGCTGGCGTCGCATAATGCGCAATCTCTTCAGGCGTCAAGGTAGAAAGAGTTGCTCCATCCCCCCACATCTCACCATCTGCTGCCAAAACAATCATACATTTAGAAATCCTACCAAAGTGGCGATTAGCACGATGGCCGACCAGGTTGTAAGCATGGAAGCACCTGGCCTATCTTGATCCTCCCCTGCCAGGCTACCACCCTTACTTGCACTCTGAGTCATTACACCGCACCCACCTGTCCACAATTAATTAGCATGACCGTCAGACTTCGTCATTATTCATAAACAGTACAAGTATCATTAGAATGCAGAACAAGTTTTTTTTGACCTGTTGCATTTCGTATCACAAGGTTTCTCCCCAAAGCACGGTACAAAGAATCACTGCCGAGTCGCTGGTGGTCATAATTTTGCGCACCCTTCATTCGGTTACCTGCTATGACAGTAAATAAGGGAAATTATACAGGGCAAAAATGCCGTCCTGCCATGTTTGTAAACAGGGGGGTCAGCCTAAAATAACCTGGGCTGTCCTGCTTCTCAACCCCCCATTTGCTTGCACTGTTTGTATTGTCAAAATATAGCGGCGATGATCTGTTTAACAAGCCTGCTTGAAGATGCATATTATCCACGCCGTGCGACGAAGACGAGCCAATCCAAAGATCCTTTGATGCTGCTCCCCCCAGTCGCAATTGGTTAGATCCTATGAACAATAGATTAGGAAGTGTTACACACAAAACATCATTACACACAGTGATTACAAATGGAACTTGAGTTATAGTACCTTGTTTCGTATTCATTTCCAGTTTGCTGGCTGAGTAGGAAATCCACTGAGCGCGCATCAGTTCGACAGACTCTCCAACAGCTTGATTTGCAAGCCCAAACTCTTTTAGCAACTCAGAACAATTGTTGGCATGTTGGTCAATTAACTCCAAACCAAATTTCACCATGCCCTCCATCTGTCCAATATATAATGACTTTAGAGAATCCACGATATAAGATCAGAGAACCAGACAATAACAAGGGCTAAATAGGAAGTTTTACCACATCTGTCGAATATCCTGGAGCTTTCACGCATAGCTGTGTAACGACTCCTTGCTCCACTTCCTCCCGAGCCCGACCCACCACTCCTCGGCCACAGTCTCCATTGCTATGCCGAAGCTGCTCAGAATAAAAACACAGGATAATGTGTTGGAGAGAAACTTGTAAGGAGAAAATAGGGAAACAAGATCTGTGAGATGGTTCTTTAAAAATAAAACTAACTTTTGTTATTCTTTCAGCGGCATCTATGCAGAGTTGGTTCATGGTCCCTGTCACTGTATTGCCTCTTCTATAACAGACATCCTTCCTCTCCCGCTGCTGAGAACCGATCAGGCGAAAAATGTAAAAACTATGCGCAGAGCGAACCAAAAAATAAACATAGTAAAAGCACAATATACCTTTGTTATTCCATATACATCAAGGCTAGACATTGGGTCACTTTTCGTGTCAGCTGATACAAGGACACTGATCAATTCAGATGTGTATGCAGCTATCCTAGGGAAGACGTCGTGCACTGGCGATAGCCCCTTAAAATCCATATTGTCTAAGTAAAACACCTACGAATGTTTTAAGAGATTGCATAATTAGTTTTAGAGATGATTTATTTCACGGAACAATACGAACAAGCATGTCTGCATCAAAGAAAGGGATTTCACCTGTACTATAGCTGGACACGCATGTATCACAACAGCAGATGTACCAGCAAGCAACTCATCCTTCAGTCTAGCCGCTTCTCTTTTGATGCACTTGATAAAGTACCCAGCCCAGTTAACACTTCTAATCCTGGCGTGGTCTAAAAGATGCTTTAGGATTTCTGTATTAGCAAACTGAGGATGGCAACACGTTGGTGCTAGGAATTGGGTCACTGCATACAGGACAAGTGCAATCTTGAAACTTGCACATTCAGAGTGGGACATCTCTCCAGTACATGGTTTCAGAAGAACCTCCTTCACCTCAGCCATTGTTATGGGAAAGTTACAGACACTTAGAAGAAGCATCTTGCGAAGCACCGGGACAATTGGCAGTTGTGACTCACCATCTAGTTGTATTTCTACTCCTTCAAAAGGGACCCCAAGCAACAGATGGACATCAACATCTCTGCAAGTCAATGATCGGGAGTTCCTAGTATGAATGCTAAGGCCTGGACGGTCAGATGTCTCTACATTTCTCATCAACCAAAGGCTCAATCGGGGGTCAGCCTCCGTATCTCTAGGCATCCTAAGGAGTCCCCCGAAGTTCATTTCCTCTACGAGAGCTTTTTTCTCTTCGCAAAATGTTGCAAAAATTTCACAGACCTTAGCCATGGAGCTTGAGCAGGAGGCATGAACAAAGGAGTAGGCAACGTCACATCTACTGCCCGCAAGGATGCCAACACCTGGTCTGCGTCGCTTGTAGACTCGACGCTTGCCACTGTTGTTTTCATAGTCCACCCACGGCCGGGCACCAAGGGCATGCTCGCCAGCAGCTGCATCATGCTCCAGAGAGTCATCAGACTGTTGGCGCGAGGAGCCGTAGTGCTCCTTCCGCTTGGCCAGCTCCCTCCCTCTCTTCTTGACTGGATATGAAACGCAACATTCAGTAAGTTTCAGAAAAAACAGAGCACCACTGTAACTCATTTGATTCTTACCTCCTCCAATCAGCGCGCTGTCACCAACGCGTTCAACAATCTCTAGAGCGGCAGCAGGCGGCGGACGAGAGCAGCCGGCGGGTCCCTTCCCTTTACATCCACCCCTCCCTTTCATCTGGCCTGACGAGGTAACACAACCATTCAGCCGCACTGGAAAAACATGCCACAACTGAAAAGCAGCGCCTGCAAAATCTCACCTCCGCCGGGAACAACGCCGTCGATGAGGAAGCAGGGAAGGGAGATGGTGTACGAGAACGACGAACTGAAGGTCACTGGAGCTAGCGGGGCGGGGGAGGGGTGGGGTTGGGGCGTTAGGGGTAGAATGAGAGATCTTCTAGGGGAAGGCGAGTGTCTCGGGAACTTCAACTGCGAACTTCACCTGCCCCCGAGCGCGCACACTCTGAACCCCAAAAAGCAGCAGCTGCCTCACCTGTCAAACCTCACGTCGTGAGCGGCGACAAGACAACTCCATACCCCATACCGTTTTGGTCAGAACCGGTATACGCGGGATTCAGCTCATGCCTCATCTTGCCCATCGTGTAAGTCTGACCACCCGGACGGATGGACATGGCAAGAAAAGATAGCCACCTATACGACTGTACACGCGCGATTCCGGGCTGGAGAACAGAAATGTTGAAAAACGCAACTCACACGGGTACGCACGCGTCCGTAAAAAACGGAAATACTCAGCGCCTTACACGGGTCGTGGATTGATTCAAACTTTCAAAAAAACACCAAGTCTTGCTAGGCGGGAATCCATTCAGAATTCAAAGAGAGAAACAAGCTTTTAGCTAATAACCAGAATGCAAAATACAAGTTTTGAGCTAACACAAAATCTTACCGCAGCTTATCATGCTTTTAACGAAGAGTTAACAACCTGATACAAACTAGATGCCATGTGCCACAGCTATCTAATCACAACCTCATAATTTTGGCTGCTGCAAAATCCTCCTAAAACACGTACTGTAACAGAGGTCATTAATCCCGATTCACCTCGACAGAATGATCAGTACGCGTAGCGTGCGCGCACACGGCGCCGTGCGAGGTTCAGGGGGCCGTCCTCGCCATAAGGCCAATCTTCATCGTCGCCGGCATCTTCTTCATCGTCTTCATCCTGGTCTGCACCATGTTCATCCTCGACGCCGTCGTCGCTTTCACCTGCAGACCACGCGCCCTCTCCTCCAAGATGCAACGGCGATGCATCGTCTTCACAGACGGCCGGGATCATGTTATCCGCGACCTGCTCAGACGCCACCGCATCAACCACGAGGTTTCGATCGCCAGCAAGCCGACTGGCGACACCCCGGCCCCCGTCCTCCCCTTGACGCCTTAGCTGGCTTAGCACATCGATCTCATCTACGGCCACAACACCCGCGCCAGCTTCTGAACTTGCGTCACCATCTTCAAACTGCAAAACAGTTGCATCCGATCCATCGCCGGCGCCAATCACGTTTTCAGCCACCTGCTCGGCCGCCCAGTCAACCCGTGGATCAACCTGCATCACGAGTACGTCAGCTCTCACACACACAGTCCCGCTCCTTGTATACATTTTTCGCACACAATCTTCAGGGGAGATAACTAACCTGTTCATGCTCAAACAAGATCACAATCTGGTTCACCACACCATCCTCATCCCCACGAGCGGCATGGATCCAGCCTCCAACGAAGCCAACACTATCGTCGTCGTCTGCTT
Organism: Alopecurus myosuroides; assembly: GCA_028641055.1. Classification (NCBI taxonomy): domain Eukaryota; kingdom Viridiplantae; phylum Streptophyta; class Magnoliopsida; order Poales; family Poaceae; genus Alopecurus; species Alopecurus myosuroides. Next base: position 480,654,862 of record CM054057.1, read on the forward strand.
CGTAGCCAGAGAGGGCCTCCACATCCTAGGAGCATATTACATAATGTTGGAGCCTAATTATACATGCAAGGCAACTGTAACCAATGTTTACACGGAAACTTACCGATGCTAGCGCCAGGGAGCTCTCTGGAACCATTGTGCCTTGCGAAACTGAACCATCAGAAAGATCAGTCACGCACGATAACTGATCAACAACGATGCCTGAAGAAAACAAGTCCGACATGGTGCACTGTTTTTAATAGGAGCAGGCTAGCGATTTTGTGGTCATTCAGAAGCAGGCCATCCCTTTTTATACCGGAGAACCTCTGTGGGAACTCCTACAGGCATTACCATGGCCCCACTCATTTTTGAATTTGAAAACGGGCCCTACCATGCTGCCTACCACAACGTTTCCCCCTCTTACATTTTCTTGTGCTGCCTACTACATCTGAAGCCAACTAGACTGCATAACTCGTTACCCAACAAACATTTTAAGGAAGTGGATAACAAAGAAACAGTACAAACAAGTAAGCACTCACACAATCCAGGCAAGTAGACCCAAACACAACATTTTTAAGCACTCACACCATCCAATTTAGGAGATACAACACAACATCGTTCAAAATAGAATAAAACCAGTACAAACCCAGGTCAAAGGCAATAAACATTATGCCTCCTACAAAACATTGCTGCCACAATGCATAAATAATCACCATAGCCCCTTCCTAACACCAGGGGTTCCTACTCAGCTGTGCAAGTGGCAGAGTTGTGTCCTAATTCATTGCATTTACGGCATCGGTTCTTTTTCCGTGCTTTCTTGGCTACTGTATCATCAGCATTGCAAGGAGGAGTTGTGGACACTCCAGCGTCAACATTGCTCGGCGCCGCAGATTTTCCAGCCGTACATGTTGCAGAATTGTGCCCAGGCTTCCTGCAACGCTTGCAGTACTTTGTCTGCTTTGTCAGTCCATCTGGCCGAGCAGGGGGTTCTACAGAATGATCCTTACCAAGGGAGTCGCTAGAATTCATCGGCTTCGATGTCCACCTGCCTGCCTCGAAATAAGACTTGAGTCTATTAACTTTAGGACGTCCTCGTCCCCGTTTGACTAGCGGCTCCTTAATCACCACACCATCACTTGTCATTGCCCCCGTTTCAGCCAGGCCCTCAAGACGTGTTGATCTTTCATTGGACCTTCTAGGCCCCCCTGCATCTTCACCACAGCTTGAATAATACAAAGGTGTATCAACGGCATCGCTCTCACGAAGTTCTTTTTTGGCTGCTGAGATGTGTTTCATCACAATATGATACTTTGCTTCAGCAGCATCACCCATCTTGACCATCTCAAGAGCACTCACATACATTATGTTGTGTCGGAAAGTGCTTGGCAAAGACATCCCTGTCTCTTCAGCGCCTTCAGCATACGGGCCAAGGATGTCCCTAGCAGATTTGGTCCACCTTTTCATAATGTGGTGCTCTGGTATCTCGCCCATTCCTAGGTGAATCATCAGCTGCAAGCATGCAAAAAATACACAAATTAACTCACAGGCAGGGGGCAAACCGGAAAGGTGTCTGAAAGCAAGAGAAAAACAGTTGCAAGGAAATCCAATATCTCACCCTAATAACATGACCGCAGAGAATACCAAAATGTCCAAACAAACCACACTCGCAGTCAAAACGCTGACGTCCCTCAACACGGATATTGAATTTAGTCCGAGCCCACTCTGGACGGAGGTGCGCATAGGCATGCTCCAGCTCGTACAAAGTATTCGCTTCCAACTCGCGCGGGGGTTTGAAATTCTGCCCCCTATCCAGCTCGGCCTTGAAATGTTTCATCACAGCCCTTGTGTATATCCTGCGAGCATGTTTCTCTATTGGCCAGCCCCCTCTTTCTCTGTGGTTTGCCTGGACATATACAAGAAGGAAAATTTAGATAACATAAGAAAGGAACAGATGGAAAATGGAAACACAAATAATTAGTGGTGTAGAACAAAGTCACAAAAGACCTGCTTGTTCTTGTGCTCTTCAGAGTCCTCGGTCTCGTTCCTATCCTTCAACAGCTTATTATACTGGGAGACAAACTTGTTCATGGTTGAATATCGGGGGACGTATGTCTTCAGCATGTGGTTTGCACTCTCAACTCTCTGCGTCGAGGTCATCCTTGCACAATATTTGTCCTTGAAATATGGTTTTGCCCATTTCCGGCGTGCCTCAAAGACACGTATCATGAAACCATTCTCAGCCAAACCAAAATCACCAATAAGCTTCTCCCATCCTCTCTCGAACTCATCTTCAGTTAGCATCTCGTTCACAACATTGTTGAAGGCTTCCTTGAAACCTGTCTTTTTACTGAATATACCTCCAAGCTCTTCCTTGATCTTCTTGAAAACATGCCACTTACACCACCTGTGTATTGTATCTGGAAGAGACATCGCGATAGCCACCTCCATTGCTCGGGCCTGATCTGCAATACAGAAGATAAGAGTTGGAGGAAAGTTTGGACACATAGAAAATACTAAAGGGGAAGCCGCCATAATGTACCAAGTACCTGTCAGCATAGTCACAGGAGCTTTTCCTCCCATAAGAGACACAAACTCCTTAAATGCCCAATTGAAACCTTCTACTGTCTCCTCCGCCATCAGTATGCCGGCATATATAACGGTCTGGAAATGGTTGTTTACCCCTACAAACAACCCGAATGGCATCTTGTATAGATTTGTGGTGTACGTCGTGTCGAAGACAACAACATCACCAAAACAAGTGTACTGCCTTCTGCTTCTGCCAGTTGTCCATATAAGGTTTCTTATCCTCCCTTCAGGGTCAAGATCAAACCTGAAAATAAAAAAAACTGGGATCAGCATTTATTGTGACAACAGGGATATAGCGTCGAAAACACGCTTTTCTACAGCCAGATCAAACACTACAGCCATCAAAAAAATATGGAGCACTGGGGAGGTGAAGATTGAAAAATGTTTTTGCAAACCTGAAATCAAAATCCGGGTCGGATGAACGCATCTCCCTGAAAATATCCAATGTCTTCTTTATGTCATCATCCTTCTGCTCGAAAGCTATCTGTTGGCATACCGTGCGAAGGGCTTTCTTCGGGAAAGGGAGCTTGTCAACTGAGCTATGCATGCTTCCCAAGATGCAGTGAACTTTGCTCAAGCTCACATTATTTTCTCGAAGACAACGCACAGTGTCCCTTGTCGCTTGGTCTATCTTCTTGTGTGAGTTCCATTGCATCTTCTCGCCACAGGTATCAGACAGTTTGTGGTTGTGATCTGGACGGTTCGTCTCCACGAACCAACCATGGTCATCTGATCGGTGAAGACGTATCATAGCCTTGCATCCACAGCGGGCCGAGTCATTTTTTTCCCTCCTGTCATGCCCCTGCATAGCACAAACAAGCAATGTTAAGATGTCGTACATCCCAGATAACAGCATCACCCACCATAGAAAAATGCGCGGGAACAGTTTACCTCTAGCTGGCAGACAAGGTCCTGCGATGTCCTGTATCCTTCACGGTTGGTATAGCTAGGTCCGTATCTTACGCCAAAGCCAACTTCCCAAGAATAAAGATTATAGAACTCATAGGCCTCAGCCAGCGAATCGAAAGTAGTTGACACAACCGGCTCAAGGATGTGTTTTGTTTTTCTTGTGTCGGCACCCCTCAGCGCCTTCTCCACTGCTCCCATATCTCTAGCAGGACCAACTCTCACATCTGATCCTTTCCTGCCTCTAAACCTACAATCGCCAACCAAACCGGTATTAGGATGCCAGGAACTTCCTACTATCGCTATTATTCAAAGACATGTCCTCTCTTCTATAGCTGAAGTCACAACACAAATAACTTAATGTCAGTGCCCTATGTCCTCTCTTCTATAGTCTTTTTGCTAGTGTATTCAGATAAGGAAATGGTTATTAACCTTCCAAACAAATTCCTAATCCCACACTTTTAAATCAGACAAGGAAATTTTAAAAAAAAATGGCATAGAGTTTTACTGAACCTTAAGTAGAGAAAAACCTTATATAGCTAACCACAACCAGGGGATGACAAGTGCTTAGGCAGACTGTTAAACAGTTCACGTATACAATCTACGACGAACAAACATATCAAGTAGCATATCTGGCCCTTACCTTTTCTTGTATTCAGGATGGACGCTGCTGCATTTATCTTCTCCCCCGCTGCAACCTGTGAGGTCGACAGTCTCGTGCGTGGCAGCTCCTTGCCCAACCACCTCCTCTCCCTCAGGCTGCCCATGCAGTCTAGGTACAAATCCGCAAATAACACGAAATCAAACATAAAATCCAGCAAAAAATCTACCAAAAATCGACCACCTCCTCTCCCTCTGCATCTTACCTCTCCTTTCCTCCAGACGGGACGGTGCCGCAGCCACCTACTAGGTCGACAGTTTCGTGCGTGGCATCTCCTTGCCCAACAACCTCCTCTTCCTCAGGAGGCCCGTGCAATCTAGGTCGAAATCCGCCAAGAACACGAAATCAACAAGAAAATTCAGCCAAAATTCGACCAACAAATGAAAGACCTAAATAAGCGCCTCTGCGTCTTACCTTTCCTTTGCTCCACACGGGAATGTGCCGCAGCCACCTACTAGGGAGACAGTCTCCGGCCCCAAACGGGAGTGTGCTCGTTCATCGCCCCTAAACTCCTGTCTCTCAAACGGCCCCAAAGATTCGCTCTCTTCCGGCGGATCAATCACAGCGGCGGCGGGAGAGCTAGTATGCTCGTTCATCACTCCTAACGCAAGAATAACAGGGCGTCAGGCCAGAAAAAACAGGGGGATGGCGGCCAAATGGGGATAAGATGACCTTGAAGAGCGGCGACAATGGCTGAGGTCGGTGATGGCTCCACGTCAACCGCAGAGGCTGATGCCGTCGCCACGGCGGCAAGGGACACCGTGCCGGATGCGGAAGAAGAAAATCGACTGCCCGATCTGGAAACCAATAATGGAGAGGAGATAAGCCGGGAAGAAGAGGACTACAGCGGAGGTGTTGTGCAGTGTGTCAGGGTATGGGGGGGGGGGTCAATCTCTGTCGGGTTGGCACTTGACAGCAGCGACGGCGGGATTCGCGCACGGGATATGCGGCAAAGTTCACGGAAAGGCAAGCACCGAGGTGACATGTTTTATATTGGAAAAACACACTATAGGAACCAAAATGATGGACCAACAGAATGGAGCACACATCTCTATGCACTGCCGAACGGTAGGGATTACTCCCACACCCATGCATGCATGTACAAAATCCATTCTCGATTTCTCAAGTGGATATAGAACCATCACACACCATCATGAATACATTCACCATAGTTGTAGCTTCTAATTTATTTAATATCTTGTGTGTAGATAATGGAAAATCTGAAATTACATTTTTTTTCTATTGAACAAAAACAATAAACACATTGTCATGTAATGATACACGATACAAACATTTATTTAAAATTTCCAACATTTGTTGTATGGAACCATTTTCAACAATTATTTTCCTTAGTTATATTTGCACTGTATCGATAACCCTTTTCCCTTGAGAAAAACGGTTGTAAAGCCCGGCAATGTAGTCCTTGACCTTCACTTTTCTGTATAACGTCGACTCTTCTCATTGACCAGCTGAGCGGATGGCTCGATTTCTCTCTCAGGGTCCACTGAGTAGTCTAGAGCCACCGATATCCTCTCTTTGTTTGCATTTGTCACAACCCTATGCACCGGGCTCTTAAAGATCCCATTGCTCATTATCTGCATCACAAATATTTTAACTTTATCATCCCAAGAGCATTGAAACTTTTGGTAATATATCATGATTTAGAAGGTTGTTTCGAGGTCCTAGGCATGTACTTTGACTATAATCTTTCACATGAACATTGTTAATGCGACTCAAAGACCATATCTTCCATGTTTATTTGCTTAAAGTGGGAAATGGGCCAACATGAGATTTCGGGAGGATTCATAGCTTGAGGAAAACACACTTTGTGAAAAATATTCATTCTTGTACAATATTTGCATAACAAAACATGTCTCGATAACGAATGTGATGGCAGCCACTCCGCTAATATATGCTTAGGAACACACTCTATGGCGATAAGTAGACTTCTTGGCCACATATTTATTTACACGCCACTCAGCTAGAACTATTTACACGCCACATCTTCTTGACAATTTAATTATCTCATTACTCGCCACTGTGCTAGACCTATTTGGTGAATAATATCTATGACTTGCAATCTTCATCACTATGCTAGACCTATTTGGTGAACAATATCTATGACTTTCAATCTCCATTGTCCAACCTCGGTATCAAATATGTTTGGCATTTAGTTGAATGGAGTGAATAAACAACTTAAAGCATAGATTTAGATTGAAGCTTGTGTGTTATGTTGGGCTATGTGGTAGTGTAGATACACCCAATATGGCGGTTGGCGGCTTTGAAAGTCTAGTCATTTTTACTATTCGGTTGGATAGATATCTTGTATATTTTTGCGAGTCAAAGACCATATCTTAAATGTTATTTTCCTTAACCTGGGATATCGGACAACACAGGGTTTTGGGAGGGTTCGTGGCTTGGGGGAATCATACTTTGTTAAAAATATCCATTCCTATATGATACTGCATAAAAAAAACATATATCGGTAACGAATGTGATGGCCGTCACTCCGCTAATGCTTTAGGAATACACTCAATGGGGCTACGTAGTTTTCTTGGCCACATATTGAATGTCTCATATTTACACGCCAATCTGTTAGATCTATTTCGTGAACAGTCTCTATTGCTTTCAATCTTTCTAGTCCAACATTGGCCTCAAATATGTTTGGTGTGTAGTTGAATGGAGTGAATAAACAACTTAAAAATGAGTCGATCCAGGTTGAGATTTGTGTGTTAGATTAAATCAATATGGCGGCTGGTGGCTTTGAAAATCTAGTCATTTTTACTGTTCGGTTGGATAGATATCTTGTTTATTTTTGCTTGTGCAGACGCAACTCTGCATGCTGTTTGCAATGACCGTTGACAATACGAAGTTTGTTTGTACAAACAAACGTACCTGAATTTGATCTCCTATAATGACCAGCAGCGTGTGAGGCACGACAGGTACATCCCACCAGACCCCATCCCTGAGAACTTGGAGGCCCCCCACGGTGTCATCCACCATGAGGACAGTAACAACGGTTCCATCAGAGTGGGGCTTGAGACCAAACACGAGCTCCGGCCTCGGACACTCCGGGTAGTAGCTGCATCTAGCGTGAGTTGACGGCCTCTCCCCAAGCTGCTCCACAAAGTAATCATCATCGTCAAGTTCCAGTAGTTTCGCCATCGCCCGGAGCAGGCTGTCTTTCACTACCCCGCATTTCTTCGTGAATTCGTGCAAAGCATCCCTGCAACACGACAACATTGTTTGACCTAGCTGATGAATAATAATCCTTCAACGAATCCTCCTTCAACAATCAAACATCGCTCAGTGAGTTCGGCCGGCCGGTCACCTGAAGGTCTCGGGATTAGCTGGCCAGAGGGCAATGTACCGCTCGTCCTCTGGCTCCACCTTGAGGTATACACGGTCGGACCAGTCCAGGATCTGGTCCGGCGAGCTCACCCGGTCGTTCCCGTACCCCTCGAACTGGAACCGCTCGCCGCCGATCAGGTTGGTGTATCTCTGCTTCTCTTCGAGTGGCCGCCGGAAAAACGCCCTCGACGCGGCTCTCATGCCGTCCATAACGGCGGGGTCTACGCCGTGGTTACTGACCTGCAGGAACATAGGAGCAAAGCGGTTGACGTTATGCATACTTGATCTCTCTTCAACAGGCCGGCGACAGCCGACAGCTGACAGCATTGTTACTTACCAAGACGAGGCCCCAGCCATCGAGCGCTGACCGGAGCTTCGTTGCCTCGTCACGGGCGCCGTCCTGCTTGAAAAGACAACCGAGGTCGATGACAGGGACTGGCGCCGTGACGGCCGAGGCAAGCTGCTGGTCGTTGTGTGCGCGCACGACATACTGGGTTGGCACGTCGGGCGTGACGAGAGCGCCAGCGAGCTCCTGCACCGTCATCGCCATAGTCGTCGTACTTGCAGTAGCAAACCGAAGAATCTGAAATGCAGTACAATGCTATTTTAATGTCTCTTCTCTTCTGATAGAAACCGCAAATCGGTCATGCATTAATCCCTAAAACGAGACTACGAGACGTAGACATTTTTTTTGTCTAAACAGAAGAGCATTACCGCCTACAATCACGTACTAGCTATACTATAGGTTGCGACCGTAGCATGTTAGAAAATCGGGGCCTTAATTCAACCAGGGTATGTGAGCTCACGATGCACATGATAAGTAGGAAAATCTTACAGAACAATCAGTTGGACATTTACCTTCAGTCAGTTGAAGATGGATATGCACTCAATTCCTCCGGTCTGTACGTACTAGAGATTTGTTGCTCTACGACCAGCAATGTGCAACTTAATTGTGGAAGATCCAGCAGACGGGCCTTATTTTATATAGACTGTTGGAGTAATAGTTAACACTAAATGTTTCTTTACATGAACCTTCCTCCATGAAAAACACATGGTTAGTCCGGGCAGCATCTACTCCCTTGTTAACTCCACGATTCGGAACACCAGGTCAGGCCAAAATGGTATCGTCCAGACTCCAGAGTATTCAAAGACAGTCATATTGGTGTCCAATGACACAAATCGGTTGGTACCGATCCATTTTGAAAATAGAGAACAGCTCTTAGAAATAAACAATGACACAATTGTATTTTATGGCTTCCCTCATGTGGCTTTAGCACGCATTTGAACGACAACCTAGGACACCAACTGACCTGTGGAGTCGCTAAAAATATTGGGCACGCCCCAAGTGTACTCAAGAGGCCTTGTATGACAAGTGTGGACAGAGCCTTGCCCGCATGTGATGAATGTTTCCCAAGGCAACTAAATGGAAGACAAGGATGAGATATACCATTATTCCTTCCCATTAGCAATTGAATACGTAGAATTTTGCAACCACTTGCGCGCTACGCGGACAGCTTTTTGTCGGGCCCGTCGATGTAGACTCTGAACAGGCCAGCCCACAGGCCGGGCAGATTTCTTGAGCTATGCCGACGGCAAGATATGGACATAGCTCTCTTTTGATCTATACTAACGGCATTGCTATAGGCATAGTTCGCGCAGAAAAACTATTTTGACTTATTCACCGTTTTGAGTATACCTTTTGCATTTAAATTTGGATTTTGATATTCTTTAACACGATGTTTGGGTTGATATACCATTGTCTCCCATTGGAAACGAAAATTTGTTCAACCACTACATATTCTGTTAAAGACGACTTTCACAAATGAACAACACACATTTCTTTCTAATATTCATCCATTGAATAAACTCGGTTTGTATTTTTTTTTATAGCTGGAATAACTTAGACATGTTGAACAAGGTCAAACTATCAGGTACATATAAGAACGTGTAGAACATGGATGAATAATAGAACTCGGCTTGTTAATTTTACCCTCGAGAACCACTGAATCCATAGAGTATTGTTCATCATGTAGTAATCCAGCAGCCCTCCAACGTGTTGTGTGTCGAATCGAGAATCTCTATGCTGGCTCCACAGCGCAAACGTTGTTCAAGATGGTTGCACACTAGTAGAAACAAGGTATTTAGTCTCGGGTCGGGAGGCCCTCTAGTCCCGGCTGGCCATCCGGGACAACTGAATCGGGATTAGAGGCACCCCCTCTAGTCCCGGCTCCATTGCGAACCCGGGACAAAAGATTTCCCCACGTGGATGTTTCATGCGCGCGTGGTCGAGAATCTTTAATCCCGGTTTGTACTACAACCCATGACAAAAGAGCTCGCCACGTGGCAGCCTCTGGCTCTGCCTTTTTTACTTAAAAACTATGATCGTGCAAAACATATGGTTAATTAATTACAAATCAGAAAAATACATATAGAGCATAACAAAATGTTCATAAAAGAAATATCTATCTAATAGAAAATATATGATTAATTAATTACAACCAGGACTAGGACCGGTCTATTCGATTACATGGAGATCATAACCGGGACTAGAACCCGTCTATTCGATTATATGGAGATCATAACCGGGACTAGATCGCGAATTTTCCCTTTCGGTTTATGACATGGTACAACAAAAATCCCGCAATTTTCTCTTAAATTGCTACAAAGCGCTACTTTAGTTGCAGATTGCTCCGCATTTTATCCAGCTATAAAACAAGGAGATCAATATGAATATCAATCATGATAACAAAAATTATGAATAACACTCAACACAATTCATGGTAATAAAATAAATTATGAATGTATTTGTTCACGTACTTCTAAAAATGTTGTTGGGTTCCGCTCACTGACCTCCCAGTGAATCCACTCGCAAACAAAGTATCCACATAAATTGGTCCCCTGTGGCAGCCTCTCGCACGTTATGAGAATAGAATTCAATCAAACAATAGTCAAGCATGATATAATGGCATTGAAATTAGAATTAAAGAGATCTTCGGACCTAACTCGTACTACTTAACTTAATATGATCAAAACTAAGCTCCTTTTTAAATTCTCCATGTGTCCTCTGAGTGAAAAAAAATTCAAATCCCGCCCGATTTTTTTTAATAAATAAGGTATTAGTTACTTAATATCTCACAAAATGAACAAAAGAGACCGATATAGTGCGATAATGATTGAAATTACTTTTGGTGCGCATCTATAATGCTTTTGTACTTCTCTTCAGGTTTCTCTAATGAGTCGTAGATTTCAACTTTTCCAGAGTCAAGTTCAATGATTAGCAGAATGTAATGTAAGTTGCGCATGTTTATATACGTCAGTAATACATTTAACATCGAGTAAGAAAAAAATAATGTGTACAAGACAGTAACACTCTTATTCGAAGTTGTAAGGAAACAATATCTTCCTTTTGTAATGTTGCATCTGTATGAACCTTAGCAAGTTATCCTCCGTTTTCTTGCCGAATTCCCGTAGCAAGAGTTCATTAATTCATATTGGGTCAACGAACCCAATGTCAAAGATACCTTTTCGGTCACATTCATCACTCTTAATTTTGCATAATAGCGTAGTGAGCATAATTACAGGCAATGAACGAGCTGAGCTAGATACTTTTAGAAATAAATAAATTGAATAACTTACAGACAATAGGTACTGTCGACACTCAAGTCGAGGGCGTCAAGCTTGTATAACATATAGAGTTCTTCAAGATAAATTTGTATCTCGTCTTCACCCATGAAATGCAATCCTGTAACTTTCACAACAAGAATTTTTCGATTTTACTTGGTGACTTGTAAGTATCAGTCATGCAATTTTCGCATTTGTGTTGGTAGAATCTTGATCTGATCAGGTGGCAGCAGAGGCTTCCCGTATTCCCATTTCCATACTTTATCTAACTTGGGGATATCTCCGCCTACCAGTTGAGAAAGAGTAATACCAGTTTCTACAGCAAATTTCGCCGCGGCCAGATCAATGGGTAACACCTTAAGCGGGGATATGGACTGTTTTGCCTGTTCTCCGAGCTGGGCAACGTATTTTTCCCCACTGGCACTACTAGTTCTCGTCTTGTGGGAGCTAGCTCTCCTTAGACAGTATGCATAGTCATCAGGCCTATTTAGCTCAATTTGCGATGGCTGCTCCATAAACTACTTAGCCCATTTTATGGATTCCGGATCAAATATTTGTTTTGGCTTAGGCTTAACGTCGGCCATCACTACCATGTCAGTTTTCTCATCATTCAGGTCGTAACCTCTCTTGGGAGGAGCCGACGGTACTCTTGGGAGGGGCTCCGATCGGGGTCGTCTGTGTCGGTTACCCATCGACGAAAGGATGTGCTTCCCCATTTGGCCCTGAGCCTTGGTGCGCCGGGCGACAGAGTCGGCTGCGGATTCAGGTGAGGAGTCGGCTGATGTGGCGGCGGAGATCGAGATGGACTCGTGTTGTGGTGGTCGTCCCTCTCGTCATCATGTGGACTTGGAAGTAGTGAATCGCGACTCGAGGAGACGATGGTGGCCGTGGCGCCGAGGCTGGAAACACGATGTACTTCTTGCGCCATAGAATGATACCACCCCCAATGTCTCCTAGTGTCCTATCATCATCAACTCCAGGGATGTTAAGCTTCAGGGATTCATATCCCGGTACAAGTTGATCCACGCCGACACGACCGTAGCCATATGGAATCTCATTGCAACACCACCGTGTCGTGGATTCAGAAGTTAAAGCATAGCCGTCTGCCGCCTTCAAGGATAAGTTCCTCACTTCCACATGTTGATCACAACTTGACTTATCCCGGATATCGTCCACAGGGTAGCGATCCATCGGTGCCTCATCAGCGCTGACCCTCATGGAAGCCATGCTGCTACTCCGCTGAGATGGGCCTTGACTATCTTGCTGCAGCTGACGAGTTGGCCCTTGCTCGCGCAATTCCTCTATTTTCTTATGTTGGCCCTTTATCATAGAAATTAAATTGGTGTGATTTCTTTCTAGGTTGTTCAATTGGTCTTCCTCCTCCTGAGCTTTCCTCTTCTTTGCTCTCGCTTGGCTTCTATAAGATTCGTGCTCCTCGGGAAACCCAGCCTTCCACGTCACAGTAGCTCCTAAGCCTCGTGTTCGTACTGTTTTTTAGGATTCCTTGGGGGCTTTGTGAGCTCGTCGTTCTCTCTGTCGGAATAAACTTTCCCTCTCGAACCTCGGCGACTGCATAAACAATTGCTTTTAGGAATACATGAATTTCTTTCTTTTCATCACTTTTAACTCCCGTGTTTCCATGTCATACTACGCCCCATGCCCAAGTACCTAATTCCGTGCCCTATGGGGCCAGTCCTGTAGCCACCTGCCCCATTTTATGGTGATATTTATTGTTCGCTACATTTATCTTATTATTTTCTAACCTCTGCTTAGCTACTTCCGAATTCTTGTACTCTAAAAACGAGTCACAGTGAGCCCGCTGCCTCTCTAGTGTGCCAGTAAAATCTCGAGCTTTATTGTCTTTGACATACGCACATTATAATCTCTTCTTGTAATTATTGAACTATTCAGCCATCTTCTTAAGAGTGAAATGCTTAACTAAGTCCCTCATGGCATCTATCTTTGCGATATCATCCAAGACCGGCAGGGTGAAATGTGAAATGATCTTGTTCCAAAGCACATATTTCGATCTCTGGTCGATATAAGTAACTCCCTCTACCTGGTTTACTGGCTTATTCCATTCCTGAACGCTGATGGGGATGTTGTCCCTAACAATAACTCCGCATTGATGTACAAACTTATTTGTGTTCGCCTTGGGAAGCAATGGTTGCCATCTGGATCGACGACCTTCATTAGGAGATGCGAATCTTCGGCCAAACCTTTGGCATGGCCTCATTTAGATTGGGTCGATGTGGAGGTCTGAAATAAGAAACATTCGTTAATACATATATACAATTATTGCGTCTAATCACCACATGCTTAATATACCTCGCCAGACTGCGGATGTCCACCATCTTGCGAGTCGTCATCATTCTCGATGCTCGTTTGCGCGTCATCTCTTTGTTCCATCTCTATTCCCTGATCGGACTCATTCAAAAACTGTGAGCCTTCGTCTGCTCCATTGTCTCCACCCTCGGGTTGCCGTAGAAGGGCGAAAAATTCCTCTTCATGGTCTCTAATGTTGAAATGATCCATTGTTTAACTAATAGAAAAGAAAGAGAAAACAATGTTAGCATTAGCAGAAGTGATCCATTAATACATCTAGAATAATCTAGTAATACATCTAGAATAAAGTGATCCATTGCTTAACTAAAGAAAAATAAAGATCAAATATGCATGAGTATCACTAATACATCTAGAATAATCCAGTTACATAGCTTGAGTCCATTTTTATTTGACCCTAATACATCACGAATAATAACACTAATACATCTCCCATGCATGAACCTCTCAAACTAACTTTGACCGGGTCCTGAGCCGCGAGGTGCTGAGCCGCTGGCGCTGTCCATCCAAAGATAAGCAACCCTCAGAGGGTCATAGCACAGTTGATAAGGAACCCTCCGAAGAAACGACCATGTATTGCTGAACCTGCTTTCCAACAAATACATGTAGCGACGGACGTGCTCATCCTCCTCCCTGATACGGCGACGTACCACCTCCTCGGGGGCTGGCTCCCTCTGCACTGAGCGTGTCCCACGTGACTGCCACCAAAGAAGATATGGGTCGACGATGTCATCCCGATTCCTCACCAAGTTGTGCATCCCGAAATGTAGCACCTTCTAGTGCCAGCCCGGCGGAGCCCAGTCCCGGACATCACCCCTCTGGTCCAAATGGGACATCCTTGTCGAGAACAATAAACTAAAAACACAATTCTAATTAACACTAATTCTCAAATAACAACACTAATTCTAACACTGTAAAAAACACTAAATAACCTAACACTAATTCTAACCCTAACACTAATTCTAACACTAGCACTAAAATAACCCTAACACTAATTCTAACGTCACTAAAACTAACACTAACCTAAATAATCTAACACTAATTTAATAAAAACACTAAATAAAAAATCTAACACTAATTCTAACACTAACACTAACCCTAAATAAAAAACTCTAACACAAATTTAACACAGACACTAAAAAAACCTAACACAAACACTAAATGAAAAAAATCTAAAGCTAACCCTAAATCAGGAAAAACACTAAGTTACTAACCCTAATTAACACTAAGTAAAAAAACAAGAAAAAACGAAGAAAAAAAAGTGGGCTCTCGGGCGCTCACCTCCGGCGGCGGAGGAGAGAGCTTCGGCGGGCGGTGGAGGAGCGAGGACGACACGGTGGAGGAGCAACGGCGGGTGGCGGAGGAGCAGTGGCAGCGTGGGCGCAGAGGAGAGTGGCGGTGGCGCGGGCGTGGAGGACATCGATGGCGCGGCGCGGCGGTTGGGCAGCCTGACGGTGTGGATCTTCGCGGCGGCGGTCTCCTCCTTCTCTGTCCCAGTTCGTGGCTCGAACCGGGGAGGAGGTCATGGGTATTTATACCCAGGGACCTCTAGCCCCGGTTGGAGCCACAAGCCGGGACTAAAGAGTACCCTCTAGTCCCGGTTGAAGCCACGAGCGGGGACTAGAGGTGTTTTCCGAAGAGTCGCGCAAATACCCCTTTAGTCCCGGTTGGTGACACCATCCGGGACTAAAGGTGTTTCTTTTGCGTGCAAATTTTTGGTGACAAGTGTTTGAAATTGAATTTGGAAAGTGTTTGAATTTGAATTTGAATAACTTTTGCATATTTTTGAATCTCACAAAAATTTCACATGAAAAGTGTTTGAATTTGAATAACTAATCCCAAAACATTTTCCATTTTGTAAAATAATTATATTAATATGCAAAATATTAATCATTTTTTGATATTTGAACATTTGAATTAACCACATTTTGCCTACTTTCGAATCTTACAAAACTTTCAACATGAAAAGTGTCTGAATTTGAATAACTAATCCAAAACCATTCTCTGTTTTCTAATATAATTTTTTAAACTATTCAAACAATTAACCATTTTTTGGACAAATGTTTTTTATTATTTTTTTATTTTTTACTATATTAACTTTCCAAGGGTACGAGATAAATGGGAATACATTTTACACGATCGCAAATGGGTCAAACTGCATGAGGCGGGATGCAGGTAGCTAGAGAAGCAATACGGAATGACAAGAGTGGATCTCAGGTTTAGTCATACTCGTGTCTAGGCCTATAATACTCGTCCTCGTAGTCGTCGTCGTCTCTGCCATCATCATCGCTGTCATCGGACGGTGCTCGTGGATTGAACCTCGACGGGTGAGCACGCCTGGACTGGAAGTGAGGGTAGCGCATGTGGGGGTTATCGTCGGCCCTAATGTAGTCCATGACACTGTTGAGAGTCTGGCTGCCCCACCACAGCCGACGGCCGGCCTCGTTGAAGTTCGTAGGAGGCGTCCGTTCTCCTCATACCTAGCGAGCCCCATCTCACGCTTATTGATGAAGAAGGCGTCCCAAGTTGGGCGGTAGTCAGGATCCCAGCGGGGATCCATCCGCTGCTCCGGCGTGAGCTCAAGTTAGTAGTGATTCGTGATGTCCGCCCGACATGCCACACCTCGAGGGACATGAGGGACTGGCATGCCTCCGGCTCTCATCCTCCAGTCGGGCGGGTAGGGGTAGTTCAAGGTGCAAAGCGCCTGCGCCTCCGGGTAGGTTAGAGTGGGTACGGTGGAAGCTATGGGAGAGTGATGAGGTTGGAGATATGAGTTTAGGTGTGCTATGCCAATGGCGGCCAAGCCTATATATAGTGAGAAATGGCGAGAAGCGGTGGAAAGCGCGAGAAGACGAAGGCAGGAAGCGGTAGAAAGCGCGGGGTTCTTGTTTGAGCCACCAACTGGGACTAAAGGGGCTTATTTCTTCCCTCGCAATTTTACCAACTGGGACTAAAGGGACTTATTTGTTCCCGCACAAGCCAACCGGGACTAAAGGGGCTTATTTCTTCCCATTTCTAGAGAAACCCTCACCCCTCTTTTGGTGGGAATCCCACCAATAAGGAAGAAGCACATGGATCGTGTGTTTCTTTTGAGCGACTGTGAGCCGTTGGATCAGGGGTGTGTTTCTTTTGAGTGCTTGTGAGCCATTAACATTGGATCAGCACTGGCACAATCACTTTGTGAGCCACACAACCCTATATATAGCCCACCTCTTGGACATTTTTGGCAATCACTCTGTACTCATTGTAGTTCATTTCGTAAACAAACCATTCGGATTCCCTGCATACATCTGATGGCGCATTTATATGAGGGAACTCATGAGCCACCGTCGGGCTGTATGCAGGGGAGACTGTATATTTTTTTATATCTACAAAAATCATTTAGTTCATTGACCGAAAACAAATCATTCAGATTTCCTGCATAAATCCAACGGTGCATTTGACATGCAGGCACTCACGAGTCACTGTTGGGTTGTATGCAGGGGAAACCGTGTGCTTTGTTCAATCTAGAAATCCTTCAGTTCATCGACCGAGTACAAATCATTTAGATTCCCTGCATACATGAAATGGTGCATTTGATATGCACACACTCATGAGCCACCGTTGGGCCGTATGCAGGGGAAACCGTGTGCCTTGTTTTATCTAGAAATCCTTTGGTTCATCGACCGAATACAAATCATTTGGATTCCCTCCATGCGGCTCTACTGTGCATTTGATATGTGGGCACTACTCACGAGTCACGGTAGGCTGTATGCATGGGAATCTTATGTTTTGTTCCAAATTCTTTTGAGTTTTCAGAACATAGTTACATAAAAGGTTTAATACATTATTACACGTCACCAACATCCCCATCTAGTGTTTTTTCTGTGCCATAACCATGGAGAATCTTCATTAATTAACAAGAGACTTGGTTCATCCTTCACTGCGAAGGGCGTAGTTTCATTAAACTTATCATTATCTTCTGACATGTCTGTCTTGTTCTCCACTCCCACGATGTTTCATTTTCCTGAAAGAACTATGTGGCGCTTTGTCTCATCGTCTGATGTATTCTTTTGCTCATCTTTTCTTTTTTCTCACATTGGTAGACATGTCCTTCATATAGAAAACATGAGCCACATCATTGGCTAGGACAAATGGTTCGTCTTAGTACGCAAGATTGTTGAGGTCCACTGTTGTCATTCCGTATTGCTCGTCTACCTTTAACCCGACTGCTATCAGCTTGACCCATTTGCACCGAAACAAGGGGACCTTAAAAGTAGGCCCGTATTCAAGTTCCCATATCTCCTCTATGTAACCATAATATGAGTCCTTTGACCCATTGTTGTTTGTTGAATCAAAGCGTACACTGATGGTGTGTAACACATGTTCGTTGGGAGACCCCAAGAGGAAGGTATGAAGAACACAGTAGCAAGTTTCCATCATAAAGAAATCAAGGTTGAATCGACCAGTAGGAGAAAGAAATCACTTCTGAAGGTTGATGCAGCTAATGTTGGCAGGGCGCACTACCGGTTCAGCAGCAACATGGAACTACACAACACCATCAAATTACTTTTCCCCTACGAAGCAGTGAGGTTGTCAATCTCACCGGTTTTGCTGAAACAAAGGATTAGACGTACCGTGTGGAAAATAATATTTGTTTGTACTAGATGAAAGAGAACAATAATTGCAGTAGGAAAACAGTGGTTGCAGTGGTTGTATATCAGTATAAAGAAATGGACTGGGGTCCACAGTTCACTAGAGGTGTCTCTCCAAAACAGATAGATGATATGTTGGGTAAACAAATTACAGCTGGGCAATTGACAGATATAAAGGCTGCACCATAGTGCATATGCATGACATGATGATTACTATGTGATTCATGTGGGCATTACAACAAGATACATAGACTGTCATCCAACTGCATCTATGACTAATAATCCACCCTCAGAGTGTCATCCGAGCAAACTTTGGGTATTAAGTTGCAAGCAACAGATAATTGCGGTAAGCAAAGTGTGTAATGTAAACAATAAAATCATCCTTAGACAAAGAGTTGTTGTTTTCCCCTAATGGCAACAACACATCCCCCACATGTTACGTTTCTGTCACTCGAGCGTGAGTGAAAGGGAGGAATGAACCCACTATCGAGCATAAATACTCTCTCTTGGAGTTACAAGCATCAACTTGGCCAGAGCATCTACTAGTAACGGAGAGCATGCAAGATCATAAATAACATACACATGAAAAGAATCTGATAGATTGATAACCATTGGACATAGCATTCAATATTCATCAGATCCCAACAGACACAACATGTAGCATTACAATAAGATGATCTTGATCATGTTAGGCAGCTCACAAGATATAAACATGAGGCATAAAGAGGAGAGAACAACCATCTAGCTACTGCTATGTGCCCGTAGTCCACGGATGAACTACTCACGCATCACTCCGGAGGCGGGCATGGTGATGAAGAGCCCTCCGGTGATGATTCCCCCTCCCGGCAGGGTGCCGGGAAGAGCTCCAGAACCCTCCCGAATTAGGGTTGACGATGATGGCGGCTACAGATGTTTTTGATGGAAAAGGTTGGTCTATTTAGGGTTAACCCTCCGAGAGGTATAAATAGGCAAGATGGAAACGTCGGTGGCCAGCCAGGGGGCCCACACCACCCCTAGGTGCGGCCAAAAGGGGCACACCGCCTCATGGTGTGGGGCCCCTGAGGCCCCCCTCCGGGTCTCCTCTGGACTCTATGTACGTGACAAATTTCTCAGACTTCTGGGTTTTGTTTCGTCCAATTCCGAGAATATTTCTAGAACAACTTTTCTGAAACTAAAAGCAGCATAAAACAGGAGCTGGCTCGGTGGCATCTTGTCAATAGGTTAGTCCCAAAAAATTCATAAAAATGACGTAAAGTGTATAAGAAACATGTAGCATATGGCAAGAAAAAACATGGAACATCAGAAATTATGGATACGTTTGAGACGTATCATACACCACTGTTTTGGTTCGTGCTCCTTTTTCTTGGGCGATCGTGTAAAATTTATTCCCATATATCTCGTACACTTTGAAAGTACATATAGTCGAAGATGGTGCCCTGGACAACAAGTACAGCTGATCTTCAATAGTATTTTTATTGTTGAGATGTTTTTGCAACCAACCGTCGAAAGTCTCCATGTGTTCATGTCTAATCTTGGAGTTAGGCTTCCCCGGGTTGTTGGTGCGTACAATATTCTTGTGTTCCTTGATATACGGAGCCGCCAAGGTGGAATTATGTAGAACTTTGCAGTGTGGTTGAGTAAAAGAATACTTGTCCCTACATATTATTGATTTCCTTCCTAGAGTGCCTTTTCCACTCAGTATCCCATCATGTCGCGATTCAGGAAGACCAATCGGCTTGATGTCAGGAATAAAGTCAAAACAGAACTCAATGACCTCCTTTGTTCTATAGCCTTTGGAGATGCTTCCTTCTATCCTAGCACTGTTATGAACATATTTCTTCAAGACTCCCATAAACCTCCCAAAGGGGAACATATTGTGTAGAAATACAGGACCCGGAATGGCAATCTCTTAGACTAGGTGTACTAAGAGATGTGTCATAATATTGAAGAAGGATGGTGGGAACACCAACTCAAAACTGACGAGACATTGAACCACATCCTTCAGTAACCTTGGTAGACTTTGTGGACCAATTACCTTCTGAGAAATTGCATTGAGGAATGCTCATAGCTTCACAATGGGTAGTCGAACATTTTACAGTAGAAACCCCCTCAATGCAACAGGAAGCAATTGAGTCATAAGCATGTGGCAGTCATGAGACTTTAGGTTCTGAAAATTTTCTCTGCCACGTTTATTATTCCCTTTATATTCGACGAGAAGCCTGAAGGAACCTTCATACTTCTTAGGATTTGAAAAAATATTTCCTTCTCTTCTTTGGTAAGAGCGTAGCTGGCAGGACCTAGACGTCCTTTATCTGTCTTCATTGGATGCAGGTCGTCTGTGTCTTTCATACGGTGTTGGTCCTGCCGTGCTTCCGTCGTATCTTTTATCTTCCGATACACGCCCATGAAGCCTATCAGGTTCACGCAAAGATTTTTCGTCACGTGCATCACGTCGATTGTAGAGCGGATCCCTAGGACATTCCAATAGGGTAGCTCCCAATATATTGATTTCTTCTTCCACATGGGCGCGTGTCCATTAGCTTCATTAGGAACATATTGACTGCTAGGACCCTTTCCAAAAGTTACTATTTGATCCAAATCCTTGACCATAACAAATACATCATCACCAGTAGGGCGGATAGGCTTCTTCCGGTGATCTGCCTCACTCATGAAATGCTTGCCTCTCCTTCTTGCGTGATGCCTGGGCAGAAGAAATCGACGATGCCCCTGGTACACATTCTTCCTACATTTCTCCAAATATGTACTTTCGGTCTCACTTAAACAATGTGTTCATGCATTGTATCCCTTATTTGTATATCCTGACAGGCTACTAAGAGTAGGACAATCATTGATGGTTACAAACATCAGCGCTCGTAGGTCAAATGACTCCTGTTTGTGCTTATCCCACACACGTACACCTTTTTATCTCCACAACTATAAAAGTTCTTCAACTAATGGCCTTAGGTACACATCAATATCGTCCCGGATTGCTTTTTTGTACCTTGAATCAGCACTGGCATCATAACGAATCCGCTTCATGCACAACCAAGGAGGGAGGTTATAGATACATAGAATTAGAGGCCAGGTGTTATGACTGTAGCTCTGCTCCCCAAAAGGATTCATGCCATATGTACTTAGACCAAACCTTAAATTTCTTGCATCATCTGCAAAGTTCTTGTACTCCCTATCGATTTTTCTCCACTGCGACCCATCAACGAGGTGTCTCAATATCTTGTCTTTCTTGTGGTCTTCTTTGTGCGATTGCAACAACTTGGCATGCTCTTTGTTTCTGAACAAACATTTCAACCTTGATATTATAGGAGCATACCACATCACCTTGGAAGGAACCTGCTTCCTGGGGGGCTGGACCTCAACATCCCCAGGGTCATCTCCTCTGATCTTATACCACAATGCACCACATACCGGGCATTTCTTATTCTCGTACTTCTCACCGCGGTAGAGGATGCAGTCATTAATGCGTGTATGTATCTTTTGTACATCTAATCCTAGAGGGCAGAGAACATGCTTTTCTTCGTACGTACTTTCAGGCAATTCGTTATCCTTTGGAAGCTTCTTCTTCATTATTTTTCAGTAACTTCTCAAATCCCTTGTCAGATAAACCAGTCTCTTCCTTCCATTCTAGCGATTCCAGTGTTGTACCGAGCATTGTGTTCCCATCTTCGCAAGTTGGGTACAACTTTTTGTGATCCTCTGACATGCACCAACTTCAACTTCTCATTTGCACTTTTTGCTTCTCTTTGTGCATCGACGATGGCCCGATGAAGATCATCATCTAACATGGGTCCATCTGGTGCTTCTTCATCTCCAGCTTCCCCTTTGCATTACCACTGTATTCAGGGAACATAGGATAGTTGTCACCGTTCTCTTCTTCTTTGTTGTCTTTCATCATAACCCGTGTTTCTCTATGCTTGGTCCAACAATTATAGCCGGACATGAAAGTGGACTGAGTCGGGTGGATGTAAAGGTTTTTTGAGGAAGAGTAATCCTTTTCATTCCGACATACATGGCACAGAAAACACAAAAAATCATTTTGCGTGTTTGCCTCAGCCACATTGAGAAAAGACCGCACTCCTTGAATGTACTCTTTAGAGCGTCGGTTAGCGTACATCCATGGATGGCTCATCTACATTATAGAAGTATATCGAACGCAATCATGATGCTAAAATTAGTTCAGGTCTAAATGGAAGATGAAAGGGCTGAGGTGTTAACCTCTTGGAACACTTCAATAGAAGGGGCATCGCCAAATCTTGACAAACCGTGGAGAAAATAGGTAAACTCGAGCTTGGTGGTGAAAACATAGGAGAATGAAGCTGGCTAGCTCGGGCATTTGATCGAGCATGTTAGGTGCATAGGAAAGAACAACAAACAAGCACACACCTATCACCTTATAAAATGAAAACCAGAGGAGAGGGGGAAGAGAGTAGGACGATGATATAAAGAAACAGAGGACATGTAGTCCCGGTTTGTGATACCACCTGGGACTAGAGGTTCTCGCACGTGGTCCTGCTAGGTGAGACCCTCTAGTCCTGGTCCATATTACGAACCGACACTAGAGGTCCCGTTTGACCCGGGACTAGTCCGGTGTGGCCTCCTAGCCTTTGAACCAAGACTAGCCATCCCTCTGGTCCCGGTCACAAACACATCTAGGACTAGAGCTCAACGGGGCTCTGGACCAAAGGCCTGGTTTCTACTAGTGGAAGGTCAGATATGGAAAACCCATCGGTACATCTCGGATACTATACTATCCCACAACTTTCCACAACGTCCGGAGCAGGATGTTGAGCCAAAAAGTAAAATCATAGAGTTGGGGAGTAAAGAGACTCTTTTTTATAGTCACCACAATAACTCTTGACGTAGAGACACAAATGACATCTAGATCTATGTTGGGCGCTAGAACATGCAGATCATTTGGTTGTGGATCCGGAAAAAAAAGCTAAGTTCTAGGTTATAATAAGCGGTTCAGTTTTTTTTTTCAACAGGCTACCATTGTGTTTCGTGGTCAATCTTCTGTACTTTGATGTTCAGTCATTTGGAATGTTTTTCATAACGAATATAGCATCTAAAGGCTGAGAGTTCGCCTCTTATGGAAGCCGAGAGCGCTTCTAAAAGGGAGGCAGTTGTTTATCTAGCCAAACTTAGACATTATGTGGAGTTCAAGTAGGCTAAACGGGCTAAAGTGAGGCATATTCAGGAAGGTGGAATAATACTAGGTGTTTTCACCTAATAGATAATGGTAAACATCTTATAAAGATGATATTACGACTGCAACAACATGAATGGACCATTGTAGGACAAGATAATTTAATAGTATTTATCTTTAAATATTACAAAAAAAAGTGGGGAGCCGACATCCTCATCTTTTACGCTAAATGGGTTAATGATTAATGACATGACTCAAATTTCTATTGATGAGAATAACATTTTTATATCGCCTTTCTTGGAGAAGGAAGTGTTTGATGTTATCTCCCATATGGAACATAATAAAGCTTCAGGACCAGACGGGTTTTCAACTGAGTTTTATCAGAGATTTTGGGATGTCACTAGGGGTGACTTGATGGCAATGTTTGCACGGTTGCAATCAAGTGATCTACAATTGTTCAAGTTGAACTTTGGTGTGATCACTCTATTACCCAAAAAACAAGATGCAAGTAGGATAAAACTATATAGACATATTTGTCTTCTGAATGTTAGCTTTAAAACTTTCACCAAGGTGGGGACAAATCGAGTCACTTCTAGTGCTCAGATGGTGATTCGGCAATCCCAATCAGCCTTTCTTCCAGGAAAGAATATTCTAGAAGGAGTGGTGGTGTTACATGAAACTTTACATGATTTAAAATAAAATAAAATGAACGGGGTTCTATTCAAAGTTGATTTAAAAAAAGCCTATGAGAAAGTGAATTGGTCATTTCTCCAGCAAATGGTGCACATGAAAGGATTCACATCAAAGTGGTGTGAATGGGTGATGCCTGTAAGTGCACAGGTTCGTTAAAGCATTATTTCGTAGAAGTATGATCTCCCGATTTATATCGTTCTCAGGGAGAGCTGATCTAGTAAAAGGTTTCAAGTCTGCCTTTGTCACACACAAGGTGTCAGACTTGTGTGAATTGACTCACAGAAATATTAATTCGTTTAAACCTGCGAAAAAGATAGGATGAGTTGTATGGAAATAAAAACAGAATAACTTACTAGTAGTAAATAACACAAAGAAATAATTACTGTAAAACTGTGTTGTATTTCTTATGGATGGAGTAGGTGTGCAGAGATTTTTGGTTCATGGTTCTTATGAATGTGCGTGATGGAAGTAGTAGATATGTGATACATATTATGTTCTATTGAATGGTTGGTAGGCGAGTCACCCTATAATAGTTGAATATCCCCATGAATAGATATGTTTATCACTATTGTCCTGCATCCATGTTCCATTGCCATGGTCAATTCAGCTATTTAAAACCAATAGGTTAGAACAATGCATTAAATTTGGTGGCTTCTCGTGATCCTCTTGTTGTCTTCACTCCTCATTGATATCTCCACATGTCAGATAGGAGGTCGTAGAATCGTTGAACAACAAGTATATGTTTAAGTACGTGTCTACTAGCATCATGTTACCTGGGCCCTAGATAATAGGCATTACTTATACCATAAACACATAATCCTATAGAAAATAGTGAAAAGACTCTCACACATAAGATGCAATAAGTTAGCACAAACACATATCACCAATTCCCTTCATCTCCCATGCCTTAGGGAATCTACTCGCACATGAGAGAGTTAGCAAACATGAACTCAATAATTGAAAGTGGAAAGTTCATCTCTATATTACCGTAGCAAGCCACAATAATTTTTGTATAAACAAACACCAAACCAGGACTTCAATCTAGATGAGAGTTCTCAAACCGTAATCTTATTACAACGACGATCTTGATCTCTCTATGGGATGGTGGAATGGATGATGTGGTGGATGGTGTTGAAGAAAACGACCCCCGACAGGATCACACATGGCTTCTACTCTCTGGATCTCCTTCTTCTCCCGTCTGAGTCTTCTAGCGGTGGCTATGTATGTTTTTTTTTGTCTCTGGGCTCTTCACGAAAGTTGTTTCTTTTGATCTTCTCGAGGCGATGGCTCATGCTACGGTGAGTGGTACGGTCGCTAGTGACCGAACCAAGGTCGTTAAAATCTTCCGTGAATTAATTCTGAATTCCCTTTTTTTTCCCTAGAATTGCTTGTTTTCCTCCAATTATCATTAATATGCATCATTTCCTTCCTTCATAGTGGTATTCCTGAAATCTCCATTAAGAAATGAAACATATCCAAACATAGCAATGTTTGGGTTGGTGTAGGAGTGAAAACCATATGAAAATCCAACAAAACAAGGGAGAATGACTATAGAAAATAACACCAAAAATAGAGCCATCAACTCCCCAAGTTTAAACCTTTACTCGCCCCGAGTAATCTAACAATAAACTCAAAATAACTCAAGTTAATATTCCATTTCCCTTCTTAATAGTTCCTGCAGTTTTGGATAAAATGATAACAAAATTTGCTTGGTTGCATCCTAAACTCTCGCTTCCTAACCGCTCAATAATTCATTAACTGAAAGAACATTTATTAAAATAATCAAAATTTTAACAAGCTGCGAGGTACAGTCAAAAGCTCCTCTCCTTAGTGAAAGTAGAAATGGTTTTGATGCATGAATAATTCTTCTTGTTAAAAAATTGATGCAAAGCATGTACTTTTAATTTTCTCCTCCACTTCTAAATTTTCAAAAATTAGATTCCATTGGCTTGTTAACTAGTTATCAGAGTAAAATAAGTAAACAATGCTTGGTGTTAAAATAATAAAGATTGTTATACCAATTATATTGCATGATGTAATGATGAAGAACTACAATCATCTTTCCACTCATAACCGAGATGTGAGAGTTAAGTGTTGAGATGGTAAATTATAACGTTTCTGTTACAAGATCCCCTCTGCTCATAGCTGATCAAGAACTTCCCCCGGGTAGATCATTGGTTGGATAGAGGAATAGTCAACACCATCACTCATGGTACATTGATCATTGGTCAACGGAGTAGTTGTCTTTGTCAAAATTAAGATGACTACACATGGGGTCTCAATGAATTTAATGGTTGAAGTTGACTTTTCATATAATAACACCAAGCAGTTCACAAGTACTTAGCACCAGTTTAAATGTTAACAGTTTAATCTTTCAATATCACAGTGTGGAGGATAAATCAAAGTCATAATTCAAGAACAATGAGAAATATTTCTTTCTTTCTCTTTAGCTTATTCATAAAAGATGATCAATAATTTTTTTAACTTCAAAAAATTCATCATTTATCAAGTTAAAAATAGTGGGACTAGCATTGAAGGGAATATTCTTAGAGCTAACAAAATATACGGGGAACAAGTTTTAGGTGCAACCAAAAAACAATTATCATATTTAACCTTGCAAGATCTAGGAAAATGAGAGTGATGTACCTCCTCTTGCTAGTTTGGTGCCTTGTTTGATCCATCTTCCATTTTCTTCTCCTAGCTACCTCATACGGGCTGAGATTCTCTGTGAAACAAAAACAAAAACAAAGAAAAGAAAGAAAACGAATATATACAAGACACTAAAAAAATTTCAATAAGAGAAAGAACAAATAAAAGGGTACTCTAATTTTGTGTGTGTTTTTATAAAGCAATAATAAACAAACTACTCTAATTTTTTGTGCGTTTTTTAATAAGAATGCAAGTGCTGAAATTAAACATGCTAAAATATTAAACATTAATGCAAAGGCGTGGAGGATTTTAACCTCCCCTAAGGTTAGGGTTTTGGCCTAATTGGTCTACTGGTTGCCTCTGTGTTGGTTTTTGTCCCCACAAGTTTACGAAATTGTTGAACTTCGTGTTTAGGTAGTCGAAGTTGATGCTCGCACCCTGGAGTGCTTGCTCAACTTCGCCCACTCGTCGCA
Source organism: Alopecurus myosuroides (assembly GCA_028641055.1). Classification (NCBI taxonomy): domain Eukaryota; kingdom Viridiplantae; phylum Streptophyta; class Magnoliopsida; order Poales; family Poaceae; genus Alopecurus; species Alopecurus myosuroides. Next base: position 480,681,919 of record CM054057.1, read on the forward strand.
CGAGCTCAGTGTACTCCGTGCGGTCAACGAAACTACCTTGTCCTTGTTGCGGTGGTGGCGGTGCGTGGTAGCCTGATGTCTACGCACGCTTCTATTCTTGTAGACAGTGTTGGGCCTCCAAGTGCAGAGGTCTGTAGAACAATATCAAGTTTCCCTTAAGTGGATCATCTAAGGTTTATCGAACTCAGAGAGGTAGAGGTCAAAGGTATGTCTCTCAAGCAACCCTGCAATTACGATACAAGAAGTCTCTTGTGTCCCCAAAACACCTAATGCAATTGTCAGTTGTATAGGTGCACTAATTCGGTGAAGAGAGAGTGAAATACAAGTAATATGGATATTTATAAGTGATAATAGCAATCTGAAATAAAAATGGCAGCAAGCAAACATGTAGCAGAACTAATTGTAAACGGTGTTTCAATTCTTAGAAACAAGGCCTAGGGATCCTACTTTCACTAGTGGGCACTCTCAACAATGATAACATAATTGAATGCATAAACATCTCTCTTCACTATGCTACTCCGAACCACTCTCCGACCGGATAACAAACACCAATTCATTGCGTAGGGCTACAAAGCACACCTTAAATTCGCATTCCCATGTCTAGTTAACCCCACACTATCAACTTGAGCACCCTAGAAGGTACTAGACAAACACCACAATTTCATAGGGTCATCCAATACAAGATATAAATATCATGCTAAACCACACGATGCACACACTGTCACCTTTACACCGTGATCAAAGCGTTTACGGAGATCTCATAAGAAAACACTGGAATAGCATAACAGATGAAGAGTAACATCTACTTATTCAACTAGATTACAAAGCTCATGATCACATAAAGATCACACCATGGGAGAGAGAGATGAAACACATAGCTACCAGTAGAGCCCTTAGTCGCGGGGGAGAACTACTCCCTCCTCATCATAGGAGACAGAAACGATGATGAAGATGGCGGTGGAGTCGATGGAGATGGCTCGGAGGGCACTTTCCCGCCCCAGCAGGGTGCCGGAACAGAGTTTTTTGTCCCCCGAAACTTGTCGGTGGCGACGGCAGAGCTACGGAACTGTTCGTGGAAGGGGGCCGATCTCTTTAGGGTTTATGCATCGGGAGGCATATATAGGCGAAAGGGCGATGGCGGTGGACGCCCGAGGGGCCCACACCACCTCCTGGCGCGGCCAGGGGCCCACCCGCGCGGAGGCATGGTGTGGAGGATCCAGGGCCCCCGTACGGGTCTCCTTTGGACTTCCTTGACGCGTCGGGAATTCTAAGACTTTTGGCTTTTGTATCATCCAATTCCGAGAATATTTCCAGAATAACTTTTCTGAAACTAAAAACAGGGAACTGGCTCTGTGGCATCTTGTCAATAGGTTAGTTCCGGGAAATCGATAAAAATGACATAAAGTGTAAGAAAAATATGTAGCATATGGCATGAAATCAACATGGAATATCAGAAATTAAGGATATGTTTATGACATATCATAGCCCCATTCACCCCATCCGCCTCACTATTGCTGGTGGTGCTCATCTTGAGAAGCATAGTTCTCCTATTTTCCTTCTTCAACTGGCTCATATGGCTCCAGTCCAGCTTCTTGGCGAGATACCTGGTACATCTCGCGGGCTATCTGTGCTCCCCTGTACTGCAAAGAAAAACCATGTGGAAAAGGTAAGGCAACGAGTTCCTCGTCGCCCTTGTCACTAGAAAAGCATATACGAAAATGGTGGGTGTTACGCTTGGTAGGGTTAATCTTGAAATAGCCAGCATAAACTAAATACAGAGGGTCAATCAAAGTAGGACCTACAATAGGTACAATGTTATCATAATGTAACCCCTCCTCTATAGCAATGTGAGTAAAAAGTCCGCCACAACAAAAAAAATCCTTGGTCTGTGACTGCTGGCGGTGAATGTGTTGGATAAGAAATGCACCATAATTAAAATGAACAGGTTGAAAGGTTGCAGTCAAATGTGTCAAATCATGATGTGCCAGTGCGCCTGCGTTCTCCCTAGAAAAAGTGAGTTGGCAATAATGATAGTTATGTAACGAATGGTAGGGTTTTGAATGAGAGACGTCGTCTTCTTAAGATAATCATAATTATAAATAACAAATATCTCACTCCAAACTACTACCATTTCAACAACAATAGCATCAGCATTTTCTAAAAAAATTGTGTCGTGGTTCGAAAAAAAAAAGAATATTTCGCATAACCTCTGAAGGGTTAGGCGTACTTGTTTCTCTCTGATGGTGAACCAGCAGTAAGGATCCTCGTCTTGCTTGGGGATGTTGTTGTAGAAGGTGGATACGCACTCCCGCGTGAGCTTCTCAAAGGTAGGGATGCGTATTTGCGTGAAGGTGGTGAGTCTGCCGCGCTCCACCATCCATGCAAAGTCGGTGGCAAGACCAACATCCTGGAGGAACTAGTGATGCACTCACCTCATGGGAACACCATGTCGATTCTTCATCCCCGCCCGCAACTCTCCTTGACCACCTCACGGTTGATCTCGAAGTCGGGATCCTTCCTTGTCGTCTTGTGACCGGGTGCGGTGCTTCCACTTCCCATCACACCCTTCAACTTCTTGGATGCCATTTCCCTAAAGAAAATAAAACTTCCCTAAATAAGTTTGGGTAAAAATAATTCAATACTCTGCTGATTTTGACTAACCAAGACTAGGCATATGATTCACAAGTGTATAACAGATGATTCTACATGATCACACGAAATCCTAACATGTAAAAATCTCTAAAATCAACCTAGGTCAAGAACTCATCTAAGTCTAGCAATGATATGAAAATAACCACAGATCGAAGAAAATAAACCATGGATTGGAGGAGAAACTTACCGATTTGGAGTTCTACCAAATCAAACGAATGAAATCCGCGAAGAATCAAAGCTTTGGGAGGATTTAGGGAAGATTTTGAGATGGTTTGGACATAGGATTTTTTGGTTTTGGAGATGCTAGGAGATGAATCCCGCAACCCCCTCTCTCTTTTGACTTCGAAACACGACGGTACGGTGAGCGGTACGGTCGCATCTCACCATACCGAGGTTGTTTCGTTCTCTCTTCGTAGGTTATAGGGTTTACATACATGTCTTGTGTTTTTGTACGATGGCTGGTACGATCGCATGTCACCATACCACCACTCGTTAAGCGATTCATCCCTTGCGTAGATACAGAAGTTCTGGCTGATACGGTCACTGGTACGGTGAAGCTCACCATACTGCGACTTGTTAAGTTAGTACTGGACTCTCTGGTTCCGGAAAATGGCATGATACGGTCACTGGTATGGTTATAATTCACCGTACCGCGACTCATTATCACGTTCGAAAAATATTGCATATTGGGATCTGCGAAATAATAAAAATAAAATATAAGTCGTCCGTACACCAGTCAGTACGGTGAGAAGTCAGTGTACTAGGTCTTGTTGAGTGATTTTCTTCTTCTGTTTTTGCTTATTTCTTCTTTCCTTCGTCCTGTTTACTTCAAAAATAATAAGTTCCAATTCCTCACATCCAAATATGTGAGGGGTTGCCTCCCATTAAGGGTTTACCTTTCTTATCTTTTCTCAAATGGGCAACCCTCTCTTTTGAAATCAATTGTTCATTCTTACCTTTGACTGCTTCGAGAGCATTTACTAAATTTGTTCTTCATGTTGGGGTGATGTATTTTTATTTTTATTCACCTCTCTTTGGAAAATATCGATTAATATATTTGTCATAAACATTGAATGCCATCTCCCCGTTTACACAATCCACGGAAGCTCCTGCGGTACTTAAAAATAGTATTCCTAGTACGATAGATAGTTTATCATCCCAGGAATTTCTAGTATATAAAATCAGTGGGTATCGGCATAATATGCTCATAAATTCTAATTAGAACATCCTTGATCACTCCCATTGATTTATCCTTCGGAACGAGATATTCCAAATTCCATTTGGCGCAGCATCCGCAACCAGTAGCATAGGGTCTGAGCAGATCGCAAATAGACAAGGATAGACAAGCTAAAGCGGTATATCCCCGAGCCACGCATTCACCCAGAAAAGGGTGGATCGCACATCCCCAACTATAAACTGCATCCCCTTACGAATCTCAAACTTAATGGATTAGATGGACCACCAAAATTGGGATCCCTCCCGGCGTTCGCAGGACAACAGAGGGCAGCCCCTTAGGTATTTTGCTTTGATAAGTTGGAGCCAAAGCCTTCCATCATCCTGCAGGATACGCCAAACCCATCTGAGCATGAGAGCGGTGTTCATCTTCCGTGAGGCAAGGATCCCTATGCCCCAAAAGTCTTTGGGGGAGCACACATGAGCCCACTTAACCATGTGGTACCTCTTCTGGCCATTGGACACCGACCAAAATAAACGTGATAGCTCCTTATCAAAAGCCTCATGGGCCCCTTCCGGGAGAAGGTAGAGGCCCATCATATACATGGGTAGGCTTGATAGGCAGGAATCAAGGAGTACGGATTTACTCCCCTTCGAGGTGAACCTACCCCGCTAGGGATCCGCCTTCGTCCTGACCCACTCCATCGCAGGCTCGAGATCTCGCATCAGGATCCTGAGTCCCCAAGCGTAACCCCCAGATATTCAACCGGGAATACGGAAAACTTATGTAACACCCGGGGGATTTCCCCCAATTAGAATTGGTTTTTTTTTTTTTTGCTTTGCATCAAGCATCATATGCATTGCATTTATTTTTCACCCAAAATGTCATTTATATTCAAAACTCAAACAAACTCTCAAAATTTCCAAAAACCAAAGTTTCCACACTTGGCCATTTTGAATGTCAAGTGCAAGGAAATCAAATTCATGATTTTTGGAAACTTGAAACTCCCTCAATTTTCAGTTTGGTTCAAATTCACCTCAAATTCAAACTTCAAACCAAGTTTGAAATTTTCAAAAAACAAACATTGGTGCAACTGTGCTTTTTCAATTCTAAACACAAATAAATTAACCCCATAATTTTCTGAGCATTTTAACTCCTCCAATTTCCTCTTCTCTTTCATCCATTCCTTACAAAAAAAGAAGAAGAAGAAAATGAAAAAAAAAGAATAAAAACAGAGCTGGGGGAGGCAGGCCAGCCCAAAAAGGGCCAGCCCACCTACAACCCCACTCGAACCAGCCCAGCCCCAATCGTCATCTTCTCCGTACGACACAGAGGAATCACGCAGGTCGCTGTCCACCCCCACCTCCTCCACTGAGGTCCCCCTCTCACCTCCTTATCTACCCCCAAGGCCGCCCCAGAAACCCTAGCACTTCTCCCCTCCTCTCTTCCTTCCAGCCGCCGCCGCCTTCCTCTCGTCCTCCCCTGTTTGTTTTTTTGGTTCTCTGCATTTTTTTGGAAACCGAGAAAGAACACCGGAGGATCTTTCCGATGATCAACGCCATGGTCTCCGTCGAGCCAAGTTGGGTGCGGGGATGGAACCTCCATGGTGTCCTCCATCTATGCGCTGAAGATCGGGAGCCAGGAGCGCCTAGTACGTCACCGACATCGTCTTCATCTACCTCCGGCCGGCGAGGTTCCCCGGCGAATTTTTTCCGTTGATCGGGACTCCCTCGAGCAGTACGACTCCACCAACAGCCCTGAGGTGAGGCACTCGTCCGATCCCTAGCCTTTATCTGCATTCTCGCATCCTCTGTACGCCGTTCCCGTGTGCTGCTCCTTTGGCATCCATGGATGCCATGAACGAGGGCTCAAAGTGGAGCTCATGTTCATGTGCTCCCCTCCACACGCCCCATGCTCTTGAAGCGCTGCACACCAGCACCTGCACGCCCAGCGTGGCACCACAACCAAATCCATCCACGTACATGCGCGCAAGGATCAGCAGCGCTGCTGCCAGTTCGTTCCCGTCCGCCTTCGACAGAAAACTGGCTTCAGTTCCGTCAGGCTACAGTCGTGGTTTTACCTCTTAAACGCTCACCTCTGTATGTGTACAAAACCGATCGCACAACCCAGTGGCTAGACCACCAATCCGCGCGAGGGAGAGATCCCCGGTTCGATCCCCTTCCGCAGCAAAGCCACCCCCTTTTTTGTCCATTTTCTTTTATTCTCGAAAAATCCAGAAAACAGAACTAAACCTTTATTTGTAAAATCAATAACAAATTGAAAAATTCTCCAATTTCAATGATTCAAATTTCTATGGATTCAGAATCTTGTGCTCTTTCTGTTATTCACAAAGTTGCAACATGTTTCTGTAATAAATTTTGCACTAAATAATTAAATACAGAAATGGCTATTAAAATTTGAAACTTTGGAAATTCATAACTTGAGTTCTGTTCACCCAAATTGAGCAAACTTGGGCTCTAAAATTTTGCATTAACAAACTCTACACAGTGGTATTTTATTTGGTCACAATTGAATTAAATTTGAACATGTTTCCTTCTGTTTACTAAAAGGGGCAGAATAAAAATGTTTATGGAAAAATGCATAATAAATTCAATAATGATCCAAAAATTATGTTTAATAGCTCAAAATGTTCATTGAAACATTTTATACATGTTTTCAAACTTTTCAATACAATTTGTTTACTGTTTTTCCTAATTAAAAGTGGTGCAATAATTCAATGCTTTAATTACACCTTTTAAATTGCAAAATTCATAACTTGGGCAATTCAAATCCAATTCCAACATGTAAAATATGTTTTCCATCCCATTTTTCATGAATTTTGCAAATATCAAATTTGTTATCTGTTTTAAATAAGTTAATTTGCTGAAAACAACTAATTGTTTATTTAATGCATTTAAAATTGCTAATTTGATAACTTGCTCATCTAAAATCCAAATTCAACCTATGAAATATGTATTCCATCTAAATTTTGTGTTCTTTCCAAATATAATTTTTTTATCTGTTTTGAACATTTAAAATTGGTGAAAACAACAAATGTTTGTTTAAATCATTTAAAACGCCAAAGTTCATAACTTAATAAATAAAATTCCAAACTTGGTAAACAACATATCAAACTGAAGCTATTGTTGTTTTCTTATTGTTTTCATCATCCATGCATCATTCTAATCAACTTTCACATGATGGTTATCTGTAGATCATTTAATTCAACATTAATTCATGGGCTTTTCCATATGCAATCCAAATTGCATATGGGCCCATTTAAATATGTTTACCATGTCAACTAGTTTATCTTTGATGCATCCTTAAACTTGTCATGCATCCATATCTTGATCATGCTGGATCTTTTGCCGTAGAAGTAATTGTTGCATCCGGTGTTTGTTCTAGTTCGTTGCTTCTTCGCGGATAGGACGTTGAGATGATGTGAGCAACGACAAGTTCTTCGGATGTACCTCTACTTGCTGGATCTCAGGCAAGTATACCCACTTGCTACCTATGGCTGCCTTTCATCACTTGTTACCGATTCTTCCCGCTGCCTTTATTCTAGCCTTATGATTCGATGCTTGTGTCTCGATCCTATCATATGTTTACCTTGCAGCCATGATATAGCCTTCCTTCCACTTCCTATTAACTGTTGTTTGTTTACCTTGTTAGCCCTCGTGTCGTAGTTGCATGCTTAGGGTTGTTTGCGCTCTAGTCCTGTTGTCCTTTGTTCTATCATCTGTTTAGTTTGATAGTTGGGTTTCGATTCAATCAACAAAATGTTAATGTTTTGGGTAATAATAATTTGATGATAAGGCACCGGCAGGAGGCCCAGCGTGGTTTTGAGGCCTGCTAGTGTCGAACTTAATTAGGAAAAGGGTCTTGTCCTCCGATCCATGATGAGCGCACTAACCGCATGTGGGAAGCGAGTATGGGCGCCACCCGCAATTCTGATTCGATTCGCATCTCGTCCAAATCGCCACACTTAGTTCGGGATTTCCATTTGATGCATGCATATGCAGGCGCGAGCCCTTGGCGCCAGGGTGGAACTTTTATAGTCGGCATTTAGGGCGGCGTGGTCTTCCAGTGCTATGAGGGTCCCCCTTTTCTTCGTGGGGGCTCGATTAGCCACGCACGCACAGCACGTGGTTCTTTGGGCTTGATGCGAAGAAGAGTTGGGTTGTGTTGAGTGCCTCGCTTGGTGGAAGTGCATTTCCATCTGGCGGGTCATTCTTACGTGTACGGCCAAATTGGTGCATCCCTGCAGGGTTAATCTTCTCGAGAAGCCGTGTTGTCCGCGGTTATGGATGACTTGGTGAAAGTGCTGGCTAACAAGTACTCAGACAACTTACACTTAACGATGATAACTTGACTAGTAATATAGATTACCTCCACCATAAAAATGAATGTCACCTTAATCAACCGTGTGAGTTTCCTTGGGTTGCTTCCTTAGTAGGGGGTAACATTGGATGGGTATTGTTTGGTGAGTAGTTATAGTTGGTTTTGTCGCGCTATCTTATCCCTTTCTTTTATCCGGATGTTGTAGCGCGTCTCTGTAGTTAGTTAGTGTAGCCCGCTGCCGCTCCTTTGCAATAATCCCTTCCTTTCCATTGTACCCAAAGTATTTGTATCTTGTGATGATTGGTTACGCTGGTATCTTGTGAGTATGGTTTATCCACTTGCCAGTACTTAATAGTACTGACCCATGAATCCTTTTCGTGGCTGCATATTCCACATTGCAGTCAACAGGTTTGAAGTCTGACGACGTTAGCTTGGGAATCCCTCCGGCTTGGCCTGGGCAGGGATTGGACGCCATCGGTCATCTTCAGGACTCTTAGTCCAATTTGTATCTTGTCCGTAGTCGGACACTATGTTGTTTCTTCCGCTGTTATTTGGATCTTTGTATTGTATCAGTTGTATCCTTGACTCGTTTGAGTCGTCTTGTATATACCTCCTCTGTTGTTGTTGTGCATTATTCGTGAACTGTTGTAATGTTATCACAAGTGGCAACCTGGAATCGGTTATTATGTGGATTTTGGCGGAAATGCTGAAATCTGCATAGTGCCCGATCTCGGGGCGTCACAACTTACAGTTAAAGTTATCCGCAATCCGTTGTTGCTTATCTGGAGGGAACCCCAAGGCTACAACCTCACTCCTATCACAGTTAATTTTGATGCCCGACATAGCCTCAAAGCACAAGAGGAGGAACTTGAGATTGAATATATCCATCTCAGAGCCCTCCACCATAATAATCATGTCATCCGCATACTGCAAGTGTGTCACCCCACCGCCCGGAATAAGGTGGCCAACCACACCAGAGATGTGGCCCGCCTCCTTAGCCAGGTCTAGGATGGCCGCAATAGAGTCTACCACTAAGTTGAACAATATGGGGGATATAGGATCCCCCTGTCTAACCCCGTAGGAGGATCTAAATATGATCATATCTCCACATTAATATTAATCGCCGTGTTACCGCTCATAACGATCTGCATAATCCAGCAGACCTGACATAGAAACGCCAAGTATAGACGATCATAAGCCTTCTGGAAGTCCATCTTCAGGAACACACCCTAGGTGTCGAACCTTCAGTTCATGAACAATCTCATGAAGCGCCAGGATCCCATCATGGATATATCGTCCCTTGGTAAAGGCCGAACTGCTGTGGGTGAGTTAATCGTTGCACCACCGGGGCTAACCGAGTTGTGCACACTTTAGAGAATATGCGTTGGATGACATTAATCACGGTGATCGGTCGAAATTGATGAATATCTGAGGCTCCCCGCCGATTTAGGGATCAAAGTGATCACCCCAAAATTCAAGCGTGACATAACCAATGTCCCAATGTAGAACTCTTGGAACATTGGCATAATCACATCCTGAAGAGGACCCCAGAATCTTTGGGAGAACTAGATCGGGAGGCCATCAGGACCAGGGGCAGAAGAAGCCTTCATATCCATAATGGCCCTCCTAACCTCCTCCGGCAAGAATGGGAGGGTAAGGTACGCATACTCATTATCCGACACTAATGCGCCTCCTCAAGGAGGCGACCATCCGCCCATAAACACGGGATAGAGCATTTCTGTTGCCTCCCGTTAGCAATAGCATGGAAGTATGCAGTGTTGGCATCACCCAATAACAACCATTTCTCACGGCTCCGCTGACGCTAGAAGATCTCGTCTCCTTTATAAATTGTCATCAGAGACGCCTCCAAGGTGTAGCGTTGTAGCCACTCATCTGGAGAAAAACCCACGACATTTGACGCGGAATCCAACGTCTGAATCTGCATAAGAAGCGATGCTTTGTGCCTACCGATATCCTTCCCATATTCGATCCCCATCCTTGCATAAACTGGTGGATCATCTTCGGAAAATGGTGCGATACGTCCACCGTGTTATAAACCCGAGGAGCGGAGGCTGCAACTTCAACCCATTTGAATCCCACCGATTCCACGAAACCTGGCTGATCCAGCCAGAAGTCTTCAAAGTGGAACCGATTAGGCCTCGGGGCAACCCCCCTCCAGGCGAGAAAAGGAGGAGAGTGTGGTCAGAGCCTACTCGAGTGAGCGCCTGGAGAGGGCAAAGTGGGAAAGCAACTTCCCACTCCACCGATACTAAAACCCAATTCAGGGCACTCCGGATAGGGTCGACCTGGTTATTAGTCCAGGTATAGCGAGCTCCCACCCGGTCAATCTCATGCAATGCTAGGTCTGAAATGAAGTCATTGAACATCCTCATCCTAGGACGATCCACATTATCCGAGCTCTTGTCATCTGGGGAACGAATGAGATTAAAGTCTCTAGCCACTACCACTAGGATGGGGCTCCGCTCCACTTTTGACGTTAGCTCAGCCAGGAACTCAGCAGACCTACTATGGTCTGCGGGTCCATAGACGCTAATTACCTCCCACCGGAGGTTAGATCGTCTATGGGTGAGCAACATGATCACACAGAATCCCCGCGGTCCATATCGTCAACCTGAAAGGTATCCTCCTTAGCGCCAAGGAGGATACCCCCTGAGTGTCCCGATATCGGGAGCCAGTGCCAGGAAAACTTGTGGATACTCAGTCTCTGTAGCTCAGCAATGGAGAAGTCTTGCCTAATCGTTTCTTGCACTCCCACAATATCAACATTTTCTTGAAGCATATACTCGGAGAGCTGGAGCTGACGGCCGTCCGCCCCAAACCCCCGCATGTTCCAAATAAATGTAGAGACACTCATTGGGAAACATTATCGGGGGTGGTCCCCTTAGGGGGGACCAAGGGGGCCCTCCCACTTGTCGAGGGCCTAGACGTCGCCTTAAGGGGCCTCCCTCGCTTCTTCCCCTATGGGGGAGCGTTTGGAGCAGCCGACCCAAGGGCCAAGGAGAACCGTCATTTTTGGACCCCGATGTTACCTGTATTGGTCCAACAGACGTCGAGGGTTGCAGCTGCTCGCACTCCGCCTGAGCGCGAGCAACCGCAAGAGAACACTCGTAAATCACCTTAGCCCTAATGGCCGCAATCTGCTCTAACCTAGGGCCACAATCGCCCCGGAAGATCACACCATAGTCAGCCGCCACCTGATCCAAATGTTCCAAAGGGACCGAATCGAGAATCGAGAACCTAGATCCAGAGGGAGGAGAGGAACATTGTGTGTCGTCCTAAGGATCAGGGTGGTTTAGGTATCGAGGTTTTGGATGTAAAAAATCAATGCCTTCTAAGCAAATGGCTTTTTAAGCTGTTGACTGAGGATGGGATTTGGCATGAGTTGCTTATGAACAAGTATCTAGGTAGAAAAGCTCTAGCTGAATTGGAAGCTAAACCTACTGATTCTCCTTTCTGTAAAGACATTATGAAGGTTTAAAGAGAGTTTTTAGTCGTATTAAATGTTATCTTGGGAATGGAGAGGGGGTTCGTTTTTGGGATGATCGTTGGTTAGGGGATTCCTCGTTGGCAACACAATATCCTTCTCTTTACTCTATTGTGAGTCATAAAAATGTTCTGGTTTCTTCTGTTTTGGGTCAGTCGCCTCCCAACTTACAATTTAGAAGTAATATTATGGGAGATAAATGGGAGGCCTGGTTGCATCTTATGGAAATACTTATGGGAGTCACTCTATCGGATAACCATGATTGCTTCGTTTGGACCCTTACCAACTCAGGCCTATTCACTGTAAAATCTTTCTATTCTGATCTCATGAATGGGGAGGTTAGGTTCCTACGTAAATACTTGTGGAAGTTAAAGGTGCCTCTAAAGATTAAAAAAAATATGTGGTTTCTGTCTAGAAAGGAACTATTGACTAAGGACAACTTGGCCAAGAGGGGTTGGAATGGTTGCCAGAAATGTGTTTTTTGTGGAGAAATTGAGATTGTAGGACACCTGTTTATTTTTTGTGATTTTGCTAGGAAAATTTGGAGATTGGTGCATTTCACTTTTAGTATTTCACCTCCTTCTAATATTTCCATTTTTTTTGGTAGCTGGCTGGGAGGGGTTGATAAGCGCACTAAGGCATTTATACGTATAGGTGTATGTGCTTTGTTATGGGCAATCTGGAATTGTCGGAATGGTATCATTTTTAACAATGAAAAAGCTGGGAATTTTTTGCGGGTGATTCATCAGGCATCATATTGGATGCACCTCTGGTCGTTCCTTCTGCTAGAGGACCAACGTGCTCTCTTGGATGGAGGATGCACTCGACTGATGGCGGTCGTTCGGGCTATCTTCAGCAAGGCTGGCTGGTTACACACTAGACGTTTGAGTTATGTGTAACAAGGTCCATGTGCGTTGTAGTTCTATCCTCTGTTGCAGTTTATCTTGAGCGATTGAGCTGTTGTGACTCTTTTTAAGTGCTTTTCCTGGTCTGTAACTTTAACTCAGATATTTACTACTCCCTCCGTTCCGGAAAGTAAGACGTCGGAGGATGTCACGTACAAATTTTGCTATGTACAAAAGTTTAGCGCTTTTCCACCTTTGTCCCTGGTCGGAAAACTGAACGGGGCTATCTCCCTCAATAGCATCGCTCTCCTCTCACTTAGGGATGCAGGAGGACATCCGCCAGCGTCTACACGTCTAGCTCGTTCTGTCCACCAACGTCGCATGCGTGAACATTTGTTTTGATCGCTAGCTTTGCTTCTTTTCTCGCTGTACCTAGAAATGCTGGCGGATGGTCCGCTCAGTCCAATGGACAGGCGGCTTGCATCCTGAAGTCTCACTCACTCGGCTCCCCTCTCTCGCGTCCTCACCGAGACGCCCTGCTCTCCCTCTATCTCTGGCGCCCTGCTCTCTCTCTCTATCTTTCTCTCGCAGGCGCTGCTCTCTCTTGCTCTCGCCGGCCCCTCGGACTCTCTTTCCGCGTTGCGGTCCAGCGTGTGAAAGCGCATGGTTCCCCCATATGTGGTTTTGGTAATTAATGACAATCCTTATGGACTAATGTTTGCATTGAGTTATCTTTGTAGATCTTGTCCATAGGAAATAATAGAGTTCATGTGTTGAACTCTATTAGCTTCCTTGATGGCCATTGTTACATTCAAGGATTTATATGAAGAATGGTCAGGGTTGAGTTGAGTTTATTGCTAGTGTGTCTTGAAGAAAAGGATTAGGTGATCTTTCATTATCATCTTCAAGACATCATCTTTAGAAGTGAGAAGCAAAGATACAAGGTTGATCAAGAAAGCGATCAACACACAAAGCTACAAGTTGTACCAAGTGGGATTGTGTATCCCATGGTATGGTAAGCATTTGTCAATATAGCTTTGTGAACTAACCCATGATATGTGTGTGTCGCATCTCTATGTGTGGTTAGGTATCTTTCCATGGGCATGAACCAAAAGGAAGATTTCTTTTAGCCCATGGTCTATGTCGTCGTCAAGCGGTGTTTGTCATCTAGCTTGACGTGGAAGCTCAAGTGAAGCATCTAGAAGATATCCTATGCTTGATGCTTGCCACCCTTTTGGAGATTGTGGCCTTGTGAAGATTTGCCGAAGGGTCTCTCCCATAATGGTGTATGGGGGAGCAACTTGCAAGTCTTCATCAAGCGGAGTTTGTGCTAGCAAGCGCAATCAAGAAAGAAGATCCAACTTGAGAGAGTCCAGATCGTCATCATCTAGCTCAAGTGGAATGCTCAAGGCAAAGGTATAATCTTGATAGGTTTTCTATTTTACCGGTCTCGTGTCTTTGGGAGACCGGGTTATAGGATAGATAGTCGTACTATCAAGAGGGGCTCTCAAGTGAGTAACTCGATCGAATCGTTATGGAGAGCTCAAACATTTGCATACTTTGCATATCATCTTTCTTTGTTCTTATTTGTCTTTTGTCTCCTTTGGGTTTTAGTGCTTGTCGTGATCTTCATGACAAGCCTTGGTTTCTCGAAAACGGATTTCGTAAGAAAAACTTGTTGCATTTTCGGTGGTGAAAATATTCCGTTCGTCTTTGAGAAAGTTCCCACACCTTCCATGTGTGGTAACTTCTCCATACTTTGAGGTATCAATATTTTGGATACTCCTTGCTGTTATCTTTCCAATGCAATTGGATTTACCTCGTTCGGAGTTCATTTGCAAAAGTTATGGGGTTTCTAGTTTCAGCCTCTCTGTTCTGGACTCAACCGGATTATTCTAGCCGGATTATTCCGGGCAACCGGATATTCCTGTTAGGGTAGTTTTGGTCCATTTTCGGGACAGAGAGGAGCCGGATTTTTTGGAACCGGATTATTCGGAGGATCCGGATATTCCGGTTGTGGAGTTTGTTGCTCGAAAACGGCGATATAACTTTCAGAAGTGAACCGGATTATTTGAACCGGATTATTCGGGGCATACTGGATATTCCGGTTTGGGCAGTTTTCGGACCAGTTTGCTCTCAGAGATGAGCCGGATTATTGGTACCGGATTATTTCAAGGGGACCGGATATTCCGGTTAAAGTCCACAGGTTTCGAGCAGATCTTGTGACCGGATATTCCGGTCCAAACTTGGACCGGATATTCCGGTCCCAAATTCCTGCACAAACGGCTAGTTTTTGTGGGGACCTATTTAAGGGGGCTTTCTTCCCCATTGGTCCCCAAGTCTTCCAAGCACGAAATATCCTCTCTCCCCCTCCATTGTTGACCTTGGAAAGCTTGCCCCTCTCCCAATCCCTCCTATGATTCTTGCATATCTTTGAGGGAGAAGGTAGAGGAGATCTAGATCTACATTTCCACCAATCCATCTTCCTTCTTAGTGAGGGAAACTTAGTAGATCTTGATCTTGGAGTTCTTGGTGTTTCTCCTCCATTGTTCTTCCTCTCTTATTCCCCCATAAGCATTTGTTGCTTTGTTGGAATTTGAGAGTGAAGGATTTGAGCACTTGTGCTCTTGCCATTTTCATCGGTTGCATCGGTTTGCTCTCTCCACGAGGATTCGTGGAAGTTGAAAGTTTGTGAGCTTGTTACTCTTGGGTCTTGGACCCTAGACGACTTGTGGTGTTCTTGGGAGCCTCCAATTGAGTTGTGGATGCGTGCCTCGGGTTTGAAGGTTGCCAATAGTGGAAGGTGAACTAGGCCTTTGTGGTGGGGTTCATCGGAGAATAGGGTGAGGCCTTTGTGGCGTTGAGTAGGCCTTCGTGGTGAGCTCACACCCCTCCAACGAGACGTACTCCCCTTTGCGGGAGGAACTCGGGAATACATCTTCGTATCCGTGTGCCTCGGTTATTTCTATACCCGAGCTTTTTACTTATGCAATTTACATTGTGATAGCCTTCGAGCTTGAAGTTATATATCTTGCTATCACCTTGTTACTTGTCTTGCTTAGCATAAGTTGTTGGTTCATCTAGTTGACCCTAGAATATTTAGGTTGTATGCTTGTTAATTTAAACACCTAGTTTATTTCCGCATTTAGCAAGCATTAACCGGAAAAGTTTTAATCGCCTATTCACCCCCCCCCCCTCTAGGCGACGTCGTTGTCCGTTCAGCGTGGTACTCGATCTGTAGATGTAGGTCAAACCTGTGATTTTACCGCGCCGGTGCTTGATCTGTGGGGGGAGACGCTCGATCTATGGGTGGTGGTGATAGATCTGTTGGTGGCGGTGCTGTTGGAGCCGCGGGAGGACGAGGCTGGTGCTGGACTGGCAGTGGTGCTGGAGCAGTGTGTGGGGTTGGTGGTTGCGGGCCACCATGGCGCCGGAGCTGCCGGACACGACGCCCAGGTCCGTCGACACACGAGGTTGACGCCGCCGGCGCACGCTGCGGCGCGACATCCTCCACCTAAGGAGGCGCGATGCTGAGGGGCAGAGGCCGCGGTGGAGCCGTGGGTGGCGCAGCCAGTGTAGATGTTGCATCGTGTGTGGGGAGCGGACGTGGATGTTGCAGGTCCAGTTCGCTGTCTCCGTCATCCACATCCACATTCAGGTTTTGTGCAGGCACGATTCGCATCAATGAGTACTGTGTTAAAGCCTACTCCGACGCGCTCTGCTCCTACTTGATGGGGGCCGGCGTGCTCTGCTCCGGGCCGGCGGCCGGTGGTCTGCTGCTGACGGCAAGAAAGTAGCGGGTAGAAAGCAACAACGATCTAGTCCTCAAAACCTTCTCGTGGATCCTGATGCCGAGGGAGGTGAGCAAGGAGCACGAGGAAGCTGGGCGGCACAATCTGCTGGACCACCGCGAAGAACCTGGGCGGCGCTATCTGCTAGCGACGAATTTCTTTTGATCTTACCTTGTATCACTATATTTCTGTATAGATTAACTTTTCAGACAGGGGTAAATATGTCCATTAGCAAGATTATATGCCTTGTCGGAAAACGCTTCGACGTCTTACTTTCTGGTACGGAGGGAGTATTTAATAAAGTTGTGTGCATCGGCCTGATGCAGAGGCTGGGGCAACCCTTTTCAAAAAAAAAGAGGGAGGAGAGGAAGAAGTGATGGAGGAAGAGGGGTGGGATGTACCAGGCTCAAGGCAGCGTACCGCCTGTCGGGGAGAGGCAGCCTCGACCATCGACGGCTCGATGACCTCCGACCCCGTCCTGGCCCGCGCAATACAAGCGCTGCGACGGGTCGTGACCCCAGGCATGGGAGTGGCGGGGACGATCGTGCCCAGGGCCGTAGAGTCCGGAATAGGAGTAGCAGACACCCGTGTCGGGGACCCCTGAGGCGGAGTAGGAGGAGTCCCTGGAGAACGGTGTAGCAAACCACACCTAGGGAGTGAGGAGAGTCCAGCGCGGACACCTCCATACTGACACCCCAGAGTTTGCCGCCTCAACCAAACCAGACAGGGGAGACGACATGTCGTGGAGAGCGTCAGCAACGAGACTCGCCAGGTCCAGGGAACCAGGGCCCTCATAGAGGTTGGCACGTAATGTGAGAGGGATTCCCAGAGACAGTGGCTCCATCTATCGAGAGACATCCACCAGAGCCAGCTTGGCCGGCGCACTCTTAGGCATAGTGACTGGGGCTGGCAGAGAAGACACAGACGAAGTTACCTAAAGCGTAGCGACATTAGAGTCAACACCCCCTCCCCTCTGCTGAGGCGCCACCAGCGGAGGGACCGCGACTGAAGCAGGGGCACCTCCTCGTGAGGACCAGAGCCGGAGTCGTCATCATCCAAGACCTCCGAGAAGCTGTGAAGGTGAGGGGACGGGGACCGACGGGAAGGCAGAGGCTAGGACCCCAGCTGAGCACCCTCCGCCTCCACCTCAACACTCAGAAGCTTCTCCACCCCATCGAAGTAGAAAGGAGGCAGAGGCCCCTCCAGCTTGGACACATCCGGGACCATCATCCGCAGGCGCACAGGACCACGCTCCGGGAGCGAGGTCTCGTCCACCTCCAGAAGTCCACCCACGGCATGAGAAATCTGGTCCATGGTAGGAACAATCTTCGCCTCGGGTGGAATCCCGTGGACCAGGATCCACACGGAGGCAAGAGAGGAGAGCGAAGCAGGGTCAAAGGAGGACTGCTCGATGGAGACCTTGAAGTTGCAGCCAGGAAGCGTGGTAGACTCTCCCCAGGACAAGGCCTTGAGCAAACCAAGCGAAGGGAACTCCACAACAAACTCCAAGGGGGATAGCGCAGTCACCACCCAAGGGGCCTCCGTCTCAAGCATTAGGAAAGCCGCTCGAATCAACGCAGTGGAGATCTCCATGGATGGTGATGTGGCCGGGTCCGGGAGAACTGTCACCACAGCCATGAACTCCGGGGAAGAGAGCTTGATGCCTCCGAGGTCGATGTAGTAGAAGCTGGCATCAATGCCATGTCCCAACAGAGTCAGCGTATCTGAAGAGTGTCTATTTCTTTACCTTTTAGTTCCTCTGATGGGATACCGTTTAACTTCATAGTCTCGTCAAATTGCTTCTTCAGTTCACCGTTTAGCACATAATGGCCCCTCCCTTGGGCACTTTCTTCTAGAAAATTAATGGAATACGATTCATTAGTTTCACTAGGATACCATTGGTGTGAATTAGTGACAATGGTCTCAAGGAGTGTTCCTCCTTCCTTCTTGAATAGTTTCATAAAGTAGCCTACGACAACACAATCAAGAAAATTCTTAGACTTTTCATTCTATCCATAATAGAAAATATGATATAAAGTTTCTTCACTAATTTCTCGAAAAAAGTTTCTTTTTATAATACTGAAATATGTTTCAGTGGCTTGAACAAGTTTAAGCACGAAAACTTTAAGCACGAAACATGGTGATTACACCAAAGAAAAATTCAAAACCTTCTGCACCACTTCCATTCTTTTAGAGTTCGAACAAAATTTAAGCACGAAAACTTTAATCAATGCTTTCCAGCCCATTATAGACTTGTGAGGGAGTGATTTAAACCACTCCTTAGCTCTTCCTACCAAAGAAAATTAAATATCTTTAGTAAAAACGAATTCTTTGGTCAATCCTTTTGGTTTGCATGTATCACAATAATTATCCAATTCACTCAAGTGGAGTTCTGGATCTTGGCCTTCTTCTCCTGAAAAGTGTTTTGTGTGGCATGCATAATAATAGCTGGATCAATATTATTAGCTGGGTAAGAGAGTCTGGATTAATGATAGGATTTCTTATATAGCTTCTTGATGGAACACTATACTCTCTTAGAGTCTTTTCTTCTTTGGTGTAATCACCATGTTATCAAATAAATTTGATATGCCTATGTTTTGGGATTTTTTTTAAGATTATCAGTAAGTGTTGGAGCAGCTTCCCTCGGTTGCGTGGATGGATAATATGGTAGGTAGTTCTTACCTGAACATGTTGCTCCCCTATCTTCAGTAGAAAACATCTAAACAAATCAAACCTGCAATATATCAAAAGACAAAAACCTCGACTCTTAGATCCCCGGTGACGGCGCCAGAAAATAGCTTGATGCCTGCAAGTGCATAGATTCCTTAAAGCATTATTTCGTGGAAGTATTATCTCCTGATTTATATCGTTCCTACGGAGACCTGATCTGATAAAAGGTATTTAAGGCTGCCTTTGTCACACACAAGATGTTAGATTTATGTGAATTGACTCACAAAAATATTACTTCGTTTAAACTTGTGGAAAACAGAGGATGAGTTGTACGGAAATTAAAACAAAATAACTTACTAGTAGTAAATAACATAAATAAATAAATATTGTAAAGTTGTGTTGTATTGCTTATGGATGGAGTAGGCGTGGAGAGATTTTTGGTTCATGGTTCTTGTGAATGTGCTTGATGGAAGTAGTGGATATATGATACATATTCTCTTCTATTGAATGGTCGTCCGGAGAGTCACCCTAGAATAGTTAAACGTCCTCATGTCTGGATCTGTTTATCACTATTGTCATGCATCCATGTTCCATTGCCATGGTCAGTTCAGTTATTTAAAACCACTAGGTTAGACCAATGTGTTAAGTTCGATGGCTTCTTCTGATCCTGTTGTTGTCTTCACTCCTCATTGATATCCCCACCTGTCACTTATGAGGTCACAGAATCGTTGAATAAAAAGTATATGTTTACGTAGGTCTCTACTAGCATCATGTTAATGGACCCTAGATAACAGACATTATGTACACCGTAAACACATAATTCTTTAGACAATATTGGAAATGCTCTCACATATAAGATGGAATAAGTTATCACAAACACATATCACCAATTCCCTTCATCTCCCACTCCTCGGGGAATCTACTCGCACATGAGAGAATTAGAAAACATGAACTCAATAATTTAAAGTGCAAAGTTCATCTCTATATTTGTAGCAAGCCCAATAATTTTCGAATCAGCAAACACCAAACCAGGAGTTCAATCTAAATGAGTGTTTTCAAACCCTAATATTGTTACAACGATGATCTCAATCTCTCTAGGCGATGGCAGAATGGATGGTGTGGTGGATGGTGTTGAAGAGAACGATCTCCGCCGGGATCCGGCAGGGCTTCCCCTTTCCGGATCTCCTTCTTCTCACTTCTGAGTCTTCTGGTGGCGGCTATCTATGTTTTTCATCTCTAGCCCCTTCACGAAAGTTGTTCCTTTTGATGTGCTGGAGGTGGCGGCGCCTGGTACGGTGAGTGGTCCGGTCGGTAGTGACCGTACCAAGGTCGTTAAAAGCTTATGCAAATTAATTCTGAATTCCCTTTTTCCAGACTTGCTTGTTTTCCTCCAATTATCATAAACATTTCCATACTTTCTTGTTTTCCTCCAATTATCATAAACATGCATTCTTAGTAGTATTCCTGAAATCTCCATGAAGAAATGAAACATATCCAAACATATAGATGTTTGGGTTAGTGTAGGAGTGAAAACCATATGAAAATTAAACAAAACAAGGGGGAATGGCTAGAGAAAATAACACAAAAAATAGAGCCATCAATGGTTTGCACGGTTTGTCCAAGGGGGAGTGTGGGAATCTGAGTTAATGATGATATTGGTCACTACTTCCAGACTTTAAGGGGGTTGAGGCAGGGGATCTGTTATCTCCTATCCTCTTTAAATTAGTTGATGATATGTTGGCAGTCCTACTTGCAAGGGAAAAGGAGGACGGCCAGGATGGGAGCTTAGTCCCACATTTAGTAGAGCGGGGATATCTCTATCCTTTGATATGCTGATGCCACTATTTTGTTTCTTGAACACGATCTAGAGAAGGCCATGAATATGAAACTAATTATGTCGATCTTTGAACAACTATCTGAACTGAAGATTAATTTCCATAAGAGCGAGTTTTTTTTTTGTTTTAGTGAGGCTAATTATTTCAAGGAGGATTATCGACACATATTTGGAAGTGAGGTCAGGTCTTTACCTTTTAAATATTTAGGAATTCCAATTCATTACCTCAAGCTTTTAAATAATGAATGGAAACCAGTGTAGGATTGTTTTGAGCAAAAATTGAGTTCTTAGATAGGAAAGTTTCTCTCATATGGAGATCGTCTTGTCCTTATAAATTTGTTCATTTCAAGTCTGCCTATGTTTTATTATCTTTCTTTGAAATACCTGTTTGGGTAAAGAAAAGATTAGATTTTTATAGATCTCGCGTCTTTTGGCAAAGTGACCAGGTGAAAATGAAATATCGTCTTACCAAGTGGAATATTGCAGGCCTAGAGACCAGGGTGGTGTTGAGATAGAAGTTTTAGACGTTAAAAATAGGTGTTTACTTAACAAATGGCTATTTAAAATCTTAACAAAAAAGGTGTGTGGCACGAGTTGCTACGTAATAAATACATTAAAGGAATGCCTTAAGCTCAGGTGCAGACGATGCTAACTAACTCCCCGTTTTGAAAAGGGGTCATGGGAGTTAAAAAACAGATTTCTTTGATCGTATATCGTGCACACTTGGTGACGGACGGAGTATCGGATTTTGGGAAGATCCTTGGCTAGGGGTTACACCATTTTCATTACAATACCCTTCGTTATATAATATTGTAAGACAAAAAAATGTTTTGGTCTCACAGGTTATCAACTACAATGACCAAATATTACCTTTAGAAGGTCATTGGTGGAGGATAAATAGGACTCGTGGCTCCATCTAGTGGAGAGGTTGATGACGTTGTCACTTTCCAATGTACCAAATTATTTCAACTAGAAATTAACACCATCGGGTGTGTTCAGAGCTAAATCATTTTACGAGGATCTAATGAATGATACCACTAGATTTCTGCGTAAATACCTTTGCAAATTGAAAGTCCTGCTAAAAAAATGATGTGGTTTCTTTACCGTAGACGGTTGCTAACCAAGAACAACCTCGTTAAAAGGCAATGGACGAGCTGTACTAAGTGTCTTTTCTGTGGTGATGCAGAAACGGTGGAACATCTGTTTATCTCTTGTAGTTTTGCACGTAAAATTTGGAGGCTAGTTCATTTTACGTTTAGCCTAACTCCGCCTGCCATTGTTGCTAATTTGTTTGGTAACTGGTTCAATGGAATTGATAAAACTACTAAAGCTACTATACGCATTGGTGTATGTTTTTCTTTGGGCAATATGGAATTGCATAAACGATGTGATATTTAACAATTTGGAAACATCACATTTTTTGCAGGCTGTTCATCGTGCTACTTACTGAATTCACATGTGGTCATTCCTACAGGAGGACCAGCGAGGTCGTTTGGACTCTAGATGGCGGTCGTATGGGTTATCTTCAACAATATTGGCTGGTTGCACACTAGATGTTTGCATTATGTCTAGTTTTCGTTATCTTTGATTTTTTGTTGTGGCCAGTCTGTATAGCCACTATTAGTGATCATTGAACTGTAATATTTGGGCGTGTTTTTGTACTTGATGATACTATATATACTTCTCATAAAGCAAAACCCCACTAACATGGAGTATTAATTATTTTTCTATCTCAACATGCAAGTTATCCACGTCACCCATCCTATTAGCCAATCAATAGTCCATGTCATCTCCACTAATATTTATTAATCATTACATGCAACACATCATCTATTTATTAAATCGTCCAATTGTTCAAATTAACAATTAGCAATTTATAATACATACTCATCACATGTCTATTAAAATTTACTATCTCGAGATCAACTGATTTTTACATGTTTCTTTAGACAACATAATATGCCACACATGTGTTTTTAGAAAAGTACGTTGAGACCCCCGCCCTCTGCATGCATATGAAATTTATTATAGTTCCTATATGGATCCCGCTGCAACGCACGGGGTATCCTTCTAGTTTTTATTAATTTAAAATCGTGTGCATCAACCTGGTATAGGGGACTTTTCGGATTTCAAAAAAAGGAAACACATGATAGGAAATTGCCAGGAAATCATGCTCCACAAGTCGACATGTGCACAATCAAGTCATGGGTACATGGCGCGTCTAGAAATTATAAATGAAAATTAGATGAGAGTCTCTGCAACACTTGGTACATATACTATCATCACTAATCATCATCCCTTAAGTCATTCGGAACGTTTTTCATAACAAAGATAACACATGATAGGAAGTTGCTTGTTGCGAGGAAATCATGCTCCACAAGTCGACATGTGCACAATCAAGCCATGTGTACATGATACGTCTAGAAAAATATAAATGTACTTCTATCACCACTAATCATCACCACTAAATGAGAGTCCCTACAAGATTTGGTACACATCCTATCACCACTAATCATCACCAATTAAGTAATTTGGAACGTTTTTCATAACGAAGGTAACACATGATAAGAAGTTGCCAGGAAATCATGCTCCACAAGTCAGACACGTGCACAATCAAGCCATGGGTACATGACGCGTCTAGAAAATTATTAAATGAAGACTAAATAAGAGTCTATCACTACTCATCATCACCACTTATATATGAACCATGCTATACGTACGATCCTTTTGTGTCCGCATCGTAACGATGCTATATGTACGATCCTTTTGTGTCCGACGTCAGTACGACGCGGACCTGGGCGTTCGATGGACACCGCTGCTCAACATGGTCCGTCGGATCTTGGTGTTGGACCCGAATCGCACGTACTGTGCCCTACGTGAATCGATTTCGCTTATACTCCCTCCATCCGGAATTAAGTGTCATAAAGTTTGACAAAAGTGGATGTATCTAACACTAAATTATGTCTAGACACATCCACTTTTGTCAAACTTTGTGACATTTCATTCCGGACGGAGGGAGTATATTACAATGCCCGTGCTTCGCTACGATCCAACAGCCCAAACAATTATTATCATGAACAAGTTGACAATGTAGGGAAATTAATCAAATCAATGGTATGTATATGGCTTTCTATTAGGCTTAAAATCATGGAAGGATTTGTCGGGCATTTCTCTCTTCTCTGGATAACTCTGTCATGTGTTTCTTCTATTGGACGCTTTATTTTTCATGGCTGTTCTTCTAGATGCA
Source organism: Alopecurus myosuroides (assembly GCA_028641055.1). Lineage (NCBI taxonomy): Eukaryota > Viridiplantae > Streptophyta > Magnoliopsida > Poales > Poaceae > Alopecurus > Alopecurus myosuroides. The sequence goes on from CM054057.1 coordinate 480,705,978, forward strand.
TTAATCTTCTTTTTCTTAATTTATTCATATCTCCTGAAATTTCCAGAATTTGCTGCATGTGGTCTGCAATCACCGGACAAGCAGTTCTCCAAGTTTGGTATATCGCTTATTCAGTACATAAGACACACCTACATACAGGAAGCTATAGCCTTGTCTAGATTATTATCCTAGCTAGGTACCTAGCAGCTCGTGTACACGGGAACACAAATCGCTGGGAGTCGATTATTTCATTTTTCTTCTGTAGATTGGGTACACACGCATAAGCTAGCACGTAGGAAGCAATAAGGTCGTCTTTTTTTTTGGTTGATGTATCCGCTGTGAATAGGTCTTTCTTAGACCTCCTGCTGAAATTTGGATGGGCTTTAGACCCATTAGACAATTTCCATTTAATTTTTGAAAGCTAAGCTTGCCGGAAATCATTAGAAAAATGCCTTTCTTCCGAAAGGTCACCGGCGTTCACTGTCATGACGACACTTGTCGCATTTTTCCTTCTCGTGCACTCCCCTCGCGACAAGTGTTAGCTTCTCCTTCCTCGTGGCCCCCACAGGTGCTTGCATGCGCGCCAAGTCTCAACACGAGAGAGTTTTGGTGATATTTTTTCTTTTCGACGGGTGGCACGCATTTATTTCGAGATCCGTTTTTAAGAAATAAAATATCTCGAGAACCGTATTTCGAAATTACGAACCGTTTTCATATTTGAGATCTTCGCGTCGAGATCTTCAAAACAAGATACTATGTTGATAAGGTTTGAGAAACTTTTCTTTACACTTAGAATTAACACGGATGTATGCCCAGTTACACACAGATGTACGCCCAGTTACACTGACCAAAGTACGTCCCCAAGTGCAGTGGTGACGTACATCCACGTGCACCACGGGTGTACGTCCAGACTTTTGTACACCCAGGTGCAGGCGAATGTACACCCAGTCGGATGTACACCCAGGAGCTTGTATAACCACGCGCTTTGTACACCCAGACACATGTATACACAGTGAAGCGCCGGCGTACACCCAGGCGGATGTACACCCACATACACCGTGCGTATACTTTCCAGAATAGTTTTTTATACTTTCGGTACTATTTTTTTTATACTTTCACATGTAACATATATACTTTCAGAACAACGTTTGTACATTTTTAGTAGCAATTTTTTTATACTTTCACATACAACGTGTATACTTTTAGAAACAACGTTTGTATACTTTTAGTAACTGCTTTTTTATACCTTTTAGATACAAAACGTGTGTACTTTTAAGATGAAACGCCATAGGCGTTTTGTTCGAGGTGAAGCCGGGCGGTAGTACGAGGCAACGCCGAGCCGTAGCACGCACTGCGACCAATGCACACTTCGATCAATATGCACAACGACATATGTACCCCATTCAAGATCTTTATAAATGTTTATCGAGGCGAAGCCGAGCCGTAAAAAAAATAGCGAGGCGAAGCCGAGCATCTCTGCTACATGGTATACATGATGTACACACGCGCGTGCTACCGAAAGTATAAAGTATAAACAACAGGGTGTACAAAGTCCGATTTTTTTCTCGAAACCTATCAACATGGGATCTAATTTTGTAGATCTCAAATCGAGGATCCTAAATATGAAAACGGTTTGTGATTTCGAAATACGGTTCTGGAGATATTTTGTTTTGAAAAAACGGATCTAAAAAGAAATGCGTGGCATCCTCTGTTCGGATGGGAAAGGGAAAACCCACCGAAATTCTCTAGGCGTGACACTTGTCACGCATGCGGTTGCTCTCCTTTCCCTCTTAGAAGGTTAGGAGAAGCCGACCTTTCCCTAATCGCACCCACGCTTGCCATATCAAGTTGTGTAAGTTTAGTTCCGTCTAACTATTTTGAAGAGTTTTGCACCAGTTTATAAGTTGAGCTCTTCTCCCGCTAGTATGAGTTGGGGTGACGCAAAGGGAGGTGTTCCTCACGCGCGCTTCTCCTCTGACGCCCGCGTCTTCACGACACGACGCGGATTGCGGGAATGAGCCGAATCGATGCCTTTATTTTGGCGGTAAAAAATGGAGAAGCCATATTAAGCGTTACACGAATCTGAAACGTCAGATTGTGTAAACAAATTAACATATGTGCCCGAGATGAATCGTCACATTTAGTGTGATTCATTGTGGAAACATAAACGTCCATTATGAACGCTCCACAAATGCCAAACATAAAAGTCTGTTATTAACACGACATAAACCCGTGATGGACTGTTCTCCTACCCAGTCGTGACTATATATTGGAGGATTAGGCGGACACATAAACATCTCTCATATGCTCTGCCTTCTTGCACCCATTGTCGTTCCACTTGCTGCTGCTGCCGCCGTTGATCCCATCTCGTCTACCGCGTACACGGCTAACGGGAGAGCAGACCTACAAAACCCCGCCTCTCCAGATACTATACGGGAGAGGGGCGATTAGGTTTGTGGGGAGCGTCTTCTATGCAACTGCTCGCCGCCGCTCGTCTACGTCCGTGTCGCCTACGTCATCACCATGTCCGCCAAGCACCGACCGACTTGCTGCCGAGAAGGCCGTTGATTTTGCGGTTGTTGTCGCTTCTGCTACTGCTACGTCCAACTGGCCGATTGGACGGGTATAACACGCTTATCCCTCTCCTGCTTATTTCTATATGTTCATTATAAGTGGTTTAGTGTAGATGCTTCTACCATCAATATAGTATGCAATAATATTGTCAAGTATTTTACGTCATGCTCATGTTTTATACTTGGATTAATTTAATCAGAAAATTGCTTAAATACTCAACAATCCATAAACCAACTTTGTGTAGGCAATTTTCGATCCATGGTTTTGTTATTGCACTGAAATTGGACCCATTTACGAAGACGTACTTTAAGCGTTGGCAGACCAAAACCATCTTATGGCTGACGGCGATGAACATGTTCTGGGTCGCCGGTGTTACTCCCACAGGAACGATTACTCCTAAACATGAGAAGGTGTCCAGGGATGCTACCGTTGTCTTTGTTGGATGCGTTCTGAGCGTGATCGGAGATAAGTTGGTTGATGCATATTCACATATGTAGGTTGCCAAGGACTTGTGGGAGGCAATCGAATCTAAATTCGGCGCAACCGATGATGAGAGTGAGATGTACACTATAGAGCAGTTCCATGATTACAGAATGGTCGAAAACCGTTCTCTATTGGAGCAGACTCATGAAACACAGTGCATCTTTACCTTCTTAAGTGCGAGTTACCGGCCAAGTTTATCGCGGGATGCATAATTGCCAAACTTCCTAATTCCTGGAGGAGCTTTTCTACCACTCTAAAACATCAGAGACGTGAATTCTCAGTAGAGGATGTCATTGTGTTGAACATAATTCGAGGGCAAAGGACTCACACGAAAAAGGGAATGAAGGGACTTGTTGCCAACATGGTACAGAAGAACTTCAACTTCCATAAGAACAAGGCGAGGACTGGTGCCCAATAGAATATCGACTTCAAGAAGAAGGTTAAGAAGACCTTCAAGAAGAATAAGAAGAAAGTTGTCTGCTTCACTTGTGGTTCACTGGGCTGTGAAGTGCACGAAAGGGTACAAGAAGCCAGGATAGGATTCCAAGGCTGTCAACATGATTGTGATCAACAATGAGAGTGGAGCACCTGGGTACGGTAATTTGTTTACTGTATATTCAGTTTGTCAGTCTACCGATTGGTGGATTCACATAGGTGCAAATATTCATGTGTGTGTTGATATCTCATTGTTTTCTTCTTATCAGGTCACAAGGAACGAGTCCGTATTGATGGAGAATTGCGCGAGTGCTTCTGTATGGTGTTGGCACGGTCGATCTGAAGTTTACTTTGGGAAATGATCGTACAGCTCAAGAACGTGCATCATGTCCGTGTCATCAAGAAGAATCTCGTTAGTGGCTCCCTTCTATGTAGATAAGGGTTTAAGTTGGTTTTCGATTCTAATAAAGTAGTTGTTACGAAATATAGACTGTTTCTTGGAAAAGGTTATGAGTACGGAGGTTCATTCCGCTTTCTCTCGTGGATTTCTGTAATAAAAAAGTGAACAATATTCATTTGAGTGTCAATGAAACACAAGTTTGGCATTCACGTCTTTCTCACATTGGTTTCAATTGCATGAGGCGGTTAGAAAAATTAATTTAAATTCCAAGTGTCACTTTAGCCAAAGGTTCTAAGTGTCATTCGTGTGTGCAAGCAAAGCAACCTCGCATGCCCCACAAGGCTTCAGAGGAGAGACACTTGGCGCCATTAGAACTCATACATTCTGATCTCTGTGAGATGAATGTGTGTTGAGGTTAATAGATGATTCCACTAGATTTTGCTATGTAAATATGTTAAACACTAAAGAAGGGACTCTACACTACTTTAAAATCTATAAGGTAGAAGTTAAGAATCAACTTGAAAATAAAATTAAACGAATCCGGTCAGATCATGGTGGAGAGTATTTCTCTAATGAGTTTGATTCTTTCTGTGCGGAACATGGTATTATTCATGAGAGGACGCCTTCCTATTCACCTCAGTCAAATGGGGTTGCCGAACAGAAAAACCATACTCTAACAGATTTTGTTAACGCCATGTTAGATACATCGGGTTTATCCAAGGCATGGTGGGGAGGCTATATTGACATCATGTCATGTTCTGAATAAAATCCCGATAAAAGACAATGAGATCACTCCGTATGAGAAATGGGAGAAGAGAAAAGGACATGGCTGCACGGCGAAAGTCAGTGTGCCGGTCTCCAAAAAGTGTAAACTTGGACCAAAGACCGTGAATTGCGTTAATTATGGCTACGCTAAGAATAGCGGCTATTGATAACCCACAAGTGTAGGTGATCGCTATTGTCTTCAAGGATAAGTGTAATCCAATTTATTGATTTAGCACAACGGAAGCAAAAGTATAACTATAAGCCTTACCAGTTGAGTTGTCAATTCAGCCACACCCGAGAAGCACTAAACAAAATACATTAGTAACAAAAGATGCAAGAAAACAGTTGATGGAGTGATGATGGGATGATTCTCTTGCGTCCTCAACGCACCTAATACAGTGGGTGATTGTATAGATGCACTGGTTCAGCGAGGAAACAACGAAAGTGGTGTAATATGAAGTGAAAGAGGTGATATGTGTGATCTGAAATAATTATGGCAGCAAGGTAACATGTAGCAAAACTGAGAGCAAACAATATAGCAATGGTAGAAAACAAAGCCTAGGGATCATACTTTCACTAGTGTTAACTCTCAACAATATTAACATAATTAAACTCAATATATCCTATAACACTATGCACGATGGGCGTTTACTCGGAAATCATTTTTAATGGATCAAATAGGATGAGAATCATATAGGGCTACGAAAGCACTCATAAAGTTCACGTTCCCGTCAATGTACATCCCAACCCTGTCACTTTGAGTATCCCAAGATAGTAATAACAAACACCACAATCTATCTCTTAAATAGTCTCTTTCTAATACATCCACAACACCCAGACTGTCACCTTGGCACTACAAATATTATACTAAACACAAGCATCAAGAAACCTCATGATT